>OW804099.1:97176853-98376853 GCA_942159475.1 Sthenelais limicola | reverse complement strand
CAATAAATATCTAAATTCAGTGATTTAAGAACTGACCAGATCGTGGTCAAGTAAATGCCAAGCTATATTTGGTTTTGGAATTGCCAACAGGTGGCAGGGTGGTGTGGCCTGTAACCTGTAAATGGGTCAACAGGCTAGAGCCTGCTCCTGTATGCTCTGATCTTATTGGTTGAGGCAGGTCACTGTTATGTGGGGCTATGACTCTAGAGGGCAGGACAGTGCTTTACAAATGGTGAGAACTTTATTTACATCTTCTGGTGGTCACCAGTACGGAAATAGTCAAATATCTATTTTCAACATTAAGAAAGAGACCCAAACTCTTGGGACAAGGTTGGGTAGGGTATTTGAGATCTAAATAAGTGAAATTTGAGATTTGTATAGGAAATACTAGGGAACGCAGCTTTAACCTAGGAGTCTATGAACGACCTTTGGTCAAGCCTGGCATTATGTAACTCCAGATGCCAGAACCCAACTGACACTTTGAATATCTGTATGGCGTGCAAAAACGATTTTGCTCACTATCTTACCAAATATCTGATATAATATGAATGTTAGAGTTTTGATATCCACAGGAGTTAGTTAGGTAGGGTAAGGTGAACCAAATACTAGAAAATGAAGTCAAAATTCCGTTACACGATAATCTAGCCCTCAACAGTGAGAAGCGTCACATGTTAGCGAGTTCTGTTCCTTTAGTCTCTGCCTAGTTTACTGTTTATAATTTTAATAGTCAAGATAGTGGAGTAATCGACAATTTAAAACAGTGAATCCTAAGTCATTTAGATGTAGCCTCCCAAACAGCCTTCACATAGATATCTATCTGGTGCATATATATAATGTTAAACAGGTTTGTTTGCTAAGTGGTGCAGCATGCCCATGTAGGAGTAGACAAACGGAGAAATGTGTCTTGTTCCTTCTATAAGAGACCAGAATACATCTTTTACTTGTTTCATCCTAATATTACTTGCGTACAGTAGATGAACATTTTTAATTAGTTTGAAACTTGATTTGTAGATTATAATGTAATTGTTGAGAACTCTCGTGGTTTAACATTTTATGGTTATGATTTCTGTTGTTTTAGTTCTTGTTTAGTTTAGAGTTTATACTTTTCATAATAAAGAATAGTGGAGTAATTGGCAATTTGAAACTGACAAAATTGAATAGTAAATGGCTGCACATTTATATTTAAGCTTGTTTTATGAGCTAAAGTTCAATATAGAATGACCACATAATAACTTTACTAATTTGATATATCCTTTGGACACTGTAGGCGGAGGCGTATGTTACTTATTCACATATAAAAACCATTAGCAACTCAATTATCCAATCCAATTAGCAACTAATTGGATTATAAAATGACATTAAGATTATAACTTCACGAGTTGAGAGCTTTCTTGGTATGATCCCATCTCTCGAATGGATACCTCATCAAGAGAGACTTGCATAGCATCAACGAGTCTGGTTGATAGCATTAAAACATTCTAGTTAGACAAGAAACATTAGACACTCATGAAAGTCATCAGAAGTAAGTAAACCTAAGTCAAATTGGCTAGAACGACTCGGGCAAGGGGATATATTTCCTCATTGTTTCGCTTTTATACAGAACTTTACAGAGTTTATGCGACCATTGGGCAGCTGATTAATTGAGGGTTCAGCTTCCCAAGCCTACGAGTTTACATAGAGAAACGTATATGGGTCAGATTTTCACAAAATGTACAATTGGCAGGTCAACACATTTAGTTAAGTCTGCTAAATTAGACCGAAAAATCGTCAACACTAAGCATATCTGAGTATATTTAGTATTGCCTTGATTCAAACAATCTGTTAGGTTATGTTGAACTGTATTTTGAACATGATTTTTAACTTAAATTTGAGTTATTTGAGAGGATTGGTGAAGGTGAATTGTACATTTTCTGACGATTTCACCCATATATTGAAATACAAATATGAATAAGCTGAAATAATATGGAAATAACATTATTTATAATATCTATAAGTGTATAGCTGACATATAATAAGTAAATAAAATGACACTCTCTTTATCTAACCTTTACACCATTAGCTAAAATTTAATTACGAATCGGACCTATATTATAGCAATATAACGTTGGTATCTAACAATCCCCCCTCCCCACCTTCTCCTGTCTTCCTCGCCGTCTATATTTCTTTCCATCTATTTATTTGTCTAGATCTATGTATTTATTTCTTGATCAATCTATCTATCTTTCGTTGTAGCCGATATCTTTCTGTCCATAATATGTATTACTCTACCTTAATCTATCTATCTATCTACCTATCTAGACTACTTACCCCATACCATACCGTAGGCCCTATCTTATTTCTCCCACTCACTTAATACATCCATACAATTTCAATATAATTTAATTGAGATGTAAATCATGCATGTATGTTTTTATTAGTAGGCCTACATTTATCTATTATTATATTTAGCAATTTTCATCTATCCACTTATTTATCTACGGTACTTTCTTTATTCTTACATGCTATAGATTTTTAAAAATCCATACATAAAAGCATCACTTTACAGAAATACTTACAATCGACAGAGGAATTCTCCAGCCTTTGCGAAGTGGGACACGTCCCTTGTGCTAGTAGAAATAGTCGCTGATGGGAAGATCTCCCGGGCCAACTTGGTGCCATTTTCAACCTGGTTCTGGAAGTTTGGGGAGTCCTCCTTCGAGGCACCATCAAAGGTTCCAGGGGGCATTTCTTTTAGGGTGTCAGGTTCTGAAATTGCATTCCTGACCTCAAGAGCTACTGGGGTTTCCGAAAAAGCCACGCTCGAAATGCCATTTAAGTCAACAGGAGGTTTTGAAGTTTCTGCAATGTTTTCTTTCTCAGACATTTCTTTGACATTTGCCCTTGTGGTAAAGAACCGCTCTTTTAATTGTTGTAGTTCATTTTGTTTTGTTTTTTTCATAACAAATGAGGCAAGTTGTTTGAAAGATGTTAAGGGCGGAGGGGGAGGGGGAGGGGGAGGTGGAGGGGTTGTGGGGCATGATGGGGGAGTAATACTTCTAACATTTTGGATAGTCATCCCTGCTGGTATCCCATCAATGCAGTCCAATAATGACTCTAATTTTTTATCTTCCTCTTGGGGCAACTCCGGGGGCACTTGTGGCAATGGATCTATTGGATTTAATCGCCGATAACTTTCCAACCTGCGATTTTTAATTCTACCTTGCAATGACCTAATCATCTGTTGGAATGATGGCTCTAGGTCCTCGTCAGAATCAGAATTTGTGGTTTTCACTTTCAGGGTACGAATGGCCTGTTGAAATGAAAGCACTTTCCCAGCAGTAGCTTTGAAACTTGGGGGGAAAGGCGGTGGTTTTGGAATGACAACATCTGCCTTGGGATTGGCCGAAAAATCGTTTTGGAAATTAAAATCTTCCCTTGCCGACTCGCCTTTCAATAACTGAAGGGATCTTTCAAAAGGATCTTGCGGGTCTGTCTCCATCATTGAAACACCTGATGCCTCAACGAAATTCTTGGTAGAGTGACCAATGGCTGCTTGGTCCTGAGTCTTTTGGTTATCATTTTGGGTAACAAACTGTTGCAAAATGGGTGATTGACAACACTCACATTCGTCACCAACCGTGCCACAGTCGTCTGATTTCCGCGATCCACCCGAAGACTCGGACATGAAAATGAATGCCTTTACGGGCCACCCGCTTTGTCCTGATGAAGAACCATCTTCCACCGCATCTTCCTTCATTAGATTCCCTTCCATGCTAAAGAATCGATGCGAAATTCGGTAATATGATGGCTTTACGAGGGAATTTTAACCACACTCTTTTCCCGGATCCATGTTGGCATGCAACGAGTGCAAAGTTTTTAGCGCGTCGTGAATTTGTGCCTAGCGACACGCTCCTAGCAACAATTTACGTTACGTCACAAATTGCTCCCATAAAGTAGTGACGCAAAGAGCGACCATCCACACCCACCTCGCTGTTCGAGAAATCCGGGGGACGGTGTGGACAAACATGACATTTTCTTTACCTCAGTGTCAATTCAGTTAAAATAAAGCTTAAGATACCTGGCGGGCGTTTCATAATCAAGACCAGCGCGCGCTATTGGACTTAACAACAGTATTCCGTTTCATAATGCTTTAACGCAACGACACATTTGTACACAGCGCTCGTTAATGAACAAATGTTGTGGTTAGTCAACGCAACGCAGAAATCGTTGCGTTAATATAGCGCGGAATTTTTCATTTACTTATTATTAATATAATCGTTTCATTGTGTCATCTCAAATGATACTATAATATTAATATTAGTAATTTACCTCAGTACCAGAAAGAAAAATAGCCAGTTATCGGCCAATTTCGTATTTTTTTGAGTCGGAAATAAATCTCTATACATAAACGGGATTTCAAGTCCCATAACACAAGGTAGTGAACATGGCTCTGTTTGTCAAGCCTAGTTTTTAGATATATATTCCGAATTAATATATCTGGTAAAAAGTTATGGGAAATTCTTCAACCACTTATAAACCCATCAAAATGTAAATATACTACTATTATCAGATTAAAGGGTGACAAAGGTAGATGTGATGATAATATTGTAGGATTGGATGAAGATAACACCCTAGTATCTCACCTCTCGTCCTTCCTCTCGCCTCTCATCCCACATTTCTCACCTCTCATTTCTCACCTCTCTTCCCTTATGTCTCACCTCTTGTCCCTCATCCCTCATCTATTGTCCCTCATATTTCGTCCCTCTTCTCTCATCTCATCTCTTGTCCCTCGCCTCTCATCCCTCTTCTCTCATCTCTTGTCTCTCATCTCTCACCTCTCGTCCCTCATCTCTTACCTCTCATCCCTCATCTCTTGCCTCTCATCTTTTTTTTAAAATAAATTTTATTGAGCACATTTTCATGATACATGATAATCTCATGATCCCCCATCTCTTGCCTTTCATCTCTCATTGCTCACCTCTCGTCCCTCATTTCTCGCCTCTCATCCCTCATCTCTCACCTCTTGTCTCTCATGCCTCATTTCTCATCCCTCTTGCCTTTCCCCTTTTGAGAGGAAAGTTTTGTCACACTAACATGTTTCTAGTCCACAATTCCTTGCATACTAATACATGTGATGTGTTACAGAGAAATGAGACACAATGTTATACTTTTTATTTCCCATATCTTTATTCAATGACGTGTGTACATATTAGAAAGGATGACACCAAGCTGATTCCAATGAGTGAAAACAGTAACAAACGTATAAGTCTTTCTATATTTTAAGTTTTGATACTTTTATTTTTGAAATATTTATGGGCGGACAATTACCAGCAAATTTTTTTATAAATTTTATTGGCGAAGTTTCACATTATCGTGATAGTTCTCTAAATTAACTAAATATACTACTTATGAGGACCTTTAAACCGCAAGAATTATATTTAATACAATGTCCTGAAATTTGGTACTGTATAGTTTTATAAGACTATGAGTGCTAAACCCTGCAAAAAATCAGAACATTTAAATATTTACTGATATTGTTGAAAAATATAATTTCTTTGACTTTTGACTCATTTCCCTCCTCTTTCCCTTCCCCCTTCCTTCTTTGTCCTGTCCCTCCTTAATTCCTCTTCCTCCACTTCTTACCTCCCCTCCTCATCCTCCTCCCCTCTCTCCACTCTCCACCAGAGGAGGAGGTGGAGGAGGGCCCGGAGAAGGGAGGTGAAGGGTTGTATAGGTTATGGAGGAGGAGGGATGTGTAACATGTACAATACATAGTGGGAAAGGAAAAGGGGAAGGAGTAGAGGGGGAGAAGGAGGAGGGGAGAAGAAGAAGATGCCAAGAAGGGGGAGGGGAGAAAAGGAGAAGGAGCGGAGAAGGGGATGGGTGGTGGGGTGCCTAGTGGTAAGTGGGGTATTTAATTCAAGGTCTGTGTTATGATATTCCAGACCTACACCCAAAATGTCAAAACATTTGTACTGAGAAAAACATAGCGTTACTAGACCCAGAATGAATTGAATTGTTATGTCATACAAGTATAAGAATTACAGTTTGGGCCAGAATGCTGGATGAGGGCGCAGGACAAGGGCGCAGGATTGTGGGCGAAGATCGAAGGGTGAGTTGTCACTCCTGGGCCACTATAGTAAGGTGAGGGGAAGATTGAGAGATTGAAATAGACAGTCAGAGGAGAGAAACATATATTAAGGTAGAGGGAGGAGGGCTAGAGGGAGAGGGAGGAAGGGAGAGATAAGTATTGAGAAAGAAGATTGCTATACAGAAATGAAGTTCTGCATCAGCCATAACAAGGATTTTTTTACTGATTCTCTTAATTTTCACATGAATGATCTCGGAACTTTCTGAACTTATTATTTATGATTTCATTAGTCCTACCACTGCGTCTGTGAGTGACATTTTTTGGCAAATACATTTTTCACATTTTAACCAAATTATTGGGTGGTCCAGGGCCCCCCCCCTTGCCCCCCCCCCGGTTCCGCCGCGCCTGAGGAGAGAGATAGGAGAGAGAGGGAGAGAGAGATAAAGAGATATGTTGCGTCCTCACAAACAATACCGTGTATGTCTCTTGTAGTGAAGGTAGTGATATGCTATGCTAATTTGGTTCCCACACTATAGATAGATGGCGTATTGTTGAATTCTTCTAGCGCTCACTGGCTAAAAGTAGCGGGCGCTAAATTTGGTTGTTAGCTTAACGAACGACACCTTCATTAACGCATGGTTAACGCAGGCTTTATGAAACGGAACTAGCGAACGCGCACTATTTTGGTCGTTACCAGACCATCGCTGCGTTCCGTTTTTTACCGAGCGCTGCGTTAATTATGAAACGCCCGCCTGGTTCTTCTAGTCTTTGTATTACTCTTAACCACACTCTCATTTCTCTCCCTAATGAATTTAGGCCTACGTAGGTCTACTATGTTGTAAAATTGACAAGCATAAATTGTCTAATTTTTAAGTTAAAGTAGTCTCATTCAGCCACACATTCGTCACGCCCCTACCGGCCAGAACCATGGTAGGCGGAAACAGGGGCGGGGGGGGGGGGGTGAAGGCCATCTAAGCGGGCTAATTTTATGCATAGCCTACCGTATATTAAGTCTGTTAGGTTATAATTATGTAACACAAGTGATACCGGTAATGGGACTGAAAAGTAATTGAAAACTGATTGTTTTAAGTTATTGCCGGCAGGTGGGGTGTAGTTCTTCTTGTGTTAATAGTAGGCCTACGGTAGGCCTACCGGTAGCTCATAAATTCTTCTTCATACAACTTCCTTTTTTTAAAACAGTTTTCTAGATTATTTCTGTTCAACACCCCGAGTTTGTCTTTTACCTTCATTTCTTGATAATTTAGGCTACCCTACATTTTGATAAAGAAATCTGCTGGAAAAATACGATAATATAATCGGGCAAATAGATGTCCGGATTAAGTCCTGTATAGTCAGGGAATATTATGAGAAAAAGTACGGTACTAATCTGTGAACAAATGCCTTACCAAGAAAATTCTTCACCAATGTGTCCGTAAAGGTGTCTACTAACATATTTCAAAACATTCAAATTCAACTCCTGTAGGAAAACCCGTGACAGCTGAAAACAAAAATGGCCGCTACTAAAACTTCGAAACTGCATAATCATGGGATAGAATAATTACATGTCATCAAGTGTGAATACACTTTTTCTATGTTTTAAGGCATGGGGAATATGACAAACGTTGATACAGACAATATTTAGCAATAATTCCACTGATACTAGGCCTATATATACAATGTCCAGCAAAACCTGGTATGTACGGTACTGTGACAGATTCAGTATCATATTCTGTATTCATATTTTATATTTTATATTAATCTTATTATTACCCTGTATTTTAACTGTTGTGTAGTTATCTATTAGTCCCTTTAAAAACCTTCTTATATTTTCCTCTCCAAAAAGGTAACAACGGGAAAACATGGAATTCTCATTCCATAAGCTAGTCGACCCTTTTGTTACACTTGTTTCTGTAATTGTATACCTCAGTGATGAATAGGCTACACAATTTTCTAATCTAATCTACTACTGAGAACAAATTTAACTTTTAGCTACATTTTGATAAAGAATACTAATGGAAAATTATGATAATAAAATTGGGCAGATAGATGTTCGGATTAAGCGGATTCTGTAAGTAGTATAAGGAAACGGCCCTTTCGGGGTGGGTGGGGGGGGGGGGGGGGGGGTGCGGGGGGTGATGTCTGAGAAGGGGTTTTATATAGGCCTATAGACTTTGTCGGATATTATAGTAATATAGGCTAGCCTAGGGCTAAAGGTAATTGCACTAAATAAGGCCCATAACGTGGACACTTATAGAAATATATAATATTCTACCTGTTTATTCGGAATGTGTTAATTATAATTTGGTATACTTATAATTTTAGAGCCAAACTTTAAATTAAATTTGTTTTTCAGAAAATTGAAATCACTGATGTAACCATGGCAACCAACTAAGCATAACTATTCATCATTATTTGGTAATGTCATCACTGACCATATTTTGGACTATATTAGCCATTTAACCAGTATTCAAATTGCATTTACATTAGTTTAATTTGTTTTTATTTCTCCCTAAAGCCAATTATTTGAGAATTCAATATCTACAATACGTCATGTCATCAATCAAATTTGGACATCAGCCTTAGATAATAGTTTGGGTGGTTTATCATACTGATTGCACACAAGATGTTTGCTCATCCCCGATGTCCCACAAAACTATGCCAAAATTGGTAATTTTTTACCATTTTGACCCTCGACTCATACGGTTTTTATTCCTTATGACAATATTGGAATCACACATATTATATATGAACAGATGCGAAAATTTGTTTACCACAACTTGCTTAGATAAAATTAGTTTTCATCAATTTTTCATAAAATAGGAGAGATTTAATTGCCACAAGGTCCTTATTTTTTAACAATTTCAAAATTTGTCCGAAAGAGTTGCCATGGCGGACTATCAATCATAATTTCTAAGAAGTGACAGTTGTACCAAACTGTTCCCCAAATTGTAAGCTTTGATAATATATATACTTTTTCCGAACTTGTATGAAAAAATAAAAAGCTATCAGGGTTCAATTAGAGGGATGTCTCAAAACATAATGTTTATGGGCCTTATTTTGCGGCTTGGGCTATAGCCTATAGGCTACCTCCGGTATCAATCCCCTACAGAGCTCATACATTTGAATTTCCCATCCCCCGAAAGGGCCATTTCCTTATACTACTCATGTATTAAAGTCCCAATCCTCCAACTTCCATCCGTTTTATTCTCAAAATATTTTATTTAGATCGATCAGACCTTGAGGTCAATTTACACGCCATTATACGGTCGGTCGCTGGGCGCTTGGTGGGGCCTTGACGATGCGGCGATTTCGCGACGCGTCGCCATTGGAAATCGCAGCAGTTGGTTGTTAGGAGCGTGTATCCACGCCATAACTTCCTTAGCAGCGAGCCACAACAGAGTAGCACAGATCATTCCACTGTCACTCTTTTGTTATTTTCTCCTGTTAAAGTGTTGAAAAATGTCCGGGGAAGACAAGGTCTTCCTCGCAAACTCGGCTACACCCGATGAGACGAACAAGACTGGCTCTCCTACAGAAAGCGAGCGTTCTCTCAGTCTGGGAAGCCCAACCCCGCGCCCAAGCGCCCAGATGATGTCCCATGCCTTGATCTACGATCCCTTTCCGATGAGAGCCTAATTGACCCTGGTGGCAGTAAGCCTCCTTCTCCCGCTATTCCCATCTCTAGGTTTGATCAACGCATGTTTGACATCTCCATGATCGCCCCTATAATAAAGGTCCCGCACCGCCCTCACTTTGTTCCTCCACTTGAACTTGAAGATGAGCCCCCAAGCCAAGAAGACCTCCTGCGCAAAAGCATGCTGGAAAATTACCAGTCATCGCGGAAATTTGGCTATCTGTTTGATGGGGTGATTGAACCCACCAGCCCATATGTTCAACACCCTGGATGGAACCCAGAACGCCCACCCAGGTACATGGGTTATATGAGCGGCCAATTAAATTAATTAGGGTTTCGGCGGTAAAATCTGTAATTCAGAATCTTATTTCTGCTTAAAACCCTAACGTTAGCGGGCCTACCATAGGCCCGTACCGCTTCTAATATCATGGTATGGTAGTCACTTTGGAAATCTCCACGAGTAATATGAAAGGGTACCGGCTATCTGACATTATTTAGTTAATTGATTAATTAATTAAACGCAACTCGTAGAAAAACAATTTAGGCCTATCACAAGTCAAGCTAAGTCAGGCATGTTCACAGCAAACAGCTCAATTTTTAGCACAGTAACGTTACGGTAGTATATGAAAAGTGGTAGAAGTAGCGGGCTGTGAGAACGCTGTGGCTCCATAGGGACGGGATCTTGGTTTACCCATTAATTTGTTAACTACTTATTTCTACTTAATGTTCATCCACGCATTTATTGAATAATTCCTTTATTCTTTTTCGCAGGTTTGCTCTGCCAAGGATGGACGAAGGGTCCGCAAATATTATCCGAGATTACATTACAGAGCAATACTTGGAGCTGTTGGTTGACCAAATGATGTCCTACATCAATTATGAGCCACGACTACCGAATGGTGAACCTGATTACGATGGTGTCAGCCTTCTGCCACTGCTGAAAGAAAAGCTGATATACAAATATTCCATGCCCAGGATCGACATTTACGACAAGCGCTTCCACAGGCCTCTCATTCTCAGTTATGATGAGGTTCTGGACATGTCTGTCGTCCAAGTTATGGAGCATTTAAGAAAACTGGAGAGAGCTGAAACGTACAAGAGGTAAGGGTGCTTCCGTGGAGGTTTGTTCCTCGACCTCTATGTATCTAATGAAAGCCTGTTTGATCTAGGCATTCCGCTGGTCTTTATTTAAGTTTCACTGATAATTTCTTAATTTCTGATCTGATTTATGTATGTTTCTTTACTTCACCAGGGAACTTGAGAAGGCGGTGGTGGAAAAGAAGCACAACTCACACCTTGAATGTCATCTAAACATCCCCTTCGGGTTTCCACATAGACCTAACCACAAGGTCAAGCATTATCTACTATCGCCAATATCCCTGTACAGCTCCGGAGATGCCATCACCATGTTGAACTGGCACCTCAAGCAGAAAATGCCCTATAATTCCCCCAATAAGGTCCACCGCCCAAATGTGCCATCGAGGTCACCGTCACCGAAGTATGGCAAGAAGGATGAAAGCGAAAAACCTCAGGTCACCAAAACCAAATCGATTGCATCTGGGCTCAACCAGAAGGAGGAGGATATGAAGAAAGGCCAGATTAAGGAAACAAAGAAAGATATGAGTAAGAGTCTTGATCTCATGACTGGGAAAAAGGCAAGTGAGACCGTCAAACAAACCAAGACCACTCGCCTAAGATCGGCCAAGCTGACTGAAAAGGCCACAGAAAAGGAGAAGGCCAATAAGAAGACCAAGAAAGACAGCTTGCCTCCCATCAGAAACAACAGGGCCACTCAGCTCAGATTAGCAAAGTCACATGGGGTCATCCAGGCAGTTCAGAAAGCACCGATCATAAAGAAAGATCCTCTGCCTCCCATCAAGTCCACCAAAGTCACCCAGAAGAAATCTGAGGAGAACCTCAGGAAAAGTGCTACCAGGAAAGAACCAGCTCTCATCGTCAGAACCAACAGGGCCGCTGCCCTGCGAATGGCCAAGTCCAATGCTGCTGCAGACGCTGCGCAAGTTAAGCCAGCCAGCAAAGCCACCAAGTCACCCAGCCGTAAGAAATTGTCTCCCCTGCCACCAAAGGAAAACATGGCTCCAATTCCACCAAAGGAGCAGAAGCCAGCCAACATGGCAAGGCGGGTTGTCAAGATCAAGGTTCCTCATTACTGAATTCTAAAACAACATTCGGACTGAATGAAGACATGTGATCGTAAGACAGTAAAAGGCCCTTGATATCATATTGCAATGCTGAAATTTGGATCATCGGATACTAATAAAAAAGGAAAAAAATATCGTCTGGTGACAAATGACCACTCCACGTGTTGATGTGGCCGTGCATTGCTGAGCCTTCAATCTGGCAAGAATAGAACTGGGGCTTGCCTCATTACTGCAGCAATCATTATTGTCATGTCGGTCCTCTGACCCCGCGTATATAGCGCCCTCATTGGTCCAATGGGGCTTCATTGAGGCGGGGGAGAAGGACACGACACCTCTGCTCGGTGCTCTCCTGCACTCCTGACCAGACACCACTCACTCGGTCGTGTCACCTCCTGGACTAAACATCTCTCCCTGAAGGCTCTGTTCTCTTGTATTCTCACACCTTTGATTCTCAGCTCAAAATGCCACCAAAGAAGAGCAACTCGAAGACGGTTCCCCCAAAGGACACACCAAACCATAGGGGGAGGCCTTCAAGGACCAAGAAACAGAAAACACCAGAAAATCTGGATGAAGACAACAAAGTCTCCTTCGGACCTCCTCAACAGGAGGAAGAGAACCAAGATGGCCGCAAGCAGTCCCCTCCACGTGCGCCTGACCACATTGAGGCCAGAACAGACAAGCTTGTACGCAGTGTCCAACAGATCTTGGAATTATTAACTAAGAAGCCTAGAAGTCGTAGCACTTCACCAGTCGAAGATGTGAGCACATCTTGAAAAACAGAAAACATCACGTTCTCGGGCTTCTAGCACCCCCCCATGTCAGTCGATATCCAGGAACTGGTAAAACTCCATCTGTGGCCTTTGCTTTGGGGGTTAATTATTTGCATCTGCACAACACCGTTGTGTGTTGGTTTATGTGAAAGTATTATCCAGTGGAAATCCACTGTTCATTTTTCCTTTTTCTATTCCAAAGACCCTATTCCTTTTCCTTTCAATTAACATTTTTCTTCATAATTCTGACCGTGATGCTTGTGAGTTAGTTACACTTTTTCATGTGTCATTTTTCAAAGAGGGCAGATGTAATTAATAGGGCAGATGTAATTAATTGGATCAAAGTATCCGATTGAAATGTGAGGCTGCTATTTTTGAAATTGCAAAACCATTCCGATTTTTTATCATATTCTGCCTTGATTTTGATCCCAGGTAATACATCAAATCAAGGCAGTTGTGATACTGCCACTGAATGTTAAATAATGCTGAATGTACAAACATAATGAGCTTGACAATTGTAATTCTGACTCAATATTGGGTCCTAATGATGATGGAATATGTTTTTGAATGTATTACATTTCCGATAAGTGTGTCGGATAGTGATACTGTTTATATACTGACTGCAGACCAACCAATGAATTGTCAGCACTTCAGCCATAATAAATTGCTTGCCCCAAAAATACCCAGTTTCGTTTTTGATGCACAAAGAAGACTCAACAAGCGGCATGACTGAATATCATGATACAACGTCTATAATAATGCGGATAATAAAAGTAATATTAACAACTAATAATACAACAAATGATACAAATACAAATACTCAACACATTGACACAGAGAACCCTTATTGATGGATAGAAATAAGTGAAGTAGAGGCAGTCTTGGGAAATTAAAGTTTATTTAATTTAAATTTGTTTATAATAAAATATAATAGATAAAAGTGGTTGTAAAATTGGTAAGTGAATTTGTATAAAATGGTTGATTTGATATAATTTGATGAAGAGTGATTAAAATAATTTTTATTTTAAGAGTTAATTAGTTAGTACGAGAGATAAGAAAAAGGTGTGGGTGGGTGGGAAAATCTGAGAACCGTAGTGGTTGGTGGGCGAAAGTGAAGTGAGGATTGAGGGGCTGGTGCAGGGAGAGATCGTGACCAGTCACGTGGGATTAGTGGTAGTTGTTAGTGGGGAGTGGGAGGGGGTAGGTCCCGAGTCAATGCCCAGTCATTGCCTATTGCAATTGACTTCAACACTGTTCAGAAGATTGATTGTTTCGTTTGTTATAATCAAAATATGTAATTATGTATTTTGGTAAACATATTCAATCAAATCATCAGCAAATTATTGAGATGACTGGGAGAAATCTTAAACCTCTAATACTAGTCCATTCTTATTAAAACCAGTCCAATGATGATGATTGGAAAGTTTCTTTTAAATTCGTTGATAATCTTAAATTATGCATGTGCTAATTAATGCAAAATCCACATGTACCATTGCACCAATGCGTAGAGCTACGAAGAGTGGCATGTAGAGAAAGATGTGGAAATGAAAGTGATCCGTATCCAAAGTATTTGTAACTTTCACGCCTCCAATGTAGATTCATTTAAGTGAATAGAAAGCAATCACCAATAATATAGGCTAGGATTGTTGTATAGCTGTTAGGCTACCTTCCACATGGGCACCTCTTTTGTAAATAAATAGACCAGGGAACTTTATACGTATATATATGCAACCCTCAACAATCTATTCGGCATCACATACTTTTCTTTTGTATTGGACAGTTGTAGCAACTGTCCAATACAATCGAATACACATGTACAATTGAAAACTTGAAAGTTGAAAGTTAACTTCTTCCGCATACATTTTACCTCTCATGAAATAACTCAATACACAAATACAAAATATCTATATCTTTGTATCTCAAAGGAATTTGGTTTGAAAGGATTAGTTTAACATTCGCCGGTTCTTTCCAACCTAGGCCATTACCGTTACCCCGGTAACGGTATTTTACCTATAATATAATAACCTAATCCTTAATGTAACTGTTATTCTAACTCAGACTTTGGCATGAATGTCTGAGAGACTGAGTTGGAATAAAACCATTGATGCAGACTTCTCTGCCTTTTGCTATTGTGTTCCGCTGTTGAGAGCGATGAACCGACATCTTTCTTGTTCATTAATTTTACCGAACAGATTTTACCCTCATCATTTCTATAATATACAGCTATTGGTTGTCAAATACATTCTTAATATAGGCGGATCGGAAAACCTACAACAATAAGGATGATAAATATAGCAATAATGATTATAGATATAGAAATAATGATTATAAATATACCAATAATGATTATAAATATACCAATAATGATAATAAATATAGCAACAATGAGTGTTTTTTTTATTAATATTAACTCCCCCATCTCATCAGTATGCTCCACATTCTCAATAACGCTTGCCTGTTAACTCAAAGTTAATGACAATGCGTGCTGAAGAATACAAGTGGGACAGAGTAACAGTAGGAAATCGTGTTACTTCAGAGGCTATGTACTACGGTGAGAAAGAAGATTTCCTCGACTATGAAGCGTGTATGACGTAGGTATTTATTTGGCTTTGGGTGATCACTTGGCGTGTTGATAAGCGAGGGTGACAAGGAGGATCATAAGGGCAAAGTCGGGAGAAAGTGTACAATTCGTCTTCACCAATCCTCAAAAACAACCCAAATTTAAGATGTAAATGAGTTTCAAAATACAATCTAACATAACCAACATGTTGTAAAAAATCAACGCAGTACTACACATTCATGTTTAAATATCGTTTCGCATTTTCCAGCCGAATGTAAAATAATTAACTAAATTAATGTATATAGCTGCCGATTGCACATTTTCTGATAACCTGAAACATAATATATTAACCTGTTGAAGACACGTATATAAATATTTCCCGCATAATATATGCTGACATGTGACATATGCTAGGCCGTCTTGTACACATGGATAAACAAAAATGAATTTGCCACACGCATCTTAGTGCAACCCACAAGAAAGGTACCTTACATGAATATGATATAGTTCGGTTTAGAACGTGTGTCGGGCTGTATAACCACCCTTGGCAGAGACTAACACCATTAATAACATCCATTCCGGGCCTGTTAGTGCACCAGCAGCCCCTCAATTAATGTCGGCCATTAACCTTTTTAACTTGTTGTAAGGCCCACATCTACTGAGCCGACTATGCTAACCTTGGGCAGTCGGGGTAGAACAGAGGGCAGTCAGACCAGTGGAGATGCATGGAAGATGAAGGTAGATACATGGAAGATGGAGGAGAAACGCAGGTCAGGCCAGTGGAGATGCAGGAAAGAAGAAGGTATAGCTGAACTCAACATTATTGACACGCGTGTTTTCTAAAATTGTAAATGGCTCGTCTTAAATGTAATAAAAAGGTATTCTTATATAACAATGGAATACTTTCTAATTAAAAATTATACAAATTGTCAACTACATATGGCCATTGACTTATAACGAAAATGGCGTACATAATACGATTCGATACAATTTGTCTAGAATTTTAATACTGCATTTCATATAGATAATTGTCTTCATGACGAAACTGCTTTGATATGTTTTCTTTTTATTTTGAAAACTCCATAAATGGACAGGCAAAGAAGAGGACACAGATAATGGATATTACAGTAGTTGGTAGTCTTGGCGCGCTCCGACTCCTACTAACCTGTTACATCTCCATTGCTATGAACCCTCCAAAGCCCCTGACAGGTTTCCTAGGCAACGACTCCATGTAGCTAGCCTACTCCAGGGCCGGATTGACCCACTTTGTAGGCCTATGCTCCCATGTGTACCTATTATCGACTCAGTGATATTGCGTTGTTTCAAAGGCAAGTATTTACCAGCAGAGTTTGCATAGTTTACCCAATAATCCCAGGTGAATGTCCGCAGTTCCCTCTATATTATAGTGCCTCACTTTATTTTATTCACCACTAACCCACATGTAAATAAGATCACATGAGTACGATATACAGAGCCTCAGATGTTGGTCGGTATACGCAGGTGAACTCTTGGTTCAATGTAATAAGTCCTAAACTTGTTTTAGTTCAACACAATTTGCGCTGTATTAATGCTAAAGTATATATAATTTACTCAGGTAATTAGCTGTACTTTATATATGTCCAAGATCTCTCTCTCCATATAAGGTTGTCGTACATTTTATCCATGTAGTTACTACAATACTAGTTATATTATTACTCTAACTCAGCATTCAAAAAATATTTTTTGATTAACTCTGTCTTACGGTCGCTGTTTACTTGCGACGTTAATGTTAAAATCGATTGTTATTTTGGGCAATAATTAAAAGACCTGGACTGTGCAGAAACCGATTTACCCTATTTTTACATGTTGGAAAATAAATATACCAATAATATTAGGTTTGAGTAAAATGTATCTAAAATGCTACCTCTGTCATTTATGTCGTTACTATAGTGAAATTGACATTTTTGAAATATATTTTATTTATCCAGGAAATAACAACCATCCCAGATTCATAACAAAGGTACCAACAATAATGATGTGGATCTAAATAACACTTATAACGATGATGACAAATTAAATACCTTTTCTATGAATGCTATAGACATTATTTATTTATAGATTGTATGAAGGCATACAAGAATGCAAAGGTGACCGTCTGAAACGACGGTGACTTTTATCTGACAAACCAATAGGCCTACTATTTCTTTCTATATGGCAATGTCCATAGCCGTTCTTTACTTGCAAAAAAGTCAAGGGGAAAATCACAAAATACAGATTCTGCCTACGCATTAACTGTGTTATCGATATGACAAAAGGTCAAGGTCTGTTTTCCTTGCTTGCGCAAATTACTTAAAGCTGCATTCTCCGCTATTACGACAAACAAAATCTTTAAAAAAATCATTCATAATTATTATGATCTATAGAACTGATTGTATCAATATTCTGCTGCTGTTGTATATTTATACACACATTTCAAGTCGAAATGGATGTGGACTTTTGTGAAGCCCTGAAGCAAGAAAACTGGACAAAACCCTAAAAAAACATCCGGTCAAATGACTTTTAGATGGGCTAGAAACGAACCCAACAAATCTTAGGTTTTTGACTTATGATAATTGCAGAAATTGGGAATTAGGGAAGGGTAAATTGATGTGCTACGCAGGATCCTAAGGACGTATATGTTGAGATGAATTCCCTGCTCTTAATGAATAATATTATGTGCCATTTTTCAATTTGTTGAAGTTGTTATCATTATTTCATTAAGGAATTATGTGTTGTATCACCTTTTCAATCAGGCTGCTCTCCCAGTGCTTGCCCTACTTGTCTATGTTTAAACACTATAATTATAGATTAGGTGTGCACTTCCACTATTCTGTACACTAAAAAGGAAAGGATAAATTAAATCGACAATTACCTTGCAGGAGTAAAGAAGAAGTTTGCTCAGCCCGGGGCCAACAATACATATAAACGGATCATAATGACTCATGATTTCATTCAAAAATAAAATGGTACCATTCATACATACTTGGCAATATACTTTTACAACATGACGATTCGCCTACAATCATTCCAATCTCACAACGTGGTCGCAAATACATTGACTTCACTGCAGGAGAAGCTATTTGACATTGTTCATCATGGACGACTAAAAGACCTTCAAGATCTATTGCGCAAGGAGGATGTGACGTCAGAGGACCTCAAGGCTGTAGACAGCAGTGGTATTTCCTGTCTGGGGAAGGCTGTGCAGTTGCAGCATACAGACGTCATCAAGTTGTTACTGCAGGTATTAATCCTTATCATTTCCTCACCTGAAACACTACTGGGCGATTAGAACCTGACGTTGTAGGGGGGGGGGGTGTATGCGTTCTTAGGGACAAACTGAGGCGGAGCCGAAGTTTGTCCCTAAGAACGCATACACCCGCCCCCCCCCTACAACGGAAGGGTCTAATTGCTTTAGTCTCGCATTGTTGAGATCCTCACACATACGGCCACCCCCCGGTCAGCACCAACATGGACTGGGCTAAACGCTCAGTGTTCACCAGTGCGTGACGACCACGGGTAGACGAGACTAAATGGATGAAGTTGCAAAAGCTGGAAAAATATGCATAATTCGCCTTCACCAATCCTCTCACATAACCCAAATTTAAAAGTGTGATATGAGGGGAACGGCTGGAAGAACTGGGAATCTCCCTGAAGTCTGTCGACCTGTTTGTCTTTCTAAATGTAACTGTAGTTGTTGACAAATAAAAGATTGTTCAAATCAAATCAAATCAAAAGGTTCAAAGTACAGTAACCGAACACAGATTTTCGTAATCAACGGTGGGTTGCTGCATGAAGGCGAATTGTATATTTGCTGACGACTTCACCACATTCGATTCGATTGTTTCATTAACCATAAACTGTATAGCCTAACCTGTCGCATCTAAAAACAACAGTTGGTATAGTTCCAGGTAAAATCATATCTTTACAACATCTGTAAGTATTTGTATGCCTGTTGCGTCCCGTTTTCTTGTATAACAATTCACAATTTTGGTCAGGAGAAATGGTGTCCTTCCGAGAAATCCATTTGTAGGAATGTTTTGATATTTTGAGTGTCTGTTATCTTGTGGGGTATAAAAATTTGAATTTGAATTTGAAATTTCAAGATAGTATATTTAATATATTTATGTTTCTAATGTTGTCCTATTTAAGTATATCTAACTACTTTACTAAATAGTATCTTGAATTGAATTGAATTAGGATAAATGAATGAACCCTCTTCCCCTTCCCCTCTTTTCTCTCCCCCTCCCTCTCTTCTTTCTCCCTTTTCCCTTGTACCCTTATATCGTTGAGGTGTTACTCCTGGGTCACCATACTTTGCTATTCATAAAATGCTTAGGGCATGGTCACTTCAATTGATAATTTGAACTTGAATAACTGTTATAATTATTATTTACTTTATTCAGATTTTATTATTTTGGAGATGAATGAAAAAAACACAGGTCTTCCTAGAGTCAGCGTTTATGCACTTGTCAATTACAACCCCCACCCCTGGGGAAGTGGGGGAATGTTAGGGGAATGTCTGGGAAAACATTCCCCTACCCAGGCGGTGATTTCCCTTAGTTTACAGCAATATCAGCTGGATGGGTGGGGGAATGTCTGCCAGTGCCCACTCTATACTTTGGTTCCCAAGAGAGTTTTGGTGGTTTTCAGCGGGCATGGGATTGGCTAGGCTAAGATCTAAAGGAACAAACCTCCTCCAATATATACACAAAGAGTGTCCTCTTTGAACCTGACAGGGATTTAGTTTAACAGTGTCAAGTTTGAACATGCCTTCCTGAACGTTATGAGGTACTCAAATTCCATGGTACCCTATACTAGAAATGTCAAGATCCTTTAGTGTTGGGGGTAGGGTTAGGGTAGGGGTTAGGGTATGGGGTGCCTGGGGGAGGGGGTGGGGGTGGGGAAGGCTCATGGGAGTGGGTTGTTGAGGGGGTTAGGGTTAGGGGCAATGGAAGGGGGTATATGTACCCCCCCTCCCTAACAAAATTTCAGGAATTTGTTTTTTCATCAATGGAGTCTATCTGGGCTCTCTTTTGATGATAGGAAGCCTACTGCCGAATGTATACATGGGTGTACATACATGTGTGTATGGGTGTATGAATGTATGCATGGGTGTATGTATGTCACATATGTCACATATATACATGTATGTAGCTGCCCCTCTATCGCCCTCTAGTGGCCAATAGCTGAGGCATGGGGGTATAAAGAGCTGTGCCCAGATAATGGCAGATGGTCTGATCGGTAATATACTTTAAGCACCATTTGCAAGACTTTTCTTAGAATGGCCCTTTTTTCGTTGCAATAACAGTTTGTCTAAAATAAAAAAGTCACCCGAATAAATGTGCCCCAGGGGGGGGGGGGGGCGGGGATTTACAGGAATTTCTTGCCCTGCGGGGTCGGGGATTTCATAAAATTTCCCAAAAGGCCAAGGACATTTCTCCACATCCCCGGGGGTGGGGGTGGGGGACGGGGGCGGGTTGAGGCGGGGTTGCAATTGACAAGTGCATTATTTAAGCACTGATGTCGACACTGTTGGCATTGTGTCCTAATGTGCCGTTGGCTTATACCGCAACATGTCACATCAAGTTTTATGGTATGAATTGAATAATAGAATATAAATAGTATAGAATAGAATAGCCGGTCTATATAATGGATATGATCAATTAATACTATTATCGACGCCATGTATATATCAATAGTCCATTTCCATTTCTTGCTAATATTTCTGATGGAACCACCACTTAAATGCCATGGAAGCAGCAAGCCCTTGCGACCTGTAGTGGAAGTCTGTTCTGAAAGGTCACTCAAAAGTTATGATCTGAAATAATGAACACAGCACTTGATTTCAGACTTTGTCATCGATGTTTCTCTAAGATTATTTATTTGTCTAGGCAAGAAATTAAATATGAAATATTTAAAAAGCTGGTCGACTTAAGTTAAGATGCATAAAACTCTTTATTTCTTGAGCCAGGAGATTCCTGGAGCCTCACGTCCACCTTTTTACCATTTCTTTGAATTGACATTATAATTATACACATGTAATGTTGAGTAATTTTCTTGTTGCATGGCGGGCCACATATTATCATTCAGGTAGTTTTCCTCATATATCCAATCCCTGATTTGGGGGATAAAGAACAAAATTTAACAATCCTTAAAAATAATCAAATGACTATGTTTCTCACAGCAAATCTAATCCCACCCTCCCTCCACCACAAGGCCATTGTTGCATTATTAATAGCTACTAGCAAATACCCGTGCTTTGCACGGGATTTGCTAGTGGGACAGTGGGGCCCACATCTTCCCCCTCTC
Organism: Sthenelais limicola; assembly: GCA_942159475.1. NCBI lineage: Eukaryota > Metazoa > Annelida > Polychaeta > Phyllodocida > Sigalionidae > Sthenelais > Sthenelais limicola. The sequence continues at coordinate 98,355,330 of OW804099.1, read as the reverse complement.
CTTGTTCCCTCTCCAACCATCTTTCTCTTTCAAGTTGTCTCTGTAAGTTAGTATCTGTATTAACATTCATACCTCAAATGGAACCGTTGTATTGTTGTTGCCTCCCATTCCCACTCCCCCCGCCCTTCCCCCTTCCCCCACCCTTCCCCCTCCCCTCGCCCTTTCCCCTCCCCCGCGCTTCCCCCTCCTCCCACCATTCCCCCTCCCCCATCCCTTCCCTATCCCCCCGCCCTTCCCCCTCTCCCCGCCCTTCCCCCTCCCCCGCCCTCCCTCGGTAAGTTCCGATCGGTAAATTTACCATAGATATTGGACATTGTCAATGCTTTCTTTATGGTACATTGCCGAGCTTTTTTGGTCATTTAGACATCAGATTTTGCCATAGTATACGGTATTCCATAATATATCCACTCCCGTCCCATAGTAAAGATGATGTCATGCTTTGGGTGACCCAGAAACCTGGTGTAGGGGCACTGATAGGTTTGTTTTCAGGCAGCGCTGGGGGCCCTGGATGGGGTTGCTCAATGTAAACCCATTTCTAACCCCTTTCCAACCCTAATTTGTTAATGAAACATAGTGGAATGGCTCGGCACCATTTTTGGCAATGTGTATGTGAAATATAATGGAGATCTGGCCAGCGGTTTCAGAGAAGATAGCAGTTTAAGGCTCAAAACCCTTATTTTATTAATATAGAGATTAATTAATACTGGAAGGTTGGGTAACTTGTACCTATACACAACTACAACAACAAGGAGGCAGATAAAGGCAGCCCGGGTACACTTGATTGCTGTGATTGAAAACGTGATTTTGCTATAATTACATTTGCGGGTTTTATGACAATTTTCCATTTTCCGTTTTATTTGTCCTATTGAATATTGATACTAACAGATTGAAAATTAATTTGGTGAATATTGACTGCATTCATTTTGGTCTCATCCACTTTGAATGTTATAGGGGAAATTACTTTTGAATAGTGCATCGGCCATTGTAAATAATGATTACTGTCATTATGAGTATCCCTCCCGATCGAGTGAACAGAGAGTGGTTGTGGGAAATTGAGTCTTTATTTACCTTTCTGTATGGCTGGTGTAGTTACATATGAATTGGTAACAAAGCTCAATAATTAGGTTAATTACATATGGAGATAATTACAGGTGTAATTAATTAAGGAATGAATAATTACAGGAGTAATTAATTAAGAATATTATTAATAAATGGCCCCCGACTCGCATGATGAGAAGGAGTGGGAGGGTGGGTCGAAGAAGACAGAGGTAAGAGGGGTTAGTAGTGAGGAGACGCTGGAGGAAGAGTGAGGGGGACGCGCTGAGGACTGCACGCGGGAGAAGAGGAGAGAAGGGGCTGGTAGGTGGCAGCAGGGGTTGGTTGTGTACCACTCCACCTGTTGTCACGTCTCTCAGGAGGATCACAATGCAACACAATCACTATATGTAATTGTGACATCATTATGAGTATCCCTCCCGATCGAGTGAACAGAGAGTGGTTGTGGGAAATTGAGTCTTTATTTACCTTTCTGTATGGCTGGTGTAGTTACATATGAATTGGTAACAAAGCTCAATAATTAGGTTAATTACATATGGAGATAATTACAGGTGTAATTAATTAAGGAATGAATAATTACAGGAGTAATTAATTAAGAATATTATTAATAAAGGCCAAGAGCCATGTATTTATGGGTAGCGGTGGGACGGGAGAGAAATTAAAGTAGGTATAGTATGAGAGTAGAGGTAAGGAGCCGGGGGCGACGAAGTTGTAAATGTCAAATGTATGGCTGGAAGTCAGGCATTGTACATAACTCGGTGACACCAGGAAGTCTCTGTGAGAGTGTTCTACCTGCACCCCTGGAACGGGCCAGAGCAAGAGTATGTTTAACATTTATAAGTAGGTTATTTACTATTTAGCCAGTGCACTTGTCCGCGTGCATATGACCACGATGTGGCTGGCTAGAGGCTATGGCATCCACAAGCCTTGCATTGGTTTTGGACTGGTCAGTGTGCATGTATACCTGGAATGCATCTGATGACCACCCCCCCAAGCGCTTGACTTCCGTTTCAGTGGCTCCTGCTTGGAATGCCGTTGTGGCTGCTGATTTTCTTAAACTATGGAGAGAGAGCGAGCCAGCCTCGATATTATTATTAACAAGGTGCGATTTCCAGTATTTCGCCACAAATGATGCAGGAACAGGCCTGTTCGATCCCTTGAAGGTGAACATTGGCTGGGTCTTCGACCTAGTTGGTTCCTGCTCTATCATCTTTGTTATCCGTCTCACTAGGCATAAGTCCTCTTCCACTGCAGCATTAAGTGTGAGCGATCTCCGTTGGTATGTGCTCTGCATGTTCTTAGCTGCTTTAATGTTTATTGTAATATACCTTTCATGTAGGGTGATGTCGTTCCTTGTCAGGTGTCGATCTGGGTCAAACTTCTTCTGACTGGGTGGAACCACTTCCGACTGTCGGAGGGCCCCATAATACATTAGCAGGACTGCTGTACCGACAACAAGCGAATCATACCCTGTTGGCAAAGCTATCACCATCTGCCTTATGAGCTGCACTGATATCGGTGACTTTGGCTTGGGGATATATTGCTTGTTCCGCGTGATCGCTTCCAGCATCCAGTTTACCCTTTGGTGGTCGAGGCTAGCTGTTGGGGCCTCACAGAGTCTCATGTAGGTCTTTAGGTGTGAGACGTGGTTGCGTACGGTCCTAGGTGACGGCATTTGGTTACTCAAGTATTGAATGTAGGCGCAGATCTGATCGACTGATGGACTGTCGGGGTCGAACAGCATCTCACCTGCAAACTTTTTGTATGCCACCACTGCTGAGCGCCGATTAGCTATGGTCCCTTCTGCCCATGCCCGCTCCTGCGTGACTTCTGCCTGCTGTATGAGCGCCTGAAGCCGTGTTCCTGAAAGATAGGAGATTTTTATCTAGAGCATATGTACATGGTGGGCAGATTTTCAGGGAATAGTATTCAACCCATTTGTCGGACTGACTACGTTCGTAACTTCCCAGGTGGGCCCTGCTGAGAGCGTCGGCTACATTGTTAATTGACCCTGGGATATGCGCGTAACTTAGCTTGATGTTGAATTTTGCTTGTATCATCCAGGCCATCCTGGCGGCAGCTAGTATGACCTGGTTTTTGCCCCTGCCGCTACTAAGTACCTGCACACTTGCCATGTTATCGCAGAGAACATGTATGTGCGATCCTCTATCTGCTTGTGATATGAACGTGTGCAAGGCGACTGCAATATTTAGGGCTTCCACTTCCGATATGTTATCGGATTCCATGTGTTGAGGACATATTCTGTGTGCGTACGCGTACTGCCCATCCGTGGCGCCTATGCCAGATAGGCAAGCGTCAACCAGGAACACTTTGGATGGTTGTATCTCTGGAATCAGCGCCACCCCCGTTCCAATCTGCACAAAAGTCGTGGAACCAGCGTAAGTCCTCCTTCATGTTGTTGTTGATATTCATGTGCAGACCACTAAAGGCTCTGAGACCTTCAAGTAGGCGCGAGACGAAGAGCCTTGCAGGGGGGATGCACTTACTCACGTGGATCAGTGATCCTATCAGGGACTGCAGCTCTCTCTTTGTGATTGATCTCTTCCTCAGGTATTTTTGGCACATCCTTATGACTTCCTCTATCTTTTCTTGGGGGATTGATAAAGTCATATTTTTGGCGTCGATCTCAATGCCCAGCCATTTTACATTTTGTCCCGGAGGCTGCAGCTTTTCAGTTGCCTCCACCAGCCCCAGCGCGCCTATGGTGGTCCTGGCACAGTCATATGCACGTTCAGCCTCAGCTATACTGGGGCTGATGAGGGCAAGGTCATCGAGATACATGAATGCGCTGTACCCCTCTCGTGCAAGCATGTCGACGATTGAGTTGGCAACTCGTTGCATGTGCGCGCTAGACCCCCTACTCCCGAATGGCATTGTAATGTCACAGTACCACGCCTGGTCCCACTCCAGGCATAGAAGTGGCCAGTCAAGGGGGTCGCTGTGAAAATTCTTGTACGCTCTTGCTATGTCTATCACAGATAGGTGCGCTGTTGTTCCTACATCTCTAAGCTGCACCACCAAGTCATCGACGGTAGGCAGGCAATGCTCCCTTTGTATCCCCCACACCGAGTTCTTAATTATATATTTATTGACTGATGACTCATCGGGGAAGGTTAGATCAATAATGACTCGCCTTGCATCAGTGTCCTTCTTCGCACGAGACATCATGGGGGATGTATGTGACCACTGTTTAAAGGGCGGGTGCTCGAATGGGCCAACTAGCCCCTTGAGGTCGAGCTCCTTCTTTATGAACAGGTCAATCTTATCTTTAAACTTCGTAGCACTTGAATGGTTCACAGTCCCCGAGTTGTCTGATATTGGGCCAAGGTATCCCATAGGGAAGCCGTATTTCACGAAGTCCAATATCTCTTTGTCTCTAGTCGACTTAGATAGCAGTCTTTCCCAGCCGTCAATCTTTAGTTTGCTAGGAATCACTATTCTCGCCCCCAGTGCATTTGGTAGGCCAGTAGATTTAACTTTGCCGTATATATCTCCCAGCTCCCCCCACACGATTGTGTGACCTACGTCTGGCCAATGTTTTGATCGGTGGCTCGCCAGCATATCGGGGTCAGTGTTGACAAGCGAGGGGTCCGATCTCCCAGCACATACCTCTATTACTGATTCAAAATATACAGTGGGGACACAGTCTTGATTCCCATCAGCACTTACTTTCTTATGATCATGATTAGCACCTGGGATAAACACCCTAGCCTCAGGGTAGAGTGTTATTGCTTTCTCAATGCGTCTGTCATCCCGGGTGCGAGGTTGGTGGCCGCCATCTTGCTTCTCGTGCTGTTTCTCGTTCGCCGCGTTAGCTTGGGCGAGACAGCGCGAATCGGCCCCTGGGCAGGCCCCTGGATGTTCAACTGGGTCATGTTTACAACGAGAATGTGGGCGTGGCGCATCGGGAGTGCACGATGCGCCAACTATTCGTTTTTTGAATAAGGGGCAGCCTTGTTCTCTGCAGAGTTGTTACCTTTCGATCTGCCTCCGTTCTGTGAAGTGCCAGGGTTATTCCTCGGGACGTATAATCCATCAGCCTGTTGTTGCTGGTGCTTTAACCTCTTCTGGCACTCCTTGATACTGTGGTGTGTGCGCCTGCCTACTGAATCGCAGTAGGCGCACGCGTGTAGCATCAGCACACTTGCCTCCTTGTGGTCTCCTGTGTTTGAGCACCCGTCTCTGGAGTTGTATGCACGACATATAGCTTCCACTGCTTTCTCCCTATTATTAGAGGAGCTGTTCTTTGCATTTTTATCCAAGCATGCAGGGGCGGTGTAACTCGTGCCCCCGCCTGTGAGACAGATCCGAACCCTTTCATCCTGGATTGCTGTTTTATCAGACCATGTTATTTTAGCAGATTCAATCATGTCCCAGATGTACTGGGTCCACCTCCTTACCGCAGGCCACGGTCTCTCCAGGCTATCCTTCGTTACTTGCCTCAGGTGGTGCATCAAATGCGGGTAATCCTCAGGGTCAGATAAGCCGTCAGGGTCATCCAGCAGGGCCAAGAAGCCGTCTAAGTATTCGTTATAAGTTAGGCCCGCCCTAGCATCTAATTTTTGTTTTATGGTCTGGACTCCCTCCTTGTACACGTACATGTACGGTTTAGCCAAGATTTTAGCATTGTGTATGTCAGTAACTATATCAACCCTACCGTGTAGACCGTTGGCAAAGCGTTGTCTGTCAGCTTCCCTCTCTAAGTAGTCGTCGGCCTGGACCTGCCTTCTTATAATCCTTGGAGCCGACATGGCCCGCCTCTGTGACTCTGTCACCCAGCGCCCAACTCTGGAGCCACGTGGTGACTCGACGCGCACCTTAGCGGACTTGGTGACCTCGCTGTTGGACGCGACCTGACTGGGGTCAGGCGACGTCTCGCGTCCTCTCTTTGACCCCTTGGACCGTTGGGACCGGGACGTAGACCTTGAGCGCCTCGAGGAGCCTGAGACACTCGAGCCTCCTGACGAAAACGATGTCATCATCTTCCCAATTTTCTCTGTAAGCTTGGCTAGCTCACCTTTTACTAGATTCATCTCTCCCGATACTCCGGATAAGTCCTCCTGAAGGGACTTCACAGTTGGCGCTTTTGGTTGTTTAAATGTGATTACCGTCGAGGCCTCGCTTGTAACGCCTTCCTCCTTCTCGGTGTCTTTCCTCACAGAGTTGCGTGTTCTTCTCGGCATGATTCCTTATTATTCTCTCTTGTCTATAAGTCACAAAGTTGGTATAGTGATGTCCAGACTACAAGCTTGCGTGTGTATATCGCGTAGACTTTGTGTCGAGCCAAAAAGTTAGTATTAGATGGCTGTGTTTGTGGACTCGAAGAAGACAGAGGTAAGAGGGGTTAGTAGTGAGGAGACGCTGGAGGAAGAGTGAGGGGGACGCGCTGAGGACTGCACGCGGGAGAAGAGGAGAGAAGGGGCTGGTAGGTGGCAGCAGGGGTTGGTTGTGTACCACTCCACCTGTTGTCACGTCTCTCAGGAGGATCACAATGCAACACAATCACTATATGTAATTGTGACATAATTTTCTCACTTTCATTCGAAATAAATTCTATTAAATCTGTACCATCATCAAGTGTCCATCACGAGAATACAGTATGGATTTGTATACAATTGTTGACAAACTGAAACGCACACCCAAACATATATTGTACATAATATAATTATTATATTAAAACACACATGTTGTGGTGGCAACACAATTTGCAGGCGTCTGTGGTCTAGAGCTACATTTTATTCCCATGCTTTTTTAAACTATACAGAAAGGTGCAGATGTAAACTTTCCGGATTTCTATGGACAGACAGCAATTCAGCGCGCTGCAGATTCAGGAAGTGCTGAGATTGCAGCAATCCTCATTGAAGCGGGTTGGTAAACTTTTGCCATTTTCACCGGGCTGGTGATCTCCCAGAAACTTCCTAAGTAAGAAGAGTAGGTGGCTTGTAATTGTTATTGTACATGACGTTATTTGCTGAAGTGTACATAATACTGGCTATTCAGTATGACTAGCACCTAAACTTGTGTTTGAGTAATGCACATTCTAATAGACGCTAATGGGTGATACACATTTCATAATTTTACTTATTATTATGCAAGCACTGAAATCTTTATACATTTTATGTTTTGTATATGCCTTGTTATGATTTGTTCTTGTACATGTTAATTGCGATTGATAGAAAATATTATACATTTCCTATCAATTATAATATCAATTGGTTTTTTTTTATAAATCCTGTATTTATTTCATTTATTAAGAACTTTTATACAGCGTTATCCTCAGACAAGTGACATCAAACAATATTAAGGCACATTGTAGTAAACAAGTAACAAATGTAATCCAATTGAGGCCATTGACATTATGGGATATGAGCCCTAAACTCATTTATTGAAGAGACCAAGAGTGATTCATGTAGGGCAGGTCGAGGAGATATGAGCGAGGCAAAGCTTAAAACCTTGGATAAATGGTCTGACACCACCTTCTCTAATCTACCTCTAGTTCATACTGTGGTCCTGGGTAAACCTCTTTTTCTCTGTCTGTCTCTCCCTTCTTCTCTATCTCTATTTCCTGGGTAAGATCATAAACTGCCTCCTTCTCAGCTCTCCCGCCCTTGATATAACCATATTAAATGTGTTGATAAGGGCGTAAAGCAACCAATCTCACTCACTCTCTCTAGTTCATACTCTATACATGATATAGGTGCAGATGTCGACTGGGCTGATGGGCTATCAGCCTTACACATAGCATCATGTGTAGGACACACCGAGGTAGCAGATCTTCTTATCAAGGCTGGCGCAGATATCAATGCAACCGTTCAGTGAGTCTCACCCTATTCACAACTACCTTGCATTGCTTTCAGCCATTTTAATTTCAATTTCGGTGGAGCCCCGATGGGATCCTTTATTTGGAAAGCAAGGTCAGAAATTCAATCAAACAATTCCAATTAGTAAAATAAATACAATTCAAATCAACTTATTTACGTTGTACCATTGTAAAGACATCAAACATCAGTTGGTGTTTGGCGTATACGTTGTAAACGGTGTATGTTGCGTACTTACTTGTAAAGAAAGAAAATAAATGTATAAGAAGGAAGAAAAAGAAGATATCAAGTAAGGTAAGAGCAAAAACAATGCAATGCTTTCAAGTTGGAACCAAAAACACTAACATTATCATTCATTCAATTTAGGTGAACCCTACGATGACTTATTGAATCAATTGCTCAAAGTATTATATACATTTTAGTGACATTATATTATTTTTATTTATCTTAAAACAAATTTTGTTATCCAGTGGATGCTGCGTGGCATATGCCTTGAGATCGAATCAGGGAGAAACCCCGGACTTCCTCCTTCCCCCGGTGTTCTATCTCATAACAATTCTGAAACAAACTAGAGGGTTAGGTTTATTGGGTTAATGAGATGAAATAAGATGATTGGAATATGAAACAATAATGTAAGATACATGTTTATACAAACAGTTAATTATTGTTGGAGAGAAGTAACATATTCTGGATGAACTAATTTCTTTAAAGCATACTTGAAGTTGTAACGTAACATATTGTTTTACGCTAGCTTTTGTATATCATGCATAATTATGACCTCAGTACCGACCTCAGTACCATTATAATTAAAGTCAACACACTGTTTTGAACTGCATTTGTTTAAATTATTCTTTTTGAATTACATTACTTGATGGCCTAAAACAAAAAAAAGTCCTCGGTTAAATTACCTTTATAATGAGCATACGTAACAGATATCATTCAAATGGAGGAACGAGTTAATTACATTTATGGAAAGGCTAACAACCAGATTAAATGTGTTAATAACTTTAAATTATTGAATTTAAAAAACCTTTATTGTAAGTAATAGCATAATTTTCTGTTAAATTCATTTGTATTACGTTAAGGGCAATCATAGTAATTGTTCATCATATTATTTGAACACCATTATAATTTAAGTATATACCTCATTCTAACTGCGTAAACAAATTAAAGCTGGTGGAAATTTCTCACTCAATTTTGCTTAAAGTGGCTAAGATAGTTAAAACGAGTAGTCACAGAATCACATGAAACTTATTCAGTGTAACCATATAGGATATGTATGACAATATTTAAAGTATAGAGCCCCAACATTGTTTCCTCATTCAATGATCATTAAATAAGTTTAATGAATAGACCAGCTTTCAAATCACAGAATAGTAGCCGTCAAGTGCTGCCCCCACTCAATAATGCCCATGGATGTAACTAGTCTTAACCCAGGAGTCTATGGACAACCTCTAGTCAAAAGCCTGGCATTATGTAACTCCAGATGACAACCCGACGGCCACTTTGACATTTCGGGTTGGTGTGCAAAAACGATTTTGCTCACTATTTTACCAAATATCTGATATGATATAAATGTTAGAGTTTTGATATCCACAGGAGTTAGTTAGGTAGGGTAAGGTGAATCAAATACTAGAAAATGAAGTAGAAATTCCGTTACTCCATAATCTAGCCAACAACAGTGAGAAGTGTCACTTTAATGGAACGGATGATATAGTAGATCATGATAGATGTTTATGGTAGCATTTGTTATTATTTTAATTTCCAGAAATCGTGTGTCTGTATTACATTGTGCTGTATCTAATGGCCATCACGGTATCGTCAAACTTCTCCTAGCTGCCAAGGCAAAGGTTAACGTACAAGGTATGCATGTCTAAGTTGATAAACAGAATAACAAATGAGAGATGATGATGAGAGCCATACACATTATGGTAAAATAACCTTTTCTACGAATCAAATGATTTGTCCTCAGATGTGCAGCTAATGTAAATCTTTGATTTGATTTAGAAAATATTTTATTCAGGTCTACTTCATTTCCACACTTACAAGCATGAATTTTCTCAGGACAGCCTGATGTCATTTCTTATCTTTATGAAGTTATTTTTTTGTAACTAAATAATTAGCACCCCTATTATGATATATTTCATATATTATACAATATAATTATCAAGTGTTAGTTAGACACTGACGACCCCTTTACTAAAGACATTTGCAATAACATATTGCTGTCTGTATTTAGTCAACACTTGGTTAATTTTCCGGGCATATATCATATACCTATATGTCCGCAAACTGTTTATGCCTTTATGTTATTATAGACCATTCAGTCTTTGCGCACCTCAAACATTGTGTTTAATATATTTGGCGTTAGGTAATGTTCTTAGGGTTCCAGTCGTTTGGGAATCTATTTGATACATGCCCCCTTTACTCTAATATCGCCCTGCAGGTAGCAGGACAAGCAAGACACCCCTATTCATGGCAGTAGACGCAGAGGATGAGGAACTGGTGGAGCTCCTCCTTAAGCATGGAGCAAAGCCCAATATGCAGGACGACTTTGGCATGACGGTGCTGTGTCGCGTGTGTCTTTACAACTGGCAACAACTGGCGTTCATGTTAATGAGGGCAGGAGCCAAGGTCGACATCAAAGACAGACATGATAACGGACCTCTCCATTATGCAGCCAGGAATGGCAATGTGAAGCTCTGCGAGGAGCTTCTTGTCCAAGGTGGGTTAAGTCTCGTGTCCACCTAACCGATTATCCCAACAGGGGACAGTTGAAGGGGAACATATGTTACATCATGTTACGCAACAATGAGTAACAATGGGTAACCACTTCATGACCAATATTATTTATGTGATGAGTTACAGGAAAATGAGTCACAAATCGCAAAAAATGGATTTTGAGATATTGTCAATGTCCCAATTTATTTTTAATAATATTTAAGCCTATGTGTATGTTGTATTTATATGTGTGTCAATTGTTTACTTATTTCTGGTCGATCGTTTGAGAGGTGGTAGGGAGGGGGTCTGACCCCTTGGCGGAGAGAGCTGATGCAATGCCTCTGGATGATGAAATCCCCCAGCGACATTGCATGTGAGCTACTCCGCCATTAACCTGGAGGCATCATATTTGAAAATATCCAGATTGGACCGGTGGCAATAACAAGAGGAGTTACTGTACAGGGAGAGAGAGAGAGGAAGTGAGAGAGTGAGGGAGAGGGAGAGAGAGAGGAGACAAAAGGACGAGGGGGCGAGAGAGAGGGAGAGAGACCGAGAGTTTGAGAGAGTTAGAACTAGACGGAGAGTGAGAGAAAATTGATGGGCGAGAGTAAGAGAGAGAACGAGAGATAGAGAGAGAAACAAAGAGAGGAGGACTAGGAATGTGCGATTCACCTTTTTAGGAAAAGGAGCACCCAAGAATGATTTCATCATCAATCAAGATCTTGTAACACTTCCCGTAGATGGACCAAATACTCTTATTTCTCTGACATCTTTAATTTGTCAGCAGCATTCAGTTATAAAATGTCTAAAAAAAAGAATCTATACAATACATAGTGTCTCGATCAACATCCTGATTACTGATTTTAAGATAAGATAAGATAAGATAAGATAAGATAAGATAAGATAATCTTTTATTTGTCCAGTAACTCGAAAATACAATATGAAGAGACAAAAAGGTCTACATGTCTATATGAAAAGCTAATTCCATTTCTACCGACAGCTACCTTTAATTTTGAGAGCCTTCTTACGGTTAACGACCTAGGCTTAGAGTTATATAACTTATGAGAAAAGGATAATAAGGTATGTCAGATGGACCTACGACTATCAAGTATTTTGATAAGGGTTTGTTTGATAAAAGTATCAGAGATATAAACATCAAAGGCGCCAATGGAGGAGCCTAAAAAGGCAAACCTAACAACCTAACAAGTTCATTGAACTTTGGTTATCAATTTCTTAGATATTGCTCCCACTCCTACTCACCCTAATAATAGTTGAAATCCACGAATCACTTATCTCTCCTTTGAAGGGATTCAATATTGAAGTCACACATAATGGATTATGTTACTTTTGTGTAGAACAAATACTGCTTTCATGAAAAGACTGCTTTCACTATAGTGTTATTTTGATTTGAATTGAGGACCCTTTTTATTTGCAAACTTGTAGGGTACATCTAGTCTGTATTCCTGGATAATCCTATTTTCATTGTAGCTTCTGCTCTTTTTAATTTTACATTTGTAGAAATCACATTAATTAGATAATCATATTTGGGATTTGTAAAAATTCATGCGTAGAAGAAGGTTGTGTGTATGTATAGAATTTCGTTGACTTTGGGTCCAGTCACATAAGTTATTAGCAATAGTTTTCAATACAATTTAGAATGAAATGACTTTCTGGTTTCAGGTGCAAAAACAAATGAAATGAACGTATATCAGGAAAGCCCACTTCATCTCGCAGTTAGAATGAACCACATGAATGTCATCAAACTCCTTATAGTAAATGGTAATCTTTGATCTTTTATATTTGTGGGTGAACTTTCCCGAAAATGCACAATACGCCTTCACCAATACTCTCCCAAAATCTTAATTTAAACGAATAATAACATCCAAAATACAGTTTAACATAAACAAACAGATTTCCTGAACTAAAACAACACCAGATATACTTAGCTATTTATTATTTTTCAGCCTAACTTAACGGAATTCACTAAATGTGTAGAACTGCCGATTGCACATTTTCTTACGACTGTATTACACATACAACATACACCTGACCTTTGTACAACACATACAACATATATAATATATGTTCATAATATGTGTTCTCTCTGTTTCAAAGCGGACAAATGCATTCTTAATTTGTACTTTCTATATATATATGTCGTATATAATTTATCTTAGATTGACAGATTGAACTTTGCCACACAGGTAATTGTTTTTGAAAGAGAAGTTATATCTTAGAGTTTAATATCAAGGACATAATAATTATGACCATTGAGGCGTCACATGAGAATATATCTGTATTTTGCAGTAGGCCTACTAAATGTGCTGTTTCTAATATTTGTGTAATTGTCAAAGTTAAACACAGCAAAGACTGAATAAATTAACCCAGTTCAACAACAATAACAGCTCCCCTATGGGGCATATATATGTGGCAATGAAAAGAGAAATCCGTGCAAAGGGATTTGTTTCCCAACCAAATGCAAACGTGAAACACAGGTTCGCCCTGCCAATTCCAAATAAAATGTAGATCCTTTTAAAACCTCTAATTTCAGGGGCCGACACAAGCCTTTGTCACCCCAGTTGCAACCTGACGCCCGTCTCTGTGGCAGTTGACGCCATTTCTGACCCGTTGGAGTTTGAAGCCATTTTACAAATGTTGCTCCTCGGGGGAGCCAATCTTGACACCATCAAAAATGAAAAGACGGCCCTCTGGAGGGCCGTTGAGGAACGAGAGGTTGCCATAGCGATCCTGCTGATTCAGTACGGAGCTGATGTCAACATAGAAGGCCCGCACGGAATAACGGTCGGTTCATATATTCATTAAAGGTCTAAAATAACCAGTGGGAGGCCCTGTTCAGGCCATCTATTCATTAAGGTGTTACCTACTGTTAAGCACTGGTCAGTATATTCCTTAAAAGTGTTAAAATACCTTATAGTGGATGATAGACACTGGTCAGTTCATATGGCCTTTATAGTTTAGAGTAACTTTTATAGGAAGTCCTGGTGAGAACGGATGAATATGATTGGCTTTTGCACTCAGTGCGTTGGGGGAATCGTATTTATACTCAGATAGTTGCGCATACATACAATGCCATGTGCAGTACAATATGTGTGGAGCCCCCTTTTCTGTTTAAATTGATTATTCTATCTTAAACATCATGCCCATGGGACATTATTCTCAGTCAGATAGTTCATCTAGATTAAATTTTACAAGCAATTAAAAGAAAGACAACCCATTCCGGATACAGAAATCAAGTAAAACTAGAGAGTAAACACCTAAGTAAAATTTAAGTTCTTTCGTTTAGTATAGTCCCTTTGATGGACACCCCACTCTGGCATCTCTTAGTGGCGATTGCTTCCAACATCTTCTTGTGGTGTTGGGATTGTCACAGCTTCCAACGTTATCTAGACATCCAAAACCTGGTTCCCAGGACATTTATAAAGGTTTACTGAGGGATTACTTTTATAATAATCCGTCCAATAACATATGAAGCATCAAGGGACAGGATTTCCTTATCAGATATATTACACTTTATAATCAACATAATCTTTTATCGTGTTTCAGGTTTTGCACAAAGCCTGTAGACTTGGTTTGGAGGGTTTAGTTGAAACGTTATTACATGCTGGGTTAACATGGTCTAGCGAGATATGGTTGCACAATGATGCGTATAGGTAAGTGTTGAATTCTGGATTAAATATTGTTGTACATAATACTGCCACCACTTTAGGAAATTATTAATTCATGAGCTTATTTGATCAATATGTAGAACTCTTCATTCTAAGGGCATAAAGCAACCAGATCACACACACACTCTTCGTTCTGCTTTCATTTCATATTTTACACGATGTAGCCTACCTCAGAAGAAAAGTCTCAGGACGTAAAAGATGGATTTAGTTTTAGATATTTTAAAAGATGGCAAACAAATATCAACCTTTCGGAAAATCTGATTTTTTAAAAAAAATGGTTTTTATTCAACGAAATTTTACATGAGTGATACTTTTCATTCGAGAATGTAAAAATTTGCAAGCAATGATCCAAATCGTTCTAAAATGTAAAACCATTCTCTTTTCCAACCTATATGCTTACAGTTCAGGCATCAGTCTTGACCTGATACAGGGGTATGCTCACGGGATACCCATGGCTCTTCACAATAAGCTCGGACTCCTTGCCACCATTAACACAGTTAGGTGAGAACAGAAGCATAATAACTCCTTACTCCTTCCTTCTTCTTCTTCTTCTTCTTCTTCTCGTATTCGCATAAAGTTAATAATTATGCCATGTTTAGACTATAGGCATACACAGTCCCTGGCCCTCTGTTTGAATAAGGCCAGGTCATCGACTTGGCACTCCTGCTCAAGCAGGGGACATTCCAGGAGGTGTTTCATTGTCACTCCTTTCCATAACAACTCCTTACTTATTTTCCTTCCTGAGCTAATTTTACTTGCTAAGCAGATGAAAACGAACCTTAAATATAGGGAAGGAGTACTCTTCCAAGAACTTCATATTACAATGTCAATATTATGTCATTACATCTATTTCCAGGTTCAGCACCCAGTCTCTCCTCCACCTCTCCCGACTCGCAGTACGTCAAGCTGCCGGAAGTAGAATCTACCAACTTGTGACGTCATTGCAGTTACCTACGAAAGTCACTGACTTTGTGATGCTCAAAGTGCTTTGATATCACAATATCGCTTGTAGAGTGGAAATTAGGATTCAACCATCATATTCAATCCGATATAACATCTATCTTATCATTTGACCTTAACATTATTTAACCTTTCATTTCATTTAGAAAAATGCTAAATGTAAATATAGTAGGGCGTCAGAAAATGTACAATTCACCTTTGACAATCCTCTTAATAACCCAAATTTAACCGAAAAAATCAAGGCAATACCAAACATACGCAAATATATCTAGTATTTAGCGTCCTGTTGAGTATAATTGAGCAGAATTTACTAAATGTGACGAGCTGCCGATTGCACATTTTCTGACACAGTGACTCATGAAATGCATGCATATATAGTTCCAATGTAAAGTATTGAGGTAGACCAGCTTGTGCATCAATTACTGCAAGAGTACAACATCAACACTGTAAGAATAAGAGGAAACTTGTCAATTGTAAGGCTGATGTTTATTTTCAAAGACATACAAGGTTAACAACAAATAATGCCTCGAAACACAAGATTGGCTGATGGTATCAATATTAAAGTACCAAACCCAACCTCCCAGAAACTCAGAATCTCTCCAATGTTGACTGGCCCAATCCTTTGGAATAAATTACCACCAAATGAAAAATCCAAATCATGGCCCAAATTGAAGAGTTTTCTAAAATCAAATGAGAACTGGCTGGCAGATTGATCCATAATTGTTGCCATCAAGCTAAAAAAAAATGATATCAACATGTATTGATACAAATGATTATATAGGTGCATACTAGGTTAACAATACCAACTCATGCTTTTATCCACCAGCGATTAATTGTATATTGAACCTCTTAATAGGGCACCCCCCCCCCCCCCCACACACACACACCAAAAAAAATGTTTGTTGTGATGAAACAAAAGGGAGTATTTTGACTTTCCTCATTTACAGTACTGTTAACTTAGTAAATTGGATACATATATGTCAGCTAAAAATCTAAAACGAAGAAGAATTAATTGACAACTGTGTAATCTCTCTTGTATTTTCCATTATTATTACCTATGCTAAATTGATGTAGTTATTGTTTGACTGAATGAAACGTATCGCGTAGCGAAATTTTCAGCAAATAAAAATGTTTTTAAAAAAAAGTAGAGTTATAAAAAATCAATATTAATTTACAATCGATCTACAGACATTTGTCAGATTTTGTCACTGATTTCTCGAATGAAATCTTATTGTAAGCTATCAATCCCCAGTGTACATTCAGTTGTATTATTTCTATTAGTATGTGTGAGTAAATAAACAGTTGTGATAACCAAATGAGGCTGATTTTGAATTGCTCTTATGGGTGAAGTCGCCAGAAAATGTATAGTTCACTTTCTTTAATTCTCTCAAATAACCCAATTTAAGACAAAGACTTATAATGTTCAAAATACAGTCTTTATTATTTCCAGTTATGTACAATCAACAGTTTTAGGGTTTTAAGGTTGGGTTCCACTGCCACGCTACTCCTCCTGCTACTCCTCCCATTACTTTGAAAGTCTTTTGAAAGTCTATTTGAATAGCTTATAATGTATCTTGTTGATGGGTTAGCTGAGTCTGACTTGGTCTTGGCTCGGTTTGTTTTGGAGGCGGTTGTGTTCGAAAGAAGCAAGGTGTGATTTGGAAATAGACCTCACCTGTTCTCTTGGCCGTCTGCCCTTGCTAACACAGTAACAGAACAAGGAGGGAATATATCGGGCGACGGGTAATTTTCTATGCTCCGGTTTCGGTGTGCAGGGTATCTTATTGAAAATGATTGATCTAGGGAAATTTTAAGTGTGATTGTTGTCATAAGTTTAATCATTTCCAAAGATTTTGATCATCAATTAACAAACCGTAATTATAATATTTGTTTATTTGTTTACTTATTTTGATTTTTTCTTTTAGTTTTTTGACAGATTTCCTATTCTGGCATTTCTTTCTTACCATGTGTTAATGCTGACCGTCTGACGATAAACAATTGAACATTCACAAGTCTTAAATATTATTTAATATCACTTTTAAATATCATATAATATTACTTTTAAATATTATTTAATTCAACGTTTAAATATTATTCAATACAATTTACCCCTCCTGATAGAGTGGACAGTCGGATAAACATAAAGGGCCTTCTGGCCCGACGTCTCGCCAATAAGCTGATAACACTGTATATGGGTCAGATTTTCAGAAAATGTACAATTCGTTTTCACCGATCCTCTCGAATAACCCACATTTAAGACAAAAAAGAGCTTCAAAACATAGTTTAACATAACAGAACTGATACTTTAAATCAATGTGATACCAAATATACTCAGATATACCCAGTATTCTGTATTTTCCAGCCAAATTTAGCAGAATTTACTGAATGTGTAGAGCTGCCAATTGTACATTTTCTGAAAATCTGACCCATATATAACCATCGGTGAATCCAGCACTCAATTATCACTGATTACTTGTTACGTTTCTCATCTTTCGTTTGTTTACTGTACGGTACTAACACTCCATTGGAAGCAGGCTGAACAAATATCCCTCAAGGCAAAAAGCATTTTCAGTTGTTTTGTTTGTTATTTGTTGTTACTCTGATAGTGTTTTCCCCGTTTCCTAAAGTTATGCGCCACATATACAATTAAGGTTCCAAAACATGGAATAAATTGAAGAAAAAGGCAAAAATTGTGAAAGTCTATGAAACAAATTCTAAGGAATACCAACCTGTGGAGAGAGTAACTGATGGATAGGAACAGTACTGTGTATCTAGGCCCTTGAATTTTTAAATCTACCTAAGTGAGTGTCGATTTAGATTACTTGAGCTTGTGAAATGAAGAGAATAGATGGTAGCTATTGAGCTATAGCAAAGGTGCATCATGTTAACCATGTTTGCTTTAGCCCGCAGACTCATGTAGACCTATTGATTGTTTTTAATATGGCAAAAACAAAAATTTCAAAAATTACTGTACTGTATTATTTTTGTGACCATGTAAATGTATTCCAATAAAATGTCATTATAGTTGCTGAATAGAGGTATGTTCAGGAGAGATTTAAACTAGCCAGAAATTTGTTCTGCTAGGAATCTAAATTACTCTAAATATTGTACATGTATTGATGACTAAGTGTATTAATGTCACAACTAAATGACACTTAATTAGATCAAGGGTCGTTTGTCACGCGCCTGAAAGTAAGTATAATTCAAGGTATTATAGCAACTAAACTGGAGCAATTGATGATATAGACCAGTATCATGAATCGAATTAAAGTTAAATTGTCTAGATGTTTATAAAGTTGATCGAATTATTGTTTTATAAATTGGCAAATGAGAATTATCACGTATGTGAAACTTTGACCAATACAATTTTCTAAAGAAAAAAGAAAATGAATACACACTCGACGAGGAGGTGTCAGTGGCATAATTAATTATGGATGCATAACAAACCAGCGCTCGGTCCGCCAAGATTTCCAAATAATGCATTATTTTGCCATTTCACCCACATCAAGACCTACCTTATTCTCTGTATTAGACTGTATGAATGAGATTTCACCAAGGTTTTTAAGCTCTTACTAGTACAATAACTGCACATGAGACCACACGCCTAGGCCTACTGCATAGGCCTATCCAAACATGGCGAAACCTGCCGGACTGCGGTCCTTGACCATTGAAAGACATGTGGGACCGGTGAAACTTTAGTATCACCAGTCCGACTGTCTGGTGAAAAAATTGTAGGAAACAATGGATAAACATTTGAAGGACTGGTGAAAACTATGGAGGTCCGGTGAAAGTTCCTTTTCACCGGTCCGACTGTCCGGTGAAAGTTCTAAAGTTTTCGCCATGTCTGCCTATCTCTATGTATTCTTTGATGCCGGCAAGCTCGATCACTCTCGCACATTGAAATACACTTGGTTGTACTCTTCTAAGTTTGGGTGAACTCGGAGTAATGGTTTCTCACTCTCTCACCAGTAGCGCCACCAGTGCAGCACCACCATAGAGTGTATAATGTGCAAAACCATTGCCTACATCTGCAATGGTTTGCACATGGATTTAACACTAAAAGGAACGATTTTAATGCGACTGGCCACGGGAGGAGGGCGGGACCGCTTGGAGGATGGTGGGTGGGATGGTGGGCAATGTCTACCTACAAAAATAATCCATATTTATAAAAGTAAATAGCCCAAGACTTCTCCTCATTCCCATCAAATTGTGACGATGCTCTGCTGCCACATACCTCTGGACCCTGTACTTGAAATGGAAGGACTTGCAATGTGCTGTTGTTTTTTTGTGTAAAATGCCACAGTATTAGTTGCGGCATATCTCTGGTCTCCTCACTTTCGCAATATGGTGTATCCTGGCCTGAAACCAATTAAAAGTCTTCGGTTTGAAGCAAATGTCACAATATTGATACAAAAGTCAATAGTCTGTGACATTTATGCAGGAATTTAATGAACTTCCAACACAAGATCGCACAGCTTTGAATTCACGTGGGGGGGGGGGGGGGGGCCGGGGGGGATGAGTCCAATATATCAACGATTCGCACATTAGTATAATTGTCAGTGACATTGAATTATGTACGATATTTATTGAAAAGTCTGGGAGTAGATGCTCCAGAAAACGAAAGGATTATCACTAGGGTTGGTAGGTTATTTTACATGTTCAAGGAGAAACCCGATCTTTGTCAAGCCCCTATAAATGACAGCATTAAATTGGTCATTACATGTAAATGGGCATTGGCATTTCTTTAGAAGTGGGAGCAAGCAACTGGAAGTAGCCGGAATAGGTGCTATTGCCACGTTACTTCTCTTGCTACTTTTACCGCTACTCAGAAATGTGGGCAGATGACATTAAATTTTCACATGGAAATGGATGCATCAGGTAACGTGAGGAGTAATGTAGAGTAGTACACTGTCCCGCGCAACGTATCCGCGCGATACGAAAATGAATACAAATTTCTTGTACCCACTTTTGATACGATTTTTTTCGTCTCAGCGTATTCGGCGAGGTAAATAATAACCTGGGAAAGCTAAATCTCTTAATCCCCGGTGTGCGGTGGTGCGTTAAGAGTTGGCGCATCTGGCGCATCTGGAGTGCGGCAGTGCGTGAAGGAGTGTGCACTCACCCATTACAATGTGACAAAGCAGAGAAAAAAAACTTGCCCATGCTTGGGTTCGATCTAGCAACCTTGTGATTTACAATCAAGTGCTTTAACCATTATACTATACTGAATCAGCTATCAACATGGCCTCAACTAATCAATCTGAATGCTAATACTGTGTCAGAACAGAAAGATAGAGAACAGAAAGAGAAAGAGGGGGAGAGGCAGACAGGAGGATTGCAATTGAAAGTAAGTAAGAAAGAGATGGGCGGGAAAGGAGAGGAAGAGCAGGGAATATTTATATAGAAACATCTATTGTAATAGACCAACATGATTTTGTGGCTTATGTGGGGAAAATGTACTACAATGTAGGAGTGCATGTATTCAACCTCAATGTCGCACACACCTCATGGGACACTTCATTTTCACACCTCATTTCGCTCACCCACACAATGACAGTGTGGGTTCAGTTTTAAAGCGAAATGCAAACCCTAAACAGTGGTTAGTGAGTTCAGAACAAGGCACAGATGTTAGGAGGTGAGTGTCATTTATATCTGAAATAAGTAAGAACGTTTCAGGAAAATGAGTCATAAGTCGCAAAAATTATATTTCTCAAAGTGTTTATTTTACAAGATTGCTTTATTGGAATTTTCTGATTTTTGGAGTGTGTATCACTTATTGTTGTATCAATCGATGTATCAAATTTCAGGACATCATACATAATATATCGTTTCGTTTTAAAGGTCCACATATGGAGTATATTCAGTTACTTAACTGGTTATTGCCTCCCAGAAATATTACAATTTTTTTTTTCAAAAATAGAAATATCAAACTTAAAATCTAGAAATACTTATTAGATTATTAGACTGTTTACTATCATTGGAATCGGCTTGATCTCATCTTTTCAAATGTGGTGATAACTCAAAATCCATATTTTGCGACTTATGACTCATTTTCCTAAAACGGATCACTTATAGGTAAGCTTCCAAAATCCAAAACTCAATACGAAAAACGGAGCGCGAATACGGAGCATATCATATTTCGTCTCCATGATTCAAATGACCGTTTTTCGTCTCAGAAGTTCAGGCAATTTCGTCACCACAGCTCACCAGTAGCGTTCGCGGTGCTCGGTAGACAAAAATCGTCACACTGAAGACGAAAAAACTCGCCGCTCCGTATCGCACGGGTACGGTGCGCGGGAGAGTGTACCATTGCCCTGCTTCAGGTCCCGCTACTTCCTGTTACTTCAGCTATAAAGTAGCAGACGTTTCATATCTAACGTGTTTGATAGCAGCGGGAGCACTCTACTCTTAAAAAATCTGCCAAAGAAGTGAGAAGTAACGTGGCTATGTAGCGGGACCCAATAGCACCCATCACCGCTACTGCTCCCGCTTCTTTAATCAAGAAGCGGGAGCAGTAGTGGGAGAAGTAGCAGGGCAGTGGAACCCAGGCTTTAGGGGTTTTTGGTTCTTTACATTTCCCCAAAGGAAACGATGGCCGGGGACAGTTTAATTTAATTTAGTCTAATACAGTGTTACAATAAGAGGGGGAAATGTGTCGGTGCATGAAAGGGATCTCATTATATATATAACTTTGCTGTACTTATCACTTCTTTCTTTAACTTCAAATGATAAGCTGAGAATAACAATCTACATTGTGAGCATATTGAAATAAAAGATAAACAAACAGTTGCAAGGCCTCTATGGGTGCATTACATTATTACATTATATACGATTGTGTGGGGTAGCCACTCGATCTTGGAAGCGTTTCTCGGTTGCAACTGAACTTCATTGGAGAAACAAATGTAATGATGAAATGTGATATAGAGGCCTCACAACACCGTCTTATCATAACTTGTATTGCACTATATACGATTATTTTCTGAGACTAGTCTGTGAGGACTCTGAGAGACCTCTTACCTTGCAACAACTCTGCTATCATACAGTCCGTTACTTTAAGAGGGTTTTACGGGGCCTATAAGACACGATCGAAGTGCAAACATAGAGCATCACCTGAAGAAGACCACTAAACCATGTCGAAACGTGAAATATATGTACCAAAGGATGCCTTAATAAACTAGCAAATTCTGAAGTTTGAGGTTATGGTGTTATTCTTCATAATAATAGAGTATCAAAGATAAATATAATTAAACATAATTATGAAATAGACGATGGAATTCAAGGTCGACTAGTTTATTTCTCTTGCCTTTAACCGAGAAGCTAAAACTATTTTCCCCTTCCAATAATGAATTTAAACACTAATTAAACATTAAATTTTATGAAAGGATATGGAGACAAGGAAACCTCAGATTCTACAGGCTGAGTGACTATAGACTCAAACATGAAGGCCCCTGTTTATCCTTTGTCAGGAAGATTTCTTTTCATAAGAACAGCTTAAGGCATTTCCAGTCCTGGATATTTGCTTCGAGAGACTGAAAACATGTACAGATGAGGAAATAATTGCATGGAATGGGAAGATGTACACACAGTTTAAACATTATAATATCGCTTTTATGACTTGGTTTTGTAGTTTAAGGGATCGAGGCGAGTAAAGCAATATTACCTGACAAACAAAGTCTGTCTCAGGACATTGACATCTCCGTCACCACAAGCACCAATTCGCCATCCTGATGAACGATAGCATCTGGTGAGTTATTTATGGGTAGAATTTCTCATTGGTCCGTTGTATAACTTTAAGAATAAAACCTGCATGGCTTTAACATTGTTTATACAATAACTGTTGTTGAATCATGCGCCATGGATCATATGAGTTTGTTCGCATAGAATTGTTTACTTCGTCTTGCCTAATCACATCAAAATAAATTATAAATTGATTGAAGACAAAACCTATGCTCAAATTGCAGTTCAACATACGCAACTAAATAGACTTGTTTGATTAATGCAATACCAAATATATTCAAATATACCTTGTATTTTTTATTTTCAGCTAAATTTTTCAGAGCTGAGTTTACAGTGTGTACAGTTGCTGATTGTACAGTTCTAGTCTACCTGACCCATATACATTAATCTGACGTCTTAGCTTACCTGGACATTGGAGAAAGCTAAAATTATGATTACAATAAACTGATTGTTATTGCCACCCTTCCTTAGGTATTTGTCCTTTAAAGCTGCATTCTCAGCTATTACGAAAAAAGGAGCCTTACAAAAGTTCAGGGTTGGGTTCAGAGGAGTGAACTTACAACTGCTAAAAAGTTATATGTGAATGGTTTTACATTATTGTTATAACGACCTGAATATATATAAGCAAAAGCTGAGGGGTGTGTTGGGAAGGGGGGGGGGTGGATAACCACTTCTGCGAAGTGCGACCTATCCACCTGATTATATATATATGTAGCACTACACGCAGTACCAGATTGTTAGATAAGAACCAAAAAGGTAGCAAAGGGTAATAGGCTATTCGAGCTCTAGAATAGCAGCCGCAGCAACTGCTAAAAATGATTATGTAAATGAAAATATATTGCTCACTGAAGCAAAATCTTTTAATGATAAGAAAGGCTTCAAAATTATGAGCCTTAATGTAAGAAGTCTATTAAACAAGATTGAAGAAATAGAAACATTATGTAACGAATTATCTTTTGACGTGGTATGCCTGAACGAGACATGGTTGAGTGAGAGGGTCTATGATAGCCTAATAGGAATAGAAGGATTCAACTTGCACAGAGTAGACAGAAACAGGGCAGGGAAGACAGGTGGAGGTCTAATAATGTATATAAAAGACACTCTTGAGATAAAACCGGTCTGTGGCGACCTCCAGATTAGTAACTGTGATGTTGAGATCCAAACTGTCACTGTAAAACAAAATTCACAAAAATCCATTACAATCATAAGTGTCTATAGGCCACCAGATGGATGCCTAAAAAATGCAATTAATACCCTTTCTGAAATTATTGACAAAACAAAACAAAATGATGATACAGTGATGCTTGGTGACTTCAACGTCAATTACATTGGCATGTCTGCAGCAAAATCCCAACTACAGGCCCTTGAGTATAACACAACCCTTAAGCAAATAATTGGCTTGCCTACGCGAATAACGAGTACAACTCAAACATTAATTGATCTACTATTTACAGACTCAAAGATAATATCGATCTGTGGAACATGAGTGCAAACATGAGTGAGTGAGTGAGGCAAACATGAGTGACCACAAGCCAATATTTGCAATACTCAAAAAGGAAAAAGAGAAATACCCAAAAGTAAGTTTTAAGTGTAGAACATACAGAAATTATGACGAAACTACTTTTAAAGATAAATTGAGGGCCCTGGACTGGGACAACCTGCTAGACTGCCAAGATCCAAATATATGCTGGGAAAATATGATAACGGAAATCATAAAAATAGTTGATGATATGTGCCCTATAAAGGAACTTAAAAATGTCAGAGCAAGAGCAAAATGGATTACGGGGGACCTCTTTAGCCAAATGAAGACTCGAGATAAATTATTCAAAGCTGCTGCCCAAACAAAAAATCCCCACCTGCTAGAAAAAGCTAAAAGCTTTAGAAGGAGGGTAAATCACCTAGCTAGAAACCTTAAAAATAATTACACAAAACAACAAATACTAGAGAACAAGAACAACCCAAAGAAATTTTGGAATCACTTAGCCCCATTGCTAGGCAGTAAGCAAAGCCATAAAACCATTAATTTATATGATGATAATGATGTCCAGATTGAGGCTGAAGAGGTACCCGATAAATTCAACAACTATTTTGCAACTATAGGCAATAAGCTTGCCGCAACTATACAACACCCTGATTATGAATTTATGAAACAGCATTTACCAAACTACAATGAGGAACAGCAAAGTATACCTGGTGACAACCAACCCCAATTCCATTACCACCCAGTTCCAATTAATGAACTAGTGAAAATTATCAAAAATATGTCCTCAAGCAAAAGCTCAGGGATACCTGAACTACCAACATGGCTACTAAAAATAGCCCTAGAATCGCTAGTCTCTGAATTAAAAAAGATCATAGCTATGACCTACGAAGTGAGTAGCATCCCAAAGGATTGGAAGATGTCAAGGGTGTCACCAGTATATAAAGCGGGGGTCGCCACAGACCCAGGCAACTATCGACCCATTTCCACAATACAGCTCCCTGCCAAAATCCTTGAAAAGGTTATGCACTATCAATTAAATGAGTATCTTGAGGGCAACAGCCTACTATATAAAGATCAATATGGATTTAGGCAGGGTAGATCAACCCGTGATGCACTCATGAAATATTTGAGCAGCATATATGTAGCCCTAAACGAAGGCATGGTGGTCAGGGCGGCCTACCTCGATCTGAGAAAGGCATTTGACACTGTGAACCATGAAAGGCTAATTACTAAACTAGGGAAAATAGGACTAAAAAACAAAGAATTGCAATGGTTCAAAAATTACTTGGAGGATAGAATTCAGGTGGTAAACGTAAACAAACTAGAATCTGAAAAGAAAAGAGTCACCTGTGGTGTACCACAGGGGACAACACTGGGCCCAGTGTTATTTAGTATCTACATCAATGACCTCCCAAACCTAGTAAAATATTCCAATATACAAATGTTCGCAGATGATACTATAATATATAAAACTGGACCAGATTTGCAACAAGTTACCACTGAACTCCAGGAAGACCTAAAAGCAATGAACTTTTGGTGTAAAAGAAACAAAATATCCATTAATCTAGATAAGACAAAAGTACAAACCTTCTTTCACAGGCCGCTCCTCAGATCGAGGTGGGTAAATCCACCTACTACCCCATTATGTAATGAATACCCATTGACCCTTGACGGTAAAAACCTTGAAGACATAGAGGTATACAAATACCTAGGAGTTGAAATAGACAATTCGCTAAAATTCGGAACAGCAATGAAAAAATTAATGAACAAGTTAAATCACAAAAGTTGGCAAATCCGTCAACTAAGAGATAAAGTCCCCCAAAATACTCTCCTATTAATATATAAAGTTATGATCCTCCCACTTATTGACCAAACTAATATACTACATGACTCCCATAGCACCACCCAAACTCACAAATTCCAAATTATCCAAAATAAGATTCTTCGAACAATATATAAACTACCGTCTCGGGCCAATGTGGATGACCTACACATACAGAAAAGGCTGTTGCCCCTCAAACATAGACGTAGACTTCACCTCCTACAACTGGGCCACCGTCTGGCACAGGATCCAGGAAATCTAGACCTGAGACAAGTAAACACCAGAAATTTTGCCGAGGGAAGGAAAACCCTGAAACAAATTACCCCAAAATCTGAACAAATCCGTAAATCAGTGCTAAATAGAACCACCTACTCCTGGAACCGCCTCCAGACGGTGGCCCATAAAATCATAGACCCAAATGTATTTAAAAATCATGTCAGGACCAATGCTATATGGATTGATAATAATTTCATAGATTAACAATGTATATTATCAGTTGAGATCAATATAGAAGATAAATGTACTATGTTAACATCTTGCCTATTGAAAAATCGCTAATGAAGAAAGAGCAGCGAGCCATCCTTCAGTCAATGACGAAGGTGGCATTGTCCGCTAGCTGAATGAATGTAAGATATTGAAAGGAGGGCGTGCAGACCTGCTAAACCAAGGAGAATTGCCCCCCCCCCCCCCGACTCAATAAAAAGTTTATCTATCTATCTATCTACTGTTGGGCAGGGTGCAAAGGACCATATTTAAGGTGACTCAGTAGTGGTTTTGATTACTGATGAATTTCTCTAAAAGTTTAACCAATGATAGTTGACATGAAATAATGATTATTGAGTGAAAATAAAATATAGGTCAACAGGCTATTTTTCATGCTATGGCGGTATGGAGATAGAAATAATAAATCATATTAAATTTTGTGTGATTTTACTACATTTGAGTAATTTATTAACATAATTCGTTTAAAATGGTTCTGACATGAATTCAGACATCAAATTTCACCCATTGAACATATATATTATATACTTATCACCAATTTTTTTTCCCCTCACATCCTGAAAGCCTCCTAGTGGCAGCTCCTAGTGGCAGTAATGGGCACTAGCAAGATTGACTTTGGCTGATGACAATCAGCGTTTTTTAAAAAAAACTGTTTGATGAATATTAATGAAATTTAATATGAATGTAGATATACAGTATTTGCTAACTCATACACAAAAAATTAGGATGGCTTTCCAGGCTAAGTTTTTTTATATTACGACTTATTTATGAGAAAAATTGGGAAACAAAATTAAATTTCTGATTAATATTTTATTTGAACAAAAATGGCTTTATAAATCTTGATGAAATTCTATATGGGTACAGCTATCATTGTTCAACTCGCACACCAAAAATCAGCATGAATTTCCTGGCCGAATTTTTCATGTTACAACTTAATTATGAGAAAATTGGCTAAAAAGGAGAAAATTCTTGATAAATATTTGATTTATACACATATGGCTCCATAAATTTTGATGAAATTTAATATGGATGTAGGGATCGTAGATACTATCTCCCACACCAAAAATCAACATACATTTTCTGTCTGAACTGTTTATATCAAGACTTAACATACATACTTCGTCTGCATAATGCTGATATTCCCTGCTATATGTATTGAACATTGCATGAAAAATGGCAAAAGTTTTAACCCGCTACTCATGCTAGGCGTTGCCGTGCACCCCGTTACAAGATCAGTACTGAGTCACCTTAATGGCGAGGTATCTGATAGTGTGAGCATGTACAACGATGTAGCACAAGGTAGTATGCTAGGGCCATGCCTCTTCATTACCTATACTAATGATTTAATTTAAGACGTAATGGAGATTACCCAGTCTGTGGAACTCACTGGATGATGAAACTAGATGCAATCTAGATGTGCTTTCTTTTATAGTGGCTGTGAAAAGGTTATATTTAGCTAAGTTCCATCAAGAAGGTATTGTTTATTGTGGTATAAGACTTCTGGGTCACATTATCTGTGGTATCTGTATCTGAATGTGGTGTATTGGGATTGAAGAAGAAAATGTAATCATGGCTTGCTCTGTTGGAACTTGTAGAAGGTATGTAGGGTCTTTCTATTTTAAAGTGATTATAAAAATGTATATAGATAACTTCTGTTTAACCAGGTCAATATGGTAGTGCACGTTTGCGCCGTAAGGTGAAAGGGTGTTTTAGCACAAATTATCTTATTATCTTATTTTAATATTGAAAAATGTTGATCTACTTTATTCGATTGACTTGTTGATTAGGAATGTAACTTTTATTTATTTATTTTGCCTTGTTCTCTATATATTATATGAAAGAACTTAATTTTGCTTAGATTTTTACTATGTAATTTTATTTGATTTCTATATCCATAGTAGGTTGTCTTTCTTGTAATTGCTTGTAAAACAAGAAATTTTGCACAATGTAGAAAACCACTAAAACAATTGTGCCTAATAATGAACAAATGCGAAAATCAATTCTACATAGAATTCCGTTCACTTGGAACTCGCTGCAGACAGTGGCCCATGGGATAATATACTCTAAGATATTCAAATCAACAGCAAAGAAAACCATAATTTGGTCAGATCAGTATTTCATTGATTAGCAATAATATCTATCCACCCAAATATCATGGATTATAAATTAATAATAAAAGAAATCAACCTACGTTGTTCTGAGAATCAAGAAGCACAAAAAGAACTACTGCGCTAGATATTTCTTATAAGAATGTATTATTAAAATTTAATTAATCATAGCAGTGTACTACCTTCGTCAATGAGGACTGTGGACTTGTTCACTGCTAATTAATTCTTACTGTAACAACAACAGAGAGCTTGAATACCTCCCTTAGCTGGAGATATGCTCCCTGACAGCGAAGAAAACTCGAAAATAAAGTTTCTAAATCTAAATCTAAAGGCACTCTTTGAGTGCAACTTTAAGATGTGTTTTAGGTGAAACTGGATAGTGAGAAAATCTGATAACATGGTTGGATATTAGGCGTCAATATTTATAGAAATATAATCCTATAGAGATTAATACATAGTAGAGACGTCAGTCTCCTGAGGTAAAATCACTCCATTGGGAATTAGTAATTAGTATTTAAAGCTGCATTCTCAGCTTTTAGGACCTAACAAAAGCATGCAAAAATGTACTTATTCTTTGACCTTTAGGGATGCATTTATCAATATTTAGCTGCTAAAATGTTTAGATAAGGAATTTGAAGTCAAATTGGACTAAAAACAAGAAATAGTTAAAAGTGATCAGTTTACATTTATTTATTTATTTCCAGTTCATGTAGAAGATTGCGTTTTTTATGATTCTGATCCCATCTGCTGATATCAGAATCAACAGATTCTTCACACTGATATCCAGGATGAGAGGACCCAAGATGTATTAAAAGTATTAAGTTAGGTAAGCCAGATTGCTACTGCTATAGCAAGAGTCAGAGAGTGAAAGAGAAAGAGAGATTGGGGTAATGGGTGAAAGGCAAGGGAGGGAGGGAGGGAGGGACAGAGCTGGAAGGCAAGGGAGGGATAGAACCACAAGGACACACCAACCATGAGTGGGTAAGGGTGAGGGTTATTACATAATAACTAGAGGGGGGCAATATGGTGCAGGGAGCATGTGCCAGAGTGTGTGGAGTATGGTGGAGGTGAGAAATGGATGGTGCATGGGCGGAGCAGAAATGTTTGACTGATCAAGTGGAATTGATAAGGCAGGCTCGCCTGATGTCATATCTAAGCTCACACAGATTATCAAATTAGAGTGATTGGCACTTTTGGCTACGAAACAATTAGATTGATGCAACATCAATCTAAAAATTAGCGCAGCAGGGGGGCGTTTCATAAGTTAGCGCAGTGCGTGTTCGTTATGGTAGCGATAAATTTAGCGCGTGTTCGTTATAGTAACGCAATGTTATTTGACGTCAATTTTGGCCCTTAACGCGCGCTATGTTTGGTAACGACTGTCGTTAGGCCCTATAGCGCGCGCTATTCGAACTTATGAAACGCCCCCCTGAGCAATACTAAGTGAAACCTTTGTGTAAATCATTTCAGTGGGCCGCCGATATAATTTTCATGAAGCCCTGCAGGTGGAATAACATGGTGAAATCCTGCACAGGTTTCAAATGACTTTCAGAATAAGGGAACCTGAAAGTAAAACGTATACATGTGACCAGTAAACAAAGAAGAGGAGGTGAGGTTGGATGATATTGAGTTTTATTAATTGAAATATAATTGTGTGATATTGTAATTGATTTTAAAATTGAGTAATGAATTAAATAATTAAGTATGATTTGATAAATAATAATTAAAAATGTGAAAAGCATAACATTAAAGGATATTAGCGGTATTAATAATGATAATAAAGGTTATTAGCGGTAAGGAGATGGAATGGGTTGGTTTTAGATTAGGGTTTGTGTGTTGATCTGCCGGTTGTCTGGCAGCAGGATTGGAATGTTTAGTGTGTGAATGTTGTGTGTGTGAGTATGGCAACAATGGCTCATCATGAAGCAGAGCATCATCACAAAATTATTTGATCGTTGTTAACAGGGAATGCAGCTTTAAAACATTTGTTAAGCATTTAAACATTTTTCTGTTAAGCCAAGGGATAAAGTCTTATTCTGTTCTATTGAAGTTATCCTAACTCAGTACCCGTCACTGCCACATAGATCTCTGGGAATATGGCAGTTTATATATATATGCCCCCCAACAACCATGAAAGTCACTGGATTATTCATTACAATGTGCAGAACATAATATTGTAGTTTTTTCTCCATGTCTGAGGAGAGGATATATAAACACAGTACAGCGCTTTGAAAATGTTTTTTTATAAGGGAAGGCAAGCCCAATCAAAATAGGGACACAAGCTTTTAGGTCAATATGGGTTAGTTAAACTGTACTTTGAACCTTAATTCTGTCCTAAATTTGAGTTGTATGATATGATTGGTGAAGGCGGTTTGTAAAATTTCTGGCAGCTTCACCTACCTATATATAGTGAACTGACAATATTGGGAGAATTGCTCCAGGGGGAGATCAAGCTTTGTGGCTTCTTTTGCAACATGAATTAAATATATTGTTATTGTAGTTCTCAGGCACATGACTTGTGCCTGTTGCGTAACAAAACCTTATTAAAATTGTTCTCCATGCTAAGCTATTTTTCATTGGTTAGGTCGGATCTTCATCCGTGCTCCATCTATGACCGACATTAGGTCCTCCAGAGTCCATCTTGCCTCCACCTCTGTCTTGGTGCTGATGGTCATGTCATCCATACATCAAGCACCTGATTCCATGATTTGTCCTCTGTTTGTCTTCTTTATGGACTTTAACAGCAGATTCATTGCTGCATAGAACAGGATGACTGAAACAGTGCAACCTGTGACGATTCCCACTTACAGTCACTGCCATGTTGTTACATATAATAATCCTGCACTGTGAACTGGAGTTGCATGTGGTCAAAATACCCCTGCAGCATGTCTCTAAACTTTTCTGGGATATGGTAGCATTTCGGAGTCAGCTGGACTAGCTTGTGAGGAATTGACCCATATGCATTTCCTTTCTTTTGGCTCACAGATTATTTGTCTCAATACACTTGTGTGCTCAATCCAGCCGGCAACTCCTAGGATTCCTCCTTTCTGCACTGCTATATCTGTGTAGTTGTTACATAGCATATAATCTGCCATTCTCTTTGCCAGGACAGCTAAAATATCTTTCCTTCCACTGTCAACTGTGATATGGAGCAGAACTGCTTTAGAGTGTTAGCGTTTTTTTCCTTTAGAATAACGCAACCTTCCGCTTGGTGCCAGCAATCTGCTAAACATCCTCTTTGCCATGCCACTCACAGGAGTCTCCACAGCTGTTTTGTCATTTTGGGGCAGTACCCGATATGGTATCTCATTGGTCCTGATGATGAGGATGCTCTTGCCTTCCTCATGATATCTGTCACCTCCTTCAGCCTAGGTTCTGCTTCATCTAGCTGGTCACTTGGTTCTTCTGGTTTCATGAGGTCACCCCAGACCTTCCAGATTCTCTTCCCTCCTGGATCCACTGTATGTGTCCTTGAGGAGGGTTTCTACTTCCTCTCTGTCTGTCTGTCTCCAGCCTCCCAGATTCCTTGCTTCCTAATAAGTTGGAGGTATACTGGAATGGATTTGCTATGGATCTTGCTCTAGCTTTTGTATGCTCCTTCCTTCTTCTGCGGCTCCTTTCTGCCCTTCTTAAGATTTTCAGCCGCCCTCAGCTCTGATAAGGCTTGCTTCTCTCCATCCTTGGCTAGCTGTCTTAGGTCATGTCTCAAGGCTGTAATCTCTCACTGGCGCCTGCTCTTTGCCCCCTCCTTACTAGCTACTCCCTTTCCTGTTTTTGCTTCCTCCTTCCCAAATCAGTCTAGACATACATTGTGTACATGATCGTCGTCATGATTTGCATTTTCCTATCCAACTTCCCTGCCAAGGTGTTGTTCAGAATCGATTCCCTATCACTGTCAAACTGCTCCCATGCCAACAATTCCTTCCCTAACAGTTCCTGACCAGCTGCTTAGCAAGGAAAAGTCTCTGAAGAAGGTAAATTATCAAGTAAGGATTTGTTATACAAAAGGGATACTACCTTTTTTGTTGACTGTCTAAAGCAGATCAATAAGATCAAAAACAACAAGCCCACATTTCCATTATGACATACTTGGTTACCAATTAAGCTACTGGGAAAGTCCTTGGCCCTGTTGCATAAGATAAGGAACTGAAAATAGCGTGTCCTATCAGCTGGGAATCTCACATAGGATGGATTATTTCTCCTTCCTACAGGTACAGGAATTCCCACACAAAAACCCTTTCTTTAGCTTATAAATACAACAGGCTCCAGCTACTTCTACCACAAATATGAGGTGAATATGATAATACTTCTTTTCCATAACTTTTTTTTTATAATAGTCTGTGTTAAATTTAAGGTTCAATTGAGCATAGCAATGTTACTATTTTTCAAACATAAAATCAGGGACAAAGAACTCTGGATTAACGTAGGTATATC
Organism: Sthenelais limicola; assembly: GCA_942159475.1. NCBI lineage: Eukaryota > Metazoa > Annelida > Polychaeta > Phyllodocida > Sigalionidae > Sthenelais > Sthenelais limicola. The sequence continues at coordinate 98,321,983 of OW804099.1, read as the reverse complement.
AACATGTGGGACAGTTGTGAATGGAGAGGAAACTATATTTCATCTGCTGAAAAGAACCTTGAGATCTCAAGATTCAAAATGAAATTAGATGTAAGACGGACATACCCTAGGATTAGTACACCCGTCTAGTTGTAGGAACTTGAGCTGCCTCCATAATTAGCTAATCACACTAATTACCAGCTGTGTGTTGGTCTATTCATTATATATCATCAATGGATGCTAAATGCACTGCTTCTATTCTGAAATGGCATACACTAATGAATCCCAATACATCCTTTGCTTTCTATAAAAGAAGAAACTCTCCCTAGAGAATTAGCCTTGTCCTGGAATGTTGATCTGAAGTAAAGCTCGTTTAGTCATCTATTGCTTGCTGAGGAAAAATGTACAATCGGCAACTCTAAACATTTAGTAATTACTGCTAATTTAGGCTGCAAAAAATGATAAAATACTGGGAATATCTTAGTATTATAGTATATCAGTATTATTGTGTTTATTCGAGAAATATGTTCTGTTAAAAGTTGAACTGTACTTTGAACTTTATTGTTGTCTGAAATTTGGGCTATTTGAGAGGATTGGTGAAAACAGATCGTACACTTTCTTCACTCATGTCCAATGTTAAGGTCTATACGCATCTTTAGTAATCAAGCACGCCTTCAAAAAATCAGGCATGCCTTAATTAATTAGTTAAGTTAGTCAAAAATATGTTTCTGTGAGATTTAGAAGAATTGTATTCAGGACTTTCACTGTACACCTGGCACTATTCTCAGACAATTCTGATTTAAAAGATATGATAAGTCTTAGGTAAAGTGCCTGAAAATGTTGTAATACCATGGTGTGTATGGTATACCTTAAATAAATGTACTATTCCCTAGAGAATGATATCTACTATCTAAATCATTGGAGCGGTCTATAAATGATGTGAGGAGAAGGAGAGTCTGTTGGTAAGTGATTTCACTACTATAAGAAAGTGTACATTGTAATGTGTCCACAGGTTGTTGTCCAGCCTGTATATCCTATGTCTGGTATGTGGAAATGACGTGTTGTAACATACCATTCACAATGGTCTTGTTCATATATAACGGTGTACGTTGGGTCATAACAATGTACAATTGACTAATGAAATTGTATCTACGGCCCAGGATTACTTCAGTATGTATATTCATTCCTGCCCTCTACCAAATTAATAATACTATGAACAGAACATCTCATCTATCTTATTCTCATCACTATTACATGTTTGTTATAGTTATGCTTGTCACACACTCACGATTATACTTTATATATTGAGACTATTGTAGTCATTAATCTGTTGATCTGAAGAGTCTTGGTGGTAAAGAAGAAACCTATATCATGGGCGATTTAACATCAACCATTCAGATGATAAATGTAAGAATCCATGAGATCTAAAGTTTACAATAGCGAAATATTGATTGAGCTGGCAAATAAGGGACTCAACCAGGACATCCAGGAGATCATCCACTCTCTATGACCAGATTTATGCGAACGCTAAATTTATAAGCAATAGAGAGTTTTAGATGAAAACTCGGATGACCACAAGCCGGAATTCATAGAGTAAAAAAGGCAAGAAACCAAAAGACTCATTGCCAATGTGTCATAGTTGAGTAGAAGCCTTGGATCAATTCAAAATTGAGCGACAAAGATAACTTTACAATAGAGTGCTGCTCCCAGGGCAGGGTGGAGGGCGGGATGGGTCGGGGGGGGGGGGGCGGGTGCGTAGTAGGCAAAAGAGCATATATCGAGACATTTCCCAGACGTATTCAGGTGGTGTGATGTAACCAAACATAATTGAATGATTGATTCCATAGTTTATACGTCAATATAGAAGTACTAAAAAAGGAGATGTGTTTCTGAAGAGAGATCGGTTGTTCCATCACACAAGGATACTTAAATACTTAATATAAATTAATCAAGTTCGGATTGATGCTAAATTGCTATGCTAAATTGGGCTGAATAATAATACATTTACATGCATGTTTATCCCAGTGTATTCGGCGTTGATTTGTTGGTTTGGTTATTTTGAACTGTATTTGAACCCCCATTTTGTCTTAAATTTGTGATATATGAGAGGAGTCGTGAGGTGAATTGTACATGTACTGACGACTTCGTCCATATCTAACTTCAAGACTTTGAAGATGAACTGTGCATGCCACAGACTTTACGGCAGTAGGTGTGCCCTCAACGTATTGGATTGACAAATCACAGACACCAGTAGTTAGATAAATGTGTCGATAATCAAGTTAGACGTGACAAAAGAGTCAATATTGAGCCCAAAGACATCCCGAAACCGTTTGAATGATTCGCGACCATTTATTATTTAGCTCTATACAAACTGTTTATTTATTGCTTATTCGTCGAGTGCATCTTTCTTATCGCTCTGTGATCCTCTTCAAGCGCTGACTTGAAAAAAAATGTATTACTAAGTTGATGTTAGAGGTACAGGGAATTCGTTGCTTACTTTCTCGGGTTTCCTTAAACATACCTTGATTGGTTTTGAAATTGTAAGCCCAATACGAATGTGCCAGCCTATTTTAGATATAAGTTGTCAGTCACTCACGAGAGAGATAACAACTGTACTAAGAAGTATAAAGTGAACAGTAGTATATACTTGCATATACAATGATCTTTATGTAAATAATAAATGGTCTTTCAGAGCTTTTGGGAATCTTTTGAGAAACCTTATTCCCTATCTCTTTTCAGGTACTGATGCAATTATGTATGACTTATAAGGGTCTTTTAAAGCTTTAGGGAATCTTTTGAGAAACCTTATTCACTATCTTTTCTGATGTACGGATGTGTTGAAAGATTGCCTATTATTTCCGTTAACTATATGGAACCATGTATAAGGGGGAATAACTCCCATATAATCATTACCAAATGGCAGTCAAAAGAAACAATAGATGAATGAAGTATAACACCACATCACTTGGGCCAGAGGGTAAGGCAGGAGCCTTTTCCTAATATGATAAAGGTCCAATTGCATCTTAATACGTAGGTAAATTGATTTTCTTGGTAAGAGTTGAAGAAGCAAAACACAGATAAGATGTCACCCCGGGGGCAAATAATCCTAATTTAAGTCTAAAATAAGGTTTAAAATACAAACATAACAAAAGAGATGTTCTAAATCAACGCAATACCAAATATACTCAGATCTATATAGTATTTATCATTTGTTAGCCTAATTTAGCAGAATTTCTTAAATGTGTAGGCCTGCCGATTGTTCATTATCTGAAGACTTGATACACATAATGGGCGCCGTATTTATTTCATTATATTATTTTGTTACCCCTTAGCAAGGTATTCAGGGTGTGGCAGAACTCTTTCATGTGGAGGTTTAAGGAGATGGCTTACAAAGAGAGTTATGTCTAATTTTACCATCAGTTATATTTTCACTTTTCAAAAGGACAACTTTGTTAAGGTTTCCCCTGCCGAAGGTGGTATGATGTAAGGTGCGTGTACTTGGAAAGTATATAGTATTCACTTCTTCATGGGCGCGGTTATTTCCGTGAGGTCCCGTCAAAAGCACACCAACAATGTTGATGCTTCCTGTATTCAAGAAAAGCATAAAGTTCTATGCGTGATGCCACCTGAAGTTCAGTCACACTTGCATGTATGTATTATATATATATACACATCGCGGGAAAAACTGTGAAATGATGCTATTTATAAATCAAAATAAAGTAGAAATCTCGGAAAGGTAAACCATACTACAGTCTACTACAGATCTTTCATTCTTTGTGTTAATAGTTTTGCAGCTTTTTGTGAATTGAAAGTAGGGCATTGGGCGCGATTGAAAAAGCTATTTCCTCAGAATCCATCAGTATGAAGTAGAAATCCAGAAAGAGCATCATTTCCTCCCTCCATTGCAAAAGTTTCATTGCACTAGGATCAAAGTTGGTCTTTAAAATAAGAAGATATGACAGAAATAAGGGAGATTTGAAAGAGGTAATGTCACTAGAAATAGGGAAAGCACTCTTAAGTGAGTACTGGCAACGACAGGAACATGTTATGCTATCCAAGTGTTGTGGGCACTCCATGTGGAATATGAACAGTATAATATCGATCCTATATAACCTATGCCAACTATTGTGGCTAACATACACTAATAACTCAACGAGAGATGGATATAGGGTGACGTATTCACAAAACACAAGTGCGTTGTTTTTCCGTTTTTTCCCGAGTGGCAAAGCCACGAGGGAAAAACGGAAAAATGACGCACAAGTGTTATGTGAATGCGTCATCCTATATCCTTCATGATTTGGGTTCTATTTTTATGCCATGATATGAACCATTTTAGCCTTATTTAATCATTATTTACCTTCAGTTAATGTCTCGCCACTAGTGCAATCTATGCATGCATATGCAATGGGCTAATCTGGCCATGTTTTTGTGGATACGCACACCTATCATAGCATAACCTATGCTACCTATTGGGACTAGCATAACCTATCCTACCTATTGCGACTAGCATAACCTATGCTACCTATTGCGACTAGCATAACCTATCCTACCTATTGCGACTAGCATAACCTATGCTACCTATTGTGACTAGCATAACCTATGCTACCTATTGTGACTAGCATAACCTATGCTACCTATTGTGACTAGCATACCCTATGCTACCTATTGTGACTAGCATAACCTATGCTACCTATTGCGACTAGCATACACTATATGCTACCTATTGTGACTAACATACACTATATGCTACCTATTGTGACTAACATAACCTATGCTACCTATTGTGACTAGCATAACCTATGCTACCTATTGCGACTAGCATACACTATATGCTACCTATTGTGACTAACATACACTATATGCTACCTATTGTGACTAGCATAACCTATGCTACCTATTGTGACTAGCATAACCTATGCTAACTATTGTGACTAGCATAAGCTATGCTACCTATTGTGACTAGCATAAGCTATGCTACCTATTGTGACTAGCATACACTATATGCTACCTATTGTGACTAGCATACACTATATGCTACCTATTGTGACTAACATACACTATATGCTACCTATTGTGACTAGCACAACCTATGCTACCTATTGTGACTAGCATAACCTATGCTACCTATTGTGACTAGCATAACCTATACTACCTATTGTGACTAGCATACACTATATGCTACCTATTGCGACTAGCATAACCTATGCTACCTATTGTGACTAGCATACACTATATGCTACCTACTGTGACTAGCATAATCTATGCTACCTATTGTGACTAGCATTACCTATGCTACCTACTGTGACTAGCATAAACTATGCTAACTATTTTAACTAGCATAACCTATACTACGGGTTGTGGGACTAGCATAAGTTAAATATTTTATTCAGCATTGGACTTTATATAACCATTACACTATTTCTCAGTACAATACAGTATACTCAACAGTTAGGCATGAAATTATATATCTGCATGCTTTGATGCGTGCTCAAATATCTTTTTATGTAATCATTGAGTTTATCATATATAGAAATATTGTAGTCTGTGTATACAGATATATTGTAACTGCATGACAGAAATTTCGTTAGTAAGCGTTTTTTTTAATGTCATTCCACAATGTGTCTATGTAGCCTGGTGTCGTTGAAATGAAATTACTAATCGACCAGTCAGAAATATTAGTGCATTGTACGATGTAAACACACAAGAAAACAATATGAAAAATAAATATTTTATTGAATATATGCGTATATATATACAAGGACATACACAATGATATTGATCAAATTATTGAACCATTCAATATAGATCAATTACTTCACCACTTCTGCACAGATCTCTTAGAATCGGGTTTGTAGAATTTAATAGAGCTTTATGCAAAAATATCTGTTTTATTTCCCAACGGTCATTTGGCAAGGTAGTTCTTTGGTCTTTCAAAATGGTAATAATTTCAAAAAGTTTAGTACACACACACACACTTACAGGTCAAGATTTAAGCTGACTAAAGGGGATGTTCCACCAATCGGCATATAGCTTACGCTCTGATCGGATTTTTAATATTTTGAAGAGAAATGATATAATTTGGATGATAGGACTAAAGTTACGGTTAACTGCATCAATCTGTCCAATTTGTGTGTCTAAATCCAAGGAGCCATGTTGCCTACACGGCCTGTCACACAACAATGACTGCCGGTGACACCCCTGCCACTAATGGATTAGGGAATCACTCTACCAATTCATACAACTATTTATAAGACATATGGTATATCGATCAGACCGATTTTTTGTTTGAAAATTGAAAGAAAATGACCAAGTCGTAATTTAGTGTAGAATCAGTTGGTGGAACATACCCTAAACCTATATCCACCTTCAAAACTATTTCTCCTTGTGATTATTTTTCTCCGGAATAAACCCGATGTCGGAATACTTTAAGAACATTTAAATATGTTTGTTTACACAGATGATAACCTGTCTTATCCTGCTCCCTCGGGCACCTTCAAGCTAGCCCTAACCATAGTTCTGATTATTTCAAATTATATGGTCAATGTATCCAATGTCTTCCTTAAGTTTTTTTATCATAAAACATGCATTACATCTCTCGTCTTTTTACAGTTCTTCCCATCCATGAAACTTCCCAGGTAAAATCCTTTTGTCATAATAGCTGACAATAACAGCTTCAATCATTATCTACTATGTCACCTTAATAAATATCTCACTGAGTGACAGTTCACAGATTAACAGTAGTTGAAACACTATAATATAATAATTGTTAGATTACTTCATAGAAATATTCCTTCCATTATCCCCTATCTCTCGCAAGCCTTATATAATAAGCATATTAATGGTGCAAACATAAAGTGTGACTGAGACTCTGAGGGACATGTGTCTGTTTTAAGGCCCTTGTCCACTCAGCCGATTCTCATGCGAAAGTAGTAACGTATACTAGTGGACAAGGGCCTTCTGTGGCACACGATCACATGGAATTGGGTTAGTGAATAAGGGCCTTACAATAACTAGTGAGTGTGTGAAAGCACTGTATGAAGCCTACTTGACCATTCAAGTATTTGTTTAAAATCAGCCTGTAATAGATTGTTCTATGAATATAAGACAATTCGACGAATCGGCAATTCCATGGGTTTTATTTGATGAATGGCAGATATACTGATTGTCTTTTAAACAAAATATAGCTAATTTCGGGGAACATACGTGTGCAAAATGACCAGAACTTGAAGAAACATCTCCGGAGAGGGATACCAAAAGTTAAAATGATGTATGCTTCATATACCATTCATCAGGTACCAATTTAAATGACCTCATATTCTGTAAATCACACCTCAATTTGTTTTTCATTTTGACAGGAATCTCTAACAGCAAGACCAATAGATTGTCGTGGAATTTTAAAGTTTAGTAGTTTTTAATTATAGGGAGACGTTAACGGTGCAGGATGAAACTTACAACGCAGATTGCACACACAACAGAGGAATTGCATTAAAACTGTGACACCAGAACGCCAGGGGCCGCGTTTCATAAGTAACGCAGCGCGCGTTAGGCGTTACCAAATAAAGAACGACATATTTCAACATAGCGTGCGCTAAGAGCCACAATTTGACGGCAAATAACGTTGCGCTACCATAACGAACGCGCGCTGCGTTACTTCTGAAACGCCCTCGCAATAGATTGCCACCGCGTATCAGTAACTAAAAGGCAAAAAAGTACAAATTAAAATATGGGCTGATATTAACTTTATAACTTTGTAAAGCGGCCTTTAATGAATGAATCCCACGATTCTTTTTGTGAATAGGAACACGATTTGTTAGTTGTTCTACGGACACCAATTGTACATACGATGACATTCAGATGGCTCTATAACTTTACAAAATATTACGAATTTCTTGCAAGCCTCAATATACCTTTATATTTATATTTACATAATCAATTCGAACCAGCCACATTTTGACCATGGTAAATGTGTATGCTGAACATCACACGGTCAAAAAATCCCATAAGCTTTCACTAGGGACATGCGCAGATGGAAGTAATGCAAATCCTCTATTGTCATTTCACAGGTATAATTATTTACATTAAGCTATGCATATTATAAGATAGATGACCCCACGGCGGAAATTATGCAGCTTCCGAGGTGTCACAATGGGAGTAGTGCAGAAAATTACAGGTAGTGTAATAATTTGAACAGGAAATGGTGTGGAAAGACAGCCGGAAGGGCTATAAACGAGCTTCCGGTGATCCCCATGCAGAGAACTACCATCTAGAGCGTCTGCGTCTGGAAAGAAAAGAAGGAAGTTGTTCTTATGTGTTTGCATGTGTGTGGGTTCTATTAATAATTTTTGCAAAGATTGTAATAGTTTATGTATGAACAAAGGTCTGGCATATTATTGCATAGTCTTTCTAAAGGTAGGAAGGTAGATTCGAAAGCTGAGAGTGAAATGAATTAATGAATATCTTCCGCATGGACTTGCTCCTCTAAAGTGCATACAGAGAGAGGGAAATGAGCCCACGGTTGGCTCCTATTGCTTTCCTAAGTATTATACATAAATGTCGCGGAGCATTCCTATATTAAATGTATAACCAGCACCTTTAAGGCATACAATTCCTAGTTGTTGTTGATAGCCATGGACTAAGCAGCTACCAGTACGATATCTCGTGTACATGGACATATTCTCGTTCAGCTAATTATCAGTCACTGCCCTGAAGGGTCTGGGGCTATACCGTACAGATAACAACTTTCACGGGCTAAAGTACTGCAAATTCCGCGAAATAATTTCCAACACTAGTATTTAATAATAGTTGCCAAAGATCATTACTCTCTTCAAAAAGTATGTTGAAGAAATCTTCGAAGAGAAACTATTGTATGGTGACTTCAGAATGTGAAAAATTCCACAGCAGTGGTAAACGAGAGAGAAGTTTAAACATATATGTTTGCATCGAATCAAAAAACAAATGTTCACGAGCCATCACATAACAAGATATCAATTTTAATGTCAATGGAATATAATTGGTCACTGGGAGACTTTAGGTAAACTTCCCTTCAAGCAGTCACAGAGCTCAAAGCTAGCACCAGCTTAAAGACTTATGTGGCTCATGCAAGTACAAATTATAACCACACCCTTGAAATTTCATTTGTTCCATTCACCCTAATAGAGCTCATTTCATTCCACCCCCTTATTTGTTACTATATCGGCATCATTAGAAATCATGGTCATATGCTTGATGCATTGATAATTCTTCCTGCTGGTGCCAACTTCTGCGTTATTGGTACAAAACACCCCCTAATCTGCGGCTGCGATAAACTCTGCGGTAAGCCTTGCGATGGTGTTCTGCTGGTTCTGTAGGTGGAGAGGAATGACGATGTCCTGCCTACATGGATCACTGGCCATGTAGGCAGGACCTCGCCACTTCTCACCATCACAGCACCATCGCAAGGCTTACCGCAGAGCTTACCAGCTTACCAGTGGAGACCAGCCTTTAAGCTCCTGGTCAAATATAAACAAATAATTGTCAAAGTTTGTCTCGTTTCCTGATAATAAGAGTTGGGATGGTTTGGAAAGAGGACATGTGATGCAGACAGATGTACATCATACTATAGTCTGTCAGAAAAGTAGTTGACACGTGATTCCTTAGGCCCTTTAAGGGGAGGGAAAAGTGGGAGATTTCTGATTTCTATTTATGACAAGGACCTGTCCACTCTTTGCCCAGCGAGTCACTCATAGCAATCAACCATGGGGAAACAGGGCCAGTATAACCAAAACAACAGCTGCAGCAGATGGAATAGAGACAGCACAATACAGTACAGCTGTACATTTGGCCATGGTTGGTCGCAAACGGCCATGGTCGGTCGCAAACGGCCATGGTCGGTCGCAAACGGCGATTCAGGGGGCAATAGTTTGAAGTCAAAACTCCCCCACTTTTCCCTCCCCTTAAAGGGACTAAGGAATCACGTGTCAACTACTTTTCGGACAGACTATAACAATGAACACAGAGAAGGGAGGAACATTCCTACAAAGTTAGGATGTACACATGCATTATATATCTAACAGATTAATGAAGTGTGTCCCTTGATGTTGGAGATTTAAATGTAGCATTTATTGAATAGCCCTTTTAGCCTTTGCAGTTCCTTCTGTGACATCCTAATTCCTCATGAATATTGCAAGGCATATAGACAGAGAAAGCTTTTTAATTGTATATGTATCAGATACATGTATTAATAAAGGCAAGGCAAGAGAACTGTGTTTAATACAAGGAAGCTTTTTAATTGTATATGTATCGGATACATATATTAATATAGGCAAGGCAAGAGAATTTTCTTTAATAAAATGAAGTTCCTTCACAAACAGCATTATTTCTGCAGGGTGCCCTGGCTAGAACTGAGACATTTGGACGAAAATTATGATTTTAGAGAACACCGCCACTTAAATTTTGAATTAGCTAGACCTGTGTCTTCGCTATACCAAAAATCTTTCTGCTATGCAGGGTTATTATTGTGAAACAACCTACAACAACAATATAAAAATCTTCCGACAACATTAGCATTTAAAACCAAGTTGAAATTAGACCTAATGGCCAATGCTATAGTACTAACCCATCCACTTTTACTTATACATGTGTAACAACATGCAGTATATGACCCGAGTCATAAATCTGTATTAAGAATGAATAATATGTCTGTCCCATCCCCCTCCCTATATCTCTTTTTCACCCTTATAAGATGAAATTGTAATAAAACTGTTTTGTTCTGGCCTCACACACAATTATTGATTTAAACTGTAAAAACCTGATAATTCAGGGTGTGGAGGAAGACAGGTCTGACCCGAGCCACATTAAGTATGGCCCTTGCCAGCAAGCATAACAACCTGAATAAAATTCGTCCAAAAAAAATATAAAGTACACTTCAACAGCCTCAACCTCTAACTAACCCCCGTAGTGAGTATTTAAACTTTCCTTCGAATAATGATTTTAAGATGCAGGAATAAAGAGATTGATCCAAGTTGGTTGACGGTATGATTTTTCTGAAGCTTGAAATGAATTAAAATTATTGTTATTACCTGTGACTGAAGTTTGAGTGTTTAAAAAGCTAGACTTAAAGCGACAATTAAGCAAGATTACAAGCACATTTCCGACAAGGAAATGAATTTTAAAAGTTACCAAGGCATTGCTGTCATTTCTCAGAAGCCATGCTGATATTTGCTGTATGATATTAGAGAAAAAAATATAAAGAAATGGTATGCATAAGACAAAAGTAATTAATGGCAAAAACACAAATACAATTATCGCATAAATAGTTATGATAAATTATCTGGAATCCATGTACTGTTAGTAAACGCTTTTTAAGCATTATGTTTCCAAGGTACGTTGTTCACTTGAAGGGAATCACGTTCTCCAGCAGGTGTATCATTGAATAACCCTTCACATGCACATGTGGGTCAGATTTTCAGAAAATGTACAATTCACCTTCACCAATCCTCTCAAATAACCCAAATTTCCACGAAAATAAAGTTTGAAAAGCAGTTCAACCTAACCAAACAGATCGCTAGAATCAATGCAATGCTGAATATACTCGAATGTACCTAGTATTGACCAAATTGCAGCTTAATTTAGCAGAATTCACTAAATGTGTGCAGCTGCCAATTGTATATTTTCTGAAAATCTGACCCATGTATGGCATGGGAGCTGACAGACTGAATGATTTAAAAAAGGCACGGTGATTGCTTCAGTGATCTTGACGTTGGGCACTCTTTGCACTCGAGTGGATCTGAGGACTTGTGTGATCTGCAAGTTCGTGTTAGTTACAGTAGTCTTCTCAGTTATTACAACAAGGATATCTTATTAATTTTGCTCGTTGTTTGACATAAGGCACTGAAATGATCAATATTCTCTTGCTATGAGTAGTGTTTAATGTCTATACACAAATTTGAAAAAGAATCGACCGAAAGGAAACTAGCGCCGGTGAGCGATGATCCATTATTAATCCATTGCAGCAAAGGATTCGGGCGGGTCCCGAAATATAAATTGTGACGTTTATGAAGCCCTAAAGTAACAAGAACAGTAACGGAATCCACCACAATTGCGGTCAAGTGGCTTTCTGAGAATGCAGATCTAAAGGGCTTAATATTGTAATACATACATATCATGAACAGAAATACAAGGTAGGCCTAAACGACATCTAGGGTACAGGTAAAGGATAATATACAATGACAATTTACGGTGAAAAGCAGGCAGCTTATGCCTGATCCTTGTCTAGCGGAGATGGCAAAGGCCACTCTTTTCTATATTCCTGCTTGAATAAAATATTTAGGCCTATAAAAAATATACAGATACAGGAATATGGCCACTAAGTCCCTTTGAGTAATTCGGGTTATGGCAAAGCAAAGACGCTCAACAGAACGCTCTAACCCACTGCTACCAAGTTTTAATTAGTTTTTAGAATTATTTTCGTATTTTCTTCCGTCGCAAGGGGACATTAAAAGCGTTTTAGTCGTAATTAGAAGAAATTCAATCCATAATTGGATTTTCTTTCGCCGAAAGTTTGAAGGGATTCATCCACATGGTCTATTAAATGTCCGGCTCATTCTATGAAGGGAGTGGCATGAATACAGTAGAAGGCTTGTTCCTGTGGACCTCAGTGTTTGAAATCACATTAAGATGCCATTAAATATTTATTTTATTTTACTAAACATTCAAAATCGAGACAGTATGCATTAGGTTAGGGAATAACGTTTTGTATGTCTCAAAGTTGCTGATTCAGTTAATTAACTAGAACATTAATTACATTAGCCAGGTAAGGGACTGAAATTTATCAGTGAAAATGTTCTTTGCTGGAATTGCCTAAAACTTAAATCTTAAAAGTTCACTTCCAGTTAACATTGGTCAATCATTAATGGTTTCTACTTTTGCTTCTCCTCTTTTGCAACCCATCTAAAAGTCGTCTGACCAAAATGTTGGAGGATATTTTGTCCGGTTATTTTTGCTACAGAACTTTTTTCCTGCGGTAGCTTCACTTACTATCCCTCACCGAGGCCGTTTTATTTCGGCCGATATTTGTATAAACATTTAACAGTCGCTAAATATTGATTAATTCAGTCATTTAAGTCATAATACGAGTAAATTTGATGAGAACGTTTTTTGTTGTAATAGTTGAAATTGCATTATGACCAACGTTTAATTGTTACAGATGGGAAATCAACACCGGACACTGTCTTGTCCTACAAAGATTTTATTCCTTATTTGAAAGACAGAACTAATTTGAAAATACATTTTCACTTTGAAAGGAATATCATAGTGTCTACAATAATTCATCGTCAAATCGTCTCATTTCAATTTTGGATTTACTCTGGATAATTATTCTAATCGATTTCATACATTCTGAAGTTAAAATGTGATGTTTCACAAATAGATAAATTCTTTATGTGAAGTGTTTTAATCTTATAAAGGACAGCTTTTATACTTTTCATCTTCCAAAAATAATTCTTCCACTGCAGAGAATGAATGCCACGGACACGAACTGTATAGAATAACACAGAGCAGGTTATCTTTTGCCATTAATGTTACACCTACACCTTCGTGCATTGCGCTCCTTTCAGCTGGTTGGGACACAGGCACACACACATGGCCAACTTGCGAGATTTGAGTGGGGTGATCTTGGGCCCTCGGCCACCGTTCCGACAGTCGGCCGTCTTCGGGGAACAAATAAATGCTACTGGTAAGCGGCCGCCACGCTTCTCTGGCAAGGCCACTGAGTTCAGCCCGTCCCCGAAGAAGTCATCAGCTGGAAAATATAAAAATAGATTCTTTGAATAATTGAGTCTGGTTTATTATAGTTCTAGGAGGTATACAGGCATATACAATGTATTTGTTGTGGTGTGTCGTTTCACATGAACGGTTATCCAGTAAGCAACCATGATTGGTCACTGTACGTGTACGTTAAAATATGACACGAGGGAAGAGAACACCTAACAAAAGTACCCGATGAGGCCAAACAGCCGAAACCGCTAATGGTGGCCAGAGGTTATAGCGATTTAGACCAGGTTTGGTCAGATTCTGGGGTGTATTTTTTCACAATAGACCATGGCAATCACTCCCGGCAACTTCTGGGGGTTATAGACCTCGAAAGAACTGGTAAATAAAAGGTCTAGAGGTCGGTGAATCTTTTTTTCTTAATAGCCCTCAGTCGAATCTGACCAAATCGGGTCTAAAAGCATTAATACCCTCGGTTTTGGACGCCCCTCGAATTGTCCACCAGGCTATAGACCACCCAGACCATCCAAAACCTCGGGTATTATTGCTATAATATATATAGGACTTTTATTCCAACATCTCAAATACAAAACAGTTGTCAGAAACGGTTAATACAACCTGCACCTTGCAGGTCTTCCGGGTGAACCCCAAATTATACCTGTCTGAGATAATTTGATCGAGTTGGTAATATGCATTCCCCTGGCCGAGAGACCAGATGCGCCAGCTGTAGTGTTACAGGACTCTGTGCAGAATCTCATTCTGCTTGGGAACTAGTCATCTAGGTTTTACAACTTAGTTATATAAAATTATCATAGGGACCTCTCATTTAATCGAATATTGATCTGTATTTTCGTGTCAACCGTAAAACCACATTTGGGAGAACATATAAACAAGTGTAAGTCCTAGTACGTGTAGATTCGTCACACAAATATATAGCTCTGCATACATGTATTGGTAGACCACCCCTAGTCAGACAAATGCATTAATACCTATAATTGGTCTCCAATAGTGTGAGGATATAGAGTTTTAAAGTATTTATTTCAATCGCCTTGAAAAATAAAATCCAATTTTGCAGTGTTGGCCAAGCATGATTTATTGAAAGTCTTAATCGATCAATCAACACTTGAGATTCTTGAAAAGCAACCGATCTTCTATGAATAAGTAACTCTTTCATGGAGATATTAATGAATAAGGTTTGGTGGGGCACTATCAATCACAACACCTTTACCAGATACACAGTATCCGTTTCCTGTCGACATTATGACTGCATGGTGTCTCGCTTTGTGTACTATCTATAATTCAATACCTGTACCATTGTATCTTAAGAGGCCTTTTTCTTTCGCCCAAATACCAACAATACGAATTCTCATCGATTCCCCCTCTGCAGATTTTGGCAAATGTCAAATATTGTCTCCACTGTTTTACTTGTTGTTCATCTATACGAGCAATACACTCTTTGGTCTCTTAATTACAAGACATGTTACGACCATGCAGCTAGAACTTAAGAAACCATTGCTTTATTAGCAAAGATAATGGATTTCGTGGCACTGATTGCCAATATATGCCTTACACAAAAAGACCGTAGGGATATTCATAAGGGTGTCTATCGTTTATTGGATGTGGCATGATTGGATGCAGACTAGATTCGGAGCCGCTTCATTAATATAATCTATAAATGTTTGTGAAACTTTTTTTTCCTGTTAATGGTAGACAGATGGAGCAGCTGACCGGTGCTAGGTTACCAAAGCTCCCCACAAAATGCAAAATATATTAGGCAAATATTATTAATAATGAACGACATCAATAAGTTAACCCGCCCACCGCTAAAACTATACCTTATTAGTTTATGACTTTATAAAATGCTTTATCATCGATTTGACTGCCTTTGCATCGATTCCAATGCATTATGATTGATGCATGCAGGAGACTGGAAACACTAGGAATCAAAAGCCATGTGCCCCAGGATAAGACAGCCTCAATGAATACAGTAGGCTAACAGTTATGATAGAAAGTATATATGTCTCCTTATAATGTATTCTCTCTGCATCATACATCTTTAGATACTATTACTTTTTATAATACCAAAAAATAGGCAAAAAGATCATTTCTGCAAGTAGGCTTATCCCTTCTCCCAAACACAGTAAATGTTGGACTATATCCGAAAAGGAAGTGGAAATATTAGTCTGTACTATATGGAGAAATTTGAATCCAAACATAGACACACATGATACATATGTGCTTATAAGCCCTACACATTTACACTCAAACTAGATTGTGATAGAGATATTACAAAGGAAATGATAAGGGGAGGACTCAACTGTTAAAGGCTTTGTGGGTGTGTTCCTCCAATCAGTTGTCACCTTACTCTATGATATGTCTCACTGCGCATGTGCATGTTGGGATAGATTCAGTACAAAGCTAACATTCAAATACATAGCAACATTTTTTTCGATAAATGCAAGGATCTTTTCACAATTATCATAGCTTGTGTAAATTACTACACAAACCAAATGCATGATGAAGTCTTGTTTTATGAATATCTACATAGCATCATTATCAAATATTCCATACCGAACATAACATATTTTCTATAGCTTTTACACTGACATTCAACTCCCATAATGCCTTGCCAATCGAGAGTCAAGATGGCGGGCATGCAAATCTCCAATTCAATAGTTAGCTAATTGTGTTTTAAAGCTATTTTCCTTCAGAAATCGTTATTAGCCAATTTTTTTTTTATTTTTTTTTAAATTGAAAATGTTAGTTTAGCATTGCCTAGATAGGTATATCAAGAGGCAAACAAGTTGCACTATTAACACTTTTAAACCAAATTCACACTGTTGATTCGCAAAAGGAAAATCATAAAAAGATTTCGGCAAAAGCGGCAAATTCACGAGAAAAAAAACTTGCCGAAGTCATAGAAATATAAATCTTCTTCCTTTTCAGTAGAACTCAAATCTGTCATTTTAAAGCACTAGGGATGAGAGAGGAAAGAAGTGAAACGTTATTACGAATGTAGCTTTAGATGAGACTGTCAGTGCTATCAGGTGTCTATAGTCTGTCCAAAAAAGTAGTTGAAACGTGATTGCTTAGTCCCTTTAAGGGGAGGGAAAAGTGGGAGATTTTTGTATTTTTATTTATGACAAGGACCTGTCAACCCTTTGCCCAGGGAGTCGCTCATTGCAATCAACCATGAAGTAACAGGGCCAATATGACCAGCTCTTCCTTCCTTGTAAGCAAAACAACAGCTGATGCACATAGAACAGAGGCAGCGCAATACAATGCAGCTGTATATTTGACCATAGTCGGTCGCAAACAGCCATGGCCGGTTGCAAACAGCGATTCAGGGGGCAAAGGTTTGAAGTTAAAACTCACCCACTTTTCCCTCCCCTTAAAGGGACTAAGGAATCACATGTCAACTACTTTTTAGACAGACTATATAGAGGAGTAGTGCAGTGAAACTGGAATACTTGCCAGCTACCGCTTTTACATCATGTGCGTTTCACCTGAAGTGATTGTGAAGTGATTTACCTGATGTACTTGAATAGAATTACTCGTTTATATAGAGCTGTATTCTCAGCAATGATGACTCAACCAATGCTACACAATTAGGTGCACCTTACCCTTCCTCACTAACTCCTGTGGACATCAAAACTCCAACATTCATATTATATCAGATATTTGGTAAAATAGTGAGCAAAATCGTTGTTGCACTCCATACAGAGATTCAACGTGGCAGTTGGTATGGGTATGGGTTGACATCTGGAATTATGTAACCCCCAGGTCGGCGCTGGTCAATACAATGGACATTAGTTTCTTTCCTGCCCACGTGGGACAATTCTGGCAGTACCTTCTGGTCTCCAAGGCCATTTCCTCATGGATTACAAATGGGTTTAGGTTCTGACCCATTCATTTCACATATTCACTAATCATTTAATGAAAACGCAATGTTGGTACTCAATACTTCAGATATTGCTATACCTATCATATATGATTACACTGACAAACTAATATATTTAAACACGAACTTGAAGCTGCCTCGGTGAAGGAAAAAAAGCCCAGGTGAGCGATAATAAGTGAGATAGTGGATTAAGGCGGACTACCAAAATTATATATATGATATATGGACTTTTATTAAATACAGCCCTGCAGCAATAGCAATGTTCAGATTAAAACCCTTCACAATTGTGTCCTTTAGACGCGTTGAATAATCAAAAGAAAGAATACTAAATCTTTACTTTTTGATCGACGTTAACTGCATGAGAATGCACCTTATTTACATACAGAGAGAACAGGAGGTTCTGTCCTGAGCAGGTATACATGTGCGAATACATTATTCAGCACAAATGTTAAACATGTTCTGCACGTATCACAGATCTTTAAAACGAGGATTCATGATATTGGAGAATTCAGTATTTCAGACAAACAGACGTATCCATGCATTATTCAACCCATTCGCAACTTCAATGCGCTTGAGAGCCTGAAGGGGGTCGTTGATATATCTTCCTAATGAATCTTGCACTGTCGTTTACTCTTCTTCTGATTCTGTGCGATAGAGAAATTTGATCAAACCTCGGGCGATAGAATTTCAAACAGAATCTAGCATCATGATATATTGAGAGCTTATGAGACTAATCTGATAGAGAATTAAGATAAGGTTTAAATTGCCAAAGAATGGACCAGCCGCCTTCATTAATCCTCTCTCAAATGCCATCTAACTCATATCAAAGAGATCCATTTCGAAGTCTCCAAAGAAAACAGGCGCCTGTTGCATAATAATTACTTACTTAAACTGTTCCTTGCTATGTTACCTTGCTTAGATGGGAAAGATCTACCGTAGGAGTACAACTTATAATATAGCAAGTACCTTCCCTAAAATGTCCTTACCAGCTGCTTAGTAAGAAAAAGTAGCTAAGGAATATGACAGTAACTATGGATGTATTATGCATTTGGCCCAAGGTATATATCACTAAACACCTTTCCAATTATACTACCATCAAGCGTGTATGTTTGTTTTCATCTTTTAGAATAAACTCTCATACCAATGCAATGGAATATCAACGGGGCTCTCACACTATTGATGGTAATCACCATAGTGTGTCTAATTATTGTGTATGAAAAAAATAATTATGTCCGTCCTTTGCCCTGTTCTCTATTATGTTTTACGAGGCTGTTTAATTCAGCTCATATAAACTGGTCTTCCATTAACTGTTGGCGTAGTATACTTCTATCTATTGCTGCTGAGAGGAAATCCACGGACTGGTGCTATAGCCGTCTACTAGCCTACCTAGAACAACTGTTCCCAGCTGAAAAATAACCTTAAAAGATTATATCAAATTAAACTATATTATTGACGTAAAACACATTGTTTTAATCTTAAAAAGGTACATTTGTAGTCATTTCTCAGTTCTGAAAAGGTGGTTTCCTAAAAGAAAAAGTTATTATCCATTTTCTATTTTGCAGATTAGGACAAAGGGAGGGGGGGGGGGGGGGCTGGTTATCCCTCATCTAACCACCCATGTTAGCGAGAGTAAAAAGCAGGCCCAGTAAAACCAGCATATCCAATCTGCCGTGCTGAAAACTCTTGTCAATGAAGGCTTATGCACTCAATGAAAGAGATCCGTTGCCATAGTCACGCTAGCATGTGACACTCGGCGTGATCTTACACGATATGTCTGTAAATATGCCAGTGTAAATGGCGCAGATTTGCTTATTGCAGCGTCTTGTAATTTGATTCCAGTGTGATGGGAAATGCTCATTTCATATTTTCACATCCATTTCCCACGCTTGAAGCTAGGGGAGTTTTCAAATCCAAGTGCATTTGGGAATCAAAGCCGCAATACCTTGCGTGCGTACATTCGTCCAGAGCTCAATAGACAAAATTAATTAGCATCCACCTTGGTAATAGCAAACACAGTGAACTAACCTTGTCATTCAATGTATTTCCTAATCCATTCACTGCGGGTCTAAATGCCGGATTAAGGAAGGAACCTTAGATACACTATAAATTATGCAATTACTGACACTTTATTGCGCTTTATTGTTTTTGTTTTTTTTGGACGTGTTTATTTTCAACTTAAGATTAACAGGAAAATTTATGCAGAAATAACCGCCGCAGACAATTTGCGTTTTTAAACGCACACTTCTCTATCGGTGGAGTATCGTTATATAAAATTGGGTGAAATTTATTATAGTTATATAATAATACACGTTAATCATCAAAGGTGTTACATCAGTATTGGATGGACAAATGAAAAATAGAAATAATGGTTAATGGTGTATTCAAATCTCTAATGCCATTAGCTGAGCAAGCTGAGCAAGTACAGGAAATAAATAAATCTAAAAGCAGTAAACCGCACGCCAGAGTATACAGTATAATTTACACTAGTACTTAACATGTATATAGTGAAACAGTACCATTGATCCCAATGAAAACAAACAAAAATGGCACGAGGAAGGTTTTTTTTAAAAAAAAGAACGGGGGAAAAAAAGAAATATCAAGTAAAGATTTGTTATGCAACAAGCCCCAGTGAAATTACACCCTGACGTTAATTTAGAAGTATTAGGAATATTCACCATTTTCAGGTACCTCATTCTGAAAGTGCACCAACTCCTTATGGGAAAACAATGCAACCTTGCAGAAATGAGGTGGATGGGTCGTGAGAGAGCGACAATGCCTCTGAAGCAACTTCTCCAAGAGAACCTAAGTTGTTAAGACATTAATTGGGAAAAGGCCCTTTGATATTCAGTACATCCTTTGAAATAAATTTATAAATAACAACAAGGATTGTCCTTTCCATGTGCTCTTGAAGGTTGCTTAGACGATCTATTGTGAGATGGTTGGGACACAATGTAAGTACATCTTTTGGCCTTGCGTTGAACGTCATCGATTCAGTAGTTATAAGTTGAATTTATATTTATTTAGCTTGAATAGAAAGACACTCTCTTGAAGCAAGTGTACCTTGCTGTAAGATGAAATCTGCATGAAACATGGCAAGAAGCGCCCAACTCATTTATACAGATGTTGGGTGTACCTAGGTTTCTATGTGACCAGCACATACAGTGTACTGCCCTCGTGATGGGGTCACTAAGGTCATTGCACACGGTCGTATGGCCTGCGGTGTATAGTGTGGCGCATTGAAAGGTTGCTATATGTTACCACAGTGAACCTAATATCCCCACCATACATCTAAACAAATGTTAGACACGAAGAGGGATGTTCTCTCCTGTAAAGTCAGTACAAAAAGTGGTCAATATATGATGTGCATTTTGTAGTAAGTCTGTAACAAAATCAATCTCCATGTGTTTCCTCTCAGGTCTCGTAGGGTCTCATTGATAAATAACTGTTATAGGTCAGGGAGTTTTCCATCCATCCAATCGCAATTAAAAGTAGTATAACTATATCATATATTTCACTTCCAGCATAGCGTGCATTGCATTTCTTTCTCAGACTAGTCTGAGAGACCTCTTATCTCAAATGTATGAGTCTATGCACCAAACCTCGCAAGATAAATCCCTCCCTTAGGGTGCATTGCACTATATATGATTGTATGGGTAACCATTCTCAGAGGCCTCGTAACCCCCTCTTAAACCCTGCCCACACACAGCCGATTTGCCTCCCGATTGCCCCCCGATTTGGGTCTCCCGATGAATCCTATGATTTTATTTCAAGTCCTGGTTTATATTTTTTAAATAAGATCAACCAGGATTGGATATGAAATCCTAGGATTCATCAGGAGACCCAAATCGGGGGGCAATCGGGGGCCAATTCGGCTGTGTGTGGGCAGGGTCTTAGCATAACTAGACTGAGACACCTCTGAGAGGCCTCTTATCTTTCTAAAATGCATGACTGTCATGCATGACGTACCAACCCTCGTATCATAAAGCCATCATAGTCGTAGTTTTACGATAGTGCTAAGGCCCATCTTAGGCCCACATCTGATCCTCATGTGCTTCAGTAGCAAAGGGTGAGTTGCCCTTCATACACTGCTCACTTCACCAAGCTGGTTCACACCCATCTCTTGCTAATAGATATCATTCATTATAGCTCCTTGAGCAGCAGATGTTTTGTGTTTTGTTCTAACAACACCAGTGCTTTACTCTTCACCACTTCCAATCTTATATCTGGGCCCCCATTTCAGCACATTCCGATGACGCACCACATTCATGCCATCTCCTGCACTTCATTGAGTCCATTCCTATCGAAACCTTTCGTGTCTGCATTCTCAGTCCTACTTAAAAGTCACTCCAACTGTGACCTATCCCTATACTGCAAAGTGCAGCTCTTATTAATTCATGCGTCAAGCCCATGATTTAGAGGTATACTTTTAATGTCATGGGGGAAGTGGACGAACCTCATACAAACCCGAATAGGCACCCTAATTTAGGGAGATTGTGAAGGATGTGCCCTGAGTACGATTGCAATTTGAATTGTAAGAGGATATATCCTATAGAGTAATTATGTCCCCTAGCCTTGGTTAGTAGATTAGTGGATTAGAATGTTATACCCGCTTTTCTTTTTGCCTTATCTTTAAATCTAATTACATAATATTGCATAACATATATGAATATTAATATGCGATATGATATGATGTTCCATAACTTTATGAATCATGATTAACTAATGTGAAATATGAATCATTATGCATGTCCAGAGGTAAGGAGACACCTGCCGCCATATAACATAACTATCAGACAGACGACAGGCTGTCTCCACATGTAACCATATGTTATCTTTACTAATTACTCGGCATGTCTAGGTTACTGATTATCATCTACACACCATGCCTCTAATTACTAGTATAAACAACAGCTGCTATCCCAGCAGGAGGTGGGACCTCATAGACCACCATTGGTCAACCATATAGAACCTCACGATTGGCTAATTAGTATTCAGCTTATTATTGGTTAATTACTGAACTGTATCATGGGAGACATGCTCCCTTCATTCCTATTGGATTACCTCGATGTACCACCTTGTATATAACATGCATGATTCACAGGATAAAGCAGATATTATTGAAACCGCAACTTGACCTCAACTCTTCTCATTTACTTCATTACATCATTCAGATCGAAGCATCAGGTCCCTGAGTACTCTCCAACATGGAGGTCATTAGTCTGTTTAGTTTATACTTTTGGACGATTTCTCTATATGTTCCTCTCTACTTAATATTTTGTATTTAAGTATCTTTAGATCAATTGAAAATAACGTCATATATCTTTTTTCTGTGTCACTACTCTGCTACTTTGTGTCTGCTTACGACGTTGACATAGAGTGCGTCATAATGTTATTGTAGTTCATAAAACCACGGAAAGAAATAACTGGGTCATCTGACTCTTCCCTAGGGAGGAATGAGAATATTTCTTCCCATTCCCTTACATGTAGCAATGCTGTAGTAAGCCTATGCCCACTCCATTCCAAAAGTGAAATACAACACTTTAGTCATAACTTAGGGTGTTACGAGGCCTTTAAGACTCAATCTTCTCATGTGTAGTGCAATGCACCCTTGGGCTACTTAAGCCCCTCAATGTTGGTCAACCAAAACATCCCACACATATCAACGAGAGACCTCTTTTTATCCTCCATGTTGGTCAATAATCCTTTAATGTACAGCTTCGCAGACGGAGAAAGTAAGATGACATGACAGGCATCCGGTCGCCCATTAAGCATCATTGAATAGGCATCGTCGTCAGGTGTAATTTCATCATCCTAATCTTCATTTTATTTAGTAAGTTGCAACGTATATAGGGGCATTCGAAAATGTACAATCTAAAGCTCTTCACATTTAGTACATTTGGATAAATTTGACTGAAATTATAAATACTATAGATAGAAGTATACTGTGTCATTTTCCCTTATATGTGACCAGCCAAAGGGGACTCCAGGGCCAAATTTTCGAATTTGAAAATAGTTGAATATTCCCAGAATTTGCCGAGATATGGGCTTTTTTGTAAAGTTATGTCAGTCAAGGAACAACATTTAAATGACAGGGATGTACAGAAGGGGAAATGAGCATTATAAAAATGAAAGAATTTTGTTGATACTTCAAAAATTAGTGAAGTTACAGACTTTCAAAGTTACCTGCCTCTCAGAATTACTAATATAAACATTTGTGACAGTGACGTCATGAACATGATGTGACTCCTAGCGGGAATACCAGGAACTATAACTCCCGCGGGAAGGTACCTTTCTGCTTGGCGGGTCACATAATTATACTGTTAAACTGAGATAACTAGAACGATACATTTGCATTATTATTACATAGTACTATTTAAATACTTAATTGTATATTGCAGTGTATTGTATATTAAGGATGTCTTGAAGAGACTTGTCGTATAGTAGACTGTTGTAAGCACGGTCTCATTCTATAGTACCATTCTGTTCTCTGTTATTGCTATTACTAAACTGTTAATTCCCCCGTTGCATAACAATCTGCGAGTAGCTTTTTCAGTGTTAGGCCAAAAAAAAAATAGGTGTGTTTCCGATTTACCCCCCCCCCCCCTACCTAGAAAAACCTTACCGTACCTAATTTATTTTTTTTACCATACCTGATTTTTCCCCATCATATCTTACTTTTTTTTTATTTTTTGACTAAAAAAGCTTATAAAAGCAGGAAAACGTGTTTTCCTAACTCGGAACTGTCAAATGGCACATTTCCCATGTTCAAAACAACTATTGTTATGAAAAAGACATTTTTTTCAGTTCCTGGGGGGTGGTTTCCAAACAAAAAAAATTAACAAAAAAAAAAAGTTACCACCGCCCCCAACCTAGTTTTCAGCCAGATAAATCGGAAACACACCTATTTTTTTTCCCTTAATATTGAGCTCGCAGATTGTTATGCAACGGGGGCATTGTCTAATTTTAACCCCCGGGCACACATGTACAGGAAGACATGATGCTGTAATTTCAGATGTGCCTTTGTCTTTGATTAAGTGATGCAATAACACAACATCAATCGATCAAGTATGCTGAAGGAATGCATCAGAATACAATGAATTCCAAAATGCCACGTTGAGAAGAAAATTGACGAAAGTTTGTACTGATAGTTAAAGTGGCTATGGACACTGTTTGACTATATGTCATTTAGAAATATGTTTGTAGTTTTTGATTACCTGCACAAGTAAGAACATTTGTGTGGAATACCAACTCTATATATTCCTTAGATTAATTGATATTTGTTAACGAAGAATGTGGCAGAGATTCCATTGAGGAATTCAAATCTGAGAGAGAAGTAACTTGACCATAAGGTGGTGCCCTCAGTGCATGGTGAACTAGGAGCGAGGCAGGAGTTACATAGTGACATATCTACCCTGTCCCATCCAGCTGGTATCACTTAACTCATTAAGATAAGAGGTGTCTGGGACTTTCCCCTCACCAACCGAATTGTGTCTGGCAGTTGGGTAGGGTGACTCCAGCACCCTACGAAATTGGAGTTTTAAACTCTTAAATACACACAATATATGTAATTCCTACATTAATGCTCCAGGGTATACATTACAAATATACTAATCTAGAACATAGTTGAAATTCAGGCAAACTTTCCCCAAATCGGGAGCTCAGTGGCATGTGTCACTTTAAATGTCTTTTTCACTTGGGGATGAGACATATCACAGTTGTGAATATATGCCAATAAAATTGTTTAAAAAAAAAAGAAAGATAAATGAACCTTGAAACTTCATAAATAAATAGAGGCAGACATAAAGAAACGAAGCTAGACATCATAGCTGCCAACATATCAAGCAGATGAAATGTCATAAGCTATCTGCAATGCGTCTGGAAACATGAACAGTTTGGGCTATTGAGATCATTCATGACTGTAGGCGCCTCCGAAAGAGTACATTAATATTGCATGTGTAGTGAATAGCGACAATTCTATTTCAAAACGGGCGTCTGTTGGTGAATTAGAGACCTTTGCTGGGTGACTTGCAAGTTGATTTGATCTACCATGAGACACAATGCATGGACGTAATGTCATTTGACAGTTCAGAAGTTCAGAAATTTGAAATTCAGAAGTTAGAATAAATTGAATTTGAGAATACACTCTGAAAATCCAACTTCGGAGTTCAATGTAAAGGAACCTTTAAGATGAATGAGCGTTATATTGATGTATATATTAAAAATCTTCCACTAGTTTATCTTAACCAAGAGATGGCGATGTATGTACAAGATTATAGATAGCTAGGAACTTGGTTGTGTAGCCAGTTATCGATGAAAAAGCAAGTTAGTTGCAACTATGGAATTGCCAGTAAATACTTAAGAAGATTAGCAAATGTCAAACACATATTAAATCGTGATAGATGCTTGTTAATTTATAAGACCTTTATTCTGCCCATAGTCGAAAAGTTCTGTATATTCATAGATTTATCCAATAAAGTGGACTACATCAGATTGCAAAAACTACAGAACAAAGCCCCTCGAATTATATACGGTAAAACATGCTGATGCTGAAGGGATGTTCAATATCCATGTTAAGAGCAAGATTTTGCCGGTAAGGGCTGTTAATTTATTAAAGAGGACAGGTAGTTTTATTAATGATGAAAGTGGTCACTTACTTAGAAATGGATATCGCAGAAAAATGAAATCAATTCGATGGTCATTGAAGCACAGAAGCTCCAATAATATAATTACTGTGTCAATCAATCTCAATGATCAATATGTATACATGTTAGACCAATAAACCATTCAGTCTGGATCCCATACAAAATCAAATCAAACATTAAAATGTTTCGTTTTAGATTTAAGTCATATATAATAAAACAGTTAACTAAGTCGTCGGTGTCAGCCACTCAGAATATGGCACTCGTTGCTGGGCAACTCATGCGATATTCACGCTCCTTCAACCTTCTCATTAGTTAAAGTGACTCTTCTCCCTGTTCTGGGCTAGAATCCCAAGTAACGGAATTTCTACCCAATATTATAGTAACTTGTGCGTCTGAATCTACCTAACTAATCCCTGGAGATGCGGAAATCATATATTTCATTCTTTAACATATATATTACCGTAAAGAGAGGGAATTTATTTCTGACTGCCGTCCTAAAAACGGGTGAGCGAACGTTGCAGTTAGCGAGGGTGTTATGCGCAGTTAAGTAGGTCATAGGAGAGGTTCCTCCAGTCAGTGGTGAGCTGTCCCAGTTTGTTCAGCAATGTACACAAACGGGCACACTTTTGTAATTCGTTGTTTAACGTTTGGATGAAAGGCCAGATAATAAATTTAACTGAATCTGCAAGCGAGAGACCTGAGTTAGACAAAAAATAGATATGACACTCGCCATATTGCAGATATTGGAGATCGGTTGACAGTACACCATCAACCTTTATTACCATATTGTGACCCGGTTCTACCAATTCAAAACGCCATAGAGGGCTGGAGTGAGGAGCGAGGCAAGAATTAACAAAAGGATTGTATTTTCCAAGCAAATGGGAAAGCTAAAAGTAAAATAAGATCATCACAGAAGGTTCGTGTTAGTTGTTGGGGGCATTTTCACGGCGATTCTTGACTACTCCCAAACCTGTCATATTAACTATCTTAGCTACTTTAACCTGTAAATATTCCGATTTGGTGCACGATTACATCAGTAAGAGACTGAACTGCTGCAGATCAGTATGCATGAAGTGTTAGATACATACTTCATGGTGCTGGGACCAGAGGTATAGCATTCATGTAATGTTTACCTTGCTGTTTGTCTCAAATGGCTTGCTCTCACAGGAGTACATTAGCACTCTCCTTGTGAAACCAGATAGAATGGCTCCTGTATAGTGACTTACATATAATCGGTGAAGTCGCTAGAAAATGTACAATCGGCAACCCTTAACATTGAGTAAATTCTGCTCAGATTTGCTTGAGAATGATAAATACTAGGTATATATGAGTATATTGGGTATTGTATGTGTTGGGTTATGCTAAACTGTACCTTATTGTACTATACCTTATTTTTTGTGTTTAACGTTGATTCATGGAGAGGATTGGTGAAGGCGAATTGTACAACTTCTGGAGAATACACCCAAGAAGACGGGCCCCTCAGATCGTGGGGAGCTGCTCATAGTAGGCAAGTGTATGTGGTGTTATGACGCAATGGCGTCACCGCCGTCACTCGCAGGATAGCTTTCAAGGAAGAGGTGGTACATCGCTATACGTAATACAACATGTATATACCAATACGATGATACCTGTGCCTTTACCTTATATATGATCAAGTCGATATTATACTCCATGTGACCAGGAGGGTATAAATTGACTGATGATTGATATTGATTGTTTAACACGGTAAGTTTAAGCATACTAGTGACAGCAGAAAATGTACAATCCGCCGTCACTTATAAATATTATATTCAAATAACCCAGATTTAGTTTTATCATTGTTTCAGCCTAATTTAACACACTTAACTTAATGTGTGAAGTTGCCGACTACATTTACTGACGTCCTGATATGTATTATATATGATGTCATATTTCATGTAAATGCCATGTATAATGAATGAAAGGCTATCCAATTCAACAATTTTTTAAACGCAATTTAAAGTTTTAAGAAATAGTGAATTTAATGTTTGGGATATTTTTCTATCGATACAGATATTCACCCATGCTTGAAAGCCTGATACTGGAACTGATTCAGGACAAAAGGATGAAAAAAGGAAGGTACGTTCAATGTTTGCAGTTTGCCCGAGTTTTTCTTAACTTTCCATGTACTACTCATTTGTATTCCCACGCAGTCCCACGCAGTCCCACGCAGTCCCACGCAGTCCCACCATATGGCGCTGTTATTCACAGACGGTGGCCTTATTTCTACTTTTTTTCCCATTGTAACTATGTCTCAATGTAGTAATCTCTTCCAGAAGACCTAATATATGCCAGGAATATTGCAATATTTTAGACGACCACAAATAATGAGAAACAAACCTCTAGTTTTTCCACTGTGTTCATTCTACTGCGCAGAGGACGACATGGCAGAGAACAAAGAAATAGTATGCAACAACATAACAAAGGACATACAACGGGACAAGAACTTGCTGACTTTGGGTTTGTTTAGGAGTCCGCGAAGTTTTGGGCGCATTATATTAGCCTTTTTTGAGGGAGCATATGTATCTTTGATTTTAGTTCCTTCACAAAGCCTCTTATATTTATGTATTCATAGATTCTCTTCTGCATATATATTGATGAATGTGTCATGTCTATGTATGTTTATGAGTGACATCACCTGATGATGTACAATTGACCTTCCCCAATCCCCCACAAAATAGCAAATTAAAGACAAAGACAATGCTCACAATAAGTTCAACAAAAACAAAACAGATTTTAAAAATTAATGCAATACCAAATTTATACTCATATATATATTATATATCTGATATTAATCATTCCCAGCCTAATTTACCAGAACTTACTAAATGTGTAGAGCTAGCGATTGTACATTTGCTGACGACCCGACCCAAACATATATTGATGGATGTGTTATGTATGTAGGAGCAGCCTGAAAATAATCCCTTCAGAGGGGTTGAACTTTATCCCTTTGACACGCAATCATCATTCCCTTCAATATAAGCTCTTCATGGTGAATATTTGATCTGAGGTGAGTGTGTCAAGGATTATGACAGAGCTGCATGCAGTAAGAAAAACTATACTAAAGTAATTTTTAGTTTCTTTTCCCTACATACTACATATCAAAGCCGAAATAATCGGATCATGGGAAATATTATCACTAGAACAAGGTGAACAACAATTGTAATTCCTTAGAATTACTTCGATGATTAGCAACAGTAACTTATCCCTTCTATTACTGCAATACGAGTAATACAACTACTACAACTATAGTTACATTAGGGTACTGTAGCTTTGCATTCTAGAATATGTTTTGGATTAACTTTGATTCCATTCTGTTACTTGCGATGTTAATGTTAAATAGTGGTTGTTATTTCGGGCAAGAGTTGGAAGACAGTCCTGTATCGGGCAGAAACTGATTTACCCTATGTTTCATTTTGAAAGATAAAAGATATCAGTAATGATAAATATCATAACATTTACACATGGTCGCCATTACATATTATGTACATTAATAATGTATTTGTATGAATTCTAATCTATAGAAGGACTCTAAGTAACTAATGTCCTTGCATAACCTTTAGCCAAAACAATAATCATAGTTGATGATTTGAAATACTTCCTCCATATTGAGTTCAGATTCATAGAATCAGGCGATATTTATGTCTTGTGATTGCCTTCATTTTATGGAAAATATGCACCAACAGGAGAATATCAAAGAAGGTCCGCTCAGGTTATTGATTAGACTTAGACATTACAAGAACTACGGTTCTAGAGTCTTCGTCATCACATCCTATGGAACTTATACAGTGAATGAAGGTTATTATAGAGGAACCGATAATGTCAACGAAGTTTTGATATTCTTACGAAGTCTTACAGAGTGTTAATACTTTGATGTAAAAGTCCTTGAAGGGCAAACGTAACGACAGGTTGTTTTGAAGACTCACAATTGGGGATCCACATGTCTGACTGCGCATGCCTATTACAGTGCATGCTGGGAAGGAAACTGACATACACATATCTAGCAACATTCTTATGGAAAATTGCAAGAACATTTTCACCAATTTCATAGCTTGTATTTGATCTATAACAGAACAAATACATCATGGGAAAGATGGAAGCTTGTGTTATGGAAACATATTATATATGGTATGTTTTTATAGCTTTTACACTGACATACACAGCACCCATTATTCCATCCGATTCAAGATTCATGATGACGTACATATTGCACACCCTATTAAGAACTAATTAATGTGAAGAGCATCCATCATTTGGGAATATACCACTATCTGCGCAATTATGTCTACGTATAAATAAATTTAAGACTTTAAGACTAAAAATTATAAACTTTTAAAAGGAAATTATATATGTTATGAATGGCGCATGAGCGCCATTATGGCCATGTAATGTTTAGGGGGTTATGCCCTGCTTAAGAATACTATTTCAAATGCATCCATGTCGCCACTTTACGTGGAATGATCTGTCTTCATCGTTGTTTGGTTACCGACAAGGTGTTTTTATTACGCAATTATTTCGTCAGCAGTAGCAATCATATTTCCCGGAAAATGTAACCTCCGGTTATCGATCATCGTATAATACCGTTTGGTTTGGTTCTAATTGTGAATCAATTTTGCTTATTCTTTCCATTGGAATTTGATAGCCGGAGGAATAGCCTTTCAATCATTAAGCGTCAACGAATCCCTCATTAATTAACTGTTGATTCAAATGTAAAAAGTCAAATGATAAATAAGCGGTCATCAGAATAAATTCCAGAGTTTCACTCAGGGTAAACTAAAATGAAAAACAACTTAGAAGGGTGATGGTATTAGGTACTCCGTAGATAAATGGTTTAGGTAATTAACTTCACGAATAACTCGTACATATAAAATGAAAGTCATGGGAAAACCACCTGTGTATAGTTGCTCATATCTGCCTCCATGATAGGTCTTTAATCACAGTGTATCCCAGTGTTGTGTGGAAAGTGCATTTCTGCTTCTATCCATCGATTATATAGTGATACGCATTAGTAATAGTACTGCATGCCAAAATATTTTACATAATATTGCATACTACATATTATTATGTATAAGATCTGCATTATACAAATGTGTGCCCCACTATCTGCCTGCATTTTCTTCTGGGTCTTGCATTACTCACTCCATCCCATTTATGACATATTATATGTAATAGTTTTATTTCACATTTATATATATATATAGTTACAATCGGATAGAATAAAGGAAAATGGGTTTTAATCCCTCTTTGACTTAACATAGGTCTTCCTGGATAAAGACTTATCTGAAAAATAAAGTGTCTTAGTGTGTCTCGTGCTCAACAAAAGTTTATATTCACTCTCTTGGTAAAGAATCAATACCCAGCGTCTCGAACTTCAGCGCTCAAATCCCTTTAATGTAAGGAAATAACTAACCAATGTTATGGCAGATGATGGATTACTATAATTACAGAAACACCTGGTCTAAGGACTCTGTGGCAATACTGTCTAATATATTGAATATATGAGGTTACGTGCGTGTGAGAAGTGCAGCAGATGAAAAAAACCCATCCAGAGTTGGAAAAGGAAAAGGAGAATGGTGACGACCGATCCATCATAAATCTGTTATACACTGTATATCTCAGTACATTTGCAACATGAGAGGTCATATTGATGACCAGCATCAGCCGCCTCGGTAGCGCAGTAGGCAGCGCGTCAGTCTCATAATCTGAAGGCCGTGAGTTCGAGCCTCACCCGGGGCAGGCGGCTTCTATTTTTAAGCACATGCCGGTGAAACTATGTTCCATTACTTGGTGTGTGAACTGACTGCACGAAAAGTACTTCGTAAGCGTGCGTGTTGCGCCTGCGACCGGTTTGGTGTTGACGAAATTTGGTTTCTTTCACGGCGACTTCTCTCCATTTTAGAATGCTGTACACAAATTGTACATTTGCAGTCATTGATTTTAGGACACTGGTAACAGGAAGATGATTGGAACAATCTGTTTATGTTAGACTATATTTTGAACCTAATTTCTGCCTCAAATGTGGGTTATTTTAGAGGGAAGCAAACTGTACATTATCAGGTGACCCATGAATAGATACCAGGAATGTCTCTTTTAACATAGGCATATAAACGATACCCCAAATAACACCTAAGATCTGGGATGTAACCTGACATATATGTGTCCACATTACGGGTGTCCTTATCGGAAATTAGTCAACGCCTTGCTCATTTCCGGGCATGTATATAACCTTATGTTATGTGTTACAGAACAGTGAGTCATAAGTCGCATATAATATATATTATAAGTATGCATGCAAGAATGCTAGCTATATTTCTTGATGGTCAATCATTAGTAAAGTGATTAAATATACTCCTTGGGATAACCTCAGATATTCATAGATTTTTTGAATACCCAAATTTGAAATTTGGTACATGTATTCTTGCTACTAACGGCGCCAAAAATCCCAAAAACGTAAACATTCTGGGCAAAACAAACATTAAAGTGGCTAAGATAGTTAAAATGAGTAGTCATGAAATCTTATGAAACTTTGCCAGTGTTATCCTATATGATAGGTATTGCAATATCTGAAGTATATTGAGTACCAGCATTGCGTTTTTATTCAATGATTAGTGAATATGTGAAATGAATGGGTCAGAACCTCAACCCATTTCTAATCCATGAGGAAATTGCCTTGGAGACCAGAAGGTACTACCAGAATTGGCCCAAGTGGCCAGAAAAGAAACTAATGTCCATTGTATTGACCAGCGCCGACCTGGGGGTTACATAATTCCAGATGTTAACCCAACTGACACTTTGAATCTCTGTATGGAGTGCAAAAACGATTTTGCTCACTATCTTACCAAATATCTAATATAATATGAATGTTAGAGATTTGTTATCCACAGGAGTTAGTTAGGTAAAGTAAGGTGAACCAAATACTAGAAAATGAAGTAGAAATTCCGTTACTCGATAATCAAGCCAACAACAATGAGAAGTGTCACTTTAATGAGGGTGGTACATAATATTTTACAACTGAGTTTAACTACAACTTCTGAATTTTTAACAAAGAAATATGGTTGCCAAATTGTTTGAAAGGATAACCCTCTCATTTTCCATGCCTCCCATTTGTTATTATTCAAGGGTAATGTCCTGGCGAAATATGAAACTAATCCATTTTCACATTTTAAAGAAGTCAAAATGAAAGACAGAACAATTTATAGTATTCTGTTATATATAAGATGTCCTATAGTCCATAAGCCTAGGGACCTCCACATTGCATAGAATTTCTTAACACAATGTAAAACAATGGAATTCAGTTAATAGTATATCTATCTTCTGATGAAATCGGCCATTCTTTTCATCGTGATCTGATCAAATTCTCACCTTGAGTTTAATACCTTCAATATAACCTGTAGGGTCCCCTGAAAAGGGCATAATTATATAAATGGGTCAGGGCGTCAGAAAATGTACAATTTACCCTCAAAAACCTTCTAAAATTACCCGATTTTCAGACAGAAATGAACTTTGAAATGCGGTTTCGTTGCAGTTTCCGATGCACTGGCCTATAATTATTACAGACCCAAAGTAACTAAAACGTTCAACTTTCAACTGTAATAAAGTTATAAAGCAACCCTAACATCTGGCATATTTCAATAAATACGGGGTCTGCCGTGTTGACCCCGAATTCCCATAAGAAATCTTTGGCATGGCCTGGAAGAACCCTTATTTAAAATGATGAGCATTCCCCTCTTGTCAACACCAGCAGAGACCTATACATATGGCAAATACACAGTTATATTATCTGCAATTTCGCGATGCATGACAAAGTGACATCACTGCAATTTCTCTAGTGACATGCGTACATGTATACACGTTGGTACAAAGCAACAATTTGTTAAACACAGACACCTTCACTGGTTGAAACTTACTCTATAACGCCCCATATCCGCCTTGCTCTCTCTGGAATCCCCTCAGTGAAGTAAATTATGCAGATTTCACCATGTAATAAACATGCAGTCAATATGTATGCAAGCCAAGGGGAAGGGGGACTTTTCCCGAGAGCGAAATATACATAGGTACTACAGCATGGCGCCCAAACCCCAAGTTCCCACTCATCGTGAAATTTACATTAGTGTCTTGTGTGATGCATTTCCCTTCTTGTTTAGCTCCACCGTGTGGGAGTTTTGGAACTTACGTGGACACAGCGCCGCGCCTGTCCTTGGTAAGAAAACAAGCAAACAGTGGTATATTCAATTTATCTGCTCCTTTAGTGCTTTGTTGTTAAGGGAGTATGCATGGATTTGTAACGATGCTCATTTCAGGCTTTTCTCTCAGCTCTCGAAGCGGATCTCTTATTAGGTCGAGAGTCAACGAGAAATATTATGTTATTAAGCAGGTTGATTAAACAATTTTAAAGCTACATTCTCAACTATTGTGACAAAACAATCATAGCTAATTTAGTCATTGTTTTACTTATATGACTAAAGATATTCAGATTTTGCTGTTGTTGTAGGCCTATGTGTATGTAATAGTTCAAGACGAATCAGCCAAAAGAAAACGAGCGTCTTTGAGTGATAATAAGTGAAACGACTGCAGCAAAGGATTTTGGCGAGTGGTGGTAATATAAACTTGGCATTGCTTAAACACAATCAAGGGTGAAATGGTCAGCTGACTTTCAAATAGGCGGGAGGAAAAGATGGGAACATAAAGTAGATAATCTTTAGTGTGTGATTGATGTTAACTGAGAGGGCATTAGATATATCATAGGGACCATTTCCTGTCGGTATAAAATCTGATGTATAATGCTCTTCAACGGATTTGCAAGAAAGCATTGTTTGCCTTTTTAATTCATGACTTTCTGGTAACAACGGATCATCAATCAAAATAAATACTTTCTTGAAAGATATTATTTGTTTGCATAAGGCAAAGTCTGGCAAATGGTTTGAAGCATACATTAGAATGCGGATACCTTGCGAAAGCAATCTAGGGTGTGCCCCAGTTCTCCCATTAGCACGATTGAAAGCAACCATCTCCAAGACTTAACTCCCGAACAGTTCATGGGCTAGCCAGACCCTCATTCCTGTAATTACTGGTTTTATCTGGCTCCCTCATGTGTCCAGAATTATGTTTCCCAAAGGTGTGTGCATATTATATACTGGGAATGGTTCCCTATATACCTTACATAAAAGTAGCATTAGTTATATTCGATTGCTTATGGTGTAAAGAAGGACAATTCTGGCAAGACAAAAGACATTCAAAAGTACTTTACACAATGCTCAGTTGGTACCATTTAAACCCAGGCCAATCTAAGAGAGTGCGTTATACAGCGCCCTATTTGATTATGAAATGCATTAAATGCAATCAGATTCTCCTCAATATTTGGAGGAAAATGTATCAAAACAGAACGATTGGAAATGTTGAAGGATCATCATCTTCTGGGTTAAAGCTGCACTCGACTCAGTTAACGTTGGTAAAAAAACAAAATATTTTGTACTTTTACTTCAATTCTTTTCCAACCTATCTCGCTTTTCTCTTGACTGTCTCTACTTCAAATTATTGCATTTATATAAACATATAACAGCAGCAGAATATTGATGAACTCAGTCCTATAAGTCATAATATGTAAAACTGTGTTAGTCATAATAGCTGAGAATGCAGCTTTACTTGAACAGACACTTATAACTTCATCTCATCCCAAGAGCCATTATCAGAGCTTTTAAAGAGTTATTCGGGTTAATGACTATTAAGTTAAACTACTGTCACTTTCACAAATACCTTGCAATTCATTGACCACCATTTACCCAATACTGAGAAGGTACTTGTTATAAATATAAACTGAAGTATGCCTCCAGTATCGAAAACCTATAGACAGCAGGCTGTGCATTGTGCTGGAGAAAGCATATTTACCCAGGTCTGCAGGCCGGGGTGGGTGGGGGTGTGGGGGTGTGGGTAACCTAGCCACCATTGAGATTGAGGAACCCAAGTAAAGATCCCACTCACGTCTGTCTCTCGCTACAGTCCAATGGAAGCCATTTGCTAAGAGAGAATGTTGATTGGTGATCTTAGCGAGGCACCTGATGGATTGGGCCACCCTCACAGCTCAAACATAAAAGACGAATTTCTCGGTTTGTAACAACTAGAGGAGGGGGCTGAGGTTTGATACAATAAGCGAGGAGGACTAAAACAAAATATATCTGTATGCACATGTATGTATATGCACACATTCGTATAGTTTTAGATATGGGTCAGCATGTAAAAAGCATACAATTGATAGTTCTACATAATTCTATTAAAGTAGGCTGAAAAATGATAAGTTCTAGGTATATTTGAGTATATATTTGGTATTGATCGAGGAGTTAAAAATTATGTTGGGTCATGTTGAACTGCATTTCGAATTTCATTTATGTCTTAAATTTGGGTTGTTCAAAACGTCATATATTTTTTATATCAAATATACCCAGATATACCTAGTATTTATCATTCGTTATCCTAATTTAACCGAATTTGCTACATGTGTTGTGCGGCATACACAGTTTACACCTCCTATTTTCCTCTTTCTCTTATGAATAAGCCTTAGTGAGCCTAGACATAGAAAGGATAGCTTGCTAGTCTTCTTGGGAAAAGTTGATATCTGTAGGGGATATCACTGTGTGGGAGCACCAATACTCACGTTGATCCCTCTATATATATACAAGCACAAAATGCTACTTCATTCCCGGAAAGACAAGTGGATTGATTGATTGTTTGTTAGACATGCCTAAGTAGTGGCGAACGAAAACAGTAGGCTTTAGAGCTGGAGGGAGAAATATTGAATATTTCCATCCTTTTTAGGTGTAATACTCCTGATTTGGCTAGAATTAATGTTTTGTGATAAGCAGATTTTAAATATGCTTGTCTTGCGTGAAGTCGTCAGAAAGTATTGTATATTCGCCTTCACCAATCCTCGCAAATTATCAAAATTTAAGATAACAAAATAAGGTTCAAAATACACGTCTTTTATGAATAAAAGAACTAAGAAATAATACAAAATATAATCAAGTATACCTAACATTTACCATTTCTCAAATCTGCAGCCGTTTGAGCCCAGCGAAAAATATCATTTCCATCGTGGCACCAAATGCTCCAAATACCCTACCGACATATATACATATTGACTTCAGCTAAGGGACTTAAGGCGTTGCCATTAAAGACGTCTTTGGTATAATTACACCAGAGAAGACACTCGGATCCGATATAACGAAGAGATCTTATGCTGACTAAA
This sequence comes from Sthenelais limicola, assembly GCA_942159475.1. Taxonomy (NCBI): domain Eukaryota; kingdom Metazoa; phylum Annelida; class Polychaeta; order Phyllodocida; family Sigalionidae; genus Sthenelais; species Sthenelais limicola. Next base: position 98,284,458 of record OW804099.1, on the reverse strand, counting down.
AGATAGAGAAGGCGATTCCCAATACTTGAGCCACAACTAATGAAACTCGAAGTTGGTGGCGAAATGCACTTATTCTTTATACAGTCGCTCCTAGACTGCTCTGTAGTTCTTTTCCATCTGGATATTCAAGGCCTAAAATCCTCATTTAAAACTGTCCTTCCTAAGCTACTTTTCTTTGCTAAGCAGCTGGTACGGAAGGAAGGAATTTGCTATACAGACAATGCTAATGATTTTGTGTTATTGGAGATTAGTATCTTGTTGGGTTAAACTTATCCCCGAGTGAATCGGATTTCCTATTGTAATACTGGTAGCTTAGGGGTGTCCCACCTATCCGTTCTGCCTTTATGTCTTTTAAATTTTGAAAAAGAATCTGATGACAAATTGGGCTGATGGATACAGTCCCAGTGTTAAAAATCCATAATTGTTTTCGACACATTTACTAACTGATCATAGCGTAGGGTAAAACTCAATTGGTGAAATGGGTGTAAATTACCTACGTTCTATATGTATGTATACATAAAGAATGTGCATTGATATGATTGATAGATTCTGTGGTGTCATCAACTGGGATTATTTGGCATTATTTCACTGGAAATTCTATCAAATTGATCGTACATATATAACATATATAGAGAGATTGTATATTCACATAAAAGTATTAAATAAAAAATATTATAACAACAGTAAAATAGTGATAACTTCAGTCCAATAGGTCAAACAACTAGTACATTCGGTAAGATTTCTTTTCACGGAAAAACAGGGAAGGGCGGACACGAAAGTGAAATTGCAAATATATAATATAAATGTATTCCAGCGTGAAAGGTCAGAAAGTAAAGCTCTTTCTTGTTTGACAGAAATCCTTCTAGACGTGACGGTACCTCCTTGAGGATTTGTTATAAAATAGTTCACGAGGTTTTGACCTTAAAATCTCATCCGCATAAACTTTGCAAATCTTTCAGAAAGCGACTCTTTAAACCATGACTGTGAGGAAACTAATTGGATGTTGACACCCACAACAGTTTGTAGTTTTAGCTCCGTGGAGTATATTATATATGTGGGAAGAAACCTTTAACATTGTGGTTTCAACCCTAACTTCTTTGTCATTCATGATTGTGACTATATGTATACCACCGTTAAACTTAGTTCTTGTTTTATCAAATTGCTCAACTGCTAATATTACTTCTCGCTAGTTTTTCTTTGAAATGACAAAGTGAAGTTGCGATATTTCTGTTATGTATTCAAACTCCCTTAATAAATCCTCATTTAAAACTGTCCTTCTTAAGCTACTTTTCTTTGATGAGCAGCTGGTACGGAAGGAAGGAATTTGCTATACAGACAATGCTAAATATTATTCCTACGGTAGGAATTTCCCATTTAAGCAATTAAGGAAAACTATCTTAGAAAGGAAGATTTTAAGTAAGGATGGTTTATGCCACAGGGCCCAGATAAGATGTCATGCTGCTCCTAGAGCTGGGTTGAGGAGATGCAAGCACATGTATGCATAACATAGCTTCACCCAGTGGTCGCTTACAACCCAAGTGGGTATCACGTGACTCTGGGTCGGGAGTCAGAAAATGTACAGTCGGCCTTCATCACTTCTCTCCAATAACCCTTATTTAAGACAATAATGAAGTTCAAAATACAATTCAACATAATTGATCAGATGTTTTGAATCAACACATCACTAAATATACTCAGATATACCCAGTATTTATCATTGCTCAGCCTAATTTAGCAGAATGTACTAAATATGTAGAGCTGCCAATTGTACATTTGCTAAAGCCCTGACCCATGTATGGGATCTATGTTGTAGACCACAATGCATGGTGCAGAAGGATGATTGGTGGAGAAAGAGTTGTGGCTTCTTTCAATGATTCATCCAAATACTAGATAAACATAATCTAGCCTTCAGTCACTCATCGCTTGTCATTTATCCAACAATCTATCATTGTATCTACATGGCAATGACATTCAGGGGAGAGACTGATATCCTAAGAGCAAAAGAAGATGGGAGGGGAGGGTCTGGCCATTGGGAATACCTAAAACCCCAATCGTTTAGTTCATTGGATACGACTGGTAAAAGATTAATGGAATAGGTGTGTTGATATTTGAGATCGCTGTTTATACAAACTCTTTAGAGAATGTACACAGATTACAGCGCAGTATTGCATTATGATATGTATGCCTTGACATGGTCGGTTGTTTCATTTTTGCGTGTTATGATACCAATGTATTTTTTAAAAAAAATACTTGTATTGACAACATAATACAAGAAAAGTACCCGTCCTCCGGACGGTCCCCCGCTCTCTGCACACTTCCCCCTCTCCATTAGATGTCCTTAATGTTTACCATCATTAGAATTACGTTTTCTCAGGGAGGAGCTGCAATACGTATACATGTGACGTGAAAACTTCCCTAACTGATATAGGAAATCAATCAAATGTTATTGCTTCTTTAACGAAGATATCTGTGTTTAGATGACACGAGGATAATATAATAATTCATTGTATTTTGAGAGGGGTTGAAAGTGCATACAACGCACATTATGGATGAGCGAGCCACTGAAATGAATTTAAGGGCCAGTGTTCATAGTGTCAGTAGGGTATCAAAACATTTGACACAACTCAAGTATTTTTATGATACCTAATGTCTCCAAACATCAAAAACCATTTGTAAGGCGATAGTGAAATTTGTAAGATGATGTTCCGCCCATTGTCTTGTTTTTATAGTTAGGGATATCTCTCAGCTGCGGGACTGCACAAATGAACAATAAGATCGTATTTCTGATACAATCATGGGCAGGATTATCCATCACTCTCATGTCTCACTCGCGTGCCAACCTGATTCTTCTTGCGAACTTATACATGCGCATTACTATCCGGCCAGCCACAAGGATTGCTGATATATAGAGAAAAGCTTAGCTTTTGCAAAGCGAAGCTGTTCCTATAGTATGCCTTAGTGCTATATGGTTCAGGGCGGCAGAAAGGGTACAATTCGCCTTCACCAATCGTGGCAAATGACGCAAATTTAGGACAGAAAATAGGTTCAAAATACAATTCAACGCAAACAGACGGATTCCTTTACTCAACTTAATGCCAAACATACACAGATAAAAGTATACCTACGGTTCATCATTTTTCAGCCTTATTTAACAGAATTTACAAAACGTGCTATAGTTTATCCATTGTGTGACTTGTCATCAAGTCAATCATTGAGCAGGCACATGAAGGATATTTATCGGAGGTTTATTCTTGACAATGGTTCATACCGTTCCCCTTATCCTATGACTTAATTGGTAATAACTGTCATGAAACCACATTTACCATGCATCCACAATTACTACAAATCATGCAGGCCCGGTCAGGATTGGATATTATTTCATATAATACTTATCAGTGATATTCTCCAATAATAATGATAAACAGTAAAAAAAATTAAAAAAATTACTTATGATTTAGATGCATACTCCAAAGAAATAGGGATATATTTGTTGCACGAAACTGGCTAGGATAGCTTAGGTGATATTATCAATTAATTTGAGCCATGGGTTCACACTCACACCTCATCTGGATGCGAAGATGTTGCATGAGATACATTTTTGTTATATTGTTTTTGTTACAATGTAAATGTACTTTGGCCTGAAATGAAATTTAAACAAAATTGAAATAGTCTGCCATCCGGATACCCATTCAGAAAGTGTGAATATATGGGTCAGATTTTCAGAAAATTGTTATAACTCGTTGTGACACATCATAAATTTTAAATCTGGTATAACCATCTGACGGCAATAAAACATCATTCATACTCTACTGAATTCTTCACTCCTTTATGTTACACACATTATAACAAAATGTACAATTCGCCTTCACCAATCCTCTTAAATAACCCACATTTAAGACAGAAATGAGCTTCAAAATACAGTTTAACATAACAGAACTGATACTTTAAATCAATACGATACCAAATATTCTCAGATATACCCGCTATTCTTCATTTTTCAGCTTAATTTAGAACAATTTCCTAAATATGTTGATCTGCCAATTGTACATTTTCTGAAAACCTGACCCATATATGAGATAACGGATCTTTTTCACTCCATCCTAGCTTAGCAGTAATAAAGCATACCACAATGATTCCATTTTCGATTCAATGGTCCTTTGTTACTACATTTTATTGAGGTCACATATATAATACGGCTCTGTTCTCAGCGATCCTGGCAAAAACCTCCACAGATAGATCATGGTATCATATCCTTTGTCCTCAAATTGTAACTGATATCTAATGGAAATAAAAACATAACATACATACAACACTCAGAATTAAATCCTCCGCCCACCTCGTACTACAACACATTACATAGCTGTAATCAGTGCACATTCTGACTCCGTTTGGATAATGTCATTACGATCATGTATAGACGTACCAATATGTAACCCCATAAAAGGATCAAATCCCTAGTAATGAGACATTATGTTATGTTGCTATGATAATGAAAATATGGCAATTCAATCAAGTACTAATTTCTCGTAATATATTTATGATACAACTGCTGGTAATGCAATTACCTGATTTTATAGTGTTATCAATTCTAATATAACATGGGCGGGGTTGACAGAGAGAGTGTTGTACAAATGACAAATCGTTGCTGCACGATAAATATGAATATAAATCTTTTTTGTTGGCATCACTGGTATATAGCATCATTATCATTTTCGACTATAGGAATATATAAGTTGTTATGAGGAAGGATTAGCCTTTTGCGATTCGTTTAGAAATGGTTAAGGCAATTTCCACACAGTGATGACCATGCAGAGTAAACAATAGACACTACCTGCATAGTCGTTGATGAAAAATGAGTATATAATGCTGTGAGTGATGCTATACACGGATGGTAATGTTAGCATAGAATCATGTACGTTGTTATGGAAGGATTGGCATCAGTACCTTTGTTCAGATTTGGTTAAGACAAGAGCCAATAGGTGAAAACCTGCAATAGACAACGGGGGTTGTGCTTAATCATTTCTAAAAATTTGATTTTGTAATGTTGTAAAATAGTTACCAATCCTACGATTAGTTTACGTATAAGAATTAATAATGATTGCATGCAGATTTGATTTGATATTTTGTAATCTGATGCATGTATTTAAATGTTTTATTTCCTAAATAAACAAATTACATCAATAGGAAAAAGGATATTTTCTATCTGCACCCTCACAGTTCTTCCAAGAAACCCATACAATTACTTTTTAATCATTAGTAATCTGATGCATAGCGATATTGAGACAAACCCAATCCAACCAAATTTACTCATCGTCTGACCTATAGGACTGAATTTATCAACATTTTGCTACGTTGAAATACAAGAATTAGAAAAGAGAATTTTGTTCAAATGACTTTAAGATGGGTCGGAAAGGAACGGAACAAATGTAAAAAAAAACTTAGTTTTTGGCCGATGTTGGAAATGCAGGTTTTAAATTGGTTTAAAAGTTTACAAACCCTTAAACAAAATATTTATGACAAGTCCTATATCATATATATATACATGAAGGAGTATCAGTGGTGTCCCTCAAAAGGGTGATTTAATCTACATCTACTGCTCTCATCGGGTGCACCTAACCAACTGCACCTCCCCCATGCCCAACCTCTGACTATACCCACAACCCAGTGAACTCCCAACGCCACAAAAGGATTTATCCAGAATCCTCGCTTTGTTTCTTGAAACCCATCGAATTCATTTGGAACCAATCGTCCAGGGTTCTTTTATATACAGGCAATATGTGCTCAGGGAAAAAGGACTATGTAGAGACAAGTATACCTCCTGAGTCATCTCATTGAGTGAACTGTTGATTGGTACATCCTCCAGCTATTCTACTCTGCTCATGAATGCTCAACAGATTATTTCAAGTGCAAATGTAGAGATTCTTATCTTAGAGAGACTAAATTTGAAAGAAGTTTTCTCCCGTTTTTTTGCCTAGCCACCTTCAAGTCATTTGACCAGACTTTTTGGACCATTTTAGTAGGGTTTTTTTTTTTTACTCAGCAGCACTTCATGAAGTACACATTTAATATTTTCCTGCTGCAGTGCTTTCCCGTTTTTTTCGCTCATCGGTGCTCTTTTTCTGTCGCCCAATTCATCTTAAGGGTTCTCGAGCCTATTTGAGCGCTCTTCAGCAGTGGCGATTTCTGGAACTAATACCTAATTTGGATAATTAAAGATTTTGTCTTTCCCATTCACTCATATCATTAAATATGCATATTTGAAATATATGGAGGTGATAATACCAATTAAAAAATATCTGGTGTGGTTCTGAACACGATAATCATTAAAAATCAAATCTTGGGGTCAATTTATGTACCATATGTTTACCCCCACCCCCTATCAAATGAATGGTACAAAACTGATTTCAGTTTTTGAATCACTGAGCTCCACATGCATTGTACAAACTCACATTGAATTTGGAACTAATTTTGCGATTTAATTACAATTTTGACTATATTTAACTGAAAAAAATCTGTATTTTTGCAATTTCTTATATTTCAGAACCCCCTCACAAAAAGACTAGACGGTGAAAACTATATTTTTTTCTTTTATAACAAAGAAGACACTCCTAGGCAGCATATATTACAGTTTTAAAAAAAATCTATATAGGGGTTTAGGTGAGAAATACGAATAGGTTTTGAAAAGTCATCATTTTCCATAGGAACGAATGATAAAAGGGTCCAAATGTTTGCCACCCTATATTTCAAAAACTAGACGGTGAATCAATTTTAAAAATCATATGTGGCCTTGGGATGATCATATGTACAAATGATTCGAGTTTAGGAAAAATCTATATATTTTTGTAAATAGGCTCGAGAACCCTTAAAATCTTAAAGGTTCAACAATGACTACATTCCCACTTAAAATCCACATTTTTTATTCTGGTGACTCGCTATAGGTCAAACAATGAGTAAATTTGCTCAAATGTTTTCTGTTGTAATAGCTGAGAAGGCAGCTTTGATACATTTTGTGTATCCTACCATGTATTCTACTCAAGCAGACATTTATAATAAGACTAGTCATAGGTTCAAGCACCGAAACACGTTAATGGGAAATACACATCATAAGACAGTTCACAGAAGACAAAGGTTTGCTCTGATGAATAATGCACTGGTGTATTGTGTTCACTAACTTCTACAACTTCCATGCCATTAACATCAAAGACATGCACTCTTTGATAAGGTTACAACAATGACGCTTTTACATTCTGCACTGCCAGAAGAAGCCTTGAACAATGCAATACACATTGTGCCTTAAATAACATTTTCAGGGTGCGGTGGCATCTTTGTCTCTGTGGTTTCCTCAGATGCAAAACCGTCTTGAGCCATAACAACCTCCGAATGAAAATTGTTATTATAGCAAATGGCACTCTGTTCGGGTTCAAACTGATCGAGACCCATCAGAAAACGGGACGAAGGGGTGAGTTCCCGTTTTCTGATGGTGTTGAGATCAGTTTGAACCCGAACAGAGTGCCATTTGCTATTTATTACACACTGTATTTGGGTGTTAAAAAGTAAATTTAACTTGTTAAGCCTAAAGTTTAGCTCATGGAGGTTTGATTCACCACAATCTGTAGGCCTAAGTTATGCAGCCGGGAACAACGTCATTTTGTAACAGATTTGTAAGTCAGGCCTATGCTGCACCAACCATATGGCGTCATTTAGTCACATGTAACCGTGGAAGCCCGAACTGCTCGTGTGTTGGGATCAACCGAATTAACTGCAACCCCAAACTGCACCTTTCTAACTGCTGACGTGTGTAATAATAGTTAAAGATATGTGGAGAAAATAGAAAGAGAACTATAGAAACGCAAACATACTTTCTCCCTTCTCATCTTGTTATTTACTGATGTTTGCGTTTCTATTGACCTTCCTCTCAGTATATGCTGTAATGTCCCCATACAACATGCATCTGTTCAAATGGAGTTTAACTGCATTTTGAACTACAAGTTTGGGTTATTTGTGAACGCGAATCTTCAGGACACCTCACCCATAATATATATGTTATATCACAGATATCTGGGTCAGGAAACAGTCTAGCATAATTGTACTACCAATATTGAAACAGGAAGATATCAGGCCATTATCAGGACATATTAGACACAGAGCCATTAAATCATATTTTTTGAAGTCATGGTGAGAGCCCATACAGCTGGTATTTTGCTCTTGATACCTTCTAAATCCTAATATACTCTCTCATGAAGCAATAAGCAAACACGAAGTTCTATTCTCTTTACCCAAGACTCTTATATGGGACCTGTCTGGTGCAGTAGACGAGAGTGATGTCACCCTAACATGCACCTAGACCTGATGGGGGTAGCCGCCATCTTAGTATTCCTGAGGGCCTGTTGCATAATATACAAATCCTTTCCTGATTAATTTATACCCTTATGGAAGTTTTAGGGAAGTAATTTTGAATACAGACAATGTTAATCGTAATTGTATATTTCTAGAGGAGAAATCTCCTACCTAAGCAAGAGAATAGGGCTTAGCAAGGTACTTCTTCAGTAAGGATCTGCCTTATGCAGCAGACCCTGCGCTAGATACTGGGTTGCACTCAATGTCTTATATGGATATTGCTATTGAGAAAGGCTACTTGCATACCAAGTGCGGAAGTTATGGGTGTCATATGTTTGACATGAATGGCAACTTGAGTAAATCCTTATACCATTTCACAGAATGCTCTATTGCCTTATGGGTCAGATTTTCAGAAAATGTACAATTCAACTTCATCAATCTTCTCAAGTAACCCAAATTTCAGACGAAAATAATGTTCAAAATACAATTCAATCTAGCCAAACAGATAGCTAGAATCAATCCAATGCCGAATATTCTCGAAATTACCTAGTATTGACCAAATTGCAGCCTAATTTAGCAGAATTTAATTGTACATTTTCTGAAAATCTTACCCATATATTCTTTTGATCATTTGAAGAAGACCACCACCAGGTCGAACCATCTAAATTACTATGGATCAATACCAGCCAAATTAAAACAGTAACTACCGAAGTTAGAGGTTGTGGTGTTTTCTTTTTATAAACAAACGATTCTTCCCATAGTTTTCCATTAAATATCTTATTCTAGCAAAAAAAATTTAAAAGAAGTTACATGTCGGGCCTACAAGAAGGACGCCCTTAAAAGCGCAGTAGACCCATGGTAAACAATGCATAGCTGTACTTCCTAATCAAGACACAAACTAAAAGGCAACATCTGGAGTATTCATCCAAGTGTTGCCTGTGATATGCCCTAAGTGAACTTCCTGGCTGAAAATAATTCCATTCCTCTTAGCCAGCTCCGAGTTGGGAACAAAACCCCCGTGGTGCAAACATCACCTCTTAATGGGACATTGTATCTTGGAAACCCAGAACCCAGCAACTTGCATCAAAATGTCAGTAGGAATTATTTCTTTTTGAGGAGATATGAATGAAGGATTTCAGTCGTCCTGACAAAATGTGACCATCAAAGGTTGACACCCACCACTTCAACCTAATTTCTACAACTTCATTTGAGTAAATTAATAAAAGGCTAGGTTTCCCAAAGGCGGCACTGAACACCTAAAGGTGCAATGTCAATGACTCTGAAGCGCTACAAAAGATTTGGGAACGAACTTTGCCATACAGAATGCTTTTGGGGATGAACACATTTGTGCACACAAAGCTATGAAGTAGGTTGTTTGACAGGATAGTGGCTTCCATGTAATTAAAATGAAAAAAACACATTCCTGTCATATAATCTACCCATAATAGAACAATTGCCAAGGTTATTTTTGTTTTCAATTCTCGTGAGAGTTCGCCCATATGCTAATGGTACTAATATTTTATATATTGTCGTATATATCTTGTTTGTACATACATGTATACATCTGTGACCATTAAGTACGTATTCCAGCCCATTTAAAAGTCATTTTGCGAAAAAATTTGGAGGATTTTCTTTGACTCATTTTGCCTCAGGGCAACATAAATCCACAATCATATTTCGGAGACCCCTCAAAATCCTCTCCTACAGCGGCTTCTTGGCCGGTTCGACTTATTGTTGGTGAATTCAGCTTTACAAGTCATGATATGAGTAAATGTGGTCAGATTTCTGATGTTGTGTAATACCTGAGAGTGCAGCTTTAACAGACAGGTCTATAGGTGGGTCACTCTTGGAGATCTCATTGAGTAAACAAACTTTTCAACAGTAGCATACACCATTAAGTGCTATAGGAAATCTCTGTCGACTTGCATAACATTCCTGGCTTCTATTCATACTCTATGTTACATGTATCTCTCGTCGTATTTGTCTGAAAGTCACAGTAGAAGCTCTTAGATGTGTACATTAGCTGGTGAAGCTTACACGACTGTACTGTATCATAATATGTAGACATACGCAGCCACTGTAGTGAATAATGATCAACTTTCAGAGGCAACTTCTGGAAGAAGTGTTCAAACAGGCGCTGTGTCCACTCCACTGTTTACAAAATGAAGAGAGTCAATGATACCGGGGGCTGTTGCATAAGAAATCTTTACTTAAAATGACGGTTATTTTAGGGTGGCTCAAGTATCCCGTTTTAAACATGAGGTCATGATTATTAGGCTGGTGCTACAACACAACAGGGAGTGATGGGGGTTGGGTGCATCATCATATAATTATTACTGTATAGTTTTGTCGCATATATCTTATATCATGGACTATGTAATATAATCGAAGTCCTGAAACCCAAAACTCTACCTTGTTGTATGCATCGACTTTACAGCGTACGACCTCACCTTGCTACAAAGCCTTAATGGTTGTTATTCAATCTTAAAGTTCTATGCATAACTACAATGCAATGGTTTTATAGTTGGGTTATTTGAAAGGATTAGAGAAGGCGAATTATACATATATATATATATATATATATATATATATATATATATATATATATATATATATAGAAAGAGAGAGAGAGAGAGGTATGTAACCAGTACAGGAGGCTCAAGCAGATTTAAATATCAGACTATAGTTCGCACAATGAAAATACCATTAATATTGAATTTGTGGCGAAATAAACACGTTTTCTTTCTTTTTTAAAAAGGCTGTTCGAAAAGTAGTTGACAAGGGATTCCTTACATCCTTTAAGAAGAGAAAAGTTTTGAATTTCTATTCCTCTACAGAAACCACATGAATGTCAAAAAAGATCTTCCTGTCTTATATGTACATTCTTGAAGAGAGGATCTTCCTGAAAAACATTGACCAAGCCATTTCAACAAATGCCAAATGATGACATTCATTCCTTTTTTCTTGGAATGGATGACAGAAAATCTATACGCACAGGCTAAATACATACTGCATACCTTAATGTCATATCATGAGGCACGTCATTGCCATTCATAATGTTTTATCATTAAGATAATTCAAACAATGGTATTTTTTGAATGGCCCAATTCACAAGCAATTCTATTGGAACCGTAAACGTTTCCATGGAGGTTGTAAATGATTGACAGTATCATATATCTCTACATTGTATTTCTACATTGGGAGTACGTTCCAGTAGGCCTTACTTCCACTATTAAGGTGAAAAAGAACGGTATGAAAAAATAAATTCAAATTCCTTTTTGTCAATTGTACAGTACAAGGATATCATGCGTGGGAAACGTTTGCTTCAGAAAGGTTAAAAAACAAAGCAATTTCCTCTTGTCCGATCCTTTACTGCTCCGTTTCCTTCAGGACCTAGAGTCCTAGAGAGGAACTAGAAGCCATCTTCATTAACGCCTGCCTGAATACCTTCTACAATGGAATGATAAACACATGGGTCTGGTCGTCAGAAAATATACAATTGACTCTCAACAACCCACTCAAATGACCCATATTTAAGACGAAAATGAGATTCTAAAGGCAGTTCAGCATCACCAAAGAGATATTTTGATTCAACGCAATACCTAATATATTTAGATGTACCTGATATATATTAATCATTCTTCATTCTGATTTACCAGAATTTACTAAATGTCTGGAACTGCCAAACATGTACTCTCTGACGTACTGATACATAAAACACTCCTTTCCCTCACTGCCGCTATGAAAGAGGAAAGGAGAGCCAGCTTGAGGAAATAAAATACTGAATACAAACTTCCCACACTCTATATAGACTATAGACAGCAAAAACACATGACGCTCAATACTTATGGGTCAGGTCGTCAAGTCTACAAAATTGGGCTGGAAACACATACTGTTGCGCGGTTCGTAGGGGAGGATGACTGACTACTTTGGGCCATCTCTACGTAAGGCTTTAACATGGTAGCAAGCTCTGTTTATTTATGCTGAACTGTATTTCAACCCTTATTTTTGTTTTAAATTTGGGTTATTTAAGAGGATCGGTAAAGGACGATTGTACATTTTCTGGCGACTTTTGTACTGGTTATTGCTTTACACGCTGCCTCCTAAATTCGCTTCTAGTGAAAAGGTGTTGTAATCGTTTCCCATATATATAGATAGATCACAAGTCTGATATTTCCATTGGAATGTATAAAATTGATGTATAAAGCCTGGGTTCCACTGCCCTGCTACTTCTCCTGCTACTGCCCCCATTACTATGACAGTCTTTTGCTGCCGTTTCTTTACTTGGAAATGAAATGAATGAATGATCAAGTAGCGTGAGAAGTAGCGTAGAGTGATACCAGTGCCACGTTTCACCTCCTGCTACTCCCCGTTACTTCAGCTAGCAAGTAGTGGCTGTTTCTCATAAAAGATGTTTGATAGAAGCGGGAGCCCTCTACTCTTCTAAAATACATCAAAAGTAGTGTGAAGTGACATGGCTATGTGGCAGGACCCAATAGCACCCATCCCTGTTACTGTCTCTTACTATTCTTGCTTCTTTTAAACAAGAAATGGGTGGAGTAGCGGGAGAAGTAGTAGGGCAGTGAAAGTGGGGCAGCTACTCCTCCCGCTACTCCTCCCATTATTATGAGGATCAATTTTAGCAGTTTATTTAGAAGCGGGAGCAAGCAACTGAAAGTTATTGGAATGGGTGCTACTGAGACGTTACATCTACCGCTAGTAACTGCCTGTTACTTCACCTACCAAGTAGCGGCTGTTTCAAATCAAACATGTTTGATAGAAGCGGGAGCCCTCTACACTTCTAAAATGCTCAAAAAGAAGGGTGAAGTAATGTGGCTATATAGTGGGAGCCAATATCACCCATCCCCGTTACTCCCCAATTACTCTTTAATCAAAAAGCGAGAGCAGTAGTGCGAGATAGAGGGGAGATAGCGGGGCAGTGGAACCCAGGCTTTAACATCTAACTTTCACTAGTGGTAATTTGTTCATGTCTTGCATCCGTCCGTACCGCCATTGATATATCACGAGGTTAGTCTGATATTATGTAGTTAGTTGTTGTAATAACTAACACATCCTCTCTGTATGAAGTTTAGCTCTAAAGTGCGCTTTTATTTATATATAAGATAAGAATCAAGAATTTACAAGTTTAAAAAACAAATTTGATTTGCGATTTTCTTATTGCACCCATGTTATTGCACTTTCCATTCAGCATTTATAGGCATATATGATAATGGGGAGTTTTATAACATTGTACAACCTATATGCAATCCCGAGTCATCATACTAAATAGGACTGGGGTGAAAGTCTGAATAACAGGATTCACAAGTAGATGGTACTCTTCCCAGCTAACGATCTTTTTGATTCATAGAGAGAAGTGAGAATACATTGAAATGCCTTCATTTTGTTCGTGTATTAGGGCCGACCATGTAATTTAAACATGATGACATTTACGTATTCATATCTGACAAATGTATTTAATCACTGCCATTGAAAAGGACCAGCCACCGGATTTAAATCCAGGGAAACCAATGTATGCCAATGTATTTTACTTCCATAGTAATCTTGCATTAAACATTGCGTGCAGTCGAACTGAAAAGTAATGTTATTGTATATACATTTATTATGAAATCCTAAAACATTTCCCAAGGCCCATAATCAAGGTCCTCTAATTCATAATGGAAAGTGATAAACAGGACTCGGGGGAAAGGCTTTGTGGCTTAACAAGTTGATAGAGAACAATTCCAAGGTCCCAAAACATAACAGATTGATTGAGAATGCTTCCCAGGTCCCCACACATAAGGTACATTGCTATGTTGATTGGGATGTCCTCTACATATTCAGCCATATTCATATTTTTCAATCACTTATTGTGCAATTCTGGAAGCCACATATGAGGTGACATAATGGATCCTCTCTCGTAGATAACAATCTAAAACTACAGAATATGAAGCTATATATGAGATTCCATATATATTCATTTTGTATATATAATACAGTGCATCTCTCTTAATCTTTCCGACCTGAGCATCAATTGTGGTGGCCTTATGCCTTTATTCCAATGCTCCACACGTTCTCTCTTTCCTAGCATCTTGAGAAGAAAAGTGGAAGTGGCACAGACATAAGAAGGGGAGGATTTTTTATCCTGGCCTCCTATAAAGGCGTGTTTTGCTGGCCTGGATTGCATATAAGGGGCGGGTTGGATGAATGGCGTATAGGGACTCAGAGATCCATAAATTTCCTGATTTGGTTTCTGAAGGAAGGTGGGATAGGGACGTGAGAGTCAAATAGAAAGCATGGTATGTGGAACAGGACAGATCGAGGGGAGTTACTCACAGATAGAAAAACCTTTGTTACTTGATAGGACACGGGATGAGCATATTTAAAACCAATAATCAACTGTTTAGCTTTGGCTTAATGCCCTAAAGTGTAGAACCGACCAATGTCCAAAGTTTCTCCAAGAAGATTATTCGGAGAAAATTATTATTCGGATCAGGCAAGATGTATGACTATAGCTAATATTCCAGAACTGTAATGAACTAATTGACGAGGTTCTATACTGAACAAGAAAGTAGCTAGCCAAATAGTATTTAGAAATAAGCACTCGCTATGGTAGGTGTGAGGGATTGAAAGTATAAAGGTTAATACCTGTTTTTATGTATAGTGTTTACAATAATAATTATCGTAAAGCTTAGTCTGGGAAGGACATAGAATTAATTGTCATGCAATGGATTTGGCCTAAAGATTTAAAATTTATTGTTTATTATCAAATATTATAAATGTTACGGTATCGGTATATGTTATATATCTATTTTTGCACCTGAGAATAGTGTGTAAAACATAATGTGTAATACCTTACACATGTCAACTTTGCTTATACTACTCACTACTCGTATGCACGCTGCGTCCGCGGGACCTCTTTATTCACACGTTTCGCGTCCATTGTTAGAATATTTTAACGGCGGGTGGAACCTTTGGATATTACTACTTCTACTATTTACTCCTCTTATACCTCCGTTTGTATTATACACATAACTATTATAGACATTGTATTTTCTAGTTGTTTTCTTGGAAAATTGATTGTTTGGTCAATTTGTTTGTCCTGATATTGGACACGGTCCCGGGTTGAAGTTTTTATTTTAATTTCTCTTCTTTTGTTCATACTTGTATATATGTGAAATTGGTTGAATGGCTTGACGATTAATTAACTTAATTATAAGAATAATTTTCTGACTAGCAATCTTTGCATTATTTCTGTAACAGCCTGTTGTATCAGTTGTGCTGAGAATAGTGTAATTTGTATTGCAACATGCTGAATAATAATCTTAAAACAATCAAACCTTTGTCGGTGTAAATGTCATATTACCTAGGGTACATTGCACTTAGTTCCCTTCTAAATCTTTGGCTTCTTTGCATTTAGCTAATTGCATCCTTCTGGTACTTACAAGAAGTGGTACCAGGTCTCAGATGGGAGAAACCACACGCTTCGCACTTGCCCATGCCGAAATAGTAACCCAAAACGGAGTAATCCAATTTTCCACACAAGTAGAGGTGGCTTGTACCTATATACCTGTGTGGCATGGACCCGGGGCAAGTGACCCGAACCCTAGGTGAGAGTGGTGTAATAATAGATACAAACACTAGGTGGCGATGCTGGCCTACCTCTGATTTATATGGATATATATTATATATATGAATATATTGAAACATACGAGTGTGTGGACAACCACTCTTTAAGGCCTCGCAACTCCCTCTTATCGTTACTTGCAATGCACTATCCACGATTATTTGCTTAGACTAGTCTGAGAGACATCTGAGAGACTTCTTACCTCGTTCAAGTGCATGAGTTTCAATGCAACAGCCCTCGTATCATAAAGTTTAAATGTTGTATCATAAGGTTTAAAATGATTATTGAGTTCAAGTAATAAGTGACTTATTAGGTCACAAACTATTGTTGTTAATGAATAATATAGATGTTGAAGTTATACCAATACGCCTAAGGAAACTTGGGAAGACCATCTGTGCTCACAGGTTGAACCGTTTTTCTCTATGAATTTATAATGTATGTACCAAAGAGAGAAATAAAAATAAATCCTTATATATATGTATAAATCCTTCTTTGTCGTAATATAAGTTTGAGTGTATAGTGCAACCCTTTGTTTCTTGTGGCATCGCAATACATTATCAGATTAGCAACAATAGTACTTGGTTTTCGTTCTTTCCCCTCCTCAACATATAGCACGGGTCATTACATAATATTGTTTCAAACAACATTTTAAACTCAAACTATCTACGATAATTGTTCAATAAAGGTATGAATCGATAGTGGCTTCATAGATTGTTTGAAGCATAATTGGTCCCGACTTCATCTCATGAAAGTATTACCTGAATTCTGAGAATGGTTTTGTACAAATTTGTAGAATGCGGATGTAAAAAGTTCAAGTATGCCGCCTTCATAAATACAAACATTTACGGTTCAGGTGCAGAGGCCATGATTGAAATTGCTAGTGTGTATTCTTACAGAACGTAGGCATGAGTGGGAGGAGGATTTAGATTTAGATTTAGACAACTTTTTATTAGCATTCAGGAATGCTGTTAAGGAAGGGGAGATCTCTCCAGCGTGGTGGGAGGTTTTCCGCCCCTTCAGTTGGGTTACAATCGTAGCTGTAGAGTAACAATATCGCCTTCTATCAATTACCGAAGACGATGTGTACAGTTGATGGTTATTATAATGTATTACAACATGGCATAATGATATATAGGAACAGTTTTTGAACAAACTCTCTGACAACTAATCTGACTGGTTTACTTAATGCTAACTGATAGCAACACCTGGTACTTATTAAACCACCCAAGGGTTTTCATATTGATCCACGCCCCCACTTTGTGAGTGATTAATCTTGAGAGTGAGACATGTGGATCCGGATGTCAGAAAATGTACAATTCGCCTGCACCAATCCTCTGAAATAAACCAATTTGGGGGGAAGAAGATTAGCAAGGGCACCTTCTAAACTTGTATGAACTAATTAATATAGATACTCGCAACAATTGTATGTTGTTTGCTGGTATTGTGTGGCTTCCACTGACGGAATTCTAAGTTTAGTTCACTTATTGCACATTAAGATTTCGTCAAATTGGGATATTGAAATTGGAATAATTATGTAAGTTCTCCTTGAAGGAAAATTTCAAAGAAGGAGGAAGTCTTGAGTGTCCCACAAATTAGAAGGATACAATGTAGGAACCGTTCAGCTCCATGTAGTCCCTATAATTAACCTAGAGACAAGACAAACACATCTATTATTCAGGACCCAATCTTGAAGCAACCAGTCCCTAGTATTGAATTCATTTGTCTCATACATCCAGCCTAAACATACTAGATACACCTCTCAAGACTGGTTCTTCCACATACGAAGAAGTGAATGTGTAGATGGGTGTGAAGTATGAAATTACTTGGGTCTGTTGCATATACACTTAACTTTTTTCTAGTTAAACTATTTTTCCTAGCTTACATTAGAAATTCCTACTGTAAGAACGGATTTAGCATTGCTTGTGTAACACATTCTTTCTCTAACCGTTCCTTGTAGGTGCTTAGCAGGCAAAGGAGCTAAGGGAGGAAACCATTGAACTTGTTATGCACCGGGCCCGGTGAGTATGACAGATATGGGTCAGATTTCCAGAAAATGTACAATTCGCCTTCACAAATTCTCCCAAATAACCTCCTTTTAAGACAAAAATGAGCTTCAAAATGTAGTTTAACATAACTGAACTGATACTTTAAATCAATGCGATACCACATATATACTCAGATATACCCAGTATTCATCATTTTTCAGCCAAATTTAGCAGAATTTGCTGAATGTGTAGATCTGCTAATTGTACATTTTCTGAAAATCTGACCCATATAATAAACCCCGCCAGGGACGCCTCTAAACACTTCCGCCCACCCACACTTCCATCATGCTATATCCCGTTCACGTGTGACCGTTATGGGAACTGGGGCTTGTTGCTTAATCTAAGAAAGGAATGATTTGTGTGGGTATATTCCTGCACAGGTAGGGAGGAAAACCCACTTCCTTTCTACCATTTCCAGCTGGTAGGAATAGCCTATGTATGTACACAATGCATTTCTATTCATACCCACCGAAGTAAGGGGAAAACGTGTAGCAATTTCCGCACACACGTTTCCTTTCCCTGGCTTATACAACAGACCCCTGGCTTCTGTGGCCATGCCCTGTGTCCATGCGCTCGACATTTGTAAACAGGAAAGGCCACCTACCGGCATAAACCGGTGCTGCACAGGTCATAGAGACGCTGGGGCAACTGACACCTCCAGGGCTATAGGTTAAGGCCGAATGGGGCAAACAGAGAATAAAAAATATAGGTGATTAGTATACACTTGCCTCCTGGTCTGCCCCCACCAAGGTAAGGTGTCGGCAATTGGGAGAATTGGGACTTACTGTTATGTTCAGTAAAAAGAAAAAAGGATTTGCTTCTGTCTATTATTAAAGCTGTATGCTCAGTGGCAACATAATCTCACTCCATTTATATGTTTTATGACTTGAAGTGGAATCGGCCGACAGAAAACGCTGCTGTTGTTATACTACCAGGTGGACAGACAGACCCTGAGGGCATGTCTACATAGTATGAATATATATTAGGTGTCATGCACATGTGTGGAGGTATGTCCACCAGTGAGACGTGTCACAGCTAGGAAACCAGAGCTGTGACCAGCTTGAATAAAAGAAGACTGGTACATTGACCATCAAGCAGTCATTCAGAAGGCAGTCAGTGGACCAGTCAGTCAAAGGAAAGAAGTGTTGGACTTACTTCATTTAACATTACATTTAAGTATAACAGTAACTAGAATATACTCATTAACATCAAAAGTATATCAATGGTGGCGAACCAAGGCTCGATGAAGTATCTTTAAAACATTTATTGGATTTTTGTTAGTGAGATTATACCAAAATGCTAGTTTGGAGTCATACTAGCAAGCAAAGGATTGGCTAGAAATGGGCCCTAGAAATGGGCTCTCCTGCAGATCTCCCCTCTTCTCATGCTCTATACACATTACATTTAAGTATAACAGTAACTAGAATGTACTCATTAACATCAGAGTATATCACTGTAATAAGTGAAGCCACCACAGGAAAATATTTCAGAATGTCTCCGAAATATAAATATGGGCTTATACATACGTAGCAAACTCAACCGGACAAAATCCCCTAAACCTTTAGTCAAATGCCTTTTAGATGGGGTGGAAACGACCGGAATAAAAGGTAGCTAATCTTTATTTACGGATGTTAACTGAGGATGCAGCTTTAATGTCATTATATTAGATCATCGCAATCAGTTCCCTATTCTTGTATAATTAGGATTCCATCGGTTTGTGCACTCTAACAAATCATCGTCGATATACAACGGAATGGAATAAGAAATATACTATCTATGTCGTATAATCAATTGTACGCCCAACAAAGCATGGGAGTATGGTATGCGGGGATTACAAAATCATTCAAGCTAAGCTTTTTCACCTCAGGAATTGTGATAGGCTTTCTAATTTGTACGTGGGGCAGCTTCCTCTGCTGTACGGCAGCATTTAATTTATACGATTTGAATGAAAAATGTCCACCCATCGGTCATATATCAATGACCAGGCTTTCTAGAGTGAGTACATCCGAATTATGTACGGCCATGGTTTAATTCAAATTCATGGACACATACCGCCAACCTATTATTTTAATCAATCAAAACCGAAACTATTATAATAATGACATCCAAGCTATACTGTAAGTGCGTCTTGATAATTATATCATGCCCAGTATGCACATGTACGTACACACGATACACACCTATACCATATATATATTATTCTTTCTACGAAGGAAATATTCACAAATACATCCTCACGGTCAAGCACGACTGTTATGTCAGTTCTCAATAATTGATGTAAAGGAAGTCACAGGGGAGTAAATTAAACCGTGTAAGGTCCCACTTGTCATCCATATTTAGCATGGCTGTACTGACATGACCTCATGTAGGTCACATAAGATCTCGCGACCTCAAGACTTTCGAGGATAGAGTGAGTGGGCGGGGGATGTTAGCCTACAGCAATAAACTACATGTATGTTGGCATCCTCGGTGCATTCTCAGTTATTACGAAATAATAAATCTCACCAAATCAACCTTTCTTTGACTTATAGGACTGCAGTTATCTGTTGCTGCTGTTATATGTTTATAAATACAAGAATTTGAAGTCAAATCGGCCGAAAGAAAACCAGGGTCAGTGAGTGTAGGTAAAGCCCTGTAACGAAGAATTTTGGTGGGCCACCGAAATATAAATGTGAACTTTTATGAAACCCTGCACCAACAACAACAGGGTAAAATCGTCCAAAATCTATCTTAAATGTGATGTGTTTCAGGAAAATGAGTTACAAGTCGCAAAATTGATATTTTTCAAAGTGCCTTTTTCACAGGATCTCTTTATTGAAATGTTCTAATTTTTAGTGGGTGTAGCACTCATAATTATACACATTATATACATAACATAAATATACACCATTAAATATATCTATGCGTTTTGAAGGCATTTGTATGGAGTATATTTAGTTACTATACTGGTAATTACCCGTCCAGAAACATTGCAAACTTTTTTTTTCAAAAATAAAAATATCAAACATAGAATATAGAAACACTTCTTAAATATCCTTCATGTTTACTATCATTAGAATCAGCTTGATCTCCTCTTTTCAAATATGATAATATCTCAAAATCAAAATTTTGCGACTTATGACTCATTTTCCTAAAACAGATCACAAATGACGTTCCGGTGGGTAGGAAAGAATAGAACAAAGGGTAGAAAATCTGTAGTTTCTGGTCGATGTTGAGGTTGCAGCTTCACATTTTAATCGGATCCAGACATTTTTGCGTTGAAATAAAATAGAATTTAAGAAATTAATCTATTTGAATCACCTTTGAGCTCAGTTTCGTTCTCAAATCAGTAACATCTAATCGAAGACGTTCGATTGTAGTTAATTTTGAACCGTACAGGTCTGTAAGATTTGACGCCAAACCTCTACTGTGAGAGGATCGACCTTTAACGGTTCACATTCTGCTCACATTACATTCTACCTTGGGGACATGTAGTGTCTGTAACTTGCACCTTCTTGCTGAAATCTTCATATCATATATAGTATTGTGCTTTATTTGCCCACCTTGACCTTTCAACCATGTCTTAACACTGTAGGCAAGCAATATCTCCAGCGAATCTTTGAGAGAGTTGTATCAGAATACATTGTCAGGTATTAACACTTATGGTACGGGTTTGGAGTGGGGCGGGAAATGTAGAACTAGTTTGGAGGCAGAGCGATACAAAATGAAGTCAAAGGCAGAGTTTTGTGTCACTCCGCCGGAAAACGAGTTCTACATTTCTCTTGCCCCGCGTAGAACGAGTATCATAAAATATATACGTGCTCTCTTCTTTCTTTAGAGATTTTCATTGTTCATATTTACAGTGTTGATGCTTTACAGGGGAATCGAGAGAAACGATCGTTGATAAAAGTTTGTTCTCGTTTAGCGTGTGCAGGTGCGACGTCACATAGGCCTACTTGTAGCTCTGTAGGCTAGGACCGCGGCCGAGTAGGTCATATTCCCCACCCACCCACTCCTACATTTTACTAATCCTTTTACCAACAATAATTTATCAACTTTCCTTTCAATTAAATACAAATCAAATATGATAGAAAATATTGTTATTTCATTAAGTTGTATTCAAAATATTCACATTCTACTCATCCTCTCACCAAAAATAATTTATCATTTAATTACATTCGCCCATTTTCAATTCTAATGAACTAATCAACAGTTTTATATCAATCAACTATATTAAAAAGTTCTTATTCAATAGGATTATATCCCAAATTTGGTCAAATCTTACCAATTTCAATCAACTTTGAATAACTTTATGCAAATCAACGCTATTATACAAAAAAAAGTTAATCAATTTGGTACCAAATATTCAATTATATAAATAAAACTCCATTCCCATCAATCCCGCAAACTCTCGTCTCTCAGCGTTCGTGTTGATTGATGGGGCCTGTTTATGAATTGTGGAATTGTTAAATTAATCATAGATGACACCTGTTACGGCCACATGAGAGGGAGATGAAGGTTGGGGTGACATGACGCTATCTAAATGCCATT
The DNA here is from genome assembly GCA_942159475.1 of Sthenelais limicola. NCBI lineage: Eukaryota > Metazoa > Annelida > Polychaeta > Phyllodocida > Sigalionidae > Sthenelais > Sthenelais limicola. The sequence goes on along the minus strand of OW804099.1, from coordinate 98,261,922 downwards.
ACCGTGACAGTATGTTTTGTCACGGTCGGTGCAGACACACAAACACAATCAGTGGGTCACAAATTGTGTTATACAACACGGGACGGCCAGCGATCTCCATGAATATTTAAACAGGTTGGGTATTGTGACAGACGGAGATGGATATTGTCTCTCTCTCTCTCTCTCGAGATCGAGCTCCTAAAAATGATACCTACTTCAGTTGCTACATCCTGGGAATATATGTGTGATGCCTTAGACAAATATATATTTTACTATACTACTTACACCTGATCGTGATATACATATGTACCTTGCGTGCATATGCTGCGCGCACTATATTCATTTATTTAAGCATGTACTTGCGCATATTCTATTTGAATATTGGCCACAAGGTGGCGCTATTTACTACAGGCTATGATTTTCTAGAACTTCTTCTTTACTGCCCTAAATTACTCTTATTCTTATTCTTACATTCTTACACCCATGAAGCCATCTGTATTGACTACATGAACTAGTCTTCCCCTTGACGTCTGAATAAACAGAGTAATACTAGGCTTAGATAGTTAGTTGTAATTGCTCCTTAATGCTACCTATTTCCCAAAGGTTCTTGGTACACTATAGATGTGAAAATCATCAGGACCCCGTTGCACAATAAATCCTCAATGTTGATGTATGTGGGTCAGATTTTCAGAAAAAGTACAATTGACCTTCACCAATCCTCTCAAATAACCCAAATCTTAGACGAAAATAAAGTTCAAAATACACTTCAACCTAACTAAAAAGATGGCTAGAATCAATGCAATGCCAAATATACTCGAATATACCTAGTAGTGACCAAATTTCAGCTTAATCTAGCAAAATTGACTAAATGTGGCAAGCTGACAATTGTACATTTTCTGAAAATCTGACCCATATTATCCTTCATTACTATGGTTCCTTGCTTAGCAGCTGTCAACCTTTAAGGAAGGAATTTGCCAGGAATTTGCCAGAGAAAATAGCTTAACAAGGATCATGTTAGCTGGGATTTCTTATGCAACAGGCCCCAGGTAAGGCTGCAATCGTTTGTGCTAAGCTGAATTCCTGGATAGAACTATATGGTGTCGGTCTATGGTTCCTTGTCCATACGGAGTGATTGTATCAGATGTAATAACCTTTTTTGTGAGATGCCGCCCATGAATAGAAATAAACACCTTTGTGGTTATTTGCTAGAAGCAGAGATAGGAATCAGGGTTGTCTTGCTATCAATTTTCTAAGATAAACATGACATGAAAAGTATTTATCTCGTTTTTATCTGATGTAACGTGTTTATGTTGTTCCTAGGTAATCACGTTGTCTGTTTGGCGTCATTGTCGGTATGAGTGTTCTAGTACTGTGCTATCTCTGAAGATGGGGGTGCCACTATCACTATCACTATTACTATCACTATCACTAATAATCTGTTGAAAAGGTTTCAGACATTGCAAGATCGTTCTTTTATAATATGGGTGAAGTCGCCTGCAGATGTATAATTGCCTTTCACCAATCCTCTGAAATAACCTAATATAATCAGAAATAAGGTTTAAAAGTTTAAGATAACCATGCCCAGATAAACACAACATTTATTATTTTTCAGCCTAATATAACACAATTTACTAAATCTGTAGAGCTGCCGATTGTACATTTCCTGATGAACCGACCAATATAATCAATATGGTTATTACCTGGTGCACATTAAGGCGAGGTAACATTAAATGAACTTGCTGGCGTCTATAATTGATGATGTGATGCATCTTTCTCCAGTGTCTTTCTTTAACCTCTTGTTACCAATTTGCCTCCCACCTCTCAGTCTGGTATTACATATTGTAAGGATTACATTTCAGGTAGGTTCACATGGATGGGTCGCTCCATTACAGTAGATTAGTCCACTTTTATTACATACACATTGGATCCGACAGGGTAGGGTGGTGGGGGTGGGAGGCGGTTGTGGCATACGTGGTTTAATTGTATGTATGTATGTTTGTATATTGTTTATTTCCAATTAAATATGGCAATACAATTTCAGTATAATCATAATCTAAACTACTTCTGGAAATGGGTGTCTCCCTTCTGTGGCAGCCATAGTTCTTCCAGGGGGTCTCTATTAGATTAAATTAACAAGTTTTGATGACATAGTATAATATAATAAAAGCAGGCAAACTGCAGGGTAAGTGTGATTCAATGAGATGTAGCCATGGCAACCAATGCGTTATTTACCAGATTTATCGCCAAAATCCAACTATATGACTTTAAAATGTTTCTTTTTAGATTGTTAAAGGCATATATATATGATAAAACAATTAACTGACTCGTTTGTTTCAGTTACTTGGAATATGGCACTCTTTCCTATGCAAGCTGCACTCTCAGTTATCATCGGTCAAAACATGAAGATTTTCTACTTTTTGATCCGTTCTTTTCCAACAAATCAAAAAGTCAGTTGACCAAAGTTTTGGAGGATTTTGTCCAGTTGCTTTCTTTTACCACAGGGCTTCATAAAATTACACATTTATATTTCGGAGGTCCACCGAAATCCTTTTCTGTGGTGACTTCATTTGTCATCGCTTTTTGGTGGTTGTTTTCTCTCAGCCGATCCTTATTGATGAATTTGTATAGGTCAAATGATGAGTAGATTTGATACAAATTCTTTTTGTCGTAATAACCGAAAACGTAGCTTTAATATGAACTATTTTTATATTATAGGCCATATCTATATTATTGAGTGAATCGCTGGATACCCCTCCACTTTGATCTACCTAATCTACCTCGCTGCTATAATGACTTTCGCAGTGGTTCCATATTCATACAGTGGCCGAATCTATTACTATTACATAAGCAATGATCATGCTGTTTTGAATCAGGCTAATTTTATCAATGTTGACTCATCATAATACATAATTAACTAATAACCCAATTCAGCGCATCATGAATACCAATTAGGTATGTTCACGCACGTACTCGTGTAACCTGTCAACAGCAGATGACGTTAATGATTAATTAGTTCAACCTTGACAATGAATCTTGGATTTGGGAACGGCCTTGATTCTATGACATGTGAACAGTTTGTGCTTGATGTAGGATTCGCCAATAGGGGAGTTGCATAGCCGCCATTTTGAATCTTGATTCGCATGGAATTATGGGAGTAATGGTACAGAATAATATCCTTACAAAACATGTTATATTTAGCATGGAATATTACCAGTGCTCTAATGTCAATATCCATGTGTTTTACATCTTTCCATGACACAAGACTTCATCTTTCCCATCATGCATTTGGTTATCATTGATCATTTATACAAGCTATGATATAGGTGAAAACACTTTTGCAATTTTTGATAAAAATGTTGCTACATATTTACATGTCAGAGTTCAACAGAATCCATCCCGGCATGCACTGCAGTAGACATGCGCAGTGAGACATGCAACTCTCCTATAGGGCACTTTTAATGCACACCCAATAATGGTTCAGTGGACACCAACAAGGGGGTTGAGGAACAATTAGAAGATCTCGCAGTGGTTATTGCTAGGGTTAACGAGTTTGCCCTTATCATTGAATTGTTCTAACGCTTGGTCCAACTCATCATGATATTCATTCTGTGGGTTCTTCAACATAAATCTTCTTTTTGAACGAAGTGGACAGTGAAGCTAAATCGATCGAGCTTGAGCTTAAAATCTTTCTAAAGAAATTCTCAATTTTATCTTTCTTCTATCTTTAGTGCTTTGATTTGAATACTGAAACGGAAAATATTAGGTAGTTATCCGTGTGTCATGAATTAGTGATGTTTTTCTCGGAATTGTCACAATTGTTTGTGTTCTTTAGATGTAAATTGGGATTAATTGATTGGTGGTGCATTTTGGGGCTCTTGACATAATATATCTTGGCAGTTCTAACATTATCAATTTCATCGAGGATTCTTCATGTTAGAGCAGTTGAAAGAGAAACATAGTTAAAAAAAGAGCGATTCTTGGCTTTACAGAAAAGAATGATTTGGCAGATGATTTGAATTGAAAACTTGTTCATTTGTCAAAGATATATACACACACGAGAGTTGACAAAAGGTTTTACAGACCTCTGGGATAAACCCAGCTCTTCCAACCGTGGAGTTCTACATCAGTTCACAGATATATGGAACTCCCAGTTGTAGCATACGCATATGGGTCAGATTTTCAGAAAATGTACAATTCACCTTCACCAATCCTCTCAAATAACACAAATTTCAGACGAAAATAAAGTTCAAAATACAGTTCAACCTAACCAAACAGATTCCTAGAATCAAGGCAATGCGAAATATAGTCAAATTTACCTAGTATTGACCAAATTGCAGCCTCATTTAGCAGAATTTACTAAATTTATAGAGCTGCCAATTGTACATTTTCTGAAAATCTGACCCATATACTTATTGAAATTATTCGGTTTTCCGTGTATTTCTTCCCTTTGTCTATTACAAAAGACTTACATGGAATGTGTTACAACATTTAACTACAAAACAGTCTAGGTCCAAAGCTGAGAAAGTCCCTTCAAACGAAGGGAAAGCCTCTCGCCTCAAACCGCAAAGTGCCATTATAATTCCATTAAGACCGCAAAATGTCATTATATTTCCATTAAAACGCCGAGTCCTAGGCGAGAGAACCGATTAGCGAAGTAGGCTGACATACCATTCTTATTTGATCTGAGGGTTTGGACCTAGAGTGAAAAATACATTTTTCGCGATCAGTATCAGTCTTGGCCCAAAATTGCAACATTGGAAATGCCCTACTTGAAGCATTCTATCCTTTAGAAAAAACGGAAGTAGAAGTATTTTGGTGGGTTAAATGGCTCCACACATAGTGTACAACTCTTTGTTGTGCAGGTGCTGTGTTTGGACATTGTCTTGTACGCTTAAATATTTATGTCACACATGGAGTTACACATGTAAATGTTAAGCTATTGTCCAAGTATTTTTTTTTATCGAAACATGACATTTTTTTACCTGATGAAAAGGGATTCATTTATGGGAGTACTTTATATGAATTGCGGTTAATCGTGAATTGCTCATATATTATCTGAATAAGGTCACTTAGGGCCCATACCGTTTTTATATTACACGTCCACAGCTTTAATTTGTCGCCCATGAAATAACTTAATAGAAATCTACACGCTTTAAAATATGTTCATAGTTCAACCCTTCTAGAGTGGATTTGTTTCCTTTGCTCCCCAACATATAGCTCTACCATCGACTATTCAATATTACTAGATATATACGCCTACACACGGGACATATAACTGGATCAAAGGCCCGTACAACAATTCGTATTGTCAAATTGTGACAGACTCAGGCACTCCCAACCACCGGCCACATGGTTGTAGGACTGGAAATCCTAGAGACCGCCACATATAATCATCCTATGTCAATTTAGTCAACATTCATACCAGCACTATCTATACAATAAGTCTCAGCCAAAACAGCATCGGTTTTCAGGTATTTCTTCAGGTCATTTCTAACACATCACTTTAAGTAGCTTCATAAAAGTGGTCCTATAATAAAGGTTCACCATTTTCCCAATGTCACCATGTAGTTGTACTGCTGAAGGAGTTTAATCACTGCATTGAAAGTCGTAGGGCTATAACCTTTAATATGGAAATAAACTGATAAACAACGTTAATGTTGGTCTTTAATCCTATATTAGTACCCCGAAATCTGAGAAATAAATGGGCCAGAAGTTATGAAAACGAACTCATTTTGTGGTGCAATAATCCAAAACAGTTAGAATCAAGCTAAGCCATCGGTTTGGTGTAATTATGCCTCTGAGGAAATACTTTTATGTCATGGGGTTTACACCTTAATGTGGGTTGCGAAGCCACCATACCTCTCAGCCGATAAATGCTTAGGAGATGTGGGGAGGTGCCGACTATACTCATTAGTTTTCAGAGGGCAAAAAAACACACAATTTCATGAATGTGAGTAGTGTGTTATACCTGTATACGTGTAGGATAGAGGACGAGACACTGTTCTCTTAGTGAATATAATTGTCCAAGGCCGTCAGGCCGCGGACAATTATATTCACTAAGTGAACAGAGTCGAGTCCTCTAGCATGCTTATCCTACAACTTCAATTGTTTGTTATGATTGTGGTTACCAAATCCCCCCTACCACCCAACCACCCTACCACAACTACCCGATCCATGATCAGTGTTGCTTTGACATGTACATTTCCTCACTTTCACTGATACATGGCTTATAGTGAGTGAACCTCACACAATATAGCCAATATTTCGAAGCAAATGCAAGGTCTGTAGAGTTACAGGTGAACGTGACAGGTGGATACAGTTGAACTCTCAACTCTACTTGCTAGGGGTCCTGGGTTTAAATCCAGGCCATTTTTGTTTATATAAACTCAAAATCAAATTCTAAATTTCTAATAATTAATTATTTGGTTTTTCATTCCTCAGTTTTTAACTCAGTGTATAAGCATAGTTATAATTATATAACTGCACAAAATTCCAACTGGTTAAATAAGATATACTTCACCCCACTTTTTACCATCATTGGACTCCGCGTGACTCATGTTCCTGTGACACATCACATTTTCCATTTCAGGAATCATACTATGCTATATACAACAGATCCTATCTGAGCCTCTGTGGCCGAGTGGGTAGAGCCTTCAACTCTACTTGCCAGCCTATACTTATGTGAGAGGTCCTGGGTTCGAATCCAGGCCAATCCTAGTTCAAAATTCTTTGCAACAGATACCTGAGCGGACTCTTTAATGAAAGAGTCCGCCCAGGCATCTGAGAGGACTCTTAGGAGCGGACTCTTTCATTAAAGAGTCCGCTCAGAAGACTCAAAGAGTACACCTGGAATTCAGGAGTATACTCTATGAGCATGGGAGTCCGCCCAAGCCAATGCTGGAGAATAGGGGCACCACAGGAAGTGTACAATAAAAAGAAAAAGAAAAACACCTCCCGCTCATTTGTACATAAAAATGAAATGATAATTGTCCATTATTTTAGCGTGAAACGGACATACGTTGGGAACGTATTGACACACCTCTTAGCGTAATTGACGTCCGTATCTCAGGTAGGCAATAGCACACCTACTGATGACCTACCCCTCATAAAAGATACGTTAGCGTTAGTGTTAGCGTTAGCGTTGTGGTTGCTAAATGTCCCTATTCTGTCGACCTGACCCATATGTCAGGAGAGGGTGGGGGACCCCCCCCCCCCATAGAGAATTAATTACCAGCATCGAGTATATAAATGCCTATAGTGATAAGACCCCCATTACTTCCCTCCTAATGGACCTCCAGGGGCTTGTTGTGTAACCTAAGGAAAGGACTTGTGTTTTTGGAATTCCCCCACCCGTAGGAAAGAAACAATTCCTTCCTACGTGGGAATAGCCTGTACACCACAATCCATTCTTATCCCTACCCACCGAAGTTAAGGGGAAAACTGCAGGGATTCCCACATACAATTTCCCTTTCCTTAGCTTATAGTTAGTTATACAACAGGCCCCAGACCTTTCTAAAGCATATATATGTAACCTGACATTATCAGGGATCGATATGCTCAGTCCATGATCATGTGCTGACTTCTGCTCATGCCTGAAATTTGGATTCAATTTTTTAAAATTTATTTATCTATTTATTTATTTATTTATTTATTTATTTTCAAAACAATATTACAACGGGACATTCCTATCATTGAACCTTAAGTTTTACAGAGACTATTATAAAGACGTTACGGTAAAGAAGAAACTAACATGAGTATGTAGATACTTTACACACAGATACAAAGTAAGATAGAAAAATACAATTATCAACAGAGATTTGAATAAATATTTGGAATAATAATGAAATGAAAGGTTTTCGTCCGATAACTTATCTCCTGAGGTATGTCAAATTGAGACAAGATAAGCCAGGTACTGAGGAATGTATAGATAAATGACATTGTACTGTCAATGATTATGATTCACCGGAACCATCATGAAGGTCTTAATTGTTTTATAAGTTTAATAGTTTCAATTTTTAAAGATAATAATGAATAATGTTCTGGTTAAGGGATATAAGAAAATGGGCATCATAACTATTGTATACAATTTTAAATAAATAATGTCCGGGGCAACATACTTCAGTGCTAGACACATTGCAAATCGTTACATAATTATTTAAAGAGTTTGGGAGAAATCTTCAAATGCATTTAGAAACAAGTGGGAAAACAAGTATGGAACCAGAATTAAGGAAGAAGCCGGAAACAATTTTGAAAACTTTTATGAAACCGTTCGTGCGAAAACAAATGTAATTATGAGAGCAATTTTAACACAAATCTTGACAATAGTAGAGGACACAGATTCATTACTGAACGAAACTTCACAGAGACTGCAGAGTGGTGGGACAAAAGGTCCGTTGTATATGTCCAAATATGTGTGTTTCCCTTTCATCCTCCCCCGCCCTAACTAAAGCCGGAACAAAAGACTTCCCGACCAGAAAACCTGTAAAAGGTACATTACTCTTGTTTAAAGGAACTGTTGTTATGAATTTAGAAATTGTTTTCAGTACCTTAAATGTTGAATTACTAAAAAAAAGGAAATACACAGGTAAGGGTCTATACATGTATATTTTGGGATTGGGGGCGGGGCAACAACTCTCAATTCTGGCTCGTAGCAGCCTCCTAGCAGTGAGAAGGGAACAACTGCAAAGGCTGATTGGATTTTGAATATTAATTCTCTCCTCACTGATGTGGGATGCATATTAGTAGCCTAAATCATACTGAAAGCTTATTCTTACTTAGAGGTAGCAAATGTGTATGGATACAAAAGGATACTTGCATAGCCAAGATGCACAGCTAGTGCATTACAAAAGGAATGCACTATTTCAGAGTGTCGAGGAAGTACATTTAAATTGATATATATTTTAGAAATCGCTATGGTCATATGCTAAGCTAGCCTAGTAAGTTATACAACAGGTGGTACGATCTGATCTGGAGATAAAGTCTCCCCCATGACCCCTTTCATTTCCTTTTGATGTGAAGGGAATATTTACTACCAAATTGACTTCTGGGGTGTCATCTAGACCTAATCACCATTGTCTCTAAAGGAGATTAAACTGCCTTCAACTTTTGGCCTATGAGTCAAGGCTGGCGTACTTTATGCTGGGAGAACACGAGCCTTGTCTCCAATATCAATGGCACCACTATATAATGTGACAAACCTGGTAATGGAGTCAGTACATAGGAGACCCTAAAATGTCAGCCATTTCTAATTAGGGACAATTCAGGGTGGATGATTGTCATAGTTCCTCACTCCTCAATAGACAAAGATCAGTTAGATGGTCCTGTTTTTAGTGGATAAGAGCATTATATTTGAAGGATTATATAACGGTTCATTACCAGTCTAATCTGTATTAAATAGTAAGCTACTTAATAGCAACAGAAATTGGTCTGATATAAAATGTTATTGTTCTGTAAAAGGATTTACTCCTTAAATTGATAGGTTGAGGCAACGTATGTGAACGTCGTTGAACGACAAAATGCGTATTTTTCTAACTATTGTACTTGTAAATTATTGACTTGGCCGTAAATGGAATAAAAAAAAATAGGAAATAGCCTTGAGGAAACTCTAAATTTAATCAAATGCTTCCATGAGCATTTCTTGGCAAGTTACAAAATAATTGCAATTTCTTCCTGCAGTTTGCAAAAGCATCTTAGGCCTGGGTAGTTATCTCAAATGAAAGATATTCACATGAATGACATCGAACAAATACAGATCTTCCACCCACCCCGCCCAGCCACCACCACCCACACACATAAAATAGCAATTAAAAAGTGTATTATTGATATCAAAGTAACTGGCTCTTCCCCATTACCCAATTCATTTCCTTTCCCTCAGGCAAGTCTTCTGCGAGTAAATAGATTTCAGGGTGTTGTGTAGACATAATTACCATCGTCCCTAAAGGACATTAAATTGCATTCAACTTTTGACCTATAGTATGTGTCAAGGCTGGCATAGTTTCTGCTTGGGAAACCTGAGCCTTGCTTCTTTATCAATAGCATTACCCCCTGGCAGGTCTGATGTAGAAACGTATTTCTAATTAAGGTGAAAGGACTTTACAACCCATTTCTTTCAACTGAATGATTATTCTAATTAACCTTTGAGAAATAATTCTTTTCACATTTTCACATATATAGATAACAATAATAGTAATAATTAATAATAATGATAAGAATTAATTAATTGAGATAACATCCCCATATATTTATATGGAGGTGGCAGTTGCATAACTGGTGTATAGAGCAAGATACAGGGATTTACTCAAACATTTGTATTCGCAAGCAGATAAGTCAGGGCTTGAAGGTAAACTCCTATTGAAACAGCAGTCATATTCAAATATACATATTAGGAAGGAGACATGTCAAGGGAGGTTTACTCTTATACCTACAGTGTAGAGGGAATAATTGAGATGTCTATAATTGAATGTACAATAAGCAGCTCTACACATTTAGTAAATAAGCGGTTTGCTGATAATATATATATGTAGTGCCGTTACTTTATCTCACTCTCTATACTACTTACGATTGTTTTAATATGGATTATATAGCGCGCGCATGCTACGCATCCATTTGCGCAAGTCACTTCGTATAGTATAATTCTTAGAGTAGCCACAGGGTGGCAGTACGACCTAGTATACTTCACTATATTCTCCTTTGCTTCTTTGTATCTCTTATTATTTACTTACAACACCTTTTATTATACGTGATACTATTGTACCTGTTTGAATCTGCCTCATGGAATAAATTAGAGTAATTACAATATAGCTGACAACTAGTTGTTCTTATTTCTCCTCCCCTGCGCACACCGAGGGTCATTACATTTTGGTGCAAGGAGAACAAGTGATTGACCTGAACCACGCGAAGCAAGGTTTATTTCAGCAATATACAAGTGGACATTAAGAAAAGAAATTAAGCGACCCGTCCGCTCAGTGCAGATCCGTGTATTAATGTTCTAGCGTTGACGTCATAGTGCCGCCCAGGAGCGATCTGATTGGTCGCTGTACTGAGAGGCGTGGCCAAGCAACCGCCCCTTGGCTACCAACTATGGGCATCAATGTCTCGATTATATTAAATTAATCTGGAAAATGATAAATACCAGGTATGTTGATTAAGAAATCTGTCTGCTATGTTGAATTATATTTTAAACATAGGTTTTGTATTAAATGTGTATTATATGGGAGGATTGGGGAAGGGGAATTTTATATTTACTCTCCACAAATCTATATTCTATTGTAATGGGACATACCAAGGGTTCGGGCAACATCTCCAGGGGCTATTTCGAAAGTTTACACAACCTCACTCGTATTTGTTCAGCAAGACAAAGAGTAACGTGTATTACCGAATCATACACTTCCTACCCATTCTTGACCACAACTGCCACAGAGAACCTCCCTTATTCTTATTACTAGTATACAAATATTATTATTAAAACTGCAAAACTTCAAAAGAAAGAAAAGTATTGTTGTGTCGGCAAATTTTTAAAATTGGTAATTGAGCAAGCCTCTATATAATGCAGGGACTCCACTATGGGAAAAACGGCAGAAAACGGCTGCGACGAATTTTTTGCGACGAAATATCTAATCATATCTAATCAAGTTAGATATTTTGCAATTGTTGGCAACAAATAAATGTATTGCCGACAACCTATTTTACGCCTCTTCCACTAGTGATTTGTGTGCGCCGAATTTTTATTCATGTCTGCGACGAATTTTGCCTGTCGGCGCCGTTTTTTACCTATAGTGGAGTCGCCCTATAAGGGAAAAGGAAAGCTACAGATCATTGGGTTCTAATGACTCTACAGGAGCTGATATAGACGGCCCAGTCAGGAGATGTGTGTCTAATAGACATTCCTCTAGCAACAACATGAATCAATAGGGGACTTGCACGTCCGCCCTCATGAGCTTGTAATCGCATGGAATTATGGGACTTGTATGTGAGGTTAAATCTATAGAAAACATTGTATTTTCAGCATGGGATATTAGTCAATGATCTCATGTAAATACCAATGTGTTTTAACACATGATTCCATAAAACACAACTTCATCGTTCCCATAATTGATTTGGTTTGCATAGATCAGTTACACATGCTCTGATATTGGTGAAAGATCCTTGCATTTTTTTTTTTATAAAAGTGCTAAATATCAGTAGGTCAGTCTTGAACTGAATCTATCCAGCAAGCATGCACTGTAAGAGACATGCGCAGTGGAAAACGCAAATCCCATATTGGGGGCTTGAACATCCGCCATCTTGCATCTTTATTCTTAGGGAATTTTGGGAGTTGCATGTTAGTGTAAAAGCTGGAGAGAACATTTTAAGTTCAGCATGGAATGAAATGCTAACACAACCTTTCATCTCGCATCATCGTGCATGTATTTCAATTGCAAAGTTCATACAAGCTACAGTTTTGACAATGATCAATGATCAATGATGCAGTTTTTGATAAAGGAACGTTGGTCAATGTTTCTATGGTGATAGGGAAGTATGGCTAGAAATACAGCATCGGAAAAAGCTTTTCGTTCTGCTGCCTTAACAGATGCTATGCAAGATTTAAAGTGAATTATATAAATCCCAGCCTGCCCTGTAGTAAGCATGCGCAGGGACATATATGCAAATTCCCTATTGGGGACTTGCATGTGAGCAATAATGAATAAAGATCTGAGGAATTCTAGACGTTGAGTTATAATGAGAAGTCTGCAGCAGGATATTGGTATAATCCTTACATGCAAGCTCTAATATTTAAAAGAAAAAGTATGTTCCATTTGGAAATTTGCCGAACTGTAGTTTACTCAATTGGATGCAACAGCATGGTGTGCGTGCATCAATTATATATGAGGAGAATAGCACAAAACAGGGCCTGTCAGACCTTATGTACAAACCCATCAATATAAAATTAAACTCTTTTGAATAGTATACCTTATACCAGTATGCTATAAAATCTGGCTAATCAGTAAGCTGCTGTGTTTGATTATATTAACTTAAAATGAGCAAAATGTCTTAATTTCAAAACCTTTAACTTATTTTGTAATATTTGGCCAATTATTCAACAGCACAAGCGCTTTCAAAGGTAATTCAAAAGTCCGTTATCGGCTCTTATCTTTGCCATAGAAGAAGTTGTTCACCAATTGACCATTGAATGTATTGACTGCTTCTACTTGCAAGAAGAGCATTTTGTATGGCTCTGCATGCAGGCTTTTCTGATTGGTTGCGAACACATTGAAGGCCAATTTCCCACGGGTTTGGGACGGTGGAGCAAAATTGGATTCCAAAGTCATTAGTGCACGTCTTTCCTGCGCTTGCGAACATCCGGGGCCCTTCGGAGGCTGTAAAGCTACGACCTGCTACAAGTCCCACCAAGGATCATCCAAACAAAGCCAAACAAACTTTACCTTATTCATCATGTCCTAGTTGTTTAAAAAAAACTTCCCCTATTCCAAAGTCATTACACCACTATCGATACAGAAAAGTTCTGAGCACTGGCCTTTTGAGCTATTGAATGTGTTCTGAAAGATTGGAGCCAGATAGAAATGGGAGACAGTGCTTAGATCACTCAGGATTTGCTGGTCTTTTCATTGTTTGGATTTAATTGATGTAGACTGAGTGACGCTGAGGGAATAGACCCCTCGGTGGAGAATAGACCAGTACAGATTGGCCCTGAATATCAATAGGTAGTGATAGATGATAGATGAAGTGTTATAGATGACACTTAAGCGGTAGACAATTCTAATTGTTTATAACCTGTTGTTGCATGGGGCTTTTGACCCATGGATGGGAGTTTTGACCAATGAATCTTACAACTACAAGTGTGTACTGTACTTTTGATGGTTATTTAAATTAAATTGAGTGCATAGACGCTGCCATTGCAGCACACTTTGTCAATAGCTGTGACTGCTAAATAGTCACAGCCATTGACAAAGTTTATTTCGAACATATTTAAGACATTTTCAATAATTGAAACAACGGTAGAATTAGTGTATACTTTTCTCATAATGAATGTAAAACTGTACCAGGTTCGGTTGAGATAAGCAATAATTTTATTGTAATATATTCTAAATGAACAATTCTAGATACAAAATCAAATAAGGATAACATTTAAACAGCTATAGCATGACATGGAAAGACTGGCAAATCCTTTCCTAAGTCGATAAAAAAAAATGTTTTTTTTGCCCAAAAAACAAAACAAAAACTATATAATATTGATGATATCTGTTCATACCAATAACATAACATGCAGTGATTCCAATTTACATTTGCTGCATCTATTTTAGTTACATATATATATCCTGATTAGTTATCCAATGTGACCGACCCACATGGTGAAAATTGCCTGAAAGTGATTGTCCCGGTTGTTGATCTGGCTGTTAGTGTATTATTTTGGAAGGTCATTTACAATAGTGTTTGATGCTTTTCAATTATGCATCCAATATGACCCGGCTGATGTATATATATATATATATATATCTACGTGACTCAGGGAGGTGGATAGAGCATATATGCGTCTGCTTCATATCATGTATGACTTGAAGGCTTATCATTGTTCTCAATTATACAGTTTATAGGCTCAGGGTTGAGACATTCCCTCCAAACCGGGGAAAAGCATCTAGCTCAAAGCTAAAGGAATCCATTAAAGTTCCATCAAGACACCTACTCCAGGGCCAGGAAAGCTATTAACGCAGTAGTCGTTCAATCACTGACACAGCTGTTTGTATAAGAAAGGATTTTTTTCGAGAAAATAATATCAAGCCTCATAGCCTCATTATAGCATTTTTGTCGGTCTTATTTGAAAAGAATAAGTTGTTTCAACCAGGTATTGCTGCATGTGAATAGTATCATATCAACGTTATTCTGAATAAACATTTTCAAATACAAAGACTCAAAACTGATATCATATTGAGATGCATTATATACAATGTCCTGAAACATCCCCCAAAATTCTGAATCTTTAACTGAAATCACAAATTCGATTATAAATTTGATTTTGATATGAAATATAATTCCATGCTCAATAATTTCGATGATTATTGCCGTAGTTTGAGCATTACTTTCATGGCTGGGATTGATATTTGTTCTGATGGCATGTGCCATGATTAATATAGTAACTTGAGAATGACCTCGACCTCAATCGAAATATATGTAAACATTCGCGTGTATTGCCGTAGATGACAAATGGCAAATCTGTTTATCCAGGAGACAACAACAATAGTATAATATCGGTGTGCGGACATGCATATTACCAAGAAATCACTATTCGTGGTATCATGACATTTGTACACGCCCCATTTCATGTTTATGGGTATGTAACTGATCTGTCATCAGTGGAGGAGTGGGCGGTATTCAAATGCACGGATGTATGCTGACTTGGATCATATGCTCAATCAATTGGGTGTCATGTCTTTCAGCATTGGTGATCATGTTTTTCTTTTACGGTCTCTGACTTTCAGAATTGTGATGTGCTGCTCTGTGGCTAACCGAGATATTAAGCCATCTGTTAGTTTTCAGTCTTATACCCTGCCCACACACAGCCGATTTGTCCCCCGATTGCCCCCCGATTTGGGTCTCCTGATGAATCCTATGATCTCATTTCAAATCCTGGTTTATGTTTTTGAAATAACATAAACCAGGATTGGAAATGAAATCCTAGGATTCATCGGGAGACCTAAATCGGGGGGCAATCGGGAGGCAAATCGGCTGTGTGTGGGCAGGGTTTAACCGAGATATTAAGCCATTTGTTAGTTTCAGTCTTAGTGTCTGCTTCAATTTCTTTTGCCTCCAGTCCTTCTGTTTGACATGTTCGAGGAGCAGTTACAATATGTCCAGCGAATTTTGTTTGCTGTCTCCTTTTGTTGTTTGACAATAACTGTGTTTTGGGTTTCTATAGTACTTTATCATTGTTGCCTTCCCTTTCGTTAGCCAAGTGTTAACCCATGTATTAGGTTCAGTCTGTGTGTCTGCTTCAACTTCGTTTTCCTTCAATCCATCCTGTTGTTACAAGAAGATTTATGAAAGCCCTTCTAGTTACTAGTCCAAAGAATTCCGTCTGCTGTTTCTTTATATTATCGATAAGGCGATGTCCGCAGCGGCGATCGTCGACGATTGCGGCGGAAGTAGCGGACAAACCGGATGCTGCCATTGCCGTCGCAATTGACGACGTTGACCCCCACCTATATAAGGTGGCCACCTCCGTTCGATGACATGTCAACCTGCTTTCATGCATCTGGAGGAGGGGGAGCCACAAGTTCCCTCAGGATGAGTGCTGTCCCTCTGGACCTGTGTAAAGGAATAAAGTCACTTTGAGAAAGATGGAACTCCGAGCTTGAAGCTTATTTCTAAGTCTCTCTCTCTCTTACGCTTATATATTCTTCATAACATCGCTTATCATTGATGTGTATTCATCATTATAAGTTGATAAGGTACACACAAGGACTTATCACAGTTAGCTGAGAGCAGCCGTGGACAGTGCATTGCACGTCCTGATTTGAAATTTTTATATGTAAGTTGATATTTGGAGAATAACATATATCTGCAGCCAAACTATTGCGTCGTGTCTTCTATCAAGCGTATGAATGCTGGGTGTTGACAATGAGTCTTGTCCTTGTTTTTTCTAGTACTTCATCTTCGGAAACACGCAGCATTTTCTTAAGGAACCACATTTATTCAGCATTAGTTCTTCTTTCCATGGGTTTCGTAATGGTCCATGATTCACAGCCTTGTGACATCACAGAACACTGAAGCATTTTAATTAAATGTTTATTGACGAAATTTCATATTGTCCTCGTGACTTGCCTCTGGCCTCTTATTCCGTTGTTATAAATCATTGTGTCATAATATATAAGTGTACCTAAAATTGTAGTTATTAATGGCCATATGCCTATACCTTTACCGTAGGCTGACCTGATGGTAAGCCTCCCCTAGGATATAAGGGGCTCTCTGACCCCTTACTCATTAGATGCCTGCCTGATTAACACCAAGGTTATACCATCACTCTGTATATCTGTACCAGGAATAAATACATCTTTAAACTTCAATTCTTCGTTACCTTTTGTGTTACACTAGTTGTAACACCGTGTCATATGCCCCATTGCCTCATAATTGAAGTTGCATAATGCTAGATACTGAATGTAAAATTGCAAAATGTGGAATGTCGTTTCTTGGTGTGTTTCTGTGCATTAAAGGACACATCTCGCTGTTGAGAAATTGACATCAAGGTGTTAGTTACTCTTCCCTACCCTAGATGGTAGTCGAACATATTTCCATTCCGTTACAACTGATGTAACTTTGTGTATCGTGCCATCCAGGTTTGAGACAGAGTTAGAGTTTAGAACGAAGAATGGTTTAAACCGTTTCTGCTCCATCTCCTCTCCGGGTAGTAATTTCTTTTACAAATTTACAATGATGATCATGAGAACATATGAGTGGAGTCACTATGCAGAATATGTACAGTAAAGTTTTAGAGGTAAAAAAAATCGTACAACACAACCAAACAGACTTCAAATCAACGCAACACAAAATACACTCAGATGTACTCCCCATGCCAGGGCCCCAGAAAATGTACAATCGGTAACTCTACAGTACATTCTGCTAAATTAGACTGGAAAACGATAAATACTTGGTATATCTGAGCAAATAATTGGTAAAGCGCTCATTTACTAAATCTGTTCGATCATGTTGAATTGTACTTTTAACCTTATTTTTGTCTTAAAGTTTGGGTTATTTGAGAAGATTGACGAAGGCGAATTGTACGTTATTTTGAAGCCCTGGCCCGTGAGCGCATCAGCGAAAGGAGCATTTGAGGTAACATAGACTTTCAAGAAACGACGGAGTTTCTTTCTTTCTTTTGTTTTACTATATGTCAGATGTTTTACAGGTGTGAGATGGGTAAACAGGCTTCTGGATAAAATCCAGGTCTTTTTATATTCTCAAAGACCGTACTAAAGATTCAATCAGTTTTGAAGTTTGGCAAGCGATATGGTGAAATATTGCATTAGTACAGGTACCGCTCATGAATAAAACCTAATGATATACTTTCATCTTGTGCATTAAGAGGTCTGCTTCAATTCTCAGGGGAGAAGGCGATACCAATAGCTGCTCTGTACATCGATCAAAGCACACCCGTGAGAATACAAAACAAAGGGTCAAGCGATGACGATACTTTTTCATATGAAATGTGTTCCTATAGAGTGATGATCCTAGTGATACGTATACGATACATGATGGATGAAGAAAGGGAATGGGGATGTAAGAGTGACGAGGGGAACGGGGGGAGGGGAGATCAGGGAGTGGAGAGGCAGGAGGGGGATATCACGGAGTGAAGAGGGAGGAGGGGAGATAGAGGAGAAGGGAGGGGAGAAGTATGAGGGATAATAGAAGAGGGGACAGGAAGGAGGGGAGGGAAGAGAGAGGATGGCAGAGGGATAAGATGGAGGGAGGAGGGAGTGATGATGAGGGCAGTGGGAGGAGGGCGGAAGGAGGAGATGGGGGTGGAAGGAGGGATAATGAGGGCAGTGGGAGGAGGGCAGAAGGAGGAGATGGGGGTGGAAGGAGGGATGATGAGGGCAGTGGGAGGAGGGCAGAAGGAGGAGATGGGGGGTGGAAGGAGGGATGATGAGGGCAGTGGGAGGAGGGCGGAAGGAGGAGATGGGGGGTGGAAGGAGGGATAATGAGGGCAGTGGGAGGAGGGCAGATTCCAAGAAGCATATCGCCTCATGTATGAGGCGATGAGCAGGAAGTTTCTAAATAAATATATAAACCGGGAATTGCTGCACACCAACAAATTTGCTCCCATCCTGAATAGATAAAATAACAATACAAACAATTTAGATAGGGAGTTAAATATGTCATTATCATCGCTATGATCTCCACGATGAGGTTTGAGAAGGCAGGTCAGAGAACAGCTAAAATTAAACGCTTGTGTTCAATAATTGAAACACACTTATATTGTATGGTCCGCCCCCGTCCATATTCCACATTGCATTTTACATTTGAAGCCAACTAAAGGATCAGCTCAATGTTGAGACCAACACTAAAAGAATAACTAGCTAGATTAGCGGGATAAATTTAACGTTGGTTAATAGGGACGTCAGGACAATACAATTCAATATGACAACGTTTGTCTTAAAGAAGCATTCTCCGCCATTTTGACAAAGAATCTTAATATTGACTTTTATGAAGCCAAAACAACAGGCGATAGCTTCACTTATTATCGCCATTCACGTTTCTACCTAAAGTTCTTGTATAAACATATAACAGCAGCAGAATATTATATAATTTCGGTCCTTTAAGATGAGTACATTTGGTAAGATTCTTTCGTCGGATATTGGATGAATCGGGTACATCTTTTGAAATTGTCATAACTTTCCAAAAATATCTAATAATATAATGAGTATGATTTATTTCCTATTATATATGTATTCTTTTCTATTCCCAATAACGTTATCTCAAAATTATTTTAACATGGTACTACACTATATGCTATGCTTGAATAACATCCGCATCTTATATTTCCGACCCGGCAAGGTTGAGTTGGGGCTTAATGGTTAATGGCTGCCTTTGGGTATATACGCATGTAAAAGAACCAATCGAATAGAGTAGGGTATCGTAACCCGTTAGCGTGTTTCCTCCTTAATTCACCCTGATATGATCAAACAGTGGCCTCATTACATGGATAGGCTAATGGGGGGGGGGGGGGGGGCATGACGGGGGGAACTAGGTCACCCTTTCAATCAAAGTGGAAACCCCTCTTGCTCATATCAACCCATCAGCTAATGGCGAATTTCCCGCCCACCCACCGCCCTAAACTCTTGATTTATAATAACTCCTATACTCGCGGAATACTCATAGACAAAGAGCTCGTTCGTGTTGATTGAAAGTGAACAGTACAGTCTCCAAATGACTCTCATCAGGAATTACCATACTTCGAAGAAATACAAAACCCCAAATTCATTTTAATAAAGACATACAAATATTGTAATTCCTTTCCCTTGTGTCCTTTCTGTCATGTATACGAACATCTAGTGTTAAAAGGTGCGGAAAGCAGCCAATCCCACCCCTACCACCCCCTGCAAGGTAGGACATATTGAAATAGTCAAACTCTATATATGCCTCCAATGCCAATGCTGAAGCCCATATTTCGTGTATTGCAATAGTGTGACTGCGGATGACTATCCTTGGACTTGTTAGAAAACAGGGCATCGATAAGAACATTGGAATTACACAATTTGTAGTTTGAACTGCATCCACTTCAGTTCTATGTCGAAGAGTAAATTTATACTGTCGATATCACAAATGAGAGGACATTCAGTAAAATTAATATTGTATAGATTTAAGCGGTAAAATTCAATAGCTAGGATTACACCTAAAAATATAGTAGTCTTGACCAATGCTGGACTTGTAATAATAAGTGCACCCAAAGTAATGATGTTGGTTTATGCAGGAACTAAGTGCATCCCTCAATGATGTATAAATAACTTATTGGTCTCATATCGCGTAGGCCTTTTTAATGCTTATCCGGCCACTTTACGCTAAGCATGGAAGCTTATTGGCCAGTTTTGTAAACATCATATTTCCGATTCATTTGCATATGAAAATCACTCGCTTCCTAATTACAAGAATATATCATTGGTGGCGGTAACTGATCGTAACCAATTACTCCAACTCCAACAGCAACACAAGTTCTAACGCTTATCTGAATTACATTAAACTATTATACTAAAATATATTACGCACCATATATCTCTTATTTTAGACATTATATAAAACATTCGCTGTTAAGCAACTCGTATGATATCCACGCTAGTTCAACCAACTCGTTAGTTAACCTGTGTATGTGCTCAACAGTATAAGGAACATTTTATGTATATTATAACATTGGAAACTAAATCAACGATGAGCAACATTAGCTCATCGTAGTGAATCTGCTATAATTAACTTACGTTGTCATGATGGTTATTATGAATATTGTATATGAGAAGCAGTAGATATACATCGTGTTATTAGATATCGGATAACATTGCCTCTATATGGAAAAGGACTTTCACTTAATACCTTGAGCTGGTGGTGTGGAAACCCACTAAATATGCCCCTTCTAAGTTACTAGTTAATATGATTTGATTGAAGACCAGGACATCTAGGTAATGGTGTAAGAATGTTTGCAGAGAGCCAGTACGTCTAGACTAAATAATATATAATATTATAGACGTTAAAAGAGTTCTAATCCAGGAATCATCGGAGGCGTGAATCAAAACTATATGTAGAGTAGTTAGAGTTGTCAGATAGAAACAAATAAATATGACTATTTATTATACCTCTGGGAGGGATGGTATGGTAAGCCATAGGCTAAAGCATTGGAAAACCGTATTACCCTCTGGGCGGTATTTACATATCATATTGCCCTCTGGCGGAATTTTTGTTGAAAAGATAGGCCCATGTTCGCATCCTTATTTTCTTTATTTAAATAATTATTTTCACAGAAAAAAGACTTGTAATACATCGTATGTAATGATTTAATAATAATTATAATGATAAGCAACTGTGAAATTCCGAATTTATTGCATATTTAAATAAAAAAATAGACCCGAAAATGAGTGAGGTGGACCGGAAGTGAAGCTAAGTGAGATCATAACAAAATGAGTGGAGAGGAGAGCTTGTTGTGTGACACTAATTTCCATCGAATTTTCACACAAAAACATTGGGAGAGGTATAATAAATACATAATAGACTTCTGGCCGTGTAAGAGGTGGTTATCTCCCTTGGGCTACCCAATTTTGTCAGGTGCTACGCACCCTTACGAAATTGGTACGCCCACGAGAGCTAATCACCTCTTACATGCCCAGGAGTCAATTTTGTCTATGTATACCAATCTAGGAGATAATACTAACAAGATAGATCATGGGCGTAAACTGAGTTCATTCAAACTGTAAAACATTGAACAATACTGTGTGCCAGTATACTACAATGCAGCAAGCAATTCAAAAAATGACCCACGGACCACATGACTCATGACAATATTTATATAGATCCTGCCGGTGTGCATGCAATTTTAATTAAAAACACATGGATCCAGAAGGCCCATATTACACTCTACAACAGTGCACATTCAGGGTTTTATGATAATGCAATAATATTGTCAAAATATGTGGGCAAAAGCAGAAGAAATGCCAGTTCATTTCATCCTACCAGTATAGGTTTATTTTGCATTTACAACCAAACATTTCATATAACATGCCCCAACATGACAGATACTGCATGAAAGGCCAGCAATCGTGTGATTGGTCATCTGCGTACACACACATATATCATAATGACCAATGGTGTTAAGGTTGGTCAGCCTCATTCATGAGCGAGGAACACACCCACCCAGACACCTATCTGGGTCAGATTTTCAGAAAATGTACAATTGGCAGCTGTACACATTTAGTAAATTCCGCTACATCAGGCTGCAATTAGGCCAATACTTGGTAAATTCGAGTATATTCGGCATTGCATTGATTCTAGCAATCGGTTTGGTTAGGTTGAACTGTATTTTGAACTTTATTTTCATCTGAAATTCGGGTTATTTGAGAGGATTGGTGAAGGTCAATTGTACATTTTCCGAAAATCTGACTCTTCTACATGTATATAGCTAGTCAATACAGGCCGGATATTATGATCCAAAACATACCAACAACACATTTTGAAAACAATAACATGACCTAATCTTCTCCCTAGACCTCTGAGGAGACTCACCCTTCACGCTAATCTCCTGGTCACACCCCTTTATCCAAAGGTGCTAGTTAATCCCTATTTTTCGAGTGATGACAGTCCGGCTACTATAGCAATAAACAACTCAGATTTTAGCGTTCGAACGGTCTGTAGGCCCAGTGACGTCTCAAGGCCGTAGGCCGAGGAACGTCACTGGGCCTACAGACGAACGCTAAAATCGAACGCTAAAATCTGAGTTGTTTATTGATTTTAGTCCATAATGGATCAGATCCCATCAAACACGATCAGAAACTTGTTTAAACCTTGTATCAACACAAAATTCGAAAAAGGCAAGCAGGATTTAGGTCTTTTGGGACCTTGAACAACACTAATTTCAGCTCCAGTGAGGCGACAGGGTAACGCAATGTTATTGTGCAGCATGGCGGCAGGTGGTGGGTGTCGCGTGGGGACCAATGGGAAGCGCCAGTCACTGTCAGTAGACTGTGTGTCTGACTTTGGATTGGTAGCCAATGGGAGGCACGGAAAAAACAATATAGACCGTGGGTACAGTCACGGTCAGTACTCCTATAATTGAAGGCAAATTCTCCCAAAATCTGATCCAAAATGGACTAAATCCTATTAGACTATGATCTACCTGCCTTGCCTTCACCATAGGGAATTAGGTAGATATAGTTTAGCGCTCCTTTCCTTTAGAGGGAAGTGGGAAGGGGTAGATGGAAGGGGAGGGAGGGCCATATATCCATTGGTCATTTAGGCGTCATTTTATTATTTTAAGTGCCATTAAAGGTCGCCTACTTGATGTGTGCTATCATGACCTGGCTTAGAGGAGAGAGGATTAAATCTAACACAAGAGGAACTTCCCCCCAAATTGGGTCGAGGGGGGTGAGGCCCAGCTGTTTTTTATGGGGATGTGAACTGATTAAGAGGAACTAATGGAATATGCCTTCTTCCACACCTCGACATCAGAGAGATATCCCCGCTCTATAATTACCCTGCCATAAACTATAGGTGCGTTAGAAACCTAGCTATCGCGGGACTTAGATGCATGAAAAACCTCCCTATCGGAAATACAAGGTAAAACAGCGATGGGTATGTGTATAGCTATAAAGCATATAGGGGGCACCTGCTCAGTGTCCCTAATATCTTGTCGACAAACAATTAATTATGATCTGACGTAATATGGGTCAGGTCGTTGAAAAATATATAATCAGCAGCTCTACACATTTAGCACATTCTGCTAAATTAGGCTGAAAATGAAAAATAATATATATAATTGAGTATATTATTGTGTTGAGCTGATTAAAATGTGGTTATGTTAATTGAATCTATTTTGAACCCAATATTTGTCTTCAATTTGGGCTTATTTGAGAGGATTCCTGAAAGCGAAGTGTAATTTCCTGACAACTTCACCCATGAAATATTTTCCTTCGGGCCTTCAATACCTGGGACCCTGGGACCAGGTAGAAATGTAGGAATGGCTGTGATAACGTAATCCCAGCCCATTAACTGTCATCAAAAGTTGACCTATCCCAGATGTCACAATAGGGGACTTGCATGTCTCACTGCGCATGTCTACTGCAGTGCATGCTGGGATGGATTCGGATGAAAACTGACATACAAATATTTGGCAATATTTTATCGAAAATTGCAAGAATGTTTTCACCAATATCTTAGCTTGTATCAATCATCTATGAAAACCAAATGCATGATGGGAAAGATGGAGGCTTGTGTTATGGAAACATGTATAACACATGGATATTGACATTAGAACATTGATAAATAGTCCATGCTGAACATGACATGATTTCTATAGATTTTAGACTGTACCATTAGTCCCATAGTTCCATGCGAATCAAGATTCAAAATGGCGGCTATGCAACTCCCCTATTCTCTTTGAAGAGGGCGCGATTTCCTGCAGTGTCATAACCTCTCCGCCCGCCTGGTGTCTCCACATTAATCCCCCGCCCCGTCCGCCGCTCACATTACATCATTAGGCCAACAACAATAGGAAGTAATTATCACTGGTCAGTTGTCTGGTAATTGTTCTAATTATTTGTCCCTTTGTTGGAACGTTGTCATCTTTGGGTAGTTTAGCGCTTCAGGTGGTATGAAAACAAATACCAAATTTAATGACTGTGTGTATTAATTAAAGTGGCTAAGATAGTTAAAATGAGTAGTCATGGAATCGTGTGAAACTTTGTCAGTGTAATCATATATAATAGGTATAGCAATATCTGAAGTATTGAATATCAGCATTGCGTTTTCATTCAATGATTAGTGAATATGTGTAATGAATGGGTCAGAACCTAAACCCATGTCAAATCCATGAGGAAATGGCTTTGGAGACCAGGAGGTGCTGCCAGATTTAGCCCTGGTGGCAGAATGCCCTTTGTACTGACTCATATAATATGAATTTCATAGTTTTGATATTCACAGGAGTTAGTTAGGTAGGGTAATGTACACCAAATACTAGCAAATGAAGTCGAAATTCCGTTACTCGATAATCTAGCCAGCAACAGTGAGAAGTGTCAGTTTAATAATAAAGCCTCATAGTAGGCACGGTCAGAGCTACACTGACACGTGATCTCGGTGAACCCTATTGGTCAACTCATGAATATTCATTAGAGGTAACACTCGCCTGATTGGTTCATGTACATACCATTGTTTTATTAACCTTCCCTCACACATTACATTATGAAATAAAGGTAGTTCTTCACAAACACTTGGAACAGCAACTCCTCTTCCATCTCCTCTCTAGTGGGTAATATCCCATGTACAAATATGATATTAATTATATCCAGTAAGTTAACTCAACTTGCTTTGCCATCGATTTCTAAATTTATACGGAGATATCCCTGTATATCAACTGGTGGATCAACCCTAAATCTTGGAGCAACTAATCACTGATAGAAATAGGACTGTAGAAGTTCGGGAATACCTAGTCCAAAACACTTTGTCATGGCTCCCGTGCCTCCGGCAAACCTGAGATCCTGCAAGAAACTGTATTCCTACAGCGCCAACGTGGGACTTACATGTATAAGCTATTGCGCATTTTAACAGTGGAGAATTCTATTATAATAGAATATCAGCTTTGCTCTGTTGTAACGACATACTAAGCCAGACTTGCATATATTACAACCCTATATATATGCCTGAATAAAACTATTTTCAAATCCTTGTAATACTAAATTTTCATTCTTTTCGTGTGGAAAGTATTGATATACATGTTTAATTATTAGTTCTTGTATGATTTGCCTGTACCGCGTCGTATTATAGTCTATTTGAACGGTTCCAATTGCATGGTACTTCGAGAATCTCTATAAGAGGAAGCAACATTATGATTATCCTATAAACCAACGAGAGATAGACGCTCTCACGCTAGGACAACATTTATAAATAATCACTATTTTTTAAATTATTATTCAGGAAGTTTATACAGCAAATTCAAAATAAGAGTGATCAAGTATGAAGTGAAAGAGATCGTACAATGAAATATTATTATGACGGGGGCTGACGGGATTAAATCAACTAGGAATACTTTGCCATTGTGTTCTTCTGCCCACTGCTGTGTCTAACTAAGTCAACTGACTCAAATGGATGCTGAGCTAGTATTTCTTAACGCTAGACATTTCTATTCCATCCTCAGTTATAGCATGTAGTAAATTATGCGTCTCGTGCATTATTGACATTGAACAATGCTCACTGTTCTGTACAAAAGGGAAAATGGAACATGTGCTGCAATCATTTACCTACTTATGTTTAAAATAAGATACACGAATCTTACTGCTGACTTTACAACTGAATATTTCATTAACTAAGACATTATAATGCGGTGAATGTAACTCAACTAAATGTCGATCTGTATATAAGAAAAAAAAGACTGCCAGGTTTGCCTTCATATTGCAGTTACCTAATCCACAATTATGTAAGAATACAATCATCATACTGGTTTTAAAATCAATTGTATCGTCTCATGTTCGATGGTAATACTGTTTAATTGTCAATGTGTATGGATTCCCAGTTGTAATGAACAACTATCAAACGATGTCACGGCTATCACGAATATGCAGACAGGGTGTTATTAATATGCCGTTGTAATATCAATGCAGAAGGATAGTGCTTTTAAACTGCATAATAATCCAAAGGTAATGATGCTAAACGAAACTCTATCGGCAACCAAAATGCTATCCTGAGCTGTTTTAATTTGTCAGATTATCTTTAACCACATGCCTATCTGTGCAACCAATGCCCCATGCACTTTAATTGTTGCTTTAATACATTTTACAGCCCAGGTATCATCTGTAGTCGTTGAGCCGCTAGGAAAATTGACATGTATATAGTCAGAATGGTAGATCAATTTTCCTCGATTACCATTGTATGCGAATACCAGAAATTCATATCCCGCGCCAGGAGTAATTCAGTTCATTACAATATACTACAGAGAGATTCTCCCACTTTTATCCAAGACAACCGAGATTCCATTTTTATATCACTTTCAATGAATCTTAGAAATCCAAGATTTGTTTTTTTCTTCAATTATTGTATAGATGTTTTCAAAACCCCTATATCTGGATATTCCTGAACCGTCAAAGCTCAGTTTTTAATTATACGATGCTTCCCACCATTCAGAAATTACTTTGAATCAATCAACCTAGATTAATCAAATTTGTTAAAAACGTTGGTGTTTGGGTCTAGTTGAATATTTCATGGATATAATATAGACATCCATGAAGCCCTAAATTCCCAGTCATGGTAGGGGAAACGTTGATATCATATTTCCTTTGACAATTTCCCCTTATCTAACCCTGTTATAATCTATCTGAACGATTCCAATGCATGGTAGTTTGACGGTCTCTAAAATATTATAGGCAATGATTATCTTTATCAATGTCCCTCATTAATACATCATTGTTGACGCTATAAATGTGGAAAGGTGAAAATCAGGCAAGGTACATTGTGTATATGCCTGATATCCTCATCAGGCCGAGATGGCAAAGGCCATTCATAATTATATTCCTGCTTAAATCAAATATTTATAAAAAAAAATAATAAATAAGATCAGCCCCTACCTTCATCTATATCATATTTCACTGGAAAAGATCCTTCATCTGGAAATGCTTCTGATTCTGCTCTTCTCCTTTCCCATGTCTGCGATTCTAGGTTATTTCCTTCAGCATAGTCTGAATAGGGTAAACTTTGGACAACAGAAAACACACAAACTAGAGCCAAAAGCCACGCTCCCACTGCCGCCACAGCTCCTCCCATGTTGCCTGTTCTAGAGTATGAGTGAAGTGACCAGCGGTACAAGTAAGTGGTGGTGTACTGTCCTCAAATCTTCGTATAAGGTGACTTTCTCTTTTAGTCTTTCTCTGTCCACTTCACCCGCCTTTTCTGGTTGCTGTACGCATAAACTCCCAGAGAGAGCTGTTCCAGAAACTGAAATTGAGAGCACGCGAGCGTCTCCTCACAGCTGGGATGATTTCGGGGATTTGTTCACGTACTTTCTCGCCCCTGTTCTCGCGGGAATGGGACGGACCCTGCTCCAAGCAGCACGTCAATATGGCAAAGCTCACTACTACTGAGTTTGCGCGCTAGTCGTGGTTGGTAGTATTATTGTGGTAGTGTCTCGTAGCAAATCACGAACTTGGGCGGGATGTGAGGAAATGTTGTATGAGCTGTGGCACGAGTGTGGTACTTGGATTCTATTATACCTATCGCCCCGCCCGCGCCTCGCAGGACAACCAATCAGGTGCCATTACGTCACACCGAGCGTCCTCTCTCACCTGCGCGCCCGAGATGCGTAAAAGATCAACCAGAGCGGTATATGTCACGTGGTCGTGTTTCGCGCGCTCCACGAGAGGTGGCGCTGTGAGGTGGGGGGGGGGGCAGTAGGGAGTTGGGAGGGACGCTGGAGGGAGGGACGGTGTTTAGTTGGCAAGCCTATTGCATGGTGGGAATGCTCTGCTTTCAAGTATTAGTCGTCAGTAAATGTACAATTTGCCTTCACCAATCCTCTAAAACAACCCAAAGTTTAGACAAAAATCAGGTTATAAATTATATGTCCAAATAGATTTTTAATCAACGCAACACCAGATATTATATAATAATACTTATCATGTCTATGCCCAATTTAGCAGAATTTACTAAATGTGTAGAGCTGCCGATTTTACATTTTTCTGATGCTCTGACACATTGGTGTAACTCTTGGAACCCCAATCATGCCCAGCTGTGGACATGGTCAGAATGTTTCGCAACAGGGCGGACAATCAAATTCAGATTAGGGTGGCACATTCGTTGAACCTGATCTTAAGCTAAATATGTTGCGAAATAAGCATAAGACTCCGAAGCCTTAGAAAGAAACAATTTCACCTTTGTACGTATTAAGATAGAGTACGCCTTCGACATACTATACTAATTGGGCCAATTATTTCCCTTGATATTTTTTATATTTATCTAAAAAACATATCAGGATCTATATATATGTGGAGCCAGTTCATAGGTGAAGAGGAGTGAAAGTAGAAGTGAAAATATGTGTTGCCTTATACGTTTCATGCCGTTGATTTCCCTTGATGTTTTTATATTTTATCTAAAAAATATAGCAGGATCTATATATATTTTATCTAAAAAATATAGCAGGATCTATATATCTAGGTGGTCCTGGGTATGACCATAGAGTGCCTTTCTGTCTCTTTTCTCTATCTCTCTCTCCCTTCTTCTCTATCTCTTATTACCTGGGTATGATCATAAACTGCCTCCCTCTCAGCTCTCCCGCCCTTGATATAACACTACGAAGTGTTGATAAGGGCGTAAAGCAACCAATCTCACTCACTCACTCTATATATCTAGGATCTATGCCTGCTCACCCCTACCAAGACTGGATCAACTTGTTTTAGTGTTCAAGTCTTCGGAACTCATTTAGGGGCATTTTATTGTAAAATCCAGTTTATTGTAATGCTTCTTGAATGCTTCAAGATTCAGATTTGGTTCATACCTACCACTCCTGCCAAAACCAATGTATATTATACTACACTCTAACATATCTGAACAATGTTCGTCTTTCATACCAATCCACATGTGTATTCAATCAGGTTTAATAATTGTCTCTAAATAATAGAGGGCTGCTTACCCCTAAAAAGTAAACTGTTTGAAAACAATGATCGATATCTAGTACCTTCATCTATATTTTATTGTAATTATTCATCTCACCTATATCATCACAACTGCTGTTAGTATTAAGATGTTATTCTTGTAACAAAATATTCAAAAGGAACCAAAGTCGGCAGACATCGGAAGAACTGTAACTCACCGTCACAGACCTGTTCGACCTATTGTAAATATCACTCATGCAATAAAGAATCCTTGAATTTAATTTGAATTTGAATATATATGTGGATCCGGTTCATAGGTGAAGAGGAGTGAAAGGTGAAGTGAGAATATGTGTTGCCGTACGTTTCATGCCTTTGATTACTACAATACTTGTTATATTAATTATAGTCTACACAATACAGTATTGCAACTCTGAATTCTAGATATTTTGGATTAACTCTGTAATACTTTCACAACGAGTTCTGTTACTTGCGATGTTAATGTTAAAATGTGATGCGTTTCAGGAAAATTAGTCATAAGTCGCAGAAAATAGATTTTGAGATACCATTATATTTGAAAATAGGAGATCAAGCTGATTCCAATGGTGGTAAACATTAAGGACATTAGATTAGTACTTCTATATTTTAAGTTTGATATTTCCATTTCTGAAAAAAAAAATCAATATTTTTGGGGTGAACAATTACTAGTAAAGTAAGTGAATGTGCTCCATAGGATGATCTTAGAAATGCACAGATATATTTAATAGACTATCCTGAAATTTGGTTCATGTATTCATAAGACCTGTATGACTAGATACTCTAAAAATGAAAACATTCTAAAAAGGAAATCTTGTGAATAAATGACTTTTAAAAATATCAATTTTGCGACTTGTGACTCATTTTCCTGAAACATATCACAAATAGTGGTTGTTATTTCGGGCAAGAGTAGGAATACCTGATCCTATAGAAAAATCGATGTTTCCAGTTTTTATTCTCGATATTAGCACCCAAAAATGGCATTCAACATGTATGCAGATGGATATAAACATGTTCATACATGGGCACCCAATCCCTGTAATGGCAGAGGAATCCCCCGGGGGTGGTGGGATGCAATATTACTTAGGTTGGGAGCTTTATACTGTCATGATCTGTCTCTCCTGGGGGTGGGATGTACACATACGGACGTGTCCCCTAAGTCAGCTAATGACGCCATCTGGTATCTGCTCTATTCTTGCAATCATGAACCCAGAAATAGAGAAAGGGAGGCATTCATTAAACAATTACCAGGAAAGCCAAGGTCGGACTAGCCTACGCCATACTATATATGAGTGAAGTCGCCAGAAAGTTTACAATTTGCCTTCACTAAAATCTTTTCAAATAATTGCAAATTTAGGAGCAAAATGAGATTCAAAATACATTTCAACAAAAACAACCAGGATTTGTGAATAAAGGCAATACCAAATATACTCACATATATATATACTAGTATTGAGAATTTTTCGGGCTAATTTTTAGCAGAATATACTAAAAGTGCACAGCTTTGCGCCATTTTCTAACAACCTCACCCATATATTATATAGAGAATGGAACGAGCCGCCAGTAATCAAACAATTATTGGACGAGGTCAAGGACAATACATTTTCGATTACAACAGCGAGAGTTCCATTCTATATTTATCATATGTGCACAAAATTTGATCAAGTATCATGTGTAAATCATCAGAAAACACTGAAAAAGTAGCCGACTTGGTGAATAAAGTCTCAGAGACGGTGCAAACACCCCCAACTCTGTAGGCCTATGGCTATGCCTATGGATTTGGAAAAAATCTCATAATAATATGAATAATATAACGTCAATTTATAATATTGTGTCTGGTGGAAAATCCACTTGGTGATTTGATAACGCATTAATGACCAACATTGCGAGGCTGCTGGTCAACTGTTTGGTGCATAATCCCGAGGCGAAAAATCATCTCGATTTTCACAGACTTTTCATTATTTTTTTTTAGTAATCTTACATGTCTTCTTGATGAATTGACCATTGAGTATTCAAAGTAAGCCCATATATTCATAGAATTGGCAAAATAGTGGAAAAAATCATGATATCGATGGACAGACAACGAATAAAGATACAACTGTCACAGAAAGAATATTTCATATATATTGTGTGGCTATTTTCACCATCATGCATAGTTTGCGATGCACAAAATGAAGATTTCCCAAGAGCAATTTATATGAACAAAAATCATCCCCCTTGGAAGCAGAGCGGGGATACCATCTAGTGAAAATCGGTCATGTATTATTTGTTTCTTTCTGATGGCACTAGGATTTTCATTCATTTTTCTGGTCATTAGGTCTCAGGAATGATTTATTCGTATTCCGATAATAGTGAGAACCCAATACAAAATGAATATACAAAAAATATTTGGTATATATCTCATCATCCGGCCATCATTCAGAGAAGGTATAATGGTTGTTATTTATGCTTGCACCACACCTTGTTTCGTAACTTCTTATGATTACACCATTCATTATATATATTTCAATTGATAAGATTCAATATTCTTCAGCCTCGCATACTCTCTTTGGCTCACCAGTGTGCAGTCATGACATGATCTTTGTTTATGAAAGGATCAAAATATTGATTATCGTCATTATTATCCAGTTTCTACGGTTCAAAAACTCAAATTGAATGGTGTATGTCCTGGATTTTGTCCTAAGTTAAATAATTGCTTGTTATGTTGTCATGAATTTAATATCATTTAACCTTGTGCTTTAAACACATTCTGTAAATAGAGAGAATGGGACGAGCCGGCAATAATCGAAAATTTATAGGACGAGATTCATCCACATTCAAAAGAGAATTTAATGCTCTATTTAATGATGTAGGTTTTATTATGTATTTCTATAATAGTATATATAATATATAATAGTACCAGAATCACGGGTTGATTACCGATCACAGGGATTTGTTTACATGCTCCGCGGAGAGCCAAAGCTCCGCGAAGCATAACAACAGAGCTATTTTTAGACAACTACATTTCATATAGGACACGTCCTATATGAATATTTTTATAGCACCCCACTTATAGCATGTCTCATATAGAATGCGCGTATAATAATACTGATCAAAGTCCTTGTCAATAAACGGCTATACCATTATTATGGAATTAAATAATATTATGTTATGCTCGGGTTCTCCACCAGTGTTATAATGAAGATTTGATGTATCTTGGATATGAAATAGTTGCAGAATTATTGTAGGAAAATAAGAAGCATAAAGAAGAAGTCTGAAGGCTTTGATCCTAAGATCTAGAATGAATGTTTATGGTAGTCTAACATAGAGGTGGGTGCTTGGTCGATGTGGCTATTACTGATTGGTTGAATATTAAGTAGGTGAGGGTGCTACCTGAGCCTTCACATGCTACCGTAATTACTGCAATAAATGTAACACCAGATCAAAGTTACCTCGCCATTGGGATAGTATCACCTGAAATTTGGCATCAGTCCAAAACAAACATTGGAGTTACATTGGGCTCACATCCTCAACTTAAAGATAGAAGTATGTATCAGTAGTTGACATGAAAAATGCAGTAGTAAAGATTGATTTGAAGAGAGCAATAGATGATTGAGGGTATGTGTTAATTACAAGATAAACTATATCAAGAAGATGTTTTCTCTCAAAGAGCATTAATAAATTATCTAGCCTTTCCAATGAGTTCACTGAGAATAACACAGAGTTTAGGAGGCCTTCTAGAATGAGAATAGATGGATAGTTGTGCAAAGGAAGGTTTGTGCGCAGGAAAAATGCAGCCAAACCTTTAAACACCTCAAATGAAAAGAGTGACGTCATTCTGTGTAGAAATTTTGTGTAACAACAAAGATATTTAGTGTAGACATTCTGTGTAGCAACAAATAACTTTCTGGCCTTTACAGACACTATTATCTAAATATTATCCACCCCAGTAGTCAAGGACCATGCTGGAAGACCAGGATTTTTTTTCTGAAACATCGCTCCTATTTGTACGACATATTTAGGTACAAATAAAGAATATATTGAATTGAATTGGAATGACGTAGGCGTTTGACATGGTAACAGTGATTTTAGAATGACACTTTGAAAGAGTTGCAATGCTGACGAATTCAAAATACTTTGAGGAGATTATAACTATGCCTGTATTGTCTAATAGTTAATTATCCAAGCTCGGGTGGTGAACCCCATTGAGTTAGGGGATCCACGTTCACTCTCGCCTTGAAAATCGAGCTTTCAACTCGAAACCTTTTCTTCGCCATGTATTTCCCCTTTATATTGTTTCTGTTGAATAAGGGCTGGGGGGGGTGTGTGGGGGGGGGGGGGGGAGGGTTGAATTCACATTCGTCTGGTCATATATATGCTTATAACATGGTTCTTGGGATTTAAAAACAAATGTCTAGGTCAGCATAATATCACCTTTTGGAAGACATCGCTTCTTAAGTCTTGTATCTATAACTTTAGAAACAAAAGAATACCAGACAGAGGAGTGTCTTTTTAGATATCACATGACATATCATCCCATGGGATATACATTCTATAAGCCTGTGACTTATAGTGTATAACCTACAGCAAGAACATGAAACACTACGGAAATCATTAAAGCTGCACTCTCATTTAACATCGGTCTAAAGTAATTTGACCAGATTGTGGAGGATTCCACTTCAAATTCTTGTATAAACAGCAACAGAATATTGATAAATTCAGTCCTATAAGTCTCCGTGTAATAGCTGAGAATGTAGCTTAAAGACACTTGTACACTTTGTCTGGTTGCATTCACTTCTATCAAAACTAGCTAAAACTACACCAATCCACCCTACCCTAAATGACCATAACTCTAACTATAACTTGCACATTCAATTCAATCCAATTCAAGTACTCTTTATTGCCTGACAATAGTTAATTATATGTGTAAGATTACAGGTCTTCCAGTAAATGCTTTTCTTATATTTGACTTAGTGAATCGTATGTCACTCAGGGAGAATATGTATTAACACTATTACAATTCACAACAAAGCTTTGCTGAGGACTTTGTGATTGATAACTTGCACAGAATTTGATTTCAAGGCTGACTGACTCTTCAATGGTAAAATGCTGAATGTGTGTGTGTTGTAAGACCGATAATGATTGGATGGTGATGGACTGAAGTATAATAGAAAGTGTATATGGGTCAGATTTTCAGAAAATGTACAATTCACCTTCACCAATCCTCTCGAATAACCCACATTTAAGACAAAAATGAGCTTCAAAATTCAACATAACAGAATTTATACTATAAACCAATGCGATAACAAATACATTCAGATATACTCGGTATTCATAATTGTTCTGCCTAATTTAGCAGAAGTTTCTAAATGTGTAGAGTTGTCAATTGTACACTTTCTGAAAATCTGACCCATATTGTAAAAAGGATCACACCCCAAAATAGATGGAGTGACCTGGGGTTTATTTACATAACTCCAGATGACAAACCACCTGCTGACCATGGACTTCTGTCGGTGGTCAGTTGTGTGTCAGTCTACTAGCTACTACTTTGCTCTGAACTATGGAATTGTTACTTATATAATTCAGGGGTTGTATACTACCACCTGTGAGAAATGGGAAGAGAAATTCCACTAGAGGTACAACTTTAAGAATGTGAAGTTGGGTACCCTCTCTGCCCTTTCTACTGCCACTGTGTCTGTCAATAATTCCCGTACCGCTCATTGGCATATGAAGGGCAGCGACAAAGGCCTTCCATGCTTGCCTGTCATGCTGGGTCATTTCCCAGGTTTGTTGTTATGCTCTAACCTCTGCCTCCATGCTGTCATTAGTCTTTCTCGTATACCATTCCCCTCTGGCGTCCAAAGAGAGTGTGTGTAGCTAGTTTTAGACTGTCCTGCATTGTCATAAAACTTATGGAAGTTCTGCACTTGTCACTAGGGGTCCAGAATAGGGATGTTTGTACGATGGAGTTGAGGTTTCAGCAAAGGACATGGCCTGCCTATTAAGTCCATCGTCTTCTTGCTGTAGTAGTTGGCATGTCTTCCTGACATCTGTTGACAGGTTCTTGATAGGTAAGGTTCTGTGTGTGGCCAGTAAATATGAAGGATCCTTGTCTGTGAAAGGTTGATAGTATCTATTGGTCACATTCATAAAATGTACATTTCACTAGCACTAATTCTCTTAAATAACTAAAGTTTATATATATGATGAAAATGAGGATCCAAATAAAGTTCATAAATAACCAAACATAAGTTTTGAATCAACACAATACCAAATGATAATCATATACTCAAAATTAACTACTATTTATCAGTGATCAGTTTAAATTAGCAGAATTAAATTTTACTGGATGAGTAGAGCTGTCAAATGTACATTTCTTGGCGACCTAACCTCTGAATGGAAGTTCAGTGACAGACATTTAATCAGATGTCCAGTAGTTCTCATTTTAAGCAGAAATTAGCAGAATTTATTAAATCTGTTACTATTATTACATTCGGAAAGGTATGTCATACCAACAATCATGAAGACTATAGCTCAAGCCACAAAATAAGGCCCATTAAGAGACATCCCTCTAGTTGAACCCTGATAGCTTTTTATTTTTTCATACGAGTTCTGAAAAAGTATACATATTATCAAAGCTTACAATTTGGGGAACGGTTTGGTACAATTGTCACGTCTTAGAAATTATGATTGATAGTCAAGTTGCCATGGCAACTCTTTCTGACAAATTTTGAAATTGTAAAAATATAAGGACCTTGTAGCAATCAAATCTCTCCCTTTTCATGAAAAATTGCTGAAAAATAATTTTATCTAAGAAAGTTGTGGAAAACAAATTTCCGCATCTGTTGATTCCAATTTTGTCACAAGGAATAAAAACTGAATGAGTTGAGGGTCGAAATGGAAAAAATTACCAATTTTGGCATAGTTTTGTGAGACATCGGGGATGAGCAAGCATCTTGTGTGTAATCAGTGTGATAAACCACCCTAATTATTATTCAAGGCTGATATCCAAATTTGATTGATGACATGATGTATTGTAGATCTATATTGAATTCTCAAATAATTGGCTCCAGGGAGAAATGAAAGCAAATTAAACTAATGTAAATGCAATTTGCAAATACTGGTTAAATGGCTAATATAGCCCAGAATATGGTCAGTGATGACATTACCAAATAATGATGAATAGTTATGCTTAGTTGGTTGCCATGGTTACATCAGTGATTTCAATTTTCTGAAAAACAAATTAAATCTAAAGTCTGGCTCTAAAATTATAAGTATACCAAATTAGAATTAACACATTCCGAATAAATAGGTAGAATATTATATTTCTAGAAGTGTCCACGTCATGGGCCTTATTTAGTGCAATTACCTTTAGGTATATCTGGTTATAGTTGGTATTAAGCTGATTTAAAATATTTTTGGTAATGTTGAAGAGAATGTTTAGCCTCATATTTGTCTTAAATTTGGGTTATTTGAGAGGATTGGTGAAGGCGAGTTGTACATTTTCAGGAAACTTCCCCCATAGGTGCGGATGGTATATTGCCCTGATCTATTAGCAGTGTTCAAGTTCTTAAATGTTGTTCTTGTATTACCTCTGCCACTGCATTCCCTAATGGAATGAGAAGATAACACTTCTTATCCATTTTCGACTTTTTCATTCTTTTTTAAATTTGACCACAAATGGATACGCACCTGAGAGATTGAGTGTCAGTGCAACTGCACCAAAAATTGCTTCTCGGTCAGAATCCCTTTGTGTAAGCTGTAAGAGTATTTGTATGTTCATCAAGTTTAATCAGTTAATCCATCATTCTGTTGAATGAAGGAAAGCGGATCTTGTAGGGGCATTTTAAAATTCACAAATCGGGAATCTGAAGTGCCGGCAGTGTATGGGACAAACACGATTATTTAACTCAAGAGCCTTCCTAATCCAATATAAAGTTTCCCAATTATTTTCTCTCTCTGCTTTGTCTGTTGAGACTGGGCTTTTGAAACAGGACATTGACTTCTGTCTTCCAAAGCAAAAATGCAAGCGTTGTGGACTATCTTGAATGGTGATCTGGAAGTATCCCAAGCTGGATTTCTCCACCCTCTCATGAGCAATAAAAGGGTAAACACATAAACAGGTGTGATCTCTGGGGCACCATCCATAGGGGATTTGTATGTGGCACTGCACATATCTGTGACAGTGAATGCTGGGAAAGATTCAAATAAGATATGACATGTATGTGCATATTTCTATCAACGTATAATCAAAATTGACAGAAAAAGTTGGCCAGTATAGTGCTACTTGTATACATGATGTATGAAATCTAAAGGCATGATTAATATAGAACTAAACAAGAGGTAGATATGAGATGATGCATTTACAAAGCACATTTGGTGGTGTTCGAAAAAAGGCTATATGGGTCCGATTTTCTGAAAATGTACAATTCGCCTTCACCAGTCCTCTTAAATAACCCACATTCAAGACAAAAATGAGCTTCAAAATGCAGTTTAACATAACAGAACTGATACTTTTAATCAAATCAATACCAAATATACCCAGATATACCTGGTATTCATCATTTTTCAGCCTAAATTAGGAGAATTTCCTAAATGTGTAGAGCTCCCAATTGTACGTTTTCTGTAACCCATATCACTTGTGAAAAAACATGGCAAGCTGCACATATAATGTGTTCTCCAGCCTTTACACTAACATGTATCTCCAAGGAGATCCATTGCAAATCAACATTCAAGATGGCACACATGCAAGTTCCCTATTGCGTATAGCTCAGCATCTGTCCTTCAATATAGTTTGGCGCTGGAGTCCTCAACAGGAAAGGGGGAAGGGGGAAGAGAGAAGGGGGGAAAGGCCAGATACTTTGGTCATTTAAATGCACTCTCAGCTATGTGTGCGCAAATCTGTGCATTTTTCATTTTGCCTCATACACCAAGTATATGACTAACCCAAACATGTCCCCTAATATCTAAGAATTCTGAAGCCATTAAATGCATGTAAATAGCCAAAGACATGGTGCATTATTCATACGATGTGCACCAAATGGACAGGCATTGGATCGCCTCTCAACCAGAGATTTCAAAGGGATTTCACCCTACCCTAGTTAGCAAACGTCATATATTGGAAGTGAGGGCGCACAATATGCATAGTGTGACATTTTGTGGAATTGCATTCCACGTGACAAACAGATGTTTGTGATAGTGCTGGTTCTGTATGTGGGTCAGATTTTCACAAAATGTACAATTCGCCTTCACCAATCCTCTCAAATAATCCCCGTTTAAGACAAAAATGAGCTTCAAAATGCAGTTTAACATAACAAAACAGATACTTTAAATCAATGTGATACCAAATATACTCAGATATACCCAGTATTCATCATTTTTCAGCCAGATTTAGCAGAATTTACTGAATGTGTAGAGCTGCCAATTGTACATTTTCTGAAAATCTGACCCATGTACTGTATTTCACCAATAAAGCGCCGGGTCCCAAATAAGAGCCTGCCGCAAAAAGCCCATGGGGCAGTTTTGCAGGGCTGTCCTGCCCCATCTTACATAACTAGAATCAGTGCTAGTTGATGGCAGAAATTAATTAACTACTACCTTTTGAAACCAACATTTATATGAGGTCGAGGTCGGTAATAGGAGGTCAGTAGATGCGTTGAAAATACTACTTTGCTTTCATCATGACAGGGTTTAAACTCTGGGCGGTCATCTAAGTAATTCTTCATTCCTCTCTCTTTAAGAAATGGAGAGAAAATAAAGGAGTCTAGTTGAAAAATATTTAGGTAATGTATTCATTCCTGTGTTCTATAATAAGTACTGGCCCTGTGACTACTCTGTGTATATGAAGAGCATGACTCTCGATAAGAATACATTAATTTTAGACATTATTACTATTATCAAAAAGGTTGTTTCTGCATGTGTATTTCTTGATGTATTGCAATGTATAAGTGCCTGCCTCAAATAAGGGCCTGGGCAAGGAAGGGGCCTGGGCGTTTTATCGGTGAAATACGGTATATGTTACAAAGTATGGAAGTCAGAGTAACAACAGTCTTGGAGGTTGATGAATATGTGATGTGTTTCAGGAAAATGAGTCACAAGTCGCAAAATTGGTGTTTTTCAAAGTCGTTTACTTACAAGATCTCTTTGTTGGAATATTCTCATTTTTGGAGTGTCTAGTCCTTGTGGTTGTATGAATACATCTACCAAATGTCAAGACTGTTTATTAAATATATCAGTGCGTTTCTTAGATCATCCCATTGAGCATATTTAGCTACTTTGCTGGTAATTATCCACACAGAAATATTGCAAACGTTTTTTTCAAAAATAAAAATATCTAACTAAAAAGATAAAAGTACTTATTAGTTGTCCTTAATGTTTACATTCTTTGGAATCGGGTTGGTCTCATCTTTTCAAATATGGTGATATCTCAAAATTTATATTTTACGACTTATGACACATTTTCCTAAAACGGATCACATATGAGCTGGTTTTGACAACCTGCAGTACACCTCCTCAGGACCTACCCAAGATAACAACATCTTATACATGTTATGTTGATTACACAAGACATTCTCTCCTAACCAAGTCAATCGTTGTTCAAATCTAAACAACTAGATTCCTTAGTTCATATGTTTAGAGTCAGTCATCGCACAAAGTCATAGTAAATATCCAAAATATCCAACACTTTTCTTTGGGGAATATCCTTTTCTTTTTCTAAGATGTTCTCTCACAAAAGTGTTTATTTTGAGATGCAGTCATCCAATAACGTCGTTATAATGTCCTCACACTGGGACCAGTGGGGAGAAGGATAATAAAAATAGACCCTGCGCACACGCATATGGGTCAGATTTTCAGAAAATGTACAATCCAACTTCGCCAATCTGTTCAAATAACCCAAATTTCAGACGAAAATAAAGTTCAAAATACAGTTCAACCTCACCAAACAGATTGCTAGAATCAATGTTATGCTGAATATTCTCGAATTTACGTAGTATTGACCAAATTGCAGCCTAATTTAGCAGAATTTACTAAATGTGTAGAGCTGCCAATTGTACATTTTCTGAAAATCTGACCCATATATGTGACCAGGGGTTCCCCAATACCATGCCTGTCTTGAATGGGTCATTACAGGGCACTGGTGCAGTAGTACCCAGAGCAAAAATCGATAAAGAATTTGCTAATTTTAATCAGTTTTTCTTAATTTGAAACGTTTCACCAGAACATATTATAGCATCAGAGTGTTTATCTCAAGAATAGTCACTACATTTTAGGATCTTCCACAGCTGATAATGCATCTTTAACTGATGAACAGGGACTAATAGCATTCCTTCTTCCATACATCGACATCAGAGAGAGAAATCACCATTGTTTAATTATCCTTTCATGACCCTTCATTTTAATGAGAAGAGCCACTTTAAATGTTGTATTGTTTATGTTTTAATGATATCAATCGGAATATTTAAAAGCATATATCTTAATTTTGGTGGCAAAACTGGAAAATAAATAACACATTGGTTGCCATGACTACTTCTCATGAAACCACTAGTGGTTTAACACTTAAAAATATAAATCATTTGAGGCAACCCCACATCATATCCAAATAAATCACAATGAACAAAATAATTAATTTTGTCAAAGTAAACATTTAAAAAATAACTGGTAAAATTAACCGGTATTGCGCTTTTAATATACAACATTAACACTGCTCAGCGTTGGCCCTGGCAGCCCCCTGTTGATTTCTTCCCAACAAACGCTATAAATATTGAGGGGCTCCCAGCTAAAATCTGACGCTCATGTATGTTCACAGGATAGATCGAATCAGCCTTAATTTAATGCTTGGTTTTCCCTGCCGCCGAGGGACTCACAACCACTCATGGATGGCATACAAAAGGCAGGACACATAAATACATATGAGGCCCACTTAAGGCAACAACAATTAGGCGCTAAGTGATGCCCCAGACGGGATTGACAATCAAGTTAAGCTGTTGAGTGGAGGGAATGCACAATCAAAGATTGATGGTGAATGCCATAAAAAGGTTGTAGCTGAGCGTTTGAGAAAAACATGGCGACGAAAGGTGACCGTGAAGACTTGCTGCCATGGTGGAACATAGGGTTCATACATGCAGCGGACCCTCAAGGCCCATTCACATTAACACGACCAGCCGGCCGATCCTTGCCGGCTGTAATACTTTAACATTGTGTATTTTACCGTGCGGCAGCCGTACACCAATCGGCCGTTGTAGTGTGAATGGGCCTTAAAGTCACTTGTCAATTATGCCTCTCTATTT
Organism: Sthenelais limicola; assembly: GCA_942159475.1. NCBI lineage: Eukaryota > Metazoa > Annelida > Polychaeta > Phyllodocida > Sigalionidae > Sthenelais > Sthenelais limicola. The sequence goes on along the minus strand of OW804099.1, from coordinate 98,219,828 downwards.
CATGGTCCTGGGTATGATCATAAAGTGCCTTTCTGTCCCTTTTTCTCGATCTCCCTCTCCCTTCTTCTCTATCTCTATTTCCTGGGTATGATCATAAACTGCCTCCCTCTCAGCTCTCCCGCCCTTGATATAACAATATTAGATGTGTTGATAAGGGCGTAAAGCAACCAATCTCACTCACTCACTCTTTCTATTTCCATACACTTTAGAACTATTTCATATAAATTGAAAAGGCTGGATTTAGATGATAGTTTTTATAGAGGAGGACAGATCTCGGATGAGGTAGATTACATATGACAACATATCATAAGTAAGCATTAATGAGCTCTATCTCTGAAGCCTTGGGATTATGCACCAGTGAACCTTCCTCCTACACTCCACCCCCAGCCTCAATATAATAGCCTTCCCACTCCCACCCCGCTTGGTCAGACAACGGAAACCTTTCATCCCCATCAGCGATAACATCCCGCCGGTGTCTCTCATGCCCAGACTTTATCATGTGGGTCAGATTTTCAGAAAATGTACAATTCGTCTTCACCAATTCTCTAAAATAACCCCCATTTAAGACAGAAATGAGCTTCAAAATGCAGTTTAACATAACAAAACAGATACTTTAAATCAATGTGATACCAAATATGCTCAGATATACCCAGTATTCATCATTTTTCAGCCAAATTTAGCAGAATTTACTGAATGTGTATATCTGCCAATTGTACATTTTCTGAAAATCTGACCCATGTATTATAATTTTCTTGTGGTGTTACTTTCCAAAGTTGTTAAATAGTTGGTGAAGGATGATACGATAAGCAAACTCAGTTCCACTTCTGAGACCCTGGGCGAGCAATAGGTTTTTTTTATATTAATGTGATAGCTCTTGCATAATGGCCCTATCAGGATACCTTATGGATCACATAGTAGGTTAGAGTTTATTTTGAAATATATCATGTAAATCAATTACTCGGGAATAACATAATACAATTAATAAACATATTGAACTCACTGACAGGAAGTAAGATGTTTCTTTCACCCAAGGTACATATCAAATTTGATGTGTCAAATTTGGGGGAAGGGCTAGGAAAGGCCAGGGGGTAGGGGTGAGATGCACTGGCCAAGGGGAGGGAGGAGGGGTTGATCGTTACTATCTCCAACACGTCTCAATCTACAATACATTCAAGCAGATGATAAGTCTGCTTTTTGGTGTTTGTATGCATATGGGTGAAGACGCCAGACATGTTCAATCACATTTAGTAAATTCTGCTACAATTAGGCTGAACAATTCATAACTACTGGGGATATCTCTGAGGATATTTGGGAATACGTTGATTTAAAAACTCTTCGATCATTTGTAACTGTCTTCTGAGCATTTGTTTTTGAAATTATGTTATTTGAGGGGATTGGTGAAGGTGATCAGAGTTGTATATTTTCTGACGATTTCACCCATATATATCTAGTCGATGTGCTTGTCATAAATACTATTCCATATCCACGATGCATGTGTGTCACTGCGCCTCCTGACATAATTCAGAAAATCGGGGGAGGGTGTTACCTAGTACATAATATATACTAAAACAAATAAACTAAGTTAGTTTGATAATTTTGTTTTGATTCATTTCATTGTTGTTATTTTTTTATTGAAAACTGATGCAGTTTACGAAACAAAAATTGGAATTCTGAAGAACCAACGCATACGGGATGATAGGACAGGAATTGTGATCCGGTTACATAACTGGCTTTTTTTTGCACAAAATCCACAACACAGATAGGATCTCTTGCACTATAGTTCTATTGGAATATTCTAATTTTAAGAGAATTAGATTTAGACCCTATAGATGCACCCCCCCCCCCCGTTATATTCACTCAATCTGCTCTGATGGATGGAATAGTTCATTGGAGAGAACGGATTCTATTTGCTCATCATTTGACTATCAGTCTAGTCTAAGCCAGCTTCCATTTGGTGAAAAGTAGGAGGTGATTCGGAACTCATTTCATGTTCTCAAACTGCTGGACCGAGGTCCTACCAGAGGAAGCGTCGGACGTCCTGCGAGACGCTACCTTGACGCTCTGACGTCATTAAATATGTATCTACCGGTGCGTTCGGGAATAGAATACAAATGGAAATAAACACCAAACTCCGTCTCATATACAGATGCGCAAATGATAGCTATGCATCTCGTTCATCAGTGCCATCTTGTCTGAGATCCATATTTGATAGCTGCTCTTGGTAGATGTTCATTTCGACGGTTGAAGTTATTGCATTGTCGAAGGGTTACTATAGAGAGCCTCTCGACGGATCTACAGAAGGTCATTTCGGAACATGTGCGGCTATTTTTCTTGTTCAAAATTCATAAACTGAGCTAAAAGGTGAATCTAAGTCGCATATATAGTCCAGTATTATAATATAATGTGAGTCTGAGTTCAGTAATTCAATATATACTTGTTATGTGTTTATCGTTTATGAAACGTTGTAATTGAAAACCTCTGATATATTTGTGTTTAAAGTGTTTTTTTAAAATTCAGGTTTAGATATTTTACAAGAGTAGTGTTCTCATTTCGATTGGCGAAGCCATTTACTTTTTCAGGAAAATATCAATTATACTTTTATATTAAAATGAATAGATAAACCTCAATTTCTTAAAATATAAAATCGATAAGAAGGGTGCATAATACTGTGCTCTTTGATTGTACCTCATTAACCTTGTTATCAATTCTGATCATATGTTTATAATAAACATCAAATACTAATTAGATCATTTTACATTTCATCAGTTAAAGCGTTTTAGAATTATATTTCAACTTATGGAGTACAATTACAAGGTCATAGAATTACCCATCTACAATCAAAAGGTTTTAAAAAGGTTTTTAGAGGTACTCCTCTACAGATAGAGTCCTCCGCAGGGGGTCAATGTCTTAAAACGATCTTTAGGCTGGCGTTTACTTTCATAAACTAGCTTTTATTGTCTAGTTTCTAGTTTTGTTGTGAAAACCTAATCAAATCTGTAAGCGACAATTTTCCATTCTCAAATATGTTGAAGTGTAAGTAGTGAAATCTAATTAACAACCATATTCGATTCAGATGGATTCAAAATGCAAAAGAGAGATTCATTGGAATTCAGACTTCCCCCTTTCATTAACATTATTTGTAAAAATGAATCTAGTAAACAATGGGTATGTACGAGCCTTTGTGCTATGGTGATGGTTCTTTTGGTGTGTTTCCCGGTTTTATGTTCTGTTCTATGCTATGTAGACTGATCTGGAGACATGTCAAGGAACGCGTTCCGGCGTGAAAAATTTTGCCGATTTTGCTGGTCGCTTGGAGCGACCATGGTCGCTCTCGGCGACTACCGAAGCGTAGTAGCTAGTAGCGCTAGCGCTTTTTAGTCCCGGTCTCCCACTCTAATAGGCGCACTACCAAAGTTTTGGTGGTCGCTGGTCTCCAATAGGCGCACTATTAATGTAACGATAATGATTAGTGGTCGCCTAGTCTCCCACTAGACGCACTAGCAGTGGTCGCCTGGTCTCCCACTAGGCGCACTACCAATATAGATACCAATTTAGTGGTCAACAATATACTTTGTAACTCCATGCTTCATACACTAGAGGTCATGAGTCAAAAGGTTATTTGTCAGTCCTCTCACCAATTACATTTCATTATTATTGAAGGTGTGCTGATAAAACTTGAGTACATAGATTCGACCAATAAATGTCTTCTCACTTAAGAAACAAGTATTATTTAAGTCTTGTCATAATAGATTACAGGGCGCTTATGAAAATCAATGTAAATTGAGATGTGCTTTGTAATACGAAATAAATGAAATTTGAACACAATAAAAAGATATCTAAATATGATATTCTAGGATGATAATGATAATGATAGATATTCTAAATAAACAGTCATACGAAATAATATAGCCTAATATTCTCAGTTGCTGTTGGGTAATATTACATAATATAATGATAAGATCTAATGATATAATATAGGGGTAGCTTAGCTCTCTAGGTAGTAAAGATATTTCAATATAGGCTATATTAATGAACCCAACTCTCACTCAATACATAATAATGCAATATAAATCAATATGTCACCAATGAATATTTAATACCTGGTTATAAGCTGAAAGGTAGATCATGACTCCATATCATATAGATCGCCGTTTCCGCTTATATGGGTCAGATTTTCAGAAAATGTACGATTGGCACATCTACAATTTAGTAAATCCTGCTAAATTTGGCTGAAAAATGAAGAATACCGGGTATATCTCGGTATATTTGGTATCACATTGATTTAAAGTATCTGTTTTGTTATGTTAAACTGCATTTTGAAGCTCATTTATGTCTTAAATGAGGGTTATTTGAGTGGATTGGTGAAGGCGAATTGTACATTTTCAGAAAATCTGACTCATATATGACATATCCATGGGTGCAGTGGGGGAGGGGGGGGGGCATCATCATGAAGAATATCAATATAAATACATTATATAATCATACAATTCTATACCTACCAAGAGACTGTTTTGGTGATATTCATATAGAGTAGTTGAGCAATTGTTCCTCGGATTGTTCCTCGGATTGTTTTCATATATTTAGGCAATTGTGAACGATCTATTGGTCTAAAACTTATCACCCATGTGTTGCCCCCAATAACCCCCTCATCATTGATGGGGCAATGGGCCCGCATACATAAACATGGCAAGGAGGTTCTGCTCTTTGATAAAAATTAAGATTTATTCAGATCGGACCATTTTAAGGGAGGATTTACGAGCTTTCTTTCCATTTAAAATTAAGATATTTCCCATTTTTGGCATTACCTGGTATGTTCAATGGGTTAGGGCCTAGATCTATACAAATCATATCAAATATATACATGAACCATGTTACCTCTCTTAAGCTTCAGTGGAAACTTTCACCTCATTCATCCCCTGTCTCCTAATTAGTTACTGGTACTGGAGATGTTCTGAAGGAGGTTACTGGAGGAGTTCAGTAAAGAAGGTTACTGGAGGAGTTCATTGGAAGAGGTTACTGGAGGAGTTCATTGGAGGAGTTACTGGAGGAGGTTACTGGAGGGGGTTACTGGAGGAGGTTACTGGAGGAGTTCATTGGAGGAGGTTACTGGAGAGGGTTACTGGAGGAGGTTACTGGAGGGGTTCATTGGAAGAGGTAACTGGAGGGGTTACTGGAGGAGGTTACTGGAGGAGCCTACTGGAGGAGTTAATGGAGGGGGTTAGTGGAGGGGGTTACTGGAGGAGCCTACTGGAGGTTACTGGAGGAGGTCATTGGAGGGGGTTACTGGAGGAGCCTACTGGAGGAGTTAATGGAGGGGGTTAATGGAGGGTGTTACTGGAGGAGGTTACTGGACTGGTAGAGGGGTAAATAAGAATCATAATGAGAGTGAAAATTTAATAAGGAAAATCAATAGTTTACAAGTTATGAGGGTTGAAAGATGAGAAGATTATAATGGTAGAAATACAGTGGTAAGGTGAGTGATAATAGGGAGGGTTGATAATTTTAAAGAATTTTTAATGGCAAATGGTAGAGGGGTAAATAAGAATTCTAATGAGAGTGAAAATTTAATAAGGAAAATCAATAGTTTACAAGTTATGAGGGTTGAAAGATGAGAAGATTATAATGGTAGAAATACAGTGGTAATGTGAGCGATAATAGGGAGGGTTGATAATTTTAAAGAATTTTTAATGGAAAATGGTAGAGGGGTAAATAAGAATTCTAATGAGAGTGAAAATTTAATAAGGAAAATCAATAGTTTACAAGTTATGAGGGTTGAAAGATGAGAAGATTGTATGGTAGGGATATAATGGTAAGGTGAGCGATAATAGGGAGGGTTGATAATTTTAAAGAATTTTTAATGGAAAATGGTAGAGGGGTAAATAAGAATTCTAATGAGAGTGAAAATTTAATAAGGAAAATCAATAGTTTAGAAGTTATGAGGGTTGAAAGATGAGAAGATTGTATGGTAGGGATATAATGGTAAGGTGAGCGATAATAGGGAGGGTTGATAATTTTAAAGAATTTTTAATGGAAAATGGTAGAGGGGTAAATAAGAATTCTAATGGGAGTGAAAATTTAATAAGGAAAATTAATAGTTTAGAAGTTATGAGGGTTGAAAGATGAGAAGATTGTATATGGTAGGGATATAGTGGTAAGGGTTGTATGGGCAGTTAGTATGGGTAGCAAGCCTGTAAGCAAGTGTCCTAAGTGTCTGTACATTTTCTGAAATCTGACCCATGTATCTATGCATATATATGCATATATTATGTGATGTGTTACAGGAAAATGAGTCACACGTCTCCACCACTCTGATGTGCTGAATTAACCTCTTAATATGCTGAAAAGTGCTGCACTCTGAAGTCTCCTACATGCCAATAAATTATTCAATAAATTATACCCTCCTCCCTCACACCCTTATCCCTCATACCCTGCTCCCTCACACCCTCACACCCTTCTCCCTCACACCCACTTCCCTCATACCCTCCGCCCTTATACCCTTCTCCCTCACACCCTTCTCCCTCACACCCACTTCCCTCATACCCTCCGCCCTTATACCCTCCTCCCTTCTCCCTCACACCCACTTCCGTCATACCCTCTGCCCTTATACCCTCCTCTCTCATACCCTCCGCCCTTATACCCTCCTCCCTCACACCCTTCTCCCTCATACCCACCTCCCTCATACCCCCCACCCTCATACCCCCCGCCCTCACACCCTTCTCCCTCATACCCTCCGCCCTTATACCCTCCTCCCTCACACCCTCCTCCCTCAAACCCGCCTCCCTCACACCCACATCCCTTGTACCCTCCTTCCTCAGTCCCTCTCTCAGACCCTCCTCCCTCGGAACTAAAAATTGTGCAGTGAGAATTAACATAGGATTGAATGGGAATCCCATAGAAACCTATGCAAACTAAAAATTGTGCAGTAAGAATTAACATAGGATTGAATGGGAATCCCATAGAAACCTATGCAAACTAAAAATTGTGCAGTAAGAATTAACCTAGGATTCAATTGGAGTTCCATTCAAACCTATGTTAACTATCTTTAGTGCATAATAAATCTGATGGTGGTATTATCATTGTTTTTCACAATTAATGCTACTCCAGTATATCCTCCAGTAACAATTCTAGTACCCCCCTCCTCCAGTATCTCCTCCAGTACTTCATCCAGCTTTTCCTACAGTATATCCTCCAGGAGGCGGTACAGGGGGGTGTACAGGAGGATGTACAGGAGGAGGTACAGGGTGTGTACAGGAGGATTTACAGGTGTATGTACAGGAGGACGTACAGGAGGAGATACAGGGGTATGTACAGGAGGATGTACAGGTTGGTGGTACAGGGGTATGTACAGGAGGAGGTACAGGTTGGTGGTACAGGGGTATGTACAGGAGGAGGTACAGGGGGTGTACAGGAGGAGGTACAGGATGTACAGGAGGTGGTACAGCGGTATGTACAGAGGAGGTACAGGGGGGTGGACAGGAGGAGATACAGGGGTATGGACAGGGGTGTGTACAGGAGGATTTACAGGTGTATGCACAGGAGGATATACAGGATGAGATACAGGGGGTGTATGTGAACGTAAAAATTACGGTTCATTATATTGTACATGTTACATGAGGCAGATTTTCAGAAAATGTGCAATTGGCAGCTGTACACATTTAGTAAATTCTAAATTAGGCTGCAATTTGGTCAATCAATACAAGATAAATTCGAGTATATTCGGCATTGATTACATTGATTCTAGCAATCTGTTTGGTTAGGTTGAACTGTATTTTGAACGTTATTTTCGACTGAAATCAGGGTTATATGAGAAGATCGGCGAAGTGGAATTGTACATTTTCTGAAAATCTGACCCACATACTCCTCCTACATATACATATGATAATTATATACATACACATATATGCATGTGTATGTCATCCTTCATTAAACATGAATAGATAGCATCTTGAATTGAATTGAATAAAGAGAAGGCGGCAGGGTGAAGGGAGGAAAGGGAGATTAATAGGCTATGTATATGTGTACATATATGTGTACATACATGTACATACATGTCTACATTCATATTTGAGCCGCATAATCCGGCCGCATATCACGGCCGACGAAATCGGTAAGAGTTGCGAAATGGGCGGCTGAAGTACCGCAAATTGCGGCCGCCGGCCCCGGCGGCGGTGCGTAAAAAGCGGTTCGACGGCCGCGAAAGTCGGATGGAATTTGCGTCAATTTCGGTAATGTTGCGATAAAAACGGTTGCCGCTTTTTGCGCATGCGCAATTTTCGGTTATATGCATTCCGCTTTCCATAGGAGAAAACGCGGGAGCTAGATGAGCCAGGCCAGACAGAGATATATAGAGCGGCCGCAATTGGCGGCCGTAATTGGTGGCCACAATAGGCGGCGTCAGGTAGACACATTTTGTAAAATGTTAAGCCTGCTTATTTAGAAAGAATCATTATATAATCATACAATTCATACATGTCATTTCTCTACCGAATTTCCCGGTTTAATATATTTCCATATATGTTCTTTGTGTATAATGATATAACTAATTATCGTGGCGACGGTAAATATCAATGTTAAATAATATGGAGATCGATCAAAGAACAATAGCAACAATAATATAAGTAAAGTCTCACAAATAAAATCACGTTTCGTCGCAGTATGTTCTATTTTTTTCCAAAAGAATTCATATAAATTCATTTTTCTAGAATACCTTAAAACAACCAAGTCAACGATGTAGGACACATTAGAAGCTAACTTATTGAACACAACAATTTTTTAGTAAGGACCTGATTAGATTATGAAAAAAACATCAAATAAATAATCATATATTTAAGCAATTGCGAACCGTGTATTGGTCTTAAACTTATCACCCATGCATGTGCCCCTGATTACCACCCTTATGGTGGGGCAGTGTGCCATCATACATAGACATGGCAAGGAGATTCTGATATTTGATTAAAATCTAGATTTATTCAGATCAGACCATTTTAAGTGAGGATTTAAAGCTTTCTTTCCATTTAAAATGTCTCTTTTCAGTATAGCCAGGTATATAAAGAGCGGTATGAATACCCTACATATATATATATACTGTCTACATACATATACACACACATTTATTCATACATACATATCCATATATACACATATATGAGTAATTCCACCAATTGGTTGACATTGGACTATAAAATAAATTTTTGCATTTTTAACAAGAATTCTTGGTCTGGAGGTATTTCAATCAATTCTCTCTCTCCACAATGTGTCTCTTTCTCACTCTCTTTCCCCTCTCCCTCTCTTATACACAAGCATATACATACACGTATAGATACATATATGCTGCCATTATGACCTTACTATTGCAATTTCTGACAAAACTAGAGTAACTTCCGACTTGGACAATTACTCTCCTTTAACATTTGTTCCCCCCCTCTCCCCACACCCCCCCCCCCTCTCTCTCTTCCTCTCTCTTGCTTCCATTTCCCCCGTTTCTTTCCCCTTGTATATATATGACCCATTCTCACAAAATCGACAATTTTCTCTTTCTTCATGTTTAGCTATAGTCATATATAATACTATTTCATTGTCTTCTCTCCTTCCCTCCCCTCTCCCTTTCTCCCTCTCTAATAATTACCCCCCCCCCCCCCCCCCCCGCCCCTATAGGAATTCCAGTGTTAATCTTTAGGGGTCGATTATTTTCTTAATGGGAGTAGCCTTCCCAAATTCATTAATGCATTCATATGTACATGATTGTCCCTCCCATAAAGTACTCCCATATTCCGCCAGTACCTCCTCCTGTATCCCCTCCATGGCCTCCCAATATCCTTTCTGAAAATGATCCTGCTGTCCCTCCTCCAATACTTCCTCAAGTAATCAACCTCCTCCAGTAACCGGTTACTGGAGGAGCCTACTGGAGGAGGTAACTGGAGAGGGTTACTGGAGGAGCCTACTGAAGGGGTTACTGGAGGGCAGTAACCTCCTCCAGTAACATCCTCCAGTAACCCTCCTCCAGTAGGCTCCTCCAGTAACCTCCCTCCAGTAGGCTCCTCCAGTAACCACCTCCAGTAACCCCCTCCAGTAACCTCCTCCAGTAACATCCTCCAGTAACCCTCCTTCAGTAGGCTCCTCCAGTAGGCTCCTTCAGTAACCTCCTCCAGTAGGCTCCTCCAGTAACCCCCTCCAGTACCCCCTCCAGTAGGCTCCTCCAGTAACCCCCCTCCAGTACCCCCTCCAGTAGGCTCCTCCAGTAGGCTCCTCCAGTAACCCCCTCCAGTAACATCCTCCAGTAACCCCCTCCAGTAACCTCCTTTAGTAGGCTCCTCCAGTAACCTCCTCCAGTAGGCTCCTTCAGTAACCTCCTCCAGTAGGCTCCTCCAGTAACCTCCTCCAGTACCCCCCTCCAGTAGGCTCCTCCAGTAACTCCTCCAGTCACCTCCACCAATGAACTCTTCCAGTGACCTCCTCCAATAGGCTCCTCCAGTAACCTTCTTCACTAACCTCCTCCATTAACTTCCTCCAGTAACCAATGAACTCTTCCAATAACCCTCTCCAGTAACCTCCTCCAGTAACCCTCTCCATTAACTCCCCCAGCAACCTCCTCCAATACCTCCTCCAGTAACCTCCTCCAGAACATCTCCAGTACCAGTAATTAATTAGACGAAAGGGGATGAATGAGGTGAATGTTTCCACTGAAGCATAACAAATCTATGCTTAAGAGAGGTAACATGGTTCATGTATATATATTTGATATGATTTGTTAATAAGATCTAGGCCCTAACCCATTGAACATACCAGGTAATGCCAAAAACGGGAAATATCTTAATTTTAAATGGAAAGAAAGCTCATAAATCCTCCCTTAAAATGGTCCGATATGAATAAATCTTAATTTTTATCAAAGAGCAGAACCACCTTGTCATGTCTATGTATGCTGGCCCATTGCCCCATCTTTAATGAGGGGGTTATTAGGGGCAACACATGGGTGATAAGTTTTAGACAAATACATTGTTCACAATTGCCTAAGTATATAAAAACAATCCGAGGAACAATTGCTCATCTACTCTACATGAATTCAGTCTCTTGGTAGGTATAGAATTGTATGATTATAGGCCTATATATATATATATGAATTTATATTGATATTCTTACATGATGATGCCCCCCCCCCCCCCCCCCCACTCTTGGTTGTAGAGGCTACATCCGTTGGTAATGTTTATTCATCAGTTACAAGTGTCACAGCATAATCTGTCATCTCGTATTTAGGTACACCACAATGTTTATCTAATTATCCATGTCAGTTACAACATCAAAGTAAATCACAGAATACACTGTCTGACATGGCTTTAGATTCTTGTCTAAGACTAGGTTTAGTTTTAAATGTCAGCGTCACATGTGGAATATAAAATCCAGGCCTGGATAAATTCTAAGAACCAGGGGTGACGAATATATATAATAGTAATAGTAATAGCTAGCGGTTACCAAAATTTGGCAGATATGCTAAATATATATATAATGCAAGTGGATTAGAAAAGAAAAAGAAAAAAGAAAACCCAAGTGAATAGATGTGTTGGTGAATAATGGGCCGCTTCCACAGGTCGGAATAAGCCTTCGGTTGCAATTGGTTTTAATAAGAAACCAAGCACATCGGTTTTCATAGGTTTCCATAGGTTTCTCACACAAATAGATGCTATTCCGACCAATCCGAGCCGGCCATAACTTGTCACAACTGCCTGGAACGTTTGTTCGGCTTCCATCGGTTTCATAAAAAACCGACTGAGACCGATGACAATTCAACTGGTTGGATTATTGTTTTTAGCCCTTCGGTTCGTTCGGTTCGCCTAAAATATTCCGACGGTGATATAAAATGCAAAAGGCTGAACCGAAATTAGTTTCAGTTTCATTCATATATGAGTAGTACTTATATGAACATCTCATAAAAAATGAGAAGATCATCTTCGACGAGTCATTTAAATGGAGTGGAGCTAAAATTCCTTCACTGTTTATTCGTAATTTGATCATTAAGCCCATATATGAGCAATTCCACCAATTGGTCGACATATGACTATAAAATAGATTTTTGAATTTATAATGAGAAATCTTGGTCTGGAGCTATTCTAATCAATTCAGTTTGCTTCCCCACTGGGAAATACATCGGAAATACCCTACTTTTGCATATCTAGCATTAATATTTTAAATTCTAGAGGAAAAAAACACTGTTTTATTGTAAACAGTCACATTATCCCCCTGTTTTGCATTATTGTACCTCAAGAGGGCTAAAACATGATGTCACCGTAACGTGCCGGCACGTGCTTGTATAGTGCGACTACCCATGATAGTCCGACCCCGTGCTTGTATAGTGCGACTATTATTATGTAGATTTGGCCATTTGGTGGTCTGTCGGTCTCCGTGGTGGCGCACTACCAGTGGTTTGGTAGTCTCTTGGACGGACCACCAAGTCGATGGTCGCACTAGCAGACGACGGACGCCCAGTGCTTTTCTTGACATGTATGCTGATCTGAGGTGCGCCAAGAGTCTTTCTCATAATTATATCTAATAACTGCTAGAACAGCATTGTCATGGTAAATTGAGTGATTTATGTGACCAGCAGAAGAGGACAAATGACAGGTATTAAATTTTATATAACCAATAGAGATCAATTACCTGGGAATTATTCTCTGGATAATTGCCGGTCATTGTGGCGGGAGGCTAGGACCTGCAACGTCATACATCTACGTCAGACTCTTACGTCAGCTCAGACGTCATCTGATTTTCCTCAGATTCGTAAATACATCGGGGAATCTTTTGTTGACGCCTACCTCCCTTTTAACCAAATATATATAAGGAATATTTAACAGACTCGACGTCAAATCTCTTCAGAGATAATTGACATTGCTCTCGACTCATGCCCCAAATATAACAAATAAAATCATTTATCCCCACTAGTAAGTAAAACATTTAAATATAGTCTTAGTCTTCGTCTTACACTGTGGTAAGAGTTCACGCATTTCCCTAGTGAAAGTACGCGAAAGGCGGGTCAACTTGTTGCACGCTCATAGCGCTTGTCTATATTGGCTTTTCGCGTACTGGGTAATGACGTCACAACGCGATCGCAGCGCCCCGTCATGCTGTGGTGATTATTTTCACTACAACCAGTAGGAATAGGGATTACCCCAAATAGAGAGATATTATATATAATATCTCTCTATTTGTCTATCAGAGCCAATTGGTGTTGTCTGTGAGGGTGAAGTCGCCAGAAAATGTACAATTTGCCTTCCAATCCTCTCATATACAGTGTAGTCACAATTTAAGACATATTGATGCTTTATTCCATGAATAAATAATACTATAAAAGTATACATGCATAGTAGGTTTCATTGAAGTTATCCCCATGATTTTAATTAAAATAGGAAATTAACGCCACTCCATTATTCTAAAACTTATCTAATGAAATAACATAATATTGTAAAAGCTTTGTGGGGACCTCAGGTGACTAGACAGAAATCTAATCATTATGCAAATGTCTATACTTCTTATCGCCAGCCAGGACCTCATCAAAGACGGTCACGTGGGCCTTATTTCCTTTAGCCTTCACCTGTAGTTATTAATATCTATATAGGTCGCATAACTGGGTCATATTTATAGGTCACACAGGTGACCCTGCTCGCCGTTGGAGCGGCCATGTATAATGTAGATAACAATGCTAAGAGTATGTACACCAGTCGGGGTAATCCCTATTCACACTCGTAGACTGGATGGAACGTGCTTATCAGCCACCGAGTCATAGTGTAAACTACAGGTAGGGGAAGTGGTGGGGGGGGGGGCACTCTTTAAAAGAGATCTTAAAAATATATGTACATGTTAACTTTGGCTAGTGACTGAGCATGTAAAATCAGTAATTTAAATATTTGATTTTATGTTTTATATGTTATACTTACTTAACAATATTATCTTTAATTGCTGATCGGTTTCTAATAACCAGATTTTTTTTCTGAGGCAATAGTTCAATAGCACTCGGTTTACGAGAATGACATCTAAAGTTGCAGTTTGTATGTCATAGAACAATATTTTCTCTAAATATTGGACGTTCGCATCGCGTCTATTATATATGTCGGTGAATTCGTAATCCTGAAAATGTACAATGTACAACTATATACATTTAGTAATTCCTGTTAAACTAAGCTGCAAATAAATATGAATACTGGGTATATCTGAGTATATTTGGTATTGCGTTGATTCAAAAGATTAGTTGGTTTATGTTGAACTATCTTCCGAACATCAGTTTTGTCTTAAATGTGTGTTATTGAGATGATTGGTGAAGGTGAATTGTACATTTTTGGGGGCGACTTTCACCTATATCCCATACATAACAATACAATTTATTCAAAAAGAGCTAACCTCCGCTGAGTCAAACGTTTGCCAAGGCCGGCCCCCTACGACCTGTCAGATTTCTTATCTCGGAACTCCTTTGATAAGAAGCGTTCATTACGAACGCGCTTAATCGACCAAATAATATGGCCGCTACACAGGCCTGAACCACCGTCCTTTACATTCGAGTTATTTACCAGACAAACCGGCCAAAATGTGGCTGAAAATCGTCGGATGTTCGATTTTGGTGTTATTTTACCTGTCCTTGGAAGTTTCAACACAAGATCAGTGTGATGCCGATGGATGTAGACTAGGGAGAGAAGCGTAAGTTTGAGGAAAACTTTTCTATTTCTCATTTCTGAATCCACACTCAGGTGCCGTTCTCTCGCTATCTATCTTACCTGTATTCTGAGGCAGGAAATGTCCATGATATGTGACCTAAATGAAAAACATTCAGCAAAAGTTATACATATCTTATGTTCTTGAACCCTATATATATATGTGACACGAATTCTAAACATACAATAGAAATATTATAGTCACCAACTTACCAAATAGGAAAATAGAGTTTTGATCCTTAATGTGTATTTCTCTACTCGGGAACAGAAAAATCTAAACCGGAATTGGGCATGGTTACATTCTTTCAAATTGCTCCGTTAATAATTAGGTGCAATGTGAAAATGAAAATCATTCAAATCTATACATTATGTTCTTGAACCGTATATGAAAGGAATTCCAATTGGAAAATAGAAATGTTACAAACATTGTCTTATTAAAGTGGCAAATAGAGTTTTTGATTTTTAACGATTATTTTCCAACTCATTAAAAACTAAACCAGATATGGACATAACGTAACTTTAATATATAATATTAATGTGTAGTATTCAATATCTGCAGTATTCGTTTTAAGCGCCTTATTCATATTTGTCTTCACCATATTATCATCTTCTGGGAAATACTCGGTGTACGCAGGCGGTGTTTTGAATAGAATTCCAGGAAGCGTTTATTGCTAGTTATATAGAAAGCTATTTCAGAGATATATTACTGGATATTATAGGACATTATACTGCAGACGTTAGCAAGCTTCCGGGGATCCCTCCCATTGGCATTCAGGGAAGGATGCCACCATCCTCTGATTGATGGCATAAATAATTGCAATTAATAAAACATATGGGATGAAATCGCAAGAAAATGTACATTTCACCAAGCAAAGTACGCAGCTTTCAGGCAAGAAGTTTGCTATACACGATGCTTTCATATATTCCTACAGTTGAAATTATCTGCAAGGGAACATAATAAAGAACAATTTAAGTGAGGATTTGTTATGAAACACGCCCCGGATCATTTAATGTTACTCTACCAACGAATTTGTATCTTGATTAAAAAAAGAAAAGCCAATGTTGTTTTCAAATCAAACCCGAATGAGGGATTGTTCATGGGAAATGAAAAGAAAACACAATACCTTTTTTGGACATGAAGAGCAGTATCACGATTTTATTTTTTACATATTTATCTTATAAATTCGGTTAAGGACAAACATTTAAACACCTAACAAAAACGTACAACTCTTAAAAGGTTGTTTTCGTGCAGATCTTATTTTTCAGATATCTATGTTTAAATTTGGGTTGAGGACAAACATTTAAACACCAAACAAAAACGCACAACCCTTAAAAGGTTACTTTCGTGCAAATCTGATCAAACTTCTATTTATATTAAAGCTGCATTCTAAGATATAACAACAAAAATGTCACTAAAGTTACTCGTATTGTGACTCGTAGGACTGGTTTTATCCATATTCTTATGCAGCTATGTGTTTATACAAGACTAGAAGTAGATACGGCCGAGAGAAAACGAGCGCCAATGAGCGATAATAAGGGATTGAAGCCACCACCGGAAAGGCGGGATTTCGGCGAGTTTCCGAAATATAAATGTGGACTTGTATGAAGCTCTGTAGCAAAAGTAACTGAAAAAACTCCTCCAAAACTTTGCAAGATTACTTTTATTAGATGAGTTAGAAAAGACCGGAACAAAAAGTAGAACATCTTTAGTTTTTACCAATACCAGGGGTTGGGGACGAATCTTTACCATGTGCCTAGTATATACATGACCAATAGACATTCTTAGATACAGATTTACGATGGATATTTGTTTTAATTGTATATTCGTTTAATTAATATAAGAAATTATTTTAAGATATACAGTGGATATATCGGGCCATAGGGTTTTGTCAGTATTATCAGACTGTCCTCTCTATCAGGATGTGGAACATGATGAATAGTATGGGGGTGAGATACATGATACATATATAGATACAATAACAGCTGATATGCATTTATTTACCAGATATTCAGGGAGAACACATGTAAAATACATACATATCGGACATCTTCCTTTTATTGGAAAAAACCCAAAGTTATATGCATGTAATTGACCATATTTATTATATCTTTTCAAGGAACTTTGATTGAGTTCAAAATGATCCAAAAGATCAATTTTCTCCTATAGCGGCAGATCCCCCTCCCTCCTAATTACTCAGAACAAAGGACGTGTCTTGGAAATGTTTGCAAATGCTACAGGCTGGGCTCTCTAATTTTCATGTATGGGTCTTACACTTACACATGTTTCTGATGACATAAATTTGAGAATCAACAATCTACGCGAAGCCCTCTTATCTACCATGTTTGTTTTACATTTGTATATCAAATGGACACCCCAGATCATAAGGGATTTTAAGCCTGCCACAAGGGGGCTGTTATGACTAAATTAGAGGAAGCTACCATTTTGCTATTGTTTGTACAGGAGGCACGTACAATCATATATTCTCACCACTGGACTTACTGTCATCTGGTAATCCGATGTGACATTGGATACATTTAATTGCATTTGATTTGATCCTTAATATCCGAATGCGTGTCCCCTTTATACATTAAAACACATTAGGCATTATTGTCTTTAGAATAAATTCCATTCTCAGGAAATATGATTCATGATTTTTTTAGATTTAAAAAAAGATATCCTCGAGAGAAACGTCAGATTCAGACAAAAGTCCCATACATTCCACAACCTTGTTTTTGTTAATTCCCTTATCTTTCTTCCTTCCTTCTCTATACATCATTTTTCTATCCGCATTGTATGCAGAACATCCCCAATTTGAAAATCATTATTCTCTCAGGAGAATTATCTTTTAGGCATAAACTCGTTAGATTTGTATTCATCTTCCTACTTTTAAGATGCAAATTCTGGATTGCATACCTTTTTTAAATTCTCTTTTTATTTGACTAATTACTTCTCTCATGACAACAAACGTATCAGTTCAGCCCAAAGTCATATGTGATCCGTTTTAGGAAAATGCGTCATAAGTCGCAAAATATGGATTTTGAGGAGATCAAGCTGATTCCAATGATAGTTAACACTAAGACACCTAATATGTATTTCTATATTTTAAGTTTGATATTTTTATTTTTGAATAAAAAAAAGTTGGCAATGTTTCTGGATAGGTAATTACCAGTAAAGTAACTAAATATACTCCATACAAAGGCCTTCAAAACGCATGTATATATTTGATACAATGTCCTGAAATTTGTTACATGGATTTATATGAATATAAGTGCTAAACCCTCTAAAAATCAGAACATTACAATAAAGAGATCTCGTGATAAAAACACTTTGAAAAATATCAGTTTTGCGACTTGTGACTCATTTTCCTGGAACACATCACATATAGCGCCCATTACTAGATGACATGAGCCATGTTTACAGTACAAGGCGGCCTAAATACAAGATGTGCTTCTAGGATGGAATATTTTGTTTAATTGAAGGGACAGCTTATTGATATGGTGATGAACATTCATAGAAAATGAATAGTATGGATAATTAAGACATAAGAAATCTTGTTTTTTCAAGAGCCTCCTAAATGTAATCCTGCATAAAACAGTTGTACAATTTCACATGTAAGGCAATAGCATGGTCCACCCCGCGAGCACTGGTTTTGACAAATAGTTGTCTTGCTGTATAAAAATGTTGGATAAAAAAGAAATTAAAAATATTGTAAGATATGGTATGATACATCTTATATCGTATGATGTATCTTATATCGTACGATTTCATATTATTCTTTATGAAACAGCATCACCAAGTGTGAGTATATAATATAGATTATATACATCTCACAAGAAATAAATCTTATGTACTGTAAATCTTAGCCAAACGAAAAATCATTGGTTTTTATACACACAAGGAGAATATGGTTTCTACAAAAAATATCCATAGATAAAAATATAAACTGGTATAGGCTCTCTCATCCTAGTTTATGGTCATTGTGATGTCATACATTGGGGACAGGGGAATAAGAATATAACCACTCTAGCCATTAGAGCCTTACATTGACTTCCCACGAGCTAGATTACATACACATGTGTATCCATCTATATTATAAAGTTGTCCGATTCCACTGCTAATGTTACTCATATCTCCAGAGGCTTCATATTATAATATCATGACAATTTCTCTTTCTCTCGTCCATCATTATTAAGCACTCTGCCCCTTTTCGTCTCTATGGTGAAATGTTATGATTCATATATTGGTTATTCTTGGTGGTATGCTAACGAGGACTCTATTTGAAAATATTTACATTCTATTGATTGTTGGACGCCAAATATTTACAAACAGTGAAAGTTTTAATCAATAAATATCAACATTAACTTATATATAACTTCCGTTTTGACATTCTACTTCAGAAAATCTCTCGTTTACATAACATAAGTTAGTATATTGGTATATTGCGGTTTGTATAGTAGTTAGTAGGTAAGTAGATACAATATCAAAAAAATATCATTGACATATTATATTATAGAAGACCAGACATACAATTGCAGATTTTGAAAGAAGTAAGATATCCGAAGATATTTGAACAACAGTTGGAGGAGCTGCACTATGCAGATATTCAATACAATGTTGAGTTGGAGGGCAGTCTGGAAGACCTGCATAACAGATGACTAATGTCTTTCTTCCTGTATGTTTTGATGACAGTTAAATTCAATATAAATCCATAAGTATTAGTATCTATCTATTTGGCATATATCTGCAGGTCCTACTTTGTGGCCGCACCCAAGGTGATTCGACCCAACCATGTAATCCAGATCTCGGTGTCGGTGCTGAGACTGTACTACACCAAGATGACAGTACGCTGTGCCATCAGGAGAGACGATGAGGACATCGCCGCCACAGAGAAAACATTCACAGCTGAGGGCACTGGCATTGTGCAACTCAGGGTAAGCCAATGATACATCTAAATTATTATCATTTAACTTTATTTCCACATCGACAACAGGTACATCAAAGTTGTATCTACAAGTGGAAAAAGGGTATAGCCTCTGCCACAGCAATTTCCCCGACTACCCTTGGTCCTGGGTATGACCATAAAGTGCCTTTCTGTCTCTTTTCGCTGTCTCTCTCTCCCTTCTTCTCTATCTCTATGTCCTGGGTATGATCATAAACTGCCTCCCTCTCAGCTCTCCCGCCCTTGATATAACCATATTAAATGTGTTGATAAGGGCCTAAAGCAACCAATCTCACTCACTCACTCCACTCACTGGACTACCCCTATGTCTCTCTCTATATATATATCTACGGTAACAGTTACACAACTGTTAATACACAATAACATAATACATGTTGAACAATAAATAAAGATAAAAGTGTGTATAGCATCTCTTTGACCTTTACTTTGACTTTATCATTTCTTATGGCTTATGCTTTATATATTTCTTTGGCTACTGCCTAATAACCTAATGGTTATTTAATTATTGAATTGTTCATTGCCAGTTCAAATTAACCGGGCACATTTTATTAATCAAGCCAATGCCAAATATCATGTTAAGATATCCTAGTATTTATCTTTTTTTCAGCCTAATTGTCAAAGCGAAGCATAAAAAATGCATAGTTGCCCTGTAAAATTGCTTATTTCTTTCAGTCGGGATAAACATTTTTGAATCCCTGTTGCGTCCATTAATGGTAGTGTACAATATATATTGTGGACTTTTCCTCTTTTTGAGCAGATGTTACGCATACCAGAAAATACATTACTAAGACACCTTTTCCTATTACCGACCAGAGATTCCTATTTCTGGAACAAATAGTTGCATTGCAGAAACTATTTCTCCATAACTGGTATCTTTTCTTCCATTGCAAACACCAGGAAGCGATTACAATAGGCGGTTAGATCATGAGTTTATGGTCATGAGTTTTCTCTAAGCCTCCCAGGAACCAAGCCGAGGCGGGATTTAGTCCCCTTTTGTTGGGCTGTTACTATCATTAACAACAATTTAGAAATGATTTCGAAGCAAAATAAACCAGGGGAAAGCCATGGTCTTTCCGTTTTGAGCAGTAAATATTGTTTTGTATTTTCGTTGATGTAAACGGCAGGCCGGAAACGCTGGGAGGCCCATTCTATGCTATTCTAACCATCCCCGCCAGCCCAACAAACAGGGACTAAACACTCTAGGGTGGATCCGTGGACCAAGATAACATCTCAAATGCCCCCTGCGATTTTGCTCGGCGATTTCCCTGTAACAGCTATTAGGGTCTACCACATTTGGGTAGCATTTCAGTGAATGGGGCTCTTGAAGTTTCACTCTACTTACTGGGTTAATAAATTGGTAAGAGAATTTGCCTTATATCGATTCAATGTGAACAGATGTTCTTGATATTGACATTCATAATGATTCATAATAATTCATGAATCCTATTTGAAGTTTTACATCAATACCAACACATTCTGAGACAGGATTTATACAAATTCAATGTTGCCTATCTAGTCCCTCGTAGAGAGCCTCATGCTCCACACATCTGTTTGTGGTTAAGACCGGGCGACGGTACTGGTCCCCTGTTACCGCAGACTCATCTACCAACAAAATTTTGTCGTAGAAAATCGGATCCACCCTAGAGTGTAAACACTCTTTGACTCAGCTCTTCGATGTTAAGATTATCATGAGGAAATATTAGACGAATAGCTTTATTAAATATTCGCTGCAGTTTCACTCTGATATTACCATGCGCTAGACCTATAAAACATAGAACATATTGTAACAAGGAAAGGATATGAGTTTTAACGATGGTTTTGGTCATATCAATCGTTAGCTATTCTCTAATATGATTTAGCTGGAACATGTGGGAGAAACCAATAAAAATGCTAGTTCGGTTTCATCCCTACCTGTAGGATTATTTTGTATGTAGAAGCAAACCTTTCATGTAGATCCAGCAGATGTGCATGCTAATTAAATTAAAATCACATAGATCCAGAAGGCCCATATTACACTCACCTGTAGGTTTATTTTGCATGTAGTTCAAAATACATCGGTACACAGTGATAGTAGACAACACCAGTGGAACTATTTAAAAGTATGATATCATGTAATTGGGAGGTAGGTGGGTGAAAACAAGTTGTACAGTAGCGATGCAGTGAGCTCAGTGAATGTTAAACGCTAGTGTAGCGATGGGCACAAGCCAGGCGATGTATTGTATAACTCTTAAAAGTTGCAAAAGTAACATTTTTACTACAATAACTTGTTATCCAATTTGCCAAAAAAACTAATTGAGTTCAAACACGCTAAACATTCTTGCGAAATTGTATTCGACTTCATATTCTGTTGTGTAAATATGCAATGTCCGTTGAGGGCAATTAATCGTTGAATTGATCATAAGAAAATCAATGAATTGCGAAACAAATATTGCTGACAATGGAGTTACTAGATCTGACTAAATCATAAAATATTAAATAATAGAATAATAGAAAGGACAATTTAATTAAGTCAAGTTTATAAACTAAAAGCAAGTGTGCTAATTTAATCTCATCGGACAATTGTAAGTCATAACAACAAGCTTCTAAACAAAACGGTCTTTCTTGACTTTAAGAAAGCGTTTGACACGGTCCATCATCCCACCTTATTAAATAAATTAAAACAATATGGCGTTGCGGGCATGGAGCTACTTTGGTTTTCTGACTACCTGCGGAATAGGAGGCAGTATGTTACGGTTAATGGATTGAAGTCAGATGAGGGGGTAGTTACGTTTGGGGTACCCCAGGGGACTATTCTAGGGCCAATTTTATTTACAATATATATTAATGACTTACATACTGTAGTAAAAAATACAAGCATTCAACATTTTGCTGATGATACCGTTGTCTACTACCATCATAGTAACACGGTAACTCTTAACTCACACCTTCAACAGGACCTAGACAATATTTTCTTGTGGTGTGCTGATAACAAAATCTCACTCAATGTTGCCAAGTGCAAATCAATGTCTTTCTCACTTAATAATACTTCACGTTTAAGTGCAAATTCCTGTCAATCACCCAACTCTATGCTGAAAAGCCTGACCCTGGGCCACTCCCCACTTGACTCAGTTCATGAATATAAATATCTCGGTTTCATCTTAGATGACCGGCTAACTTTTAAACCTCATGTTAATTCAGTTCTAAATCTTGTTACCTCAAAAATAAGACTCTTATTCAGGGCAAGAGACTCCTTGACGTCGAAAGCAAAGCATGATTTATACAAGATGGCCATACTCCCTAATCTAGATTATTGTGATTTTATATATGACTCAGCTCCATTAACCCTTCTAAAGAAACTTCAATCTCAACAAAATTTGGCTTTAAGAATAATATTTAATAAATCAAAATATGATAATGTTGACCAGGAGCACAAAATTTTGAATATCTGGCCACTTCAACTAAGGCGAGATAAGCACATCCTAGATATGGCCCACTATCTTGCGCAAAATCAAAATAATTTGGACGTGAGGAGTCTTCCCACAAGAAGCCACGCTGCTGGTAGAAGAAATCTCATTGTTATCTCCTCAAAAACAAATAAAGTTTCTAACTCAGTAATATATAAATGTCAAACGAGGTGGAATAATTTAATGCCGGTTGCCCATAAGATAGAGGATAAGTATGCTTTTAAAAAGTATACTGAAAAACTCTTGGCACCTGACGTCCAGTTACCAAATTAGTTATGTAACTCTAGCTGCTCACACACTCAAACCCACATACTGAATATTGTAATAGGATTACTCTCTTTTTCACTTGGTCACTTGGTCACTCTAGGTTCTATGCTGCTATGCGCTGGAACAACTTATTTTAGTGTTTCACAGCTGAT
This sequence comes from Sthenelais limicola, assembly GCA_942159475.1. Classification (NCBI taxonomy): domain Eukaryota; kingdom Metazoa; phylum Annelida; class Polychaeta; order Phyllodocida; family Sigalionidae; genus Sthenelais; species Sthenelais limicola. The sequence goes on along the minus strand of OW804099.1, from coordinate 98,196,315 downwards.
CTGCATTTAGCCTAGAGGGGTTGTTCTGTTGTAACTGTATGATCACAAAACATTAACTGTCTAGATGAATTTCTATGGCAGCACTATTTAACTTCTCAATTTCATTATATAAATCCTGACGCATTGAAAAGTATGGATTCTGTTAACGATCAGTCTCTCAACATACTGTCATTAATTAATTAATAAATTTATTTAAGCAATATGCTTAATATGTTAACCAATGAATTGGCTGTACGCCACCAAATTGAAACTAATTAATAATGTAAGATATCAAGGTATTAGGTTCTGTCACATAAGGGCAGTGACCCCTCAACACTGCTGTTGTGCCCCTTAGGGCATAACCAATCTTCCATTCTGCTATCTCTTTCACTGATAGCTTGCTTATTGTTGTATTTCTGCTGTTTTTCAATTATTGTCACCAAGGAAAATAATGTAATGAGGCACTCACTGGAAGAGCTGGCACGCCAGATTTGAACAACCACCATTGTTTTGAGAAATTCGACAATAAAAGAATATTTGAATTGAATTGAATTGAGTCATCAGAAAACGTTAGTTGAAGGAAGCTAGAAAATAGTAGAAACCGACCGATTAGGCTTTAATAATATATTGAGTGAAACTGTTTTTAGAATAATTATAACAATTAGGTGAGGGAAGGTGTGAATAGAAATACGGGTTAGTGAAGAGTTAGTGGTGGAGATGGCTTATGAACAGGTGAACTGCATCAATGGGTCAGATTTTCAGAAAATGTACAATTGGCAGCTGTACACTTTTAGTAAATTCTGCAAAATTAGGCTGCAATTTGTTCAATACTAGGTAAATTCGAGTATATTTGGCATTACATTGCATTGATTCTGGCAATCTGCTTGGTTAGGTAGAACTGTGTTTTGAACTTTATTTTCGTCTGAAATTCGGGTTATTTAAGAAGATTGGTGCAGGTGAATAGTACATCTTCTGAAAATCTGACCCCAATGGCCATTACAACGATAGTGACCTTGCCGTTTGATCTGGGCAACAACTAGTCTCTGTTCTCCTGTTCTTACCCTCCCGTGTGCCCCTATTTTAGCTTGACAGGAGGCACAGCATGGGGACAACTCTCTTGCTCCTTTTATCTAGTGTCATTCACTATGAGTATGACATTCGGGGTCACTTATAAATATTCCATCAGTCACTAACCCCCAAATGCATATCTATAGGCCTATGAGGAGGGACATCGATATATTTTTTTACTTTTCTGTGGATGAGATGATGTGCAGGAGCGCTGAGATCAAGTAAGGCAAACACGAGTGGAAAATGGAAATAGATATAACGTTTCTGAAACTTTAGCATTCATGATTGTTGAAGTGTTTCTCGTCGTAAAAATGAAACAAAATCGATGGGTCCGTGCGTTTATTTCTATTGTGGGATATGCCAACTAATTTGGTCACCAAATCCCTAAGTAAAATTGATGACAAGCCCCGAATCTTGCACAACATATATGATATGTGTGGAATGTTATACTTCTTATTTATCTAAGGGTGAGCTGCATACTATTAAGACAGTCAAGTTGGAAGTTCATTGAAATGATTAACTATACAAAGGGTACAGAGGTCATTATTTGGGTTGAAAGTCGTTGGAAGGGTGTAGGAAGCCCTGATGAAGAACCCATACCCATTAATTACCCACATCATTAAGCATCAGCAGGGGAGGTGCATAATAATATAGTTAAAATATATTCACACATTCTTTTAATGTATATCAAATAGTATGCACCTCCTCCCTCCACGATTTCCTTTGATAAATAGTATCTTTCACACAACTAGTTCATATGCTATATATCCAGGCACTGATCTTTAAAACCTCGCCTTTTCAACAAGGACCTTGGCACCTTCATTATATAGATGACCTTCCGCTAAATGGAAAGTTTGACGCAGTATGGCACTCTATTATGGAATCTGCTGATCTGAGCAACCGTTCTTGAGTGTCCTATCAGGTGCACCTTAGATGCTCTTATTCTGTGCTTATTGCAAGCTGAAGTTCTCCCCTCTTCTATAGGTATGGGTGAAGTAGCCTGAAAATGTATGATTCGCCTTCACAAATTCTCTAAAATAGCCAAAGTTCAAGACAAAAAATAATTTCAAAATACAGTAACTGCACAATAACCGAATAGACTTTCTGAATCGACACAATGCCTACTATCTTCAGATAAACCAAGTATTCATCACCTTTCAGTCTAATTAAGCAGTATTTAATACAATTGTGTAGAGCTACCAATTGTACATTTGCTGATACCATGGCCTGTATGTGGGTTATTCCATGTGCTGAGTGTGTATTTAATGAAAGCGGTATAGCAGGGTGAAAACTAATGATCGATGTTTTAATCATTGTGTGAATAAGCATGCCTCTAAATCGGGGGCTTGCGAGAACGAAACTATTAGATATGATTTGCACATTTCTAATTATGGGAATGGATTCGACAAGGCCATACTTGAGACTTGATAGAATCATAGGATATATAGCTGCCTCAGCACCTGCACGCTTTAAGCCCACAATCTATATTCTTCACAACCCATAGTCTGTCAAGACAGTTCTTTTTATCCTGAATCTTATATACTGAATATTACCTGGGAATGATACAAATACTTCTAGGGGCCTCTTGCATAAGAAACCCTCACTTTAAACGTATCTTATCAAGCTAGCTTGCTTTCGTAGGAAATTATTACTGTAGGAATGAAAATGAGTATTGTCTGTATATCAAACTCACTCCCTAAAAGTTCTTTAACAGCTTATACTTAGCAAGGAAAGCTAGCTAAGGAAGGGAAGTATTAAAGAATATACGAGACAATCCGAAAGCACACCCCTATGTAGCTCATGCTTGAGTCACAACGATCATTATGAGAAACCCTCACTTCAAACGTTTCTCTTAAGCTATCTTACTTTCTTTCGTGGGAAATTCCAACTGTAGGTATGACAATTAGCATTGTCTGTATAGCAAATTCTCTCCCTAAAGGTTCCTTCCCAGCTGCCCTGGGTTTGTCATGCAGGGGTAGGAACTCGCAAGTAATATGCAAGAGCAGTTAATCTATTCCTCCTGTAAAAACTAAAGATAGAATTCAGTTATTGTCTCCTATACAATGTTGAAATACAGTTAATACAATATTGGCAATCTCCCAGGTAATATATTCCACAAAAATATTTCAGACAATACTTACAATACATCCCGGCATGAGATATTGTTAATAGAAAACGAAATTAGATTAATAAACAAATTACATTTTCCTAAGCGGATTTCCAAATTTACCAATAATTGCATTGCTAACAGAGTTTTCTCAATACGTCATCAACTTCAGGTAAATACCATGAAGACAACACACGCAATTAAGCAACTGATTCCTTTTAACAAGTTTAACTGATAAACTGAAAATGAAATAAAATAAAATAAACTAAACTAACATCAGTTTTCCATCAACCCCTATGATTGATGCCTTCACATTTTATACGAAAACTGAAACCTTTCCTGAGAATTTGGTAGAGAAATTGTTGCTGGAAGCCAGTAAATACGATCCTCCCCAGTGGTTGTCATGCTCCTTCAATCACTGCACAAAAGAACCTAGTTATGAGGTGAGAAAAGGTTGCCTCTCATCGGAATGGCGGTGTCAGAGATTCACTTTTCGTTGTACCCTAGACCTAGGTAAAGTTCTATTATGCCAACAGAGATCTCACCACGCTCACACATTTCCTACATATAGAACAGAAGTGTTCGATATTCTGCTGCAGTTATATGTTTATACGATGATTTTAAGTTGAATCTGCCGAAAGAAAACGAGCGCCGATAGAAACCACCGCAGCAAACTTCGGATTCCGGTGGGTCGCCATTATATGGGTCCGATTTTCAGAAAATGTACAATTGGCAGCTCTACACATTTAGTACATTCTGCTAAATTAGGCTGCATTTTGGTCAATACTAGGTACATTCTAGTATATATTTGACATTGCATTGATTCTAGCATTCTGTTTGGTTATGTTGAACTGTATTTCGAACTTTATTTTCGTCTGACATTTGGGTTATTTGAGAGAATTATTGAAGGTGAATTGTACATTTTCTGAAAATCTGACCCATATAGATATGGACTGCAGGAACAGCAATAGGGTAACTTGTTTCAAATTTTGGTCCAATGACAATCAAATGGGCAGGACAAGAACGAAACAAAAAGTAGAAAGTCTTTAGTTTTTATCAATGTTGATATGCACACATGTTCTAACAGTAGGCTGAGAACTAAGTAGGGAAATGTGTAGTTGGTTAATTCTGGTTTTGACAATGGTGACTAAGACCATCCCTAAACCCTTCTGAAGATCTAGGGTGTATTTCCCTTCTCATTTACTTGGAATATGTCGGAGATTGGGAGGGAGCTTACGATCTCTTCGAGTAATAGGGAACCGGTCTTAATCACTGAGAAAATATGTTTATCTGAGTATATATTGGCTTCGAGTTGATTTAGAACCTTTGCAGTTGTACCTGTATTGTGTACCTCATTTGTGTCTTAATGGTTTGTCTCACCTTACACTTACAACAAGAAAACGGAGTCCAATCACCAAGTTTGTCAAGTGTGAGATGTGTATCCTCTTCATTGTTGGTTAATTGTACATCATCTTACAATTCATATAATTAGGTGGAGGAAATAAAGGAAGGCATCGGGCTCCGTTGAATTAAAAAGCAATATTCAAACATTCTTTATTGTCTTTTTTGGTACAAAACAATTTTGGTAGACCAATTCTGGCGTACCAGATTTTCCTAGTCCATATTCATGAACTGATAGAGTGCATCTTCTGTTCCTAGATTCCACCCAATGCCCAGCCAGGTAACTACACGTTACGAGTGGAGGGCACTCAGCAGAGTGGCATCAGTGGCTCCCTCTTTATCAACGAGACTGAACTATTCTACGACTCCAAACAAGTGTCTGTCTTCATCCAACCTATCAGACCTTTCTTCAGACAAGGCCAAACTGGTGAGTATTGATCACTCCATCTATGGTGCAGAGGTGGTCCATGGTCATCTTTGAATAAAACAACCTTTAAGGGCAAAAACTATCTTCAAGGAAAGGTAAAGTCGATGTATTCGTATGCCAGGGTCGTCAGCTTTGAATGGCTTTATAAAAGTCAACATACATTACCATACCTTAAAAATGCATTCTCAGCTATGCATGCACAAATCAGACAAACCTGATACTTTTAACACCAACATCAAATACATAACATGTCCACACATAATTTCTAAGCGTTTTTCTGCCAGTTAACACTTGGAATTGGCAAAGGAAAGTGCTGATTGACTGAATAGTGTGCGGGAGTACGGCTATGGTTATGTTTAGAGTTGGATTGCCAATCAATCACTACACCAATTATAAGCAATCCATACTAGAGTGAAGAAGTGATGAACACAGTTAATTAATTCAATGGTAGTGTGTGGGGGCTATTGGATCTCAGTAAGCACCCTTGTTGTATTAGAAGTGTCTGTATTTGCATAATTATGCTACTCTGTCTATATTTATATTACATAGTTCTATATATCAGATACAATTATACTACTAGTGCATTTGATTATAGTACATCTTGTTAGTTACAGTATTGAAGGTTCTGAGTGACGACAGTAATGTTATAAAGGATTAATAACCGACATTAAAAGACTCCTGAGGCAGGTTGAACATTGAATTTCAATGAACGAACAGCTACAAACAGTTTGTTGGGGCCTACGAACGAGCAGGAAAAGCCAACATTAACGTTCTGTTGCACAATACTTTCTCATAAACTCTCCTATTTTAAGTCTAGCCGTTCTTTAAAATCTCTGTTCAATCAGAACAGACTTAGACTAACCCTGGAGGAGGTTCAACTTTTCCATTGTGCAACAGGGTTTCTGGCCGAAATTTGTCGAACCTCCCATAAACTAGAGCCTACAAATAGGATGTGAACCATGTTATCGTTCGTAGGCCAACGAACGAATAGGATTCCTCCAACAAGCAACAGACAGCGTACAAAGAGCTAAAACTATAAAACAAACAGGCCTTGTACAACAGCCCTCCGGTGCAATGTTCGAGACAGTTCAAGACAGTGCCAAATAATAAAACTTCTTTTTTTAATTTGCAGTGTATTTCCGAGTGATGCCGGTGGAGAAGAACCTCATGTCTCGCAGTGGCAGTATGGACGTCTACATCATTGTAAGCTATATATTAGAATGTGAAAGCACTTAGGGCTCACTCACTTAAAGTTTATAAGATGGACTATGAAGGTCAGGCAGACCTCCTTAACTCCTCAGATAAGTTTCTCGCCCACGTGAAAGTAAAGGTTTCTCGAGTGATAAGGGAGTTTCCTTTGCGCCACATTAGGCTTTAATTCGCGTTGCAATATTATAGTGCCATCTACATATCACTGCTAATCAATTTCACTCATAATGACATCAACATTAAGGTGAATAATAATAATCTTTTTACGAGACTGAAAGATCTATTTGCATAGAAGTGTTTTCTGACAAAATCTGTAATTTAGATTTAAAAAGGTTATATTAGACCATGTGTCTGTATGAATCGGCTCCTTAGAAATACTTGTATGGTTAAAACTATTTTTCATTTTCCACCGGTAAATATATAAATTTATCTTTTCTCGTTAATAATACAGTCACATTTGAATGACTACATAAAGCAATGCCTGCAAAGCTTTTGTTACGTAATCATCAGTGAACAACACGTCAGCAGTTGCTAAGACCCTGCCCACACACAGCCGATTTGGGCCCCGATTGCTCCCCGATTTGGGTCTCCTGATAAATCCTAGGATTTCATTTCCAGTCCTGGTTGATATTATTTCAAAAGCATAAACCAGGAATTGAAATGAAATCATAGGACTCATCGGAAGACCCAAATCGGGGAGCAATCGGGAGGGAAATCGGCTATGTGTGGGCAGGGTCTTAGCTTAGCGAGAAACAAAGATTATAGTGTAATACAACCATATGGTAACATCTGTGTGTTGTGATGTTCAAGCCGGAGAGGCAACAATAGATAAAAGACCATTTGATGCATTTTCGGTGTAATGCATAGCCTTCAAGTCGTTCTCTTTACGTTTTGACTCGTTTCATTTCCCAATTTCTCGTCCCACATTTCAATCTTTTGGCCTCATGTGACACTCCTTACAGGGGACAAGTGTGGACATTAGACTTATGATATATGTAAGTCTTTGATTATAAAAACAAATCAAATTCCATCGTATCAGGGCCCTACAAACACCACTGACTTTGGTACGAGTGCTCGTCTACGTGGACATTTCAATGTACATCGCCTTGTTAAGCGCTATCACATAGGATAAAATCCGCTATCAACCGATGCTTCTTTCGGCTTATAGATGCATTAAATATCACTTTATAACGTATACTTAACCCAAGGATGCTTCCTTTTCCTTTTCCTGGTATAAAACCTCATGAAATATCCATGATTAAACTCACCTGAGATCCTCAGTAGACCTGAAAGTAGTTACGACGTACTTGTACTGGCCTGCGAGAATATAATATAGGTTATACAATATTGGTTTATCTTGAAATACAAATTTAGATATTGATATTAATAACCAATCAAATTTGGTTGGTTGTATTTTTTGTCAAAGAGGATGTGTGCTTCATAGCTAGGTTATATCATTATTTTTATTACCATTACTGCTTTTTCAGGGACAAAATTTGATTTTGCTCCCGACTATGAATGAACATTTTGTACATCATACAACAAATTCAATTATTCCAGCGTTTCTAGCGTTCCTCAACATCTATCAGAATATTAAGTGCATAACTTTATAAAAGGTGCAAGGCTCCATAATTGACAGCAAATAAAGGGTTATTCTATTTGTAAAACACATTAAATAAAGGATACTTCAATTCAAAATACATTATATTGCGTGAAGTTGTCAGGAGTTGACTTCAAATAGGGAAAGAACCAAATAACCTCTCATCAAGCCTTACATTCCCGACAAAGAATTGAATTCCATTGAATAATAACATACTCATCCATCAGTTGATTTTGTCTCTTGCAGGATGCGACTGACACAATAGTGAAGCGATGGCTCTCTATGCAAACTAATGCTGGAGGTAAAGTAGATTACAGTTTCTATAATTCTCCCATTTACTGGCCAATAGGGGACGCCATCCTTTATCTTGATTCGCCTGGAATTATGGGAGTTACACGTCAGTGTAAAATTCATAGTCATGTTCAGCAAGGAATAGTCATTGGTGAATATCCATGTGTTTTACATGTTTCCATAACACAAGCCTCCATCCGTCCCATCATGCATTTGGTTTTTAAAGATGATTTAAATACAAGCTATGGTATTGGTGACAACAATTGTTGCATCCCAGCATGCACTGTAATAGACATTCGTAGTGGCACATGCAAATGCCTTATTAAAGCTGCTTTCCCAGCTATTACGATGGAAAAAACCTTAGGTTGATATTAACGCATGGGAATGCAACATTAATAATTAAGGTGGTAGGGTCGATAAAAAGGTTATGTAGCAGCATCAATTACACATTGGTTATTTACCTGAAATACAATCAGTTGTTTACCTGGGTAAAAGGCAGACAATATACGTCTAGCCATTCCGCTTATGTGATTGTTCTATTATTTAACCTAGACTTTAATGGATAGTTATGTTTGTCTAAACTTGATATAAGGCCAGATATACGCAAAGCTGCATCCTCAGTTTACCTCGATCAAAAACTAAAGAGTTCAAATCTACATTTTGCTCCTGCTTTTTCCAACCCATTTGAAAGTAATTTGAGGAGAATTGTGAAGGATTCCAACCTGTTGTGTTGCTGTAGGGCTTTAAAAAAAGGCAGCATTTATGTGTCGGTGGCTCGCCAAAATGCTATGCTGCGGTGCTTCCAATTCTCTTTTGACCGGTTCAACTACAAACATTTGTATAAACATATAACAGCAACAGAAATATTGATTACTTTAGTTCCATAGGTCAAACAATGAGCAAGAGTTATTTGATATGAAGTCCTCTGAGGGTAATTTGTTTGAAATATTATCTAATTTTCAAGCCTGTATTAATTGTTTTCAGGTGTCTTGGAACTTGACTATCCTCTCTCACAGCAACCGAGTTATGGCGACTGGAAAATCAAAGTCAATGCATTCGTAAGTTAAATGTAATAGAATAATCTATCAATGATTTCGAGAAGTTCAAAATAGTTCATCCTAGAAATGATACTACTGGTACAAGTTCAGTTTGATTTGATCTTAGTTCTTAGGATTTGATGCCAGATTTATTTTCATACTTCAGGGCCATGAATACGTGAAGACATTTGAAGTGCATGAATTCTGTAAGTTCTATTTGTTCCTTTTGTTATATGAAAGTTTTCCTTTACATGTTGTGGGTAGTTAGTAACTGTTACTCTCAGCAAAGCAACACCATAAAGTGCATTTTGCCCTCGTTCAGGTTACCTAAAGGGGTACCCACACAGAGCTCATTTTACGGCCGATTTGGCCTTAAGATTATGTCTACGATTTAATTCCAACCCCCGATTAGTCGTAGGATCCTAAGACTAATCGTAGGACCAATCGTGCTACTATTTGTTCCCCGATTTGGAGGTCACAGGGCTGATTTCACCGCCGATTCACTGATATTTAGTCGTACGATTTGGACATTGAAAAAAATACAGTTCTACGATCTGTATTGCCAGTGTGGGTTGTGTCCCGACCAGTCTTAGATTTTCCTAAAATGGTCTACGACAGATCGGGACAGCTCCTACGACATTCCATTTAATGGAAAGTCGTGGCCAGACCCCCGATTTATTCAAAATATTACAAAAATGAGATTGTGAACATGTGAAATGCTTCGTACCTATTTTCCAATTCAGGGTAGTGGTAACAAATATTATTTTCTTGTTTCAGTCTTGACATATATCGATGTCAACTGTAGTTTACCCCTGTATCATATCGCGGACGATTTCGCCATAGCAGGAACCGTTATGGCAAAGTGAGTACACGTTTCACTTTGTATACACCTATTAAGTTAGGTTATTGCCAGTAACAAAATCTGATGGTTTCTAAATTGATTTAATCAGGAAATTGAAAAATTTAGTCAGGAAATTCTTGAGTGTTTGAAATATCTATGCTCGTGGTAGTTCTCATTTTAATCATGTTAAACACTATAAAATCCCGTAATAATCGTTATGATCCCAGAAAAAAGTCAACTTTATTTAAATCATTTTAATAAGTTAAGTTATATCCCGGTGCTACCTTTGTATAGTGGGATACCATATCATAGCTTTTCTCCCAAATATCTATAGCCCATCATCAAGTTTCACCGCTTGTATTTGACGTAGTCGTGCCAGTAATGATATGATTATTGCTTATCCTCCTCACACTTTAGCTGTGAGGAAAGTAAAGCAATACACGCATATTTACCTCACCCTCTGTGGCAATCGACTCGATCGGAGCACCACCTCACTTGGGCTTCCATCACAGAGCCAGTAACACCTCGAGCATATTTGTTCAGTACATGTAGTGCCGTAAGCGTAATTGTAATACCTGCGGCACCAAACGGGAAACAATTGCCTGTTGGTGTTGAAAGGCACGGAGTCAGATATTTCCTAGAGAAGAGATAGAAATGCAATGAATTGGGCGGAGGTTGAAGAGGTACCTGACAGGTCCTTGCCCCGTATAGACTTTACACTTGAAACTAAATCTCATGGTTTCTAAAATGATAAAGAGATATTCTTGAGAATCTGAAATATTTATACCTGATAGTAGAATTTGAAATATATATACCTATAGCGGGTTCTAATTTTATTTCCTAATCATTTTAAGTTGGTGAACACCGGTGGTGGGACTCTTAGTATAGGTGTGTGAGACACTGTAGCGATTATCATTTCAACTACGAGATTGTAATGAAGTTTTAAAAACACTTTTGGGATAGTCCCGAATTTCCCAAATATTGATGTTTTTATGCTAGCTTTTATTCGGTTACTATGTTGGTTCTTTTCGATATAGCTGTCCAGTTATGGATTGCTTAAACTATTTTTCGAACAAGAGCCAAACTTACTGATGACTTTAGTTTCCAGCTGAGATTATAGGGGGCGCAGCTGTGCCGAGGATTCCTGGAGCAGCTCCTATCTAAACCGTGTCAACTCCTTAATTATGAATTTACACCATTTTCATGTCTAATGTTTTGATGCCATCATAGATCATTCCAATATTATGAAGCCATCCTTTACCTTTAACCTCGTTGTTTAATTAGTAATTTGACTTACCTGTCAATTAGTGACGTTTATTATATTATACATAATGACTTAATAATTCATATATTCAGTGTTATTATGGTTTTAGAACAAGAAAGAAGCATTTTTAACTATTTATGTATACATTCATTTTTATACTTTCAAGCCAGTTCAAGATAGATATTACTTTTATGGACAAAGTTGATTAGATTTTGTTCTTTTTCTTTCTCTTCATGAAATGTCTGTATTTTTTATTGTAGTGTTACCGGGTAAAGAGGTTTTGACTTTATAATTGCATTTGCTTTTTTCTTTTCATTCTTTCGCATTCCTTCATACATATACATATTGTTGCACCTCTTTGCCATTTTGCCAATCTGTTTTTCATTGTGCACTGTGTGTGACGCTTCATCTTGTGTGCACTGTGTGACGTAGTCGCTTTATCTGTATTTGTTGTTTCTCTAGTCTCTGTCTATATTTAGTGTGCGTCCCTTTAGTTTCTGACATGAGATGAATAATAAATATATAATGCACTACCATATTTGGATTTGTGCAGGATTCAGAAAGTTATAAGGATCACTAAATTGTATTTGCATATGAAGTCTTTTCAAAGTCCACATCGTCACCCTTGAGCTTCCTCAAGCAATAGGGTGTGCAAGTGTCATGGTGACATGAGTGATATAAAGTAATTAAGGCACGCACTTGCACCACTCTGTTGAGGGAAAATAACAAATTGCGGTCATGGATATTCACTTTCTTTATCGCGCCATTAGAGGTTTGAGAATTCCAGTGAAATGTTTGGCATTATTGATGAATATCTGGTCGTCAGCATTCTTACAATCTCTTGGAGTAATGAAAGAGTGAATAATTATGTCCACAATGCTAAGCCTATGGGAGTGTTGTGCTTCTGGTCAACCCACTGGTGCAGTGACGTGCCTCTAAAACTCACTGCCATCGATGTATTAGTATATTTTAGAATGATTCAATTTGAGAGCATACATCCAATATTTGAACATCAAAAAGGAAACATAGTCAGAACCTATTGGGACCGCGAGTATGTATACATGTATGCAAACATTGTCACTCAACACTTACTTTATGGATGGATATTTCACCATTCAGTCACACTCTGTAGTGCTGCTACATAGTTACACATCGGGTAGATAGACGTAGATATTGGTTGCACCATGCTTTCTTTCTTTTGCCCTTGTTACAGGATAGTCACCGAATGTCTGTCTTCAAATGGAAACATGACTGCTGATCTGAAATATGGATAAATTTGATAATTGAATGTAATTAAATTTTAAGTGCACCTACGGGTAGAACGATGTACAATTGTTATATCATATTATGCAATCAAGACATAACAATGATTCACATCATTATTCTAAATTAATCATGAACTCTAATTACTGTAATTACTCATCATTAAATACATTAGTTGCAGTATTGTGCAACTCTGGTAAGAGGATCAGGTGACATAAGAGTGGTCATTGATTGACTGTGGCATACGTGGTCAGTTATAGGTGTACGTGAAACTCCGTTAAAATGTATTATAAATTATTATGCAAGATAAATTGACGAAGTTTGTAAACACGTGGCCCTGATTTAGGATACCATTTGACCTACACTCTTTACGTCAAATATGCTTAACTTCATATCGGTAGATTTCTCAATTTAATTATAATCTAATGAAGCTATAGCTTATTAGAACACTTTTCTGATGAAGCACTTTATACGTTATCATAGGCAATCGATGGAGTCAATAATATTCCCAGAAGGAAATGCGTGTTAGCTTGCGACGAAAATTTGTGTTACATTTGGGAATCCTAAATAACTTGTCTATCTTGGAAAATCAATGTTCCATCTTGTGAAAAATATGGAAAACCCTTTTGGGATGATTAATAACATTTGTGACTCCATTTTACATCACCTAGAGACTTTCCTAAATATCACTCTACAACTGTTACATTTAATTGTGGATTATATCTGTAGCAATATCTTACATTCCTATAACAACTCATGCACTTACTATTATCACTTATGCTCTGTGTCCGCTGAACCGATTATCTGGACGGGGGAGAAACAGAGGGCAATCAGGCCAGTGAGGATGCATGGAGCATAATGGTAGCTGACGGTCAGCCATCAGCCAATTGCCTCCCTGCCTGATACGTCAGTTCGTTTCTCCATCAGCTGACGGCCTCCCATGAGAAAATCGGTTCAGTAGACACTGGGTTTTAGTCTTAAGTTCAACACGTTAATCCGTGAAGCACATGTTCACACTGAATTGTACTTAGAACTATAGATATCAACGTTAATTATATCCATCAGTATAGAAATTGGGATTGGTTAACCAAACATATTAAGTTAATTAACGAAGAAGTGGATGGTTGAGATGCTTTAAGTCCATATTATGAACTACATTAATTAATAACATACAATCAAGTCACCTACCCTATGATTCGTAATACCTGAACACTGGTGTTGTAGATAGAACATAATGTTAAACATCACGGCAAACCGCACGTCAAAACTTCCAAGGAGAAGAAGGGACTTAAAATCTAATTTCTATAACATATTCCCTTCTTCCCCCGTTTCCAGCATGAGTATAAGCCAGGTAGCAAGGGGCGAGATTAAGTACACAGCCACTATTAGGGAACCTCCAAACAAGAGAAACCGGGACCCAAACAGAGTGGACCCTGTCATAGAACGCAAGGCAAGATATGTGAGTACTTCCCAGTTTTTCTCTTCTCGCCACGATCTAAACTTTGTTAATTTATTTTTGATAACATAATTTAGTATACCCCCATGCTGTATGATAGTGGCAACAAAGGGAGTGCAATGAAAACATTCATATCAGACACGTATCATTCGAGTCCGAATTCTTAGATAATGTATTGCTTATTCAGAATTTTTAAAAAAACTAATTCCATATTCAACAATGCAATTATCATGTCAGCCGGCAAATGGGCAGACTGGAAGAGCTACAGTGTTTGATTGATTGTCCGATTCCATGTATTCCATGTATTCGTAAATAAAAATAGAATAATATATAACAAATCAAAATTCTCTGTATACCCTATGACTCTCTACCAGATATTGTTTTAAATCTCAAAGAGTGAAGGACCTGATCATTATACTAAGATTCATATTTTACCAATGTTAGCTGGGAATACACCTTTGACAAGGAACCTAAAATGCAAGCCTTCATATCTATATAGAGGATATATATGTTCACTTGGATCTCAGCTTCGTTACAAAACTTTCAATTCTTTGTATCCATCTAGTTCCCCGGTACCTCAGACTTCATGTTCACAATGGCGGAGTTAGCCACAGCTAACGGGGGTCAAATAGCGGGTCACGAGGTCTATGTGGAGGCCGTCGTTACTGACTGGTTTACCCACCAGGAGGCGTCAGGTTCGGCTCTCACCGTCATTTACCCCAACGTGGTGGAGATCGAGGTACTTGGCGACGAGTCGAGGACCTTTAAACCCAACCAGACCATTGATGTTTATGTAAGTCACCTTTTCTCCAAACCTGTAACCATGGTTACAGAACACTAGTTTTACTGCAAAGTGCATTTATAGATGTCATAATTAATCTCTTTATGATTATCTCAGTATATCTAATGATATTTGTTATAAAAGACATGTATTTTCATATCAATACCCAGCAAATGTGATGTGTGTTCTTATTCTTATTTGTTGTATCGCATACTTTATAAGTTGTTAGTTCAGTTGAAATGGTACAATTGCTCCTCCTGGCATCGTATGATCTTAGACGACAGATCAACTCACAGTAAAGATACCAGTACTCTATGTCCAATACATAAAATTGATAAAGACAAATTTGTTCGGTTATATTAAACTGGATTTGGAACTTCACATTTTGTCTTAAATTCGGGTTATTTGAGAGCATTGGTAAAGGCGGCGAATTCTACATTGACGGTAACCATAGTGTAAGTAGTATCTGGACATGTCGGTTAGTTCCAGGGTATATTAGTTCCAGGGTCTGGTCGCCTGGAATTGTACTTTTGGTAGTTGTACACATTCAGTAAACTCTCCTTAATTAGGCTGAACAATGATACATACCAGGTATAGTTGGTATATATATAGTATAGCCTTGATTCTAAAGATGTGTTTGCCTATATTAAACTGTATTCTGAACCTTAATTTTGTCCTAAGTTTGGGTAATTGGAGAGAATTCGTGAAGGCGAATTATAATTTTCTGGCGACTTACCCCATATCTTACCACTACATATTCATGGTACCCTCAATATATATAGGCCTAGTGGTTTTAATTAATTGTCTGTATTGCTACCTATATTGCTACAGTTTGCGGTGCGCCACCTGGATAACACGCCGCTAAACAGAATTCGCCGCCAGGTGACGGTAATACGGACGCTAGAGGGCGCTGGATCAGGAGCCAAGGGCGGAGAGGATAAAATACTGGCCGGGGAGGACGGTATGGTGCGGTGGCGATATACCCCCGGCCCTTATGACGAGTTCATTACTGTATATGTGAGTACCTATTAGTCCAAGTCTTTGATTTATATTCTTTAGATAAGAAATCCTTTTGAATAATTAAGTCTATCATATATATAAGAAGGTCCTTCCCAGCCGAACACTATGAGCCTGATACAATGGGTCAGGTCACTTAGAAACGTTCAATTGGTGGCTCTTGGTGGATATTTTATTGGTTCAAAAACTCAGTTTGGTTATGATCAAATGTATATTGGACCTTATTTTCTTTCTTAAATGGTGTTATTTGAGAGGATATGCGAAGGCAAATTGCGCATGTACCTGTACTTGACCTATTTGCCCATCGAGATATGCGGAGGGACTTCGTGCTAGACTAAGACCCTTCATATGAAATGATTAATCAACTTCAGATAAGGCAATTAGTGTGTATCTCCTAACATCACTCGAATAAATGTCAGTAAAGAAATAAGCTTTTTAATTGTAGGCCTATATATTCCACTCACTCTTATTTGCTTCATTATAATGTTTTTCACTGTACTAATTCCACTTGAGGGAAATGTATATGGAACCAGCGAGGTCATTATGAAATATATTATCGTCGATTTTCTTATGTTGGTTTTCCAGCGTGTGAGTCTGTGACCACACAGAGATGTCTGAACTTTGCTTTTATTTATTTTTAAAGTAAACATTTTACTCTTATGAATGTGAACCCTCTATGAAGCATAATGACGAGATTGTCGCTTCACATGGCCGATATCAAGATGTTCTTACAAATGATATTTACAAAAGTTGTCCCAATATATACCAAACAACAGAATTATCAACATACATCAATCATCTTTAACTCTAAGGCAACAGGCAGCTCTACAAATTCAATCGAAAACATGTTCACCAAGGAAGACATGCTTGTAATTTTCGCAGAAGGCCAATAGGCTATTATCATGAAATGGAAATTACAAATTACATAGATACAACATTTGCGAAGCAGAACAATGCTCTGCATAGTGTAGGACCTGTCACCTGCTGTAAAATTGCATCACTTCTAGAAATTTACCAAACTAAATGCCCCGATGTTACACTAGATGCAGCCACTGCGCAGCTTGTTCGACCTACTACAGGTCCAGTCCTAACATTGCTTTTAGCATTAAAGTGGCTAAGATAGTTAAAACGAGTAGTCACAGAATCACATGAAACTTATTCAGTCTAACCATATAGGATATGTATGACAATTTCTAAAGTATAGAGCCCCAACATTGTTTCCTCATTCAATAATCATTAAATAAGTTTAATGAATAGACCAGCTTTCAAATCACAGAATAGTAGCCGTCAGGTGCTGCCCCCACTCAATAATGCCCATGGATGTAACTAGTCTTAACCCAGGAGTCTATGGACAAGCCTGGCATTATGTAACTCCAGATGCCAGAACCCAACTGCCACTCTGACATAGCTTGACATTTGGGGTTGGCAACCAAAAACGATTTTGCTCACTGTTTTACCAAATATCTGATATGATATAAATGTTAGAGTTTTGATATCCACAGGAGTTAGTTAGGAGGGTAAGGTGAATCAAACACTAGAAAATGAAGTAGAAATTCCGTTACTCCATAATCTAGCCAACAACAGTGAGAAGTGTCACTTTAAGGTACATGTAAAGGACATGTACCTTCATGTTCACCTGCATTCTCAGCTATTGTGACAACAAAACCTTACCAAATTCATAATATTATGATTTATTGGACTGAATTTGTCAATATGCTGGTGGTGGTATATGTTTATACACGAATTTGAAGGCAAATCAGCCGCCGATAGGCGATGATAAGTGGGGTCGTCATAGGAAAGTATTTGAATAAGAAAAAATACAAATCAGGACGTTTTAGATGCCCTGTAGCAAAAACAACCAGATAGAATCCTCCAATCCTCCAATCCGCCTTGTAGAGGCGTTGGAAAAGAACAGAAGAAAATTTAGAAAGTATTTTGTTTTTTTACTGACGTTGGCTGAGAATGCAGCTTTAACCGTGGCATAAGGAAATGGGGGCTGTGGGGGCAAGTTGTAAATTAATTGTTTAAATAGCATGTCTATTTTAATTTTTATTTTAATCCAAAACAAGCAAAGCCTTCAATTCAAATCAACAGTCTGTTAATCTTAAAGGTTTGCATTTTGGGTTACCAGCAATGAATTCTAGGGTTAAAATACCCTGCAAATCAAGAAGGACAGATATTCAAATCGGGCGTCATAATATCACGACTTTAAGATTAAAAACTGGTACCCATTTGTTGTAGGCTCATTACGATGACGTGGAAACGCGGAGTCAGGAGGTTCGCTTTACCAGACATTATTCCCCTACAGACAGCTTCATTACTCTCACCACCTCCACTGAGTTACCAGAGGTATAGTATAATGCTTCTTTTTTTTCAATAATGTAATATAGCTTATTATAGCAAAAACATTATATAACGAAGTACTATTCTCATATATTAATTTAATCCTCATAATTCTTCAGGAAAAGGAACATTATCGAGACTCGAGATATAACTGTCTAAATGGCCTGAAATGATTGTTGATAGATTTTATGTTTAAGTATTCATTTTCCCATTACTGAGATGAATTTAGACACAATAAACCAGATAGTGAGAACGTGATAAAAGATGAGAACTGCATCTTACCACAGTAGGGCAGTATTAACTATTCATGTCCACGAGTCCCTACAGAGAATTAACACCAACAAGAAGTGCCAGTTTCAATTTTCTCTAACTGCCCCTTGTACTCCCTCCACGTGATAGATATGAAACGTGATACCAGGAAGACAAAACTGGATGGGTAATCCGATACGAGGTCACCCATCATTATTTATGGATCATTCCAGGGGGTATAGTCTGTCCCAGTGGTCATTGTGTCCAGAACAATATTAAAATCTTTGCGTGGATTGTAATGGGGTTGTACACTTGGGGATAAGTATAACTGACATACCGATACCTTTAATAGTCCTATAAAATGCATCTCTTGAAAAGAGCACCTAAAAACATTGCTCAAATAGCAAGCCTTGGTGAACTTGACGGTGTCTTTATCCACGGGCTGACACTAACTTCAGCACATAAAGTTGTATCTATATTTGTTGACACCTGATAAGACTTTGCTTGCGGCAGAGAAGATAGATTCATCAGTTATTCCTGGCCTCGGGCTATACATGGTCTTTTTTCTCAACATTAAATACGAACCGATTTATTATTACAGGTGGACAAGTACATGGTATTTACCGTGACGACAAACACATTCACAGAAAACATTTATTACCTGGTAAGTACACAAATATATTTCACACTAAATGTATGTTCTCACAACGAAGGTGTTCTGTTCCATAATCAATATTGAATGTTGGAAATTGTGTGAGAAATAATCCTGTTATCACAGATATCAATAACATAATTATCAATATACCCTTGAATAGCAAACATGCTAACATTTGGTGTTAGTGGATTGTATTTATATCCGATTTTGTCATGTTGCCAATTGACATACCATTAATTGTCAATTATTGGCAATTTTGACATATCATTTGCCAATTTAGGTTATTGCCAATGTTGGCATAACATTAATTGGCAATTTTAATTATTTGCAATTTTGGCATATCATTTGCCAGTTTAGGTTATTGCCAATGTTGACATACCATTAATTGGCAATTTTAATTATTTGCAATTTTGACATATCATTTGCCAGTTTAGGTTATTGCCAATGTTGGCATTACATTATGTGTCAATTTTAATATATGCCAATTTTGACATATTATTTGTCAGTTGCAATTGTTGCCAATAATGCTGCCATTATTCAATAGGTAACGTCAGGTGGTAACATCATCACTGGAGGAAACCTGGAGATGACAACAACACAGAAGACTTTCTCCCTCGCCCTGTCACGTGACATGATACCCGAGGCTCACATTGTTGTCTGGCACATACTGAAAGGAGAAGTCATCTCTGACAGTCTCAACTTCTTTGTCAATGGAACCAGGCTCAACCCAGTAAGTAAACATAGCCATGCAACCCCCAAAGAGAATTGTTATCGTTATTATTTGACAAATTCCATCAGCTGAAGATGATAAAGAATGAAGCCCGTAACAACTAACAAATAGTTCACATATAATAGACGAATGTTTAAAGTGACACTTCTCACTGTTGAGGGCTAGATTATCGAGTAACGGAATTTCTACTTCCTTTTCTAGTATTTGATTCACCTTACCCTACCTAACTAACTCCTGTGGATATCAAAACTCTAACATTCATATTATATCAGATATTTGGTAAAACAGTGAGCAAAATCGTTTTTGCTTGCCAACCCCAAATGTCAAGCTATGTCAGAGTGGCAGTTGGGTTCTGGCATCTGGAGTTACATAATGCCAGCCTTGACCAAAGGTCACTGGTAGACTCCTATGTTAAATCTAGTTACATCAATGGTCACATAAGAGAGTGGGGGCACCACTTGACGGCTACTATTCTGTGATTTGAAATCTGGTCTATTCATTACACTTATTCAATGATTATTGAATGAAGAAACAATGTTGGTGCTTCATACTTTAGATATTGTCATAGATATCCTATATGGTTACACTGAATAAGTTTCATGTGATTCTGTGACTACTCGTTTTAACTATCTTAGCCACTTTAAATGGAACATCTATTTATAGCATAGGTCTTTAAACACGGTCAACAAGGGAGTATAGACCAACTCATTATCACTAAATATTAGTGTTGTAGTTAAAAGACATTTGAAAGATATTTTACATGTAAAATACAATTGATGATATAAAATGATCTAAATGCATGATGGGAACGATGGAGTCTTGTCCCATTATATCATTACAAGGCAAAGAAAAATATCTGTGTTTCCCATTTATAGTACCTGAAAACTTACAGGCAGGATGGCAATTCTTTTTTTTTATTTTAGGAAACTAGTTCCAGGATCTGAGAAAATTACTATTTTGTAACAATAGTTGTTTTAAACAAGAGAAATGTAGCATTTACGAGTTTTCTGGTTTCTGGTAAAATTGTGTTCCTCCTTTAATTACCTTTTTTGGTCCCAACATAAAGATAAATCTTTAGGCAAGGTAAAACATATGTGTTCGGTTCGGTCAGATATTTTTTAAGTAGAGGGGGCGGGGTGGTAAATCAGAAGCACACTTATTTCCGTTTGCCTAACGCAAGCGGATTTCCATCGGAGCATAGAATGTGGTACATACAGTACAATTTATACAATGACATACAACTTCCATATTACCATGCCCGTCACTGTCCATCTGACAGATGCTGTTCGATGTAGAGATTCAAGATTTCCCTAAATCTTCTCTATATGCTCGGCCTTTGCAGGTACACACTTCATTACATCCGGTTCTCCACCATTGATATATATGTCACCATTGATATATGTCATTGTTGCTCATTAGACTATATCTAGTAGTTCATTTTATGTATCAAAGCAGTTAGGCCTTCTCAAATCTTTGATAAATATATGGGTTAGATTTTCAGAAAATGTACAATTGGCAGCTTTACATATTTAATACATTACGCTGAATTGGACTGAAATTTCGTCAATGCTAGGTAAATTCGTGTATATTTGGCATTGCATTGATTCTAGCAATCTGTTTGGTTATGTTAAACTGTATTTTGAGCGTCATTTCTGCGTTAACTTGCCGTTATTTGATAGGATTGGTGAAGGTGAATTGTACATTTTCTGGCGATTTCACCCATATGTGAAATATTATCGTGCAAAACGTAGCACGTACACTGTACTAAGAGTTAGATTACACTGATCTTTCATTAGATGGAGGGCTATGCCTCCCAATCCTTTATTGGCTTAGAGGTCTGGTGGCTCCACCCATCACCCATTAGCCCAGCACTAAGCAATAACACGGCCCCCAGTATAAATATATATTTCTTCACCAGGTGGATATTCGGTTCAACAGAGGGAAGGACTTTACTGGGAATACGGTAGAGCTGACAGGTATAACAGATCCCTCCTCCTTCATCGGGGCCCAAGTCATGGATTATGAAGTTTGGGCACGTGGTTGGAATTCCTTCATTACTGAACCTGACGTAAGACATTATAATATAATAAATATAATAATTGTATATTATCATTCAAATATTATTATCATTGATATTAGTTAGTGGACCCTTCGGTGAATGTTATGCTAACTATTACATAATAAAGCTTAATAATATTCAACAATATAAGGTATAAAACATATCAATAAAACATAAAGCTGTTGATAAAATATGAAAATATAAAGCTGGTGTACAATTATTCAATCCAGTACAGGATTGTATCGTGGCAAGCAATCGACTTGATAGAAGTCATTTATAACTTATGAGGAATATAATGGCCTCCCTCTCTAAAATGGCGGGTGAATGTCCTAGGCGGGTGAATGTCCTGGATGGAAGATGTCCTAGCGGGGCAATATCCAGGATGGTAAAACACGTCAGGTGGTAGATGTCGGGCAGATAGATGTCCGGCGGGTAGCTGTCCTGACACCATAGCCCTAGCTTGTACCCAAACTCCTAATTCTAAAAAAGAACACGAATAAAGAGCAGCATAATTTGGGAGAACTACCTTTTTCATGACTGTTAAAATGTAGTACATCTAGAGCATGTACCTGGGTTTGTATAAATGTGCTTCATAATATTGAGATAGTACGCACGTATTAATAAAAAGTGAGGAAGCGGCAGGGAACTTCGTCCTCGCGTTTGCGTTGTTCTACTGCACAAAGTAGGCCTTTACTTGGGGGAGAATTGTGCCCGTGCGTTTCAGGGTGAAGATGAACAAGCGGTATACTTTCCAGACACACACACCTGAGTGGAAATCATCCTAATGTAGACGTCGACCAGGTACTTCGAGGGTTGAGGGCACTATGCAGAGTTGATCGTCCTGAGCCATGGCCAACCCCACATAATGCCCTATATATGAGGCCTTGTGTCATTGTGTACATTATATTAACTCAGTCTAGAGCTGAGAGCTGAGAGAGTCCCTCCAAACTGAGGGAAAGCCTCTCGCTCCAAACCGCAAAATTCCATTATAATCTCATGAAGAGGCCTACTCCAGGGCCAGGAAAGCCAGCCACTGATATACTATTCTTATCTGATCTGACATAACATATATTGAATTGAATTGAAATCGTTTTTATTTGCTCTACAGGTACATTACTGGATGTACTCCAAGTTATGTTGCGCTTTTTTCTAATTCTCGAATTTATAATGTTATTACATTGGCCCGCCAAAGAATACTGCAGTGGTTCTGCTTATTATCGCTCATCCGTACTCGGTATTTCTCGACCGATTCTGATTAGGTCAGACAATGAGTAAATTGTGTGTGATGTTCTTTTGTCAAACTAGTTGAGAATGCAGTAAAAACAAACAAAACCTACCTGAGTGTATCAAACGATCCTTTTTGTCTGCAGATTGTCCGAGAGCTACAGACGTTTGACGCTCACGTAAACAAAAGTTTCCAGTACACGTGGAAGCTACCTGAGGAGCAGGAACTGATGGTTCACTACCCTGCACCTTCCTATGGTATAGACGCTAACACCACCTTCGACGTAAGCATTGCTTTAACTGACAGTGATCGGGGTGTGTGGGGGGAGGGGGGGGGGGGCGTCCGTTGCATAACAAATCCTTACTTCACATTTGCATTCATTAAGGAACATTCAGGGAACGAATCTGCAGTAGAGATTATGTTGATTCTCATTCCCACAGTATTTGCATTTCCGACATAACCGATGGAAAATAGCTTAGCAAGGATCATTTTGAGTAAGGATTTATTGTGCAACAGACCCACGGCGTTTATAAGATTAATTTGCATTGATTTTGATCCCATTTGAATTTATATAATTGACCAAGTAAATCAGTGTTATGTAAAAACTGCCGAAATCTGGTACATCAGGACGTTTGTGGTCAGATTTGAGTTCTAAGGTAGGAAACATGTAGGTCAAAAGTGGAAGTATTAATTAGTCTGTCATATGTATTGTTATATTGATTAAAGGCCATAATCCACTAAACCGATTCTCATGCGATTCTCAAAGAATCTAGTGGAAAAGGGTCATCTGCGACGCAAAATCGCATGAGAATCGTTTTATAGTGGACTAGGGCCTAACCTTGTGGTCAGTATAAAATAGTGGATGTGTTCTGTAAATAATGTGTTAAACTAAGAATAGGCCCACAATTTTGTAATGAGGGCTTGTTTATAAATAAACCCAGTTTTTAACTAAATATGCAAAAAAAAACACGTTACATGACTCTTTTATTTTGAATTATTTCAACTTGCAGTACGCTGGGCTGATAGTTCTAACAGATGCTAATCTGACTCGTATACCAAGTAAGTTTAACATATTAACCAAAGAGGTCTTTTTGATTAACGCAACACCAAAGATACTCATATAAACCTAATGTTAATATTGTTCAGCAAAATTCAACAGAATTTACTAAAAGTGTAGAGTTGCCTATTGTGCATTTTCTGATGACCTGACACAAAGGTATGAACACCTTAATAATAAACTCCACACGCGCCACACACTCGTTCCATAAGTGCAGATTATATCTTTACTCTACAGATGACTGTAACGAAACCATGGGCTTCCTTCCCTGCATGTCTGGTGGTACTTGCTACACTAAACAGGAACGCTGTGATGGGACCAAGAATTGTAAAGATGGACAGGATGAGATGGGATGTATGGAGAATTCTTTTTTTATATATGGAGAATTTTAAACTATGCAAAAACAGTATCTTTTTCACATTTCAAAATTTTCAAACTTTTTCAAATTGTTTAGGTATCAGAATGTTCGGCTCAGTAATCTTTCCTTTCTTCTCAACAAGCCTAAACAAGACCTAAATTGATGTATGTGAAAGAAATTAATTCCGATTAATTCCGAAATTAATTAAATGTAGATGCAGAGATGCAGAATATTGTCCTTGAACATGTTACCATAGGGTCTGAAAGACTCATGGCAGTGATGAGCGATACAAACATAACTGAGGCACGCATTTGTGCCAATCTGTTGACAGGAAATACTAAAAAGCTATAGACTTAGCATTGCAGGCGTAAATATTCACTCTCTTCATTACCCAATTAGAGGTTAAAAGATTCTGGTGGTAGTGATTGAAATGTTTCGCGCTATAGATGGATGTCGGGTCATCAGACACTTATGTTCCCTTGGAGTGATGGAAGAACAGTGTATAATTATGTCTGCAATGCTGAGCCTATGGGAGTTTTGTTCTTCTGGTCAACACACTGGTGCAGTGGCGTGCATCTAAAGCACACGGCCGCCGACTACTTACGCTCTCTATTATTTCTTAAGACTAATAATGTTTGTCCATCCAGGTGTGTTCCCCGTGGTGGATCCATACACTATTCCCAGAAAAAGGCTTTCTCTGGTCACACGTCACTACCTGCGCAAAGGAACCTGGGTATGGGGCTCTCACTTTGTTATGTAAGTATCCTACCTTACTGTCTTTTTACACCTTTCTTTTTTACTGTAATCATACGCAAAGCTAGAATCCTTCTTATAAGACTACTATGAGTCCATTGTTAAATGTGTTTGGCTGACAAAGAAAATAAAAAAATATGCATGAGCCCTCATATTAATACATTGCATAGATCTGTATTTGAGCTGGTGCTAAATGGACAGGTGCTAAGTGATGCTTAAAGCAAAAATAGAGTTGTTTGTTAACCCACCAGTATCTTTATTGTATATCATCCCCATTTCCCAATTAACCTTAACTCGGTTGTCCTGAATTCTCAGTGAAACTGTGACTTTGGTATTTACATACGCATGCAACGTATCCCAGTTTAAATACGTTGTTTCATATAAAATGCATATCATAGAACTTCTGGACTACCTAACCATTTGGTAGAGTAAATTAACGGAAATTATGTACATTATTATCATATACTTATGGGAAAAAAATTGTCTAAAGACTAGTAATGTTGATATTTGAATATTTAACTTTTCACCGGTGCTAGGTATGTTGTGGAAGACCTGGATGAAATTCCAGAAGGACATGTTATTGTCAAACATCTGAAACAAGTAAAAATTGTTATTATTTGTATTATTTTCAGGCCTAATGGACGACTAGATGCAATAGTAACTGTACCAGATGACCCTATGACTTGGGTCATGGGAGGATTCGCTATAAGTAGAAACAAAGGTTTTGGAGTCATCTACGATCCACCTAGGGTATGTCACCTCATTATATATATTGCTTCCTCACATGATGAACCTTAATTGCCTCCACCCACTCTTTTCAATGATCCAAATAAGGTTCAAAAGGCAGTTAAACATAACCGAACAGATATCTGAATCAACGCAATACCAAATATCATCAAACGTACCAAATATTTGAGCTTATTTTTAGAGGGATTTTCAATAATTACGTGTAGTGCCTAAAGCCGGGCCCACACATTCAAGAACGAATTGTCGTAAGACCCCAATTCATACGATTTGTGAGTTCTTGAATGTGTGGGCCCGGCATAACACGTGTTAGGGGGTGGCTAAGAAATCTAAAGCACTAAATACGAATCCAAAGACATGATGTCCAGTGTTGCGGGTTCGAATCCTGGGCCTGCATAATACATCTTTACTTGAACTTTTCCTTGCTAAGCTGTTTTCCTAGCTTCAGTATTAAATTTGGTACTGAAATGAGTATTTTTTAAATAAAAATGTTTAATTCAGAAGTTCCACCATTTGTTACCGAATTTCTTCAAACTTTTCAAATCAGCACTTTCATAATTAATAATTAATTAGAATTAATTAATTATAATTTGTTCAGCATGAGGCCACCCGTCCTTTCTTCGTGCGGTCGGAGGTGCCGGTGCGAGTGCGGAAAGGAGAACAAGTGGGTGTGCACGTTGGCCTCTTCAATTACTGGGATCAGGACGTCGAGGTGAGTGCGCCTCCAGCATTGTCATTGAACTTGTTTTTTTCCGTTTTTTTAGGCTGCCATTTATGACTGAAGTCTTTAGGCTGCCATTTATGACTGAAGTCTTTAGGCTGCCGTTTATGACTGAAGTCTTTAGGCTGCCGTTTATGACTGAAGTCGACAGTATATTATGTACACTTCGCCTTCGTCAATCCTCTCAAATAACCCAATTTAAGAAAGAAAGGGAGACTGAAATTACAATTCGAATAACAATAACATTCCTGGCCCTGCAGATCGTGCTTTAGATTAGGTTTAATGCTTGATTTGATCCCTTTTCTAGTCATCATCCGCAGTAATTTGAACGTTCAAATTGGCATTATACCCGGCCATTATACTGCCTCACTAGCTCTCATTCGATATGAGAACATTACACCGGAAGGCATATTATAGCTCATTGTCCTTAAGTGCCTCCGAATAAGGATGCACCTTTCAAGCTTAAATACGTTATCCACTTCTGGCCTGGTGTCCGATACATTTACTTCATTTACTCAAAAAAACGATGGAATGCTCCCTACAGGTTGCGTAGTGGGACCTAATTTGTTTCTCATCTCAACTGAGGGAGCCTCTGCAGCCAGGCCTGCACCTGGACCTAGGTCCCCTAGTGGGAATGCGTTGAACTAAGTGAAGGTGAAAGGTATAGGCGTGAATGTCAGGCCAAATATCGTGTTAGAGGCTCAGGCCTGTGAGCAGGACTTCAGCATTACAGAAACACAATTAAAGATGCATTCCATGAAACCTGATATATGTGTCTTTGTTTTAATATCGGGGAAACCTATCATCACACTGATCATCCCCATGCCGGTTATTAAAGTGACCTTGCTCATTAATTTCAACTACTCTCTTAAAATTGGGTCAGTGTAATCATATATGATAGGTATCCTAAACTCTGATTCTACATAGTGTAATACCATGGTGTGTATGGTATACCTTAAAGTGGCTAAGATAGCTAAAACGAGTAGTCACAGAATCACATGAAACTTTTTCAGTATAATCATATAGGATATGTATGACAATATCTAAAGTATAGAGCACCAACATTGTGTCCTCATTCAATAATCATTGAATAAGTGTAATGAATAGACCACATTTCAAATCACAGAGAAGATGGCTCCAGCACTGTAAAGTGCTGCCACTTGGGCAGAAATGTAACTAACTTTAATCTATGAGCCTATGGAGGATATTTGGTGGAGCCTGGCATTATGTAACTCCAGATGTCAACCCAACTGCCACTTTGAAATTTCTGGTTGGCAAGCAAAAACGATTTTGCTCACTATATTTAGCAAATATCTGATATAATATGAATGTTACAGGAGTTAGTTAGGTAGGGTAAGGTGCACCAAATACTAGAAAGGGAAGTAGAAATTCCGTTACTTGATAATCTACCCAAGAACAGCGAGAAGTGTCACTTTAAATAAAAGCCCAGTATATAATAACATTTAATTGCAATAATAACATATGCCGGGAATGGATAACTCTCATAGATAATCATAGACCTCTAGAGAGTCCATAATAGAAACACAAATACATAGTTAATCAAGACAAAATGTTATAAAATTTGCACATGATATTGATATATTTATGTGCTTAAAAGATAAATATTCTGCTATTTTATAGGCGCTGGTCATGCTGCAAGATTCTGACGATTACAGATTTGTTGTGGTGGAGGAATATGGTTTTGTCTATTCATACATGCCGAGAACGATCAGAGGCGACATCCAGACTATGGTCTACGTAGGTTCATCATTATTTCTACCAATCCCGATTATATACTTCCTGCCATATTAAAGCTGAATTCAAAGCTGCTACAACAAACATAACCAAATTTACTCATTCTTTGAGATTATCAATATTTTGCTACGTTTATATATTTATAAATGACCTTGAAGTCGAATTGACTGAATAAAAACGAGCACTGGTGAGCGGAAATTAGTGAAACCATTGCAACAAAGTGGGTCACCGCGTGCAATCGTCCACATTTTGGTCAAATGTTTTTTAGATGGGCAGGAAAAGAATAGATCACATTCCTTTTAGTTTGACACGAGAACCTTATTGAACATGTACCTCATAACTTGTTGTGGTACTGGGAATGAATTCTAGCCAACTACCAATGAAGAAAAATAGTCCATGTTACCTGTTTTGCTGTCAGTTCCATATCTCACTTGGACAGTCAAAACTGTCTGAGTTAATGTTCATTGTAACAAATGGTTAGAGAATCCAGACCCTCTTACCTCCATGTCTGCCAATCGGACACTTTGTTAAAAAGAAAGTCTATGCCTGTCTGTCCCTTAATTCTATTCTATGGCGAATTTAACACATAATTTTGATGAATTAAACCACATATAAATGTACTCTTTTCTACCAATATATTGAAACTTTGCCTATATATCCAGCATATCAAAGTCGCATGCCACATGGCTGGGCAAATGCCTCTGAACATGGCTAAGCTCACGGCAATACTTCATCGGGAAACACCGGTCCCATGCTTATAAATAACCACCGTATTCAAAGATCTAACTCAAAGGCATAGAAGATGAAAGTCTGCAAAGGTCGCAGTTTCATCGAGGCGTACCCTGTAGCTATAATTAATCATTTCTTCTCCCTGTGTGTAGGTGCCTAAAGGAACGTTTAAGCAAATACAGATGCCAGTGCTTCCCATCACACCGGGGTGTATTAAAGTCACTGTCAGCGTTCTAACCTTCATCTGGAGTGATGTGCATGAGATGACATTGTGCTCAACGGTAAGTGAAATTTATATGGGTGCATTATTTATTTTTAGTACATTTTGGGGACGATTTAGGGTTATAATTGCTCACTAAAGTCATGTGTTATAGAACTATAGTGCCCTAGGAGAACTATATATATACTGCCCCGGAAGGACATTTTCCTCGCCCATACACATTGTTTACTGATTAGAGGTTTGAAGTCGTCCCGAAATGGACTAAACAGATTAATGGCCTTAATTTTGGACAGAAATCCGGCTCTGTTTTTGATAATACCCTCGGCTTCACCCCTGGTACTATTAACAAACTGAGCCCTCTCCCTGTCCTCAATGTCCTACAATATTTATTATATTTAGCAGCCTTACTATCACTTCGATGAACGGTTATATTATGGAGACAAAAATAGCCAAGTACATGAGCAAGTAATGGTTTACTTTTGTATGAAACTGATAATTTTCATGACTATTGGTATGGAATGCGTCGTTGGAACCCCCTTCCCAGTAAACAAAGCTTGCTCCAATGAAAATGTGTTTATGCTTGTCCCCAGAATTATAACCTAAACCACAAGGAATCAAAAGAAAGTCCTAAATATCTGCATACGATAGATATCCAACTATAACCGTTGGGCCTACCAATAGCTCCACATTCATAATCCATGTAATTCTGCTACAAACAATGTCATTCCCCCCTCACTTCAGTATCACACATTATCAGTTTATTCTATAAATAGATTCTGCTGAAATGTTATGAATGTAACATATCCGCCATGATATCATCTTGACGGAATTGAAGGTCTATATATATATATGGGTCAGATTTTCAGAAAATATACAATTCGCCTTCACCAATCCTCTCAAATAACACAAATTTCAGACAAAAATGGGCATCAAAATGCAGTTTTCAACATAACAGAACTGATACTTTAAACCAATGCGATACCAAATATACTCAGATATACCTGGTATTCATCATTTTGCAGCCTAATTTAGCAGAATTTACTAATGTGTATATCTAATGTGAAAATCTGACCCATATATAGCCATCCCTTGGTTGTCTCCATAAGACCCATCATCTTGTATAGTTGTAAACCTTGACAGTGTGTTTAATACTTTGTTTGACTTCCAGTATGACGGTGTGACTAACCATCTGCACACACCATATTTCCTGGATCTCATTTCCTCCGGATCGCTCCAACTTCCTGATCTTGACATCCCAGTGGAAGAGCGCTTTGTCAAGCCCCAGGAACGTAAACATCTCTATGTTCCAGGCTCTCCTAAAGCAACTATTGGTATTGTAGGTACGTTTATGTTGTGAAGGTATGCCTCAGGTGCCCATTGCTTTACAAGGGTGACTGAGGTTAGGTGAAAGGACTATATATATAAACCAATCCAGATTTTTGATCCAATTTCAAGACAATAGTAAGGTTCGAAATACGGTTCAACATAATAAAATAGATTATTAAAATAAGGCAATAATGTTAGGCGAAGTATAGATACACCTAATATTTATCATCTTTAGCCCCATTTAGTAGAGTTTACTAAATGTTAAGAGCTGCTAATTATAATTTTCTGCCACCATGTCCCAAGTACAAATCTCTAACTATGTTTTTACTGTATACCTAACTGCAGGTGATGTGGTAGGACCTGGCTTCTTCAAGGAGTACCCTACAGCCATTGATACACTGAGGAAACCTTGGGGAAGTGCAGAGCAGAACCTGTACAACTTCGCCTATACTCTGTACAACCTGCTCTACCAACGAGCCACTCAGCAACTGGACAAACAAACACTAAGAACCTCACTTAGACATCTAGACAAAGGTTAGGCGATCATTTAGTAACTCCCTGACAAGCAGTATTTATTACACCCTCTGTCTGTTGTATCCATCTGGAATTTACTGAATGTGTAGCGCTACCGGTTTCAGTTTCAGTGGAGCTCCAACAACTCGTTTTATTAAGAATTCTTTCCATACTTACTACCAAGTGAGAATGGGATCATGACCAAGATATATGTGCTCTGATTGGTTGATATAGGTTATGATATCTGACTGACCTTTGTGCTGGTATCTAATTGATTCTTGCTAGCTATGTTATATTATAGAGCAGATAAATGGATAGAAATGCAATATTCTGAGTGAATAACCTATACAGGTTTACATGGAAACCGCTTAAATCCAAAGCAAAGTTTTTACTTGTAGTTTCTGTCATTCAAGTGTTACCCAAAAATGTAAATAAGCTAGAGCGATAATGAGTGGTAATGCGTGCATGTAAATAAATCATGAGTGTGCATCACTGTTTTAACATTAAACATCATATAGAGGTTTCGTAAGTGACGGAAGTGAAAAGGACACAGTCAAAAACACTACAATTACAATTGTGGTTGCAATCCATTCCAAAGATGATCATAACTTTGAGTGAATAATGGGAGTTCTTTGAAAAGCCATAACCTGCATGCGTATAGTCCTTACAACTATACACATTGTAAGATACTTTTCCTGACCAACAGTAGAACCGTAAACTTGGCATTAGGGAGAAATAAAAACTGAATGTGAGACCTCCCCTTTCGAAACCGAAATAACACTCGTTCTGTTGATGATTCACACTTCAGCTATGCATAATTCCATAGTCTGATATGGATTGAAAACAAACTTTAGACTAAAGAAGTCTTAATTTTGAATTTTAAATTTATCTCATATGTCCAAGTTTTTGTGGTCGTATTGTACTGAAATTATCTGATCTATACAACTTTGTTTGTTCTACTTAAATATCAGTGTGAGTGTTAGTTCCCTCTTGTGCCATTAAATGATGACATAGGTGCCTTGCTGCGCATAGCTTATGCGTTTTATTGCCCAAAGGCTAAGGTAGTATTCCCGAAATGTCAACCGAGGCTCACTTGGAATATCTAAGTGAGAGTAAATTAGCTTAAAGAAAGTTTAAAATGTTTTCTCGTTCTAAACAAAGATTTACATTGGCACAGAAGCAGTGAATGTGTGCTACATTCTGTTAAGGTCTTTAACTGTAACGTGAATTAGAGTCCTAATAGAATATTATCTAGTGCAAAACGTTTTCTTGAAATTTCGTAAATAGAACGATATAATGAGTCATCAGAGGGAATGAAATGGTGATGACAATTACGGCATTCATGCGCTGTATGTATTTCTGTATGATATTATGCCGAGAATATTCTTTGATTGTATTGTATTTCATTGGCCATTAGCATTTGTTAGTAAGAGAGAGAGCACTGAATTCTAATGGAGTTTATGAGAAATAATGTTCAGGGATGCCTATGGTAGTGGGTAATAAATGCAGAAAAATGTCCTAAAGTACCTCTAAAGGGCTCCATGGAACAATCAGGTTAGCACTATGTGGGGCTCAGCTATTGCCTCAACGACCTTCTGATAAATTATCATCTAATTCAAGTCACCAACAAAAGAAGATTCTTTCAATTGTCTTCTCATCCTCATCCCCCATCCCCACTCTTTTCCATCACATATCACCACTACTAAACATTTATACAAAATCTCAAGTGTATTGTCTCTCAGCTGATAACCTGAAAGGAGGAAACTACTTTCTAGTATTAGAATATTTTGATAACATATATATTTTGTTTTATCTGTATATCTGTACTTACAGCGCTACAGCGACAGCTTGGTTTCATGAACACAGACGGCTCCTTCCAAATGTTCCGAGATTACCCCAAGTACAACCCCAGCACATGGTAAGTGTTGTGTATATCTTATAACTTCCAAAACATGATATCTTGTAACTTATCACAACATAATGTATGGGTGAGGTCATCCGAAAATGTATGATTCGCCTTCACATGTCCTCTAAAATAACCCAAATTCAAAAGAGAAAATAAGTTACATACATAAAAACATACAGTTCAACATACAGTTCAACATAACTAAACATTTTCCAGTCCAATTTAGCAGAATGTATTAATATATAGAGCTGCCATTTGTATATTTGGAGGCGACCTGAGCCATATACATACCGTATTATGGAATAAACTGCCATCGATTATTCGAAAAAAATCGTGTTCAGATATAAAAAAATATCTGAAAACAAACAATGATTGGTACGAATGAGTATTGATAATCCATTGTTATGGATATCGAAATGAAAAGTGTATATTGATTATATGAGCTATGTGTATTTTATTAATCGAGTAGCATTCTGTTTGATGTTCTGAGGAAAAAAATCCAAAAAAGTTTGAAGCGTTTACTGTGTATATAAACATATTTGTGTATCAAAGAAACAAAACGAACCATTCAAATCATGGTCGACAAGCCGATTAAAGTCTTAAATGTATAAAAAGGGTAACAAAACTCAGTATAACATATTTATTTGGACTCTGTGAGATTATCATTATATGAAAAAAAGATCCAATAAAATTTCTTTAAAAAAAATACATCATTATATTTACAGGGTGACAGCCTTCACACTGCGAGTCCTCCATGACGCCAGCCTCAAGGAGTGGGAGACGGAGTACTTCTTCATCCCCAACGAGCTGCTCAACAGGATCGTGCTCTGGCTGTGTACACAGCAGACCATCGGTGGCAGCTTCAACGAGTACTCTAACGTCTACGATAGGAAACTTTGGGTACTTCTATAACTTCCATCTGCAGGGGCCTGTTTCATAATAAATCGTCACTCAAAAATTAATTTGTGGGGGATAAAACCCCACTCAGGGACCCCAAGATAGATTTCAAATTAAATCTTCACTTAATGTTTAATTTCCTTATCTGGTTTTCCTTGCTAAGCAGCTGGTAAGAAACTTTTAGGGAGTTTTGTTGTCAAATTCGCTATGTATACAGGCAATGCTACGTTTTATTGCTACAGTAGGAGTTAGAACTACCTGAGCAAGGACTAGTAACCTTAGCAAGGAATATATGTTAAGTTATGATTTCTTATGCAACAGGCCCTGTACATTGTCATTCGGTTTGAATAATACCCAGAACAATTATTCTGTTGAAAAGGGATGATTCCTGTAGAAGCTCAAGGCATGTTTTTTAATAGCTGCCAGGATCAAAAGCCAAATATAAGTACTTCCATGAAGGTTTTGTATTGTTTATAAAACACTTCTCCAAATGGTATAAAGAAAAACCATAAAAGTGCAAGATTCATCATTCACCATTCATCTGCAAGATGTTGTTCCTCTTTGGTCACTGCCTTGAACTGTCTTCGGGCTATAACCACCTTAGGCAGAAAATAAATCAACTCCATTTCGGGCCTGCTGGTGCACTGCTGGTGCACTGCTTGTGCATGTATACACCAAACGGTGCACCAGCCCCTTAATGTCGGCCATTAAGGATGATCGCGGGTATTTCTCAGTTGCCAAAAACGGCGGGGATTTTACGACATTGACCATGTTGATATTTTTTATTTTTTTTATCATTTCTTAGGTTAGTGATGTTCAGTTATTAAAAAGAAACACTTCTGACTTTTGAACAGATTAGTATATGGTTTTTTTCTTGTTTGTTATTGTTTTACAACACCGTAAGCCACCTTGTTTACATGAAATTCAAAGCTAGTCCAGCTCTCAATCACTGCACTGTCAAGTTTGGGGGCCTCCAGCTCCTAAAGTAATCTGGGGACCACCCGTTTTCTTGTTATTTTCAGAAAGTATATCCCTTAAACTATGATATACTAAAAAATTAGCCAACTCTAATTACAATTTATGGTTTAAAATGGATAAAACGTTTCAAAAACGCCCTTTTCTCCATAGACGGCCATATTAAATTAATTAAATAACTTTTTATTTTCAAACGGAAATAGCAAAAAATCTAGTATGGGGACCCCCCTTAAAAAAATTATATTTGAAATCAGCATGATTTGGAGTACAAAGTGTGAAAAAATCAGGCTGATCTATTTACTTTGGGAAATACCCGCGGTCATCCTTAATCATTTACTAGTTGGTTGCTAGGAAGTAAATGACTGCAGATCGCTTCTCACTGACGTCAATATGTTGAAATTCTGCAAGAGATTTTGGAGAAGCAAATTACTGTTCCCTAAGATCAAATGTCAAACTTGAATTTAAAGAAAACTCTATTTAACAATGTCACGTTTCAATCATTACTAAAAGACCTGGATATCATTCTTCTTTGCCTTGCCTGTTTATCTTAATTGATGTATTCCTTTACAAAAACAGTCCAACTACACAATAAATGCCAACGGAGAGAAGGTATACGACAATCTAGCCTTGACTGCCTACGTCCTGGCCTCGCTATCTGAGACGAATATACTGTCAGGGGTAAGTGTATTTTTCATTCATCCATTCATTCATTGACACTAGAACTAAAGCTGTATCGACCTAGAACTGCTACTAACCGTAGAATGCAATGTTATTTTTACTGTTTTCCATTTTTTTTAGAACTGTCTCAAAAGTGTCCCTACGTTTACATTTTATTGTTATGCAGTAATTCTTTGCATATCATTTTTATTGATTTTGTTTATACTGGGAAGGCATTTCCCACCATTGTTGGGTTTTCAAATGAGCCCAGTTTACTCAAAGAAGATGGTATCCTAACATTTTCAAACGAATGACATCTAATCAAGTTTTAGAATAACTTGGGACTGGGTTCCCCTGTTTAAAACATTTGGGGAATTTTTCCCTTAAACGATTAGAAATGGAAGAACAAAATACGTTTTTGTTCGTGCAATATTGCCTACCGTGTTTAGTTTCTGATGATTCATAATTGCTAATTGTGAGGGATTACTTACCAAACATATTTTCAATTGTAATATTCCTTAGCAAAAACGAATCCATTTTGGAGAACAGCGAATCTAACGTATATCAGACAACATTTAACGAAAGAGAAGCATACACAGATCTAAATATTTATACCCATAATTGGTCTGGGTTTTCCAAACGATATTACCGTGTTTCCAACTCCTGCAAGAATCCTAGCACAATAATGTTATCACAATGTGCCCTAGTAGTAAGCATACATTCGTGCAGTCGTTATGCTTCCAGAAGGAATAGAATATCATTTATCTGCTTTGAGTTAAGGAAACATTTAACAAAACAGGAACATAATACAATTATTCCCATAATTTGTCCTTTTTTCAAAACGATATATATATAGAGTCCTAGCACTTGTATGCCATTATAATGCGCCTTACTATATTTTCGGGCAGTTGTTTATGCGGCCGCAATACAATATTTTCCCTCTGCTTTGAATAGTTTAGTCATACAGTAATATGCTATCTATTGTTTATTCTATGCTGTTGACCTTCTAAAGACGAACTAATGTAATAAAGTCCATACCTTGCAGATGGGGAAAATACCGTGCCAACATTCTATGCATCAATAACACTGCAACACTGCCTCTATAAACAACTATTTAGGA
Source organism: Sthenelais limicola (assembly GCA_942159475.1). Lineage (NCBI taxonomy): Eukaryota > Metazoa > Annelida > Polychaeta > Phyllodocida > Sigalionidae > Sthenelais > Sthenelais limicola. Next base: position 98,159,582 of record OW804099.1, on the reverse strand, counting down.
TCGCCTAGAAATATACAATCGACAGCTCTTGATTTCCAGATTAAATTCTGTTAAATTGGGCTGACAAATAATAAATACCGGGTGTATATATTTGAGAATATTTGGTATTATTGTGTTCATTAAAGAAACCGGCTCGGTTATCTTGAACTGTATTTTACGTTTTAAATGTGGGTATCTGACAGCATTGTTGAAAGCGAATTGTACATTTTCTTGTGACTTCACCCATTATATAGGTACATTCGCACCCGCACAAACAAACCACATTGCACCTTGTCTCTCCCTCTTTGTCAATGCAGTATTGAATCTAATAAATGTTTTATGTTGCCCCGACAGCCAGGATATTGCATCAAATGAATGTCTTCTATGTGTTTTATGTATTTATAGACAGCGGAGATATGTAGGAATACCGCTCGCGACAAGGCCAGGGCTTACTTGGAGCCCAAAGTGAATGACATCACCGACCCCTACACCATGTGTATTGTGACATATGCCCTGGAGGTATCTGGCAGCGATAAAGGAACGGCTGCTTTTGAGCGCATGAAAACCCTCAGCTGGGGAGGTAGGTGCTTCATGGTCGCCATTACAGGCAACATGTCCTCTTTATTTGTAGAGGGACGTTCATTGTTTATTTATTCACTGGGTAGAGTTATTCTATATCTGGTGCATATCATTTTGTTGTCTAATGAGTTATATTGCAGCATACGTATTATACAATGAAGTATATTATCAGATATTCTCCAAAATCGCAAACAAAAAAGCCCTTTAATAATTACCAATTACAATACCATAATAATTCCTACAAATATAGTTAACTAAAATAAGTTAACTTAATGTAATACCCTTGTTTTACTACTACAGAGTGTTACATTTGATAATCATGCATTATCTGTAATTAAGCGCATTTTATGTGTTATTACATGGGTAAGTGCACTAGCAAAACATAACAGATAAACAGAAAGCAAGTGAGAACAAAAGTTATTCATTTGAGAACTCAGGTAGACAGGTGAATAAATATACTTTATATAACTTCATTATCCATGAATTGAATAGTATTAGCAGAGACAATCATGGATATTCCTCATATGAGTCAGTTGTTTCTATAACGGTTGGCAAGAGTAATAAACCTCTTCACTATGAAGTAGTCATTTGAAGGGTGAGAGTGGGAGGGAAGGATATCCTAATAGTTGACATGCAACTGAATATACCGAAAACAGTGTTGTGTCCCGCCTGTCATGCGCTTGAATCGCCGCATAAATAACATCACAACGAATACATTTTTTTTCTTTTGTCAAATATAATATATAATATTGATATACTTAATAATATTCGATACGGAAATAGTTTAGTCATTACGAGATTCTCCCCCCAAAGACTTACACCAGAGAGCATATGGGAAATTGTTTTTATTTTCCTGTGCAGTATGGGTTGATCTACATTTGGAAACAAAAACAATATGTAATTATGAAGAGAGGTAATTAGGTTGATTAATTAAAATGATGTAATTATTAAGGAGTTGAATTAATATACACGGCCCCCGACTCGGGTGATGAGAAGGAGTGGGAGGGTGGGTTGAAGAAGGAGAGTAGGGGTGTGGACGGCGTGGCGTCTGGAGGAGAGTGAGGGTGAGATGCTGCTGGTTAGGCCCGGATATAGGGATAGGAGAGGGTAGGTGGCAGCAGTGAGGTGTTCTGGTGTCGCCTCCAGGGGGAGACGAAATGCCCAGTCATTGCTCAATGCAACTGACCAGCACATTACGAGATTCTCCCCCCAAAGACTTACACCAGAGAGCGGATATGGGAAATTGTTTTTATTTTCCTGTGCAGTATGGGTTGATCTACATTTGGAAACAAAAACAATATGTAATTATGAAGAGAGGTAATTAGGTTGATTAATTAAAATGATGTAATTATTAAGGAGTTGAATTAATATACGGCCAAGAGCCATATAAGATAGGGAAGTGAGGAGGGTGGGGAATAATAAATGTTGGTATAGGTGAGCCAGGGGCGTGCGCGGTAGAGATAGTTATGGTTTTGGAGACTGTATATGTATGGCTGAAAGTCAGGCATTATTAGAGATCTTGGTTATGTCAGGCGACAGTCCTTTGAGGTGACAGTCTCTGTATCACATTACACCGTGTTGAGAGCTCTATTGTTGGGAGCTATTGTTCACATATTATTAGCCAGGGCACTTGTCCACGTGCTGAAATCCACTCACTGTGGCTGGCTGGCCTGAATGGCCTTAACTAGTTTGCTGTTGGTACTAGCTTGGTCTGTCGACATATAGACCCTGAAGGCGTCGGAGGCCCAGCCCCCTAGTCGCTTGACCTCTGTTTCTGTCGCCCCTTGTTTGAAGGCCGCCGTGGCCGCTGACTTCCACAGGCTATGTAACGACAGGGCGCTGACGTCGACCGCGTGCGCGCGGAGGTGCTCCTTCCAGCGCCTGGCTATGTAAGAGGCAGGGACTGGGCGCATAGATGATTTGAAGGTGAGGAATGGTTGGTCAGCGTGCTTGGTGGGCTCCATTTTTATAAGCTTATTGACCTTGGCGACGATACAGATGTTTTTGTCGTCTGCTCTGTTGAGTGTTATGGTCCTGCTTTGGAATGCGGTTTGCATGGTCTTCCCGGCCTTGATTTTAACTATGAGACACTCCTTCCTGATTAAGACATCCCCTCGTGTTAGGTGTCTCGAGTGGTCAAATTTCTTGATTGATTGGGGCACGACCTCTGATTGTCTCAGTGCCCCGTAATACATCATTAGTACTGCTGTTGCCACGATGGTAGATTCATAGCTGTTGTCTAGTGCTATGATCATATTCTTGATGGTGTCCAGACCTATTGGGTCTTTAGGCTTAGGTATGTACTCCTTGTTCCTCATAAGCCCCTCGATCGTCCAGCTGACTCTATGATGGTCTAGATTGGTAGTGTCGTGGTCACATTTCTTGAGGAATGTTTTAATGTGGGACAGCTGGTTCCTTACAGATTTGGGTGATCCCATGCGGTTTGCTAGATGTTGGAGGTATACGCAGATGTGGGCGACCTCTGGGGCTTTGTAATCGAATCCCATCTCTCTAGCAAAGGCCATGTATGCCTTTGCTGCCCCTTTTCTGTTGCTGGTGGTGCCTGGGGCCCAAGCCCTGTCCTGTGTTCTCTCCGCTTGCTTTGCCAGCCCTTCCATCGGTGTTCCTGAAAGATAGAAGGGACTGTTCAAGGGCGTATGTACAGGTATCGAAAAGATTTAGAGAGTAGTGATCTAACCAATATTTGCATATGTCACGTTCACGTTTTCCCAGGTGGGCTCTGCTCAGAGCATCAGCCACATTGTTACAGGCGCCCGCGATGTGTCCATATGACAGCCTTAGATCAAACTTTGCCTGCATCATCCATGCCATACGTGCTGCGGCAAGCATGGGCTTGTTCTTTCCCTTTCCATTGTTGAACACGCACACACTCGACATGTTATCACACAGTATGTGTATGTGTGTTCCCCGGTCGCTCTCGCCCACTAGGGTGTGTAGGGCCACTACCACGTTGATGGCCTCGACCTCTGAGATGTTATCTGCCTGCTCGCCGACGTCACATAGCTGGTGTTTGTATGCGAACTGGCCGTCAGTTCCTCCCACGCCGGAGAGGCAGGCATCTACGAGAATGACCTTTGTTGCATGTAGGTCGGGTATGACCGACACTCCATTCCATTCAGAACAGAATGCCATGAACCATCTTAGGTCCTCCTTCATGTCCGAGTTGATATTTGCGTGCAGGCCTTCAAAGCCCCTGAGGGCCTCCAGTAGGCGGGAGACAAATAACCTGGCTGGGGAGACGCATTTGCTGACATGTATGAGAGTCCCAATTATAGACTGTAGCTCCCTTTTGGATATCGAGCGTCTCTTAGTGTACTTTTCGGTCATGGCGACCGCCTGTTTAACCTTGTCTTGTGGCATGGCTAAGGTCATGTTGGAGGAGTCGATGTCAATTCCTAGCCATGTCACTTTTTGTGAAGGGGGTTGCAGTTTTTCTTTTGCCTCTACCAGGCCCAGTCGTCTTAGTGTGTCTCTGGCGCACTCATATGCTCTCGTCGACTCGCTGATGTTGTGTGAGATCAGCGCTAGGTCGTCGAGGTACATGAATGCCGTATACCCTTGTCTTTCAAGCATTCTCACAATGGCATTGGCCACTCGCTGCATGTGTGCACTTGAGCCCCGGCTGCCAAAGGGCATGGTGATGTCACAGTACCACACACCCTGCCAGCCGAGACACAGGAGGGGCCAGTCAAGGGGGTCAGAGTGAAAGTTCTTATAAGCACGAGATATATCAATAACCACCATGTATGCTCCTGACCCTACCTGCCTGAGATGTGATACCAAGTTTTCCACTGTAGGGAGAGAGTGCTCCCTCTGTTCCCCCCACACAGAATTCTTGATTATATATTTATTGACCGAGTTCTCCTCTGGAAATGTCAGGTCAATTATTACTCGAAGAGCATCTGTGTCTTTCTTGGCGCGTGACATCATTGGGGATGTGTGAGTCCATTCCACAAAGGGTGGTTGCTCGAACGGGCCTATGAGGCCGCTGAGGTCGAGCTCCTTCTTTATGAAATCATTTATTTTGTCCTGGAATTTGTTAGCACTAGGGTGGTTGTTTACTCCAGTGTTCTGAGAGATGGGCCCCAGGTATCCCATAGGGAACCCATGCTTCACGAAACCTAGTATCTCTCTGTCCTCCACTGACGATGTTAGCATCCTGTCCCATTCTTGTATGTTCAGGTTGGATGGGATTACTACTTGGGCTCCGATTGCATTTGGAACACCATATTTTCGGACCTGATCGTATATCGGCCCGAGCTGTCGCCACTTGTCACCGGGGCAGGGTCTCGGCCAGTTGAGCTGCCTATGTGCCGCTAGCCGATCTGGGCTAGTGTCAGCTTTGGACGGGTCCACCCTACCCGCGCATATGTCGATTACTGTGTTGAAATAGTCCTGGTCAAGTTTTCCTGATAGTGGGCCATTGCTGTTGTTTACTATTGTAGTTTTACTGGCAGACACGAAGTCTTTGGCGTGAGGGTTTAATGGTTTTGATGTAACGTGTTGAATCTCACCGATAGAAGCGTGTTGTTGTCCGCCATGATGGATCTCGGGTGACTTCTCGCTGCGCGCGAGACGTTGAGCGAGACTCACGTCTCCGGCCCCTGGGACAGCCCCTGGATCGGAATGTAGGTCATGTTTGTATACATCCAGTGGGCGTGGCAGGTCCTGACTGCTCGCCACGCCCGTCACTCGTTTTTTGAACTGTTGGTTGCCTTATTGTCGTATCCATTGTTGTTCTTTTGTTTGGTTGGACCATTGTAGGTGGTGTTGTTATTCCTGGGCACATAAGATCCGTCCAACTGACTCTGCTGGTGCTTTATTCGCTTCTGACACTCCTTGATGGAGTGCTTGTTGCGTCGCCCTATGGAGTCACAGTAAGTGCACGCGTGAACCATGTTCACCGCGCCCTCTCTGTGATCTGATGAGAACGTACATCCATCCCTTGAGTTGAATTGCCTGCACATTGTTTCCACAGACTTGTCACTCTTGTTGTTCGTCGACTTTGTGAGGCGGTCATTGGACTGTGGAGCACTGTATCCCATGCCTCCACCCGTTAAACATATTCTCACTCGCTCCTCCTGTATTGTGGCTTTGTCACTCCAGCATATCTTGCCGCTTTCAACCATATCCCATATATATTGGGACCAACGCCTTACTGCACTCCAAGGTCGCTCCAGGCTATCTTTAGTAACTTGCGTAGATGATGCATAAGGTGGGCATAGTCGTCTGCGGCATACCCCTCCGGGTCATCTATTAGCGCTAAATAGCCATCAAGATACTCGTTGTAGGAGAGCGAGGACCTGGCGTCTAATTTCTGTTTAATCGTTTGGGTCCCTTCTCTATATACATACATGTATGGCTTTGCCATAATTTTTGAACAGTGGATGTCTGATATAATATCAACCCTACCATGAAGGCGATGCGCGAAACGTTCCCTGTCAGTCTCGCGTTCTATGTAATCGTCCGCCTGGACCTGGCGCCGAATAATCTTGGGTGCTGAGCTCGCCCTGCGTTGAGAGTCCGTGACCCACTTCCTCACGCGGTGGTTGGACTTCTTGGGGGGACGCTCCTCGTCCGTGGTCACGCTGCTGCGGGTGCTCGCGGTGCCCGTTGAGTGCTCTCGCTGCCTCTTTGAGCTGTGACTAGACCTCGTGGAGGACCTTGAGCGTCTGGATGACTGGGAGCTTGCGTCAGATCCGCCATCTTTAGTTGAGTCTACTTCGATGCCTTTACTCCTGAGTATATGGGCGAATTGTCTCGACAGCCCAGCTATCTCTCGTCTCACTTGTGCCACCTCTCCAGATACTCCAATAAGCCCCTTTTGTAATGACTTACATGATAGTTTGGGAGGATCATCAGGTATCTTGAACCTGATCTCACTTCCCCAGCTCTCTTCGGACTCTTGGTCGCCTTGCTGGTCCTCGTGGTGGGACTCGGCGGCCCTTGCTCTTGTTCTGGGCATCTTAAGTTAATTCCGGGTGTTTAGAGAAATGTATATATTGTCTCTGGTGTTGGCGGTATGATGTCCTGTCCAACTGCTCCTTATTATGTGGGAAGCATTAGGGTGAGGCCAAAAGTTTAGATAAAGTCTTGAAGAAGGAGAGTAGGGGTGTGGACGGCGTGGCGTCTGGAGGAGAGTGAGGGTGAGATGCTGCTGGTTAGGCCCGGATATAGGGATAGGAGAGGGTAGGTGGCAGCAGTGAGGTGTTCTGGTGTCGCCTCCAGGGGGAGACGAAATGCCCAGTCATTGCTCAATGCAACTGACCAGCACATGTGGGGAATGAAAATGTCCCATATCCATTTTAGATAGTATAAGAACTAGTCATTATTTCATGAAGTCCCTAAAAGAAGTTAGCCCCTCTGATACCCTAGCAAACTATCCTTATAAAGTAACAGCTGGAGGAGCTGGCTCTTATCCAGAAGCCTGCTTATCCTGTTGTCATCCTCTTTACCTGTAAAACATGGCAAATAAAGTATATACTAATAGTATTACATTAACATTAGCATGCATGCTTTGATGGCCTGCTTATGCTAGGTTTCTGATTTTGAAAAAGCAGAAAAATGCATTCGGGAGGAGGAGGTTCTTTTTACATCTATAGGGATAGTAATATTCGGGTTCACGTCACAGGCCATCATAAACTGGCGTCAACTGCCGCTATTGATAAGACTTGAGCTACTTCTAAGGACTTCAATATTCATGAAGGTCGTGAACCTATTTTCATGTGAAGCCTTAGTTAATGGATATAGCAGTCGGGCATTGCTTCATTCTATGAGATAGTGATACATATACACCGTATGTATATGAGTGAAGTGGTTAGAAAAAGTACAATTCGCCTTCCCCAGTTGCCTCCAATAACACAAAGGTAAGATAAGGTTGAAAATACAGTTACTAAACTGATTTCTTGAATCAAGGCAATACCAAATATATTCAGATATGTATACCTAGCCTAATTGAGCAGAATTTACTCAATGTAATGGTACATGTCTATAGAACAGACCCATATATTACAAATTGAATTATCATTTTGTGGTGAAAACATTATCTACCTTCCCATATAATGGAGGACTGTTCAAGGCAGTGTTTATTACAAAGAGGAAGGTTTAATAATGTAACCATACAGGAGTTATGTATAAAGGTATAAATGTAGTTATGCTTTATTAGTGCATGGTCGTCTTTATGCATATTTTATTTAATGGAATTCATCCCATGCCATGAAAAGATAAGTACAAAGGAATATGTTCTCAAATATATGATACATTTCATTACAATGTAGATGAAAAGAGGTAGGGCTGTCGTCGTGTATCGACTATAATTACAGAGTAGAAGCTGAAGAATGTAGTTCCAAGTGTTATGTGTGTATACAGATGCCTGGGCAAAATTATACGGCAAGTCCTTATGTAGAGTCGCGTTCACCCGCCACTAGTGTCGCTGCAAATTGGAAACTGTAGCTTTCTACCGACAAAACACTTATTAGTAAATGCAGAGAAATGTGCAATTTTCTTTAAAATACAGCACTACCCTCCTTCCCATAGCGAACATTCCCGGGGAACCTGCTCCGTTTAAATTTTTTTATGTTCTCTAGCTAAACAACCACTAGAAGATTTAGCTGTGTTCATTAGTGATAATGAGTGAACAGTCAACACTATCTACACTAGAGAGAATTGCACATATATAACAGATGTAAAAGCACTTCATGCTGGCCCAGACGTACATAAAGAACAGTGAATACAATCAAAAGGTCATAGGACTAAGATCTTTATCAAATCGAGATTGGAGAACGGCAGCCATAACCTGTATCCCTTTGTGATTTCGACCGAAATACTTCCCTAAACCATTGTTACATTAGTCATTGAGTGGATGCTACAGGTCAATTCTTTCTTAATTATACTTTTTATTAATTATCTTTCTTTCTTGTACTTAGACGGCGCTTTAAAGCTTAGCGGATTTACTCAAGTTTTATAGGAATGAACTTATTAATCAGCTATTATATGTTTATACAAGAGTTTGGAGTCGGATCGGCCTAGCGAAAACGGCCGCCCGTGACCCATCGCAGAAGAGAATTTCTGCGGGTCACTGAAATAAGAATGTGGACTTATTATGAAGCGCTGTGGCAAGATGAATCGGATACAATCCTTCAAAACTAAAAGAGTAAAGAGAATATGAATGGAACAAAAAGTTGACAATCTTCCGACCTTTTAACAGACACTGCTGCTTTAAATAATTCCACGAGGCTAATGCAATGTCACCCTATTTGTCAGACCTTTTAAGTTTGAAACTCGCTCCTGGTGCTTAAAGATGATCGTGTGTGACAAGGGCGGCTTCATGTCATTTTGAGGAGTTGAGCATTGATTTCCCAAGATAGCAATCTCTTTCTCTTTGTAGAAATGGGGTACAATCTCAGCCCTTATTGCTGTAGTGGCACGCATTTATCTCCTTCTATTCAGTCTTTTAACCATTTGTTCAGGGGTTGAACCCATTGGTAATTTGTATGCGCAGCACGACTGTAGCGAGAAATCTTGTCCATGACTGATGAGTATGCAAAACCCGCGTATGGTGTGACGATGTCATGGGGTATATAGGTTCACATGCACATTCTTAATTTAATCTTATAGGGTATATCAGCCATTATTTTAGGGATTTTAGGGATCATCCACGTAATTGCAAGGGATCGCAAATGTATTATTGGCAGATTGTCCCATTAAAACAATATTTATATATAAATGCGTCACCAAGAGCAAATCTCTGTAATGCGATGTGCTACCAGATTCTAAATGTGAATCGCACAGAAAATGTAATTTGGTATTTTATAAAATTGTACTTTGCGACATAATATTAGAAATCTGGGAAGTATTGAGACGCTGGTCAATGACTGATGTAATTGGTCCACCCAAGTATGGTGTGCGGAATGACATGACATGTTCACGTACACATTCTTATTGCAATCTTATAGGGTATATCAACCTTTATTTTAGGGATTGCCTACGCTATTGTATCATATTGCAAATAGATTGCATGCGGATATTGCACTGAAGCTAGGTCTATGTGACATCTCAGAGAGCTCCTCTTCTAGATGATACTTAAGCACAAGGGCCAGCAATGGTTTGCGATTCAATTGCAGGAATAACGCTAATGAGCTAGAAGCTCCGCCTTGAGGCTAAAACATAAAAATAATTGACCAAGTGCCCATGTATGCACATTACATTGGAAGTGAGTAGTATAAGGAAACGTCACACATTATATGGCTATGTCATACTACCGTACATGTGGTCCAATACGCCAACGCGTATAGAATGCAGCTTCGTTCTATACTCGTTGAATAAACCAACGAATGGCCTGGTTGAACGATTGCATGCAAGAGTTCACAAGGGATCGCAAGGGATCGCAAGGGTCTTGGATCACAAAGAAGTGGAGAGGTGTTATTAGTGGTCGCGGAGACTTACGTGGGTCTACCCTGTATGTTGCCACTTTCCCCTTCTTCAGGCGACCCCGTCCCCTTTCATACAGATGTCATGGAGCAGGTCCAAAGTGGCAGCCCCTTGGGAGTAACCCCCCAACACCCTCTTTCACTCCTCCAGTTCTAGCATTCTGTGAACCTTCCCAAGCATGGGAGTGGGAGGAATATTCCTATCAGGAGTTCAAACATGTCCTGGAATGACAACTTACTGGAGGGAATTTTCCCACGACTGACCCTATGCACGTTTCAAATAACCTTGGCAACTGCGTTGGAATTTTTCCATCTGGAGACATTTGGAATAAGCGTCACGAATGACATTTTATGCTAGAAAAATATCATTTTAAGTGTTAACTCTTGTTATTTTTAAGATGAAGCATAAGGGCCAGGTCGTCAGAAAATCTGCAGCTGTACATCTTGAAAGTAAATTCTCTTAAATTAGGCTGACAAATAGATAACTATTATGTTTGTCTGACCGTATTTTATATTGCTTTGATTTAATTAAATCTGTTTGGTTAAGTTATACTGATTTTCTACATTATTTTATCGTAAATGTGGGTTACTTGAGAGTAATTGTGATTGTAGATTGTCAGGCGACCATACATCAGTATAGATTAATAGCTGAAAAAGCGGTTACGTGCTGCTTCATTGTGACATTTTACGTCGACTTTACCCATAATAATTATAATCAGTTAACATTGGTCAAAACTGAAGATATGGCTTCGATTATCGCTCACCGGTGGGAGTTTTCGCTCGGCAGAATAACATACAACAGTAGCGGTATATTGATAAATTAGGTTCTATTGAGTCATAATATGAGTAAGATTTGATTTGTCGTAATCGCTGAGAATGCATTCTTCAAAATATATAACATTGAGAGTCAAGATGTTCCACCAACAATGGCAGCTTACATCACACCTTGCCTCGTGTCATTAAAGATAAATTCCCGGTCAAAGAAATATTTTTCTCAAATCATCATTGTTTGTCATGACTTCATGGCTTTCTCTCGAAATAGTTTTTTTGTTTGTTGTTGTTGAGACTTTTATTATGTCAGTGGGACAAATCGGCGGGTCTAAGCTCCCACCATATATATAGGGAGGATTTTAAGCCCTACCGGACTACTATCTTTTGTATTTAGCGGGAGCAATTTAGGGTAAATGAAATAAAATTAACAGTTCAAGTTATTAGCCTCATATCTAGCAGTGCTACAGTAACATTTTCATCCGTTACATGGGTTTTAGAAGATAAACTACAAGACGTCACGTTGAAAATAGTCAGACTCTGGTGTTCACCGACATACAGAATTTGGGAAATGATTTGATTTTTCCCCTAGAAGAACATGCCAAAATCTTTGGATGGGTTGGGAATAAAAAAGACTCAGAAACATTTTTTAAATCAATTGTTGACTGAAATTAGCTAGTAATGCAGCTTTAAAGAGCGTTGCTCTGCTTTGCTGAAATGTACGGGGAATATAAATACAAGCTTCTTGAAATCAAACACAGTCCTGAAGTTAAATTATGAAGGGCAACATAATCTCTATAGCCCATTACTTTTCATTTCATTTCATTAAAGTATTGCATATTACCCGTCAGTCATTATCAAACGGACAATGTACCTATTAGAATCTTGATAATCCATCCCGCAATGTCATTTTGTATTTATCCATTCTATCACTATTAGTATGATCTCCCTTTGTATTTATGAGATCCGTCTGTCGTCCTGTGACTCATCAAAATGATATCCCATTTTCCCGACAGAGGGTGTAACTGACTGACATCAGTCGCCCCAGGGCCATGACAACAGGGCATTGACCTCTCGTTAATCACGTTCGCTACAAATTATTTCACAAGATGAAATCAGACAATAATAAATAATAGATTCCGCTATCGTGTTTCACTGTTGAATAACTTTAACAATGGGAGACATAACATTGAAAGGTGTTGATCGAGATAAGCCGGCTAGTGATAATTCTGGATAATTCTAGGATATCACACATGATTAGTCGACAGTTCTGCATCAGATTCATGGTGTATTTTTTTTAGTACAGCATCAGCTTTGTATTCGCAAATTCACATCGTGTTTTTGCAGTGAGCTGTACAGATGGATATATCAATTTAAAAGTTAAATAATGTACATCCAGACCCAATTAAATGTTCTAATACATGTCCACGTGCTATGAAACTTGCGATTGTATCTTGTTCTACGGCAACATATTTCATAAGCTCTAAGTGTTTTCCTAACTCCATTGGCGTTTCTATGTTGTTAACCTCACTATCATGGAATAATCCCTTCCTATGTATATAAGTAGGTATTACTAACCGAGCAGCATTTACTTTTTTTTGTTTTTACATCAACTTTTATTCAATATGTCAACAAAAACTTTCTCTTCCTCCAGCATATCGACATCAAGATTTACATATGCCTTTCTTCTTGCAATACACTCTCTATTATGATTTTCTAACTACGAGTAACTACAGTCGGTTAAATATGACACTAGTTTGGTCCAAACATGGCAATATGGGTCTAGAATATCGTAGCTCCTCCCACTTTGACCCATACCGTACACAACAGAGAAAAAGTGAAATACATAGCTCCATACATTTAACGTTGCCGCGATATTCGACACTACGGTCCAAACATTTCGCCTAATGACTTATCGCTTGTGGCCACGCCCCTTCTGACCCTTACCGTACACTTCTACTGAGCAGCATTTACTATATCTGTACCATAAATATATGTAATACAAGTATTTCCTCTTTATTCAGATCCTTAATTCCTATCGTGTTAGATCCAGTGCTTTTGAACCATACACTCCATACACTCAACCCATTCCACATGGCTTTTACTCTGTGACAGTGGTAATAGAAATGATCCAATGTCGGTCCATTGCAAACTGACATGACTCATCTCCTTTTAAACGCATGATGCACTTAATCATTCATTTTGTTTGATAAATATGGACGTTAGTCTCACTACTTGTACTTGTCATGCATGAGAATCAGGGAATCCATTCAATTGATGTTCACAAGAGCCAATATCCTAGATTAAATGAAAAAGGTGAGACTGATCTGATCATCATTGAACGAAGTGGAATATAATTCTCGATCTTTCTCCTGCACTCATGAAGCACTCTGATTGATTTCCATGCAAGAAATAATTCTCTACATAGGCCAGGGTGCTACAAAATATACAGTTTAAATATACAGGTTAACATAACCGAGCAGATTATTTAATCAATGCATTACCATATAGATATACCTACTATTTCTCATTTTCAGCCTAACATAGCAGAATTTTTGTACAATGCATCTCGATGTAAGATATTGTTTTATTTCCGGACCTAGAAAATAATGTGATTCATGGTAAGCAATACGCACGTCGACAGAGAGAAAGGGTGTAGCGCTGCTGCTTGTACATTTCCTGACACCTTTGACCCATTTTTTATTTTTTTTATTTAGAATTTCTATACAGCCAATCTTCAGTGGAATAACAGTTGAAAATAAACGGGCATGCACAGTGTACAAATAATGTTATGAACAAGTTATGTCATGTACGCATGAGGATAATGGGCTCACGGGGGATAATTCAAATTAGAAAAACCATGGTTTTCCGCCCACTGCTGTGTCTAGCTAGACTACATTTAATGTAAAAAACTACTCGAGAACAGGTTAATTTAGACAAACATGAATCAAGTAAGGTGAGAATGGTACTATCAAAGATAGGGAAAAAAGTATGGTTAGTTAGGTGGATTTGTTTCGGTTGGTTTGGACAGCTTGAAGATACAGCATGCCCATAAACAAACACACTAACAAGACATTTGTCATGTCTATTTTGCAGGTAGATTCGAGTACTGGTCATACAAGGAGGTACCACCAAATGACGTCAGGATCATAGATAACTTCCCCTATCATCAGCCTAGGAAATGGTACGATAACGAGGGATATGCAGTAGAAGCCACCTCCTATGCCTTGCTTGCCTACCTAAGGAAGAATTATCATTCTGACTCCATGTCCATTATGAAGTGGATACAGAGTATGCGAAACACCTTCGCTGGGATGGCTTCCACACAGGTAATCGGTTGGATGTTTGTGTTTGTTATAGTGGTCATTAACTTAGTCGCTAGACCACAACCATTCATTGTGATCAAGCAACTTGTCCAGGCCTTGCAAATGTGTTGGGATTCCCACACACCTCCTCCACTAGGTCGCAAGGACTAACGACTGCTTGGGAGAGCCAATTTGATCGCAACAATATCAAACGTAACAATATCAAAATAAGGTAAAGTCCTAGGGTTGAATCGCTGCTCACAAGCAATTTCTTGTAACTTAGTGGAGGTGTTCTATAATCATCATTATAATCTATAATGTGCTTTTATTGCTAATTGAATATTGTGTTATCTTCTGTGTCAGTTGCCAACAGAAGAATTGCAATGCTCCCTGCAGTTCACGAAACTATGACCCTTTCTAACATATTTTGTTTAAATAGTGTACACACGTTTTATTTTCTTGTAGTGGCCCGTGCTATAGTAGATTATAAAGTATCAATTTCAGATTATGTGACAGCAACGACATATTGATACTCTCAGTCCTATAGATCTCGGTCATTCAATGAGTAAATTTGGTAAGATTGTCTTTGTTGTAATAGCTTGGAATGCAGCTTAACCGGGATTCACATCCATGTATGTTTCAACAGGACAGTTATATGGCGCTGAGAGCACTAGTGGAGTATGCCAAGAAGGATACCAACCGCGCCCTCTACCGAGTAGAATTCAACCTGCGAGCTGTGTCTAACACCAACGAGACGCACAAAATCAACCTGGACTCCACCAATTGGAAAACTCTACAAAAGCTCAATGTAAGATATATTATAGAGCTTTACAACATGATCAAGAAATTTTTATTTTTGTTCCATATACTATATCCATGTGTTAACAAATGCTATTTTAGTGGTGGTCTCGCGGCATATTGGTGCTACCTGCTCTTGTAAGTTGTATGGACTACATTGATCATATATACATATTGTTGGGATATTACGATGGGTTGTCATAGAGTGATAGTTGAGAGAAATATAGTATGTTAAAGTATACATCGCCGGACACCTTCTTTAGTTCCCTTTAAATGTGCTATCAATGATAAGGATATGACAAGATGGAGAGGAACAATTTTTGTAATAAATGTTATTCGGGACTCATTATGCGTGATTCTGCACTGTTCTTAGCGATCTTGACAAAAAGTCTGTAGATTGATTATGGTATGATAATGTTTAAAAAACCACCCATATCACCACATACTATAACACCGTACAATATATAGCTGCAATATTTTCTTTTTATTTATTTA
Organism: Sthenelais limicola; assembly: GCA_942159475.1. Classification (NCBI taxonomy): domain Eukaryota; kingdom Metazoa; phylum Annelida; class Polychaeta; order Phyllodocida; family Sigalionidae; genus Sthenelais; species Sthenelais limicola. Next base: position 98,144,209 of record OW804099.1, on the reverse strand, counting down.
GTACTTTTATACAGCCAATTGTCCGTAATATGACAGTTAAATCAAGACAGGCATGCACAGTGTACAATGGAAGTTATGGTGGTCATAACTTTATGTATGATATAATTGCCATTTGTACAGTCCAAGAAAATCGCACACACATATGATTTTCTTCCGAAAATCTTACTCAGATCTGTCGTTCTTGTTATTGCAGATATTCCCTGTGTGGGGCAGCGTGAGAGGAGACGTGAAAGGCACAGGTCTAGCCTTGATGCAGGTAAGAGACCGTCCAATGCATTGTCTGGCATTAGTAGCATTCAATGGCCTGTTGTACTCTAAGCTACTCTGCAGTAGATTACCGTTGTGAGAATGGATACTTTAAAGTTGTTATCAGTTATTCGCAAAGAATATATTAATGTCTATTTTTGCCTAAGCAACAATCACATAGCTTCCAAAGGTATCCATTCTCACCACAAACTTACCGAGCTTCCTGCCTGTTTCGAATGTAGCTGGTTTATCTTCATTTTGGGACTTAATTGTTATGTAACCCCACATTCTCAATATCAACGAGACTCGTGACACGGTATATGGGTCAGTTGGTCAGAAGATGTATAAATCGGCAGCTCTACACATTTGGTCAATTCTGCTAAATTAGGCTGACAATGTTAAATACTGGGTATATTAGAATAGATATCTGGTATTGCCTTGATTCAAAATATCTGTCAGGTATGGTTATGTTTAACCATAGAACTAGAACTGTGAGAGAATCGATGAAAGCGAATTGTACATCTTCAGGCGACTTCACCCATGTGGCTGTATAAAATACATTATTAATGCCTCAAATTCCTACTCTACCTTTACCAGTTGGCCACTGATGTGAATGTGGAGTACCCGGAACAGATATTACCAGCTGCCCAGGAGCGATACTTTGACGTTAACGTGAAACCAGCCTACAGTGGACGGAACAGTTCTATCATACACTTCACTGCATGTACAAGGTTTGTCTTATCAAATATAATATTAAAGCTGCATTTCCAGCTAAATTAACCCAAAATGATTCTCTCCTATCTTAAACATTTTCTCTTAAATTGAAGGAATGGAATCTTTGAATACAAATCGGTATTTCCTTGAATTTGTTGAGTTTTTATGAAAATGATTCATGAATTCACAAATCTTTTTTTTTTAAATATATATCGCTTTTTGGACTGATTTACAATGTTGGTAATTCGGGGACAATAGGATTAATATTGCAATTTATTAGAGTCTTGACATATCCGAGCAGTGTGATTCTAACATTTTAATTTCTTTGAGGATTCCCAGAGTTTAAAAAGAAGAAAAAGAGTCATATTGAAAAAGTGAGATTATCTTGGTGACTTTCATGGGCTGGGAATGAACAAAGCATAAAATACTTTTTTATCGAAATTCAAAGGTAATGCACCTTTAATACCTCTGGTCATAATTAGGCATTCTGTCTGTCTTCCACCCGTGGTGCATGTATTGAGCAGCTGTCACTAATTCGTAGACCATACAATATTCCTTGGAGCAAGCACAAGTGGGAGGAGATTATTGTTCCTGGGGGAAGAAATCTTAGATTCCACCCTTTTATTGAACTTATGATCACTTACATCAAATTGAACTTTGTTGATACATTTTGCTAATTTTCTATAATTATAGTAAACCTTATGATAGAATATACCTTATTTGAATGAGTGTTGTATTAATTATGACCACACCGACGTCTGCCTTATATTTGTGTTATAATTACAACTAAATAACAATACAATGCTGGTTTTAACCCACTAAAATGCGTGCCTGACGACTTAGCTTTAATTTGTGCAATATCATGGATTCTCAATAAACATAATTGATTAACAGCCTTCTCAGTGAACTTAAAGCTGCACTCTCAGCTATTACGACAAAGCAAATCTTACCAGATTTACACATATATAACTTATAAGACTGAATTCATCAATATTCTGCGGCTGTTATATGTTTATACATTAATTTGAAGCCAAATAAGCCAAGTGAGCCGGTGAGCGATAATAAGGGAAATAAGAGGGTTTGTGCAGGTCTTCCACATACAAATGGGGACGTTTTAGAAGCCTATTGCCAAAAAAAATCTTCACAAAATCTTCCAACACTTTAAGATGGTTTGGAAGAGTATGAAAGAAAAAGTACAAAATGTTCAGTTCTTTTTTTTGGTTTTATTCAACACATTTATACAGCCATTAGTGATAAGGATATACAAGGCTCACGGGGCTATTATTTAGCATTGTCCATGATTTTCCGCCACGGGCTGTTAGGTGCAGTCCTACTGCTATAGAAGGAAAGGAGTGGTGCATGAGTAAAGGTTGACCCATGTTAGCTGAGAGTGCAGCTTTAAGCACATTTATGTGTGGGGTGAACTATTAATTGTTAAGATATAATGGTAAATAAATAAATGGATGGTTCTTGTAAGACAATCCATCCTACCATCTGTAAATTTATGAATGTCTTAATGTAAATATCTGGGGAGAGGTCCCTATGGCCTTAAAAGCTGATATGCCAGAGTATACTGATTTGGTGTCGTTGGGCAAAGCAAGCCATGAACAACACATTTAAATTAAAATGGAGATATGCAATGACCTTTACCGGTAGCTTGCTCTTCTTAATGACTCTTTGGGGTGCAAAAAACAGTAGCTATATAAATATTATTATTCAAAAATAATTAAATTGAAACGACAAGACCAATATTGATGACAATTACACTAAAAAGGACAGAATTAATCACCAACGAGACCTTTGCTAAGAAATGACAGAATCTGGATTTCAATGATAGGATCACACAAAACCATTGTACCAGCAATCAATTCCCAACTATAGCTTTTCTGTTTCTTTATGAAGACTAAAATCCACATTTGCACTATCTTTAATATTTGTATATAAAAAGGAGCTGCAGAGTAGAAATCAGTTCAGCCAGACACCGTGAGAATGTCGCACGAGAACAAAGCCATAGCATGCAATTTTCTACTCTATCTGCCCTCCGAATCCCACCCACCCTCCCACCTGGGGCCTGTTTCATAAGAAATCCTTAATTAAAATGTTCCTCACTAAGGTATTTTTTCCTTGTTTAGGTGGGAAATGTCTAAGGAGTGCAAATTAGCATTGTCTGTATAGGAAATGTCTGAAGGTTTCTTACCAGCTGCTTAGCAAGGAAAAGTAGCTGTGCAAGGAAACTGGCAAGGAAATGTTTGTTATGCAACGGGTGCCAGTTGCGTGTAGAAGGTTATGGATGTTGGCATCTGTTGGACCACCTTCTATTGAATTAATCTAAATGAAACAATCATTTACATGGGTGACAGGCTAACGATTGGGCACTGGCATCAAAGGCCTTCAATTTCATGGGAAAATTGCACGAAGGTGTTGGGATGAATGTGACGGTCAGGGGTCTGTTGCATAAGAAATCGTACGTTAATTACAATGTTCCTTGCCAAGTTATTCTTCCTTCCTTCTATTGTCTGTATAGAGCAAATCCCTCACCTAAAGGTTCCTGCTGCTTATATAGCAAGGAAAAGTAGCTAAGTAAGAAAAGTATTAAACTTGTAAGGATTTCTTATGCAACGATCGAGCCCCAGGGCAGTAGTAGATAGTATGATCCTGCTGGTTGGGTGGCGTGGGGCAGGGGGGGGGGGGCTGGAAACTGACAGAAGTTGGACCTATGAAAATTGGAGACACTGATTACTGCATGAAAGAGTCACAGTCTGGAGTACAAAGCAGGTTCCATTGTACCGTGTGCATGCAATACGAGAATGTCATATACAATACCTTAGTTGGTGCTATATTTCAACTAGAAACGGTAAAATTTGATTTTGAGTTATCCCAGTCTTCTTCCCTTTCCTGTATGGGTATAGTGCTGCCTTTTGATTATGATTTAATGGAATCAGATGGAATTGGTGATAAAGAAATGGAAAGGAATAAGATATATATTTACGACTCTACTAGATTTGGCATCACACATATCGTGAAGCAACCTTACCAACCTCAAGTTTGAGTCTATAAAATTTTACTCCACAATGCTAAATATTCAATTTCTATAATATCAAGTCATGTTTTCATTACTACATACTTTGTACCACACACTCTCCTATTCGACCAGCAGTGGGTGGTACAAACCTCATCATGGCTTTAATCTTGGACTTAACATAGCGGCAATGTAAGCGTACTCTGAGGGACGAAATATTCATGACTAGTCCCGGGAGCTTTGCTTCTAAAGGATTGGTTATATTTGATTCAATAATTTACATATCTTCATCACTCACTCTTTAGCTTTAGAGATTTCCCAATGGAATTTCAACATAAACCTCTGTGTATATTGAGATCAATAGGACCTAACTCCGGCGACAACCGTTAATACCGCCTCAGAACATGTACAATCGGTAGCTCTACACATTTAGTAAGACCCTGTCCACACACAGCCGATTTGCCTCCCGATTTGCCCCCCGATTTGGGTCTCCTGATGAATCCTATGATCTCATTTCAAATCCTGATTTATGTTTTTGAAATAACATAAACCAGGATTGGAAATGAAATCCTAGGATTCATCCGAAGACCCAAATCGTGGGTCAATCGGAAGGCAAATCGGCTATGTGTGGGCAGGGTTTAAATGTTGCTAAGTCGTGCTGGAAAATGATAAGTACTAGGTATATCCGAGTATATTTGGTGTAACGTTGACTCAAAGGAACCTGTTCTCTTATTGTTCCATAAACGACAGTAACCATAGTGTTGCCTACTTCCTACATAGATCTAGACAGTTCTGCTGTATCTATTTTAAACCTCTCTTTTGTCTTAAATTTGTATTACTTTATAGGATTGGTTATTGGTGTGCACATTTTAAAGCCATTTTACCCATATGTGAGATTCAGAGAATACATTGAAGTACAGTGTTTCACAATGCATTAGACTCAGAACTGTTGATACATTAATTAAAACATTATTCAATGCGTTGAGTATAATGTGTTAAAGCTACATATTCTCAGCTATTATGACAAACTGTATCTTACCAAATTTAATCATTATGATTTATAGGACTGAATTCATCAATATTCTGCTGTTGTTATAAGTGTATACAAGAATTTGAAGTAGAATCGGTCGAGCGAAAACAGCCGTCGGTGAGCGATAATAAGTGAAGTCAACATAGGAAAGGATTTGGGGGGTCCTCCAAACATGAATTTATAAGGACATTTTAGAACCCTGTAGCAAAACCAAGCAGACAGAATCCTCCAAAATGTGGGTCAAAGGACTGGTAGATGGGTTGGAAAAAATGGAAGAAAATGTAGAAAATATGTTGGGTTTTACCGACGTTAGCTGACAGTACATGTATGCAGCTTTAAGCCAGAAAAGATCCAGACCAAAAATCATAAATTTTCACTTAGCTGAGAAAACAACATCCCGAATTGTTAAATTAAAGATTACGACGCTAGTTTACACCGGGACGTTATATCCGAACCATCTATGGTGCAATCTCTGCAGCAGTCTCCAAGGTAACCAATGAAATTACTGAATATTGTACCACTCCATTTAGACGACAAGTGGGTTAGGTTAGAAACCGTCTTTCATGTAGTCTAGAGACCACGAGAGATAGAGCGCACTTCGAGAGAGTGCTAAATTCCAAGGTAACTGGAGAAAGACTAAGCCAAAAGAGTTAGACGTTGGTGGAAAGGCAGAAAACTATCCTTACGAATCCCATTTCAAGAGTGAGAGGATTTTCGTTGGCATTCTCCATGCAGAGCAGGTTATTTCTGAGCCCTATGTCCTGATATTACAAGACTCCGTAGACTACACATTCCTTCTTTTTATTCAAATTTGTTAACCTTGTATCTGCTGACTTCTGGGCCTCATTAAACATGATAGGCCAGGGTAACGAGGCATAACAAATCCAAGCCCATCAGAATATCTCAATGGGCATATATGAGGTCCCAGGAGCCCGGTGCATAACAAATCCTTCCTTGAGATTTACCTTCCTCAGCTAATTGTCCTCGCTAAGCAGCTGGTAAGGAACCTTTAGGGAAGGAATTTGTTATACAGACATTGCTAATTTGTATTTCCTGCAGTAGAAATGAAATGTCAGATCAATGATTCTTTCGATTTTTCTTTATTTTGATTGATTGGGTTTGTTTCAATATACTTATCTCTTCGTTTGTATTTCCTTTTAATCCAATGGGGTGTCGGCAACTTGATTGATTGTTTACCACTTCTATTTGATTTAATTTTACAAATCAATCAACTTTATTCATATATACACGGGCCGTATACGTATACGTACAAAGGTATACCTTTGTAGGTGTCAACATATCAAAAGATAATATGATATGATAAATATCCATATTACTTGCTGGTGCTTGATTATATTGTCTACATTCACAGAATTTAAATACTATTTTCCATGTTGAATATCTTGATCATAATGTTTTTAAAAGTTCAGGGTAACTTCATGTTTCATCGGTACTATGTATCTATCTTAAATCGCGTCATAACAATTCAAATAAAATTGCATTCAAGCAAATATCTACCATATCTCCATGTTTTCAGATGGGTGCGCCCTGACATTAGCCCAACCAGTGGCTTGGCTACCATGGAGATACACATGCCCAGTGGCTACGTCGTCACCAACGACGTCCTCAGGGCGTACGCGCAGAGTAACGAGGTACCCAACATGCACCATGCAGAAATGTACGACGACGAGTCGTACGAGCGGAAGGTCATATTCTACTTTGATTATGTAAGTAATTATTACTGTATTATATCATTTCTACGGGAAAATAACTTATGTCCAGCTGCGTCTCGCACACACTATGTGGGGCAGATTTTCAGAAAATATACAATTCGCCTTCACCAAACTTCTCAAATAACCCACATTCAAGACAAAAATTAGCTTCAAAATGTAGTTTAACATAAAAGACCTGATACTTTAAATCAATGGGATCCCAAATATACTAAGATATACCCGATATTCTTCATTTTTTAGCCTAATTTAGGAGAATTTCCTTAATGTGTAGAGCTGCCAATTGTACATTTTCTGAAAATCTGACTCATATGACTGACTTAGAGCTGGATAGCCAAGGGAAGAAGTACAGGAATATACAGATAGTTACCATCAAGCAATGTGTGTGTGAAGACTCATTTCTATTATCTATTAGCTCATGCTTCTCGCCAATATAACCGAAATTCGAAATGATTATAATAAGAAATTATTCATACAGCGAACATCTGGACTTCACAATGGCTATATGCTGAGGCTTACAACTTGTCTTCACCAATCCTCTCATATAATCCAGATTTAAGACAGATGATGTTCGAAACACTGTTCACTGCGCCCATCCTCTCAATTAAAAACAATCTTTTTCCATCAGTATTTTTTTCTTCAAAATTCGTTTTAAAAAAACAATCAAGACGTATAGTAGATAACAGGGAGATTTAGCAAACATAGGCTTACAATGCAGATGCCCTCGGCCTAGCGCCTCTCGAGATATCCCCACAGCGGTAGTAATGTATAGATAGTATAGTGGATGCGTTAGTGTAGTGTTGGTGCGTTGTGGTTGCTAAATCTCCCTATTAAGACGTATGTTAAAACCGATAGGTCACACACCACTATATCTACCTTCCTGGTGACCTACATAGTTATATTAGGAGGCATGCTTCCATCTCTTCATTATTGTATTGCATCCCTTGAATATCTTTTAACATAAAGTGTCAACATGGAATTCATCCGGAGACGTTCATAGGGCGATATTGGAATGCAATAACACAATATATCACTTTTTCAGCTAAATGAAACGGACACGTGCGTCCAGTTCCGGACAGACCGATGGTTCCCTATCGCTAATATGACCATTCAACACCTCATTAGAGTCTATGACTACTATGAACCGGGTAAGATACAACAGGAATTGGAAGCATTTTCAAATCAAGAGAATGAACCCAAGATATTTTTTACATTCAAACCTCTTAAGATATTTACAAAGAATAACCACCTTTCCGTGAATACCTTTCCAGAGGCCTGTTGCATGACCAATCCTTACTTTAATTTGTCCTTGCTTAAAGATATTTTTCTTGTTTAGGTAACAATTTCCTACTGTAGGAGCACAAATCAGCATATCTCTGTATGGCAAATTGCTTGCCTAAAAGTTCTGTACCACCTGTTTATCAAGGAAAAGTAGCTATCATCATGGCCATCATCATCACTCGATGATATACTATATTATGTATACTGCTGTATGGTAAACCAAACTTACAGCCCTCATGTCATAACTTGCATTGCACTATATAGGACCTTTGAGTCTGAGAGACCTCTTACCTTCCTCCAATGCATAAGCTCATGTACCAACTCTCATATCATAAAGGCTTCATAGTCGTAAAAATACGATAGGGCTAAAAGATCTCATCGTGTATAGTACAATGGGTGGTATAATTATAAGTTTATATATTTGACACGGTTTCATACGGCCTTAGAACCAGCACCAATGGGGCAGTGTTCGTTATGTTCAGCAAAAAAAACAGTGTACAAAAATAAATGAATAAGGCACTATATGACACTCTCATTCATCTTATATTTCAGGAATGCATAACACATCACTATACACGACGCAGACACTGTTCAACCATCACATCTGCCAAGTGTGTGGGTCCTTCCAATGTCCCTACTGCCCATTCTACAACACCGCGCCCTCCTATATCGCCAACATAGGGCTACTATTCATCATATCAACTCTCTGCATCCTCCTAACAAGAAGAATATCGGGCATACGACTATCTTAAAAACTCAGCTGAAAAATAGAGGAGTATTCAAAATATCTTCGGATGGGATTAATTAATAGTTATTCGATACGTTGATATATATTGTTATATGTGCAGTTCGATGTGTTGCTTAATAACAAATGGGTTGGGGAATAGCTATGCAGGGGATGGGCTGTCTAGGGAACAAGGCAAAGTATATACAATGTAATTTGATTTAATACTGCTAGCATGAGCAATGTACAAAATGAAGTGTGAATGGCAAACTGAATGAATGCTAAATGATGTTCTAACAGAGTTTTAATAAAAAGAATTATAACAAAATGTTAGCGTTGGTTGCAAATCAAGATGGGATGTACACTTAATGTAATAATGTTACCAAGTAAATTGTAAGCGACAAAACACTTATAAATATAAAGCCAATGTATACTTATATAAAGGTGTAAGAAAAATGTGTAATCGTTATGTGCGTTATGCATTACAGTGTAACAAGATATATATGGATCAGGGCGTCAAAAAATGTATAATTTGCATTTGAGTAAATTTGCTAATTTAGGCTGATGAATATGTTGTATATCTGAATATACATTTGGTATAGTATTGAATAAAGAATCGGTTCGGTTCTATATTGTCAGCCTCATTTCTGTATCAAATGTTGGTTATTTGAGATTTTTGGTGAAGTATAATTGTACATTTCCTGACGCTACTGACTCATATACTATATAAATTGCCTTGTTGAAAGACAAAAATGTGATGTGTTGCATAAAACAAGTTAGTCTAAAGTGACAAAACCGATATAATTATTTCACATGAGTTTTTCGCTCGAACTCATCGTAGGAATGTTTGATCTTGGGTGTGGATAGTATGGTGTTCCTAAGCGGATCAGTACATGTGCCAAATTATAAAACTGAATATGTGATATGTCTCTACATTTCTAAGGTCACCTAAGGAAATATACTTTTCTTGTGATTGTTCAACTACAAATATCAGTAATTATGTTTATAATTATTTTGTCAAACATACACTGATATAAAAGTACTTATTAGATGAACTAAAGGTTAACATCATTGGAATCTGCCTGATCCCATATTTCTAAATACGATAGTATCTAATAATCCATCTTTTGCGACTCAAGTCTCATTTTCCTGTGATACATCCCACATATGCTAAGCCTGGCCCTGATACATTAATGGACCAGCGCAGTTCCTATCTCTATTGATTACATTGTCTGTATACCCCGGTACAGCCTTCTACATATAGGCTGATCCAGGAAGGAGTCTACAAAGTGTGAAGGGGATCCTACCAACAGATAGGGCAGGATTAGGGGTGATGAGAGGTTTGGCATTAGCGCGATGCATTTCATCAACAAAAAGGGATGAGTGGATTGGATGTAGAAAGACACAGATAATGTGCACCATATTGGCTACATAAGTATCGTATACATATTATAATTCATCCCAGATTTTCCACAGAGATAAGTAGTTTTATTATCACAAGGGAAGGCCCTTTGTGGTGAGTTTTGAACGTAGTATGTAAAATGTTGAGTTTCTTTCTTTCTCTGCCTCTTCCATTCGTTTTGAGAAGAATTATATATCTGGTACGGGCCTTCCATTAAAGCTGTATTCTCAGTTAACATCGATCAGAAACTGAAGATCTACTTTTTGTTTTTTCCACCCATCTGAAAGTCATTTGACCAAAATTGTGGAGGGGTTCACCCCGTTGCTTTTGCTGCAGGGCTCCATAAAAGTCTATAATATTATTTATATTTCTGTGACTCGTTGAAATCTTTTCCTGCAGTTCACGGTTCCACTTACCGGCGCTTGTTTTCTTCTGGCCGATTCGACTTCAAATTATTCTTGTATAAACACATAACATAAGCAGAATATTGATAACTTCAGTCTCATAAACTTCAAACAATCAGTAAATTTGTAAGATTGTTCTTGGTGTAATAACTGAGACTGCAGCTTTAGGGCGTATCCATCACGATCTAATATGATTTAAAACTGTACTGTGTCCGTAGATGTATGCATGCTAAAAGCCCGTATGTTCAGGAGTTTCCCTTCCTCATACCATCAAACCCCATGCATCAATTTTCATTCCCGATATCAAAATGTGTGTTCCACTTTTTACATTTATAAATGTAAGTGGCCCCAGGCATCGGAAATAAGGGCGAGTAGAAGCGCTAATGGCGGAAATACAATCTATAGTTCGGGACCACAGCTTAGGAAACTATATACTTTTTATCACTAATAAGTTTTAGATTTTAACCTTAAAAGGTGAAAGAGCTTTGAACAGTCTGAGCATTTGCAACTCTCGTTTTGGCCACACATGCATTCTGAACCATAAATGGAGAACCATACATGTTGGACTGAGAATAGCCTGAGGACGAGCAATGTGCTCCTATACATGATCTTAGCAGGGGGTCTTTCGTGATGATTGGTTAACCACGACTACATCTTTAATACGCTGAAAAATACTTACAGTTTCCAAAGGTCGCAAAGGGGCAGTGATTATGTGTTTTAACCAAGATACATGCCTGCACGCATTTATTGACTTAAAACATTGAACTCTAGTTCACTACAAGTTCAACATGCTTTTATAAGCCTTGTGTTAAATTGTATTATCATAATTTCAATAGGAACTATCCAGAATCAAAATATTAACATCTATATATTTTGATAAATACACATTCCTTCGTCACTTGATAGCTGTGTTTAATAGTAGTTAACCAAACTGAAAAAATGAAAGTATCTCAATTCTGATATATACAATTGTATTGCTCAATTATAGTGGGTTTTATATTCATTCTGGAAACAATGGGAGAATACTTCAACAGCATATATCTACTCTCATACAATGCATTGTTCTGATACGTGGACTCTTTATTTTGTCCATCTTGATTACTTGATGTTCAGACTGTATTCATATAACTTACACGTAGATCACTTATTCCCTCCATTCGCTACCTGGACCATCAACCGCACGCCGCCACCTCCTATTTCTTCTGCTGTCTCCTCCATATGGGTCAGGTCGTCAGCAATTGTACAATCGGTAGCTCTGCACATTTGCTAAATTCTGTTAAATTAGGCTAAAAATGATAGATATACTAGATTTGTCCGAATATATGGAGTATTACCTTGATGCAAACAATCTGTTTGGTTATGTTGAACTGTATTTTGAACATCATTTGTCTTAAATCGGGGTTATTTGAGAGAATTTGTGAAGGCCAACTGTGCATTTGCAGGCGACTTCACCCATACATGACAGCCATACTTGGGCATGCTAATAAATAAATTAGAGGTCTGCAATAATGGATATATACAGACACCCGATAGATGTAAATATGCAGTACATACATAATTCATTGTTCCCTAACCTAATAAGGCTGGCTATGAGTCTGTACCGACAAGGCATATGTACATACAGTGGATGGTATATGATTGTATTGTAAATATTAAGACAACAATTGTTATACAGAATAGCAATTATCCTCCCATACATCACTCGCACTGCTACAGGTCTATGTTGCTATCCATCTTCTTTTTTAAAGAACGTTTTAAAAAATTGGCAACAGTAACATCTTGCTTTTTAACGAAGGAATCCCGAATACTGCCCATACGGCAAATAGTATTTGGAACCAATGGTTCAAATGATTAACTTCTATATTTCAAAGGGAATGCCTTACCTAATGGTTCTTATATTTTACATTGCGAGTATTGTTGGTGTGTAAGGGTTGCATAGAAATCGATAGATTTATGAATTCTATGTATACAAATCATTTATAGGTGAAATTTTGATAATAAACCTTTCATTTATTAACACCGTGGTTTGTCTTTATCCAAGGGACCAACAGACACCACTGAAGCATGAGTATCCCTCAATTTCTACTCCTACTCCGAAAGGGCTTTAATTGCGTTGCTGCGGGGTTTTGGTCCTAAATAGGTTTTACCCTAAATGGGTTTTACTCAGGGGCTTGTGACGAGGGACGGGTTTTGCCCAGTGGGGTTTTACAAATATGTACGATTCTCGGGGAATATTTTATGTCATACTCATAATTCCATGATCAAATGCTTTAAATATGATTATATAATGTTACGCAACATGACGTATTAAATATGAATTTACTATATGAAAACATTATGAATATTGTATGTATTTGATCATGGAATTATGAGTATGACACTACCCTAACATCGTATAATATATTAGATGCATGATTCCATGTGGTTTCTGGTGTGGCTAGGATAAGGTTATTTATTTATATAAATCTAAAAGTTAACCCACACCGCCCCCCGCCCTCGTCCTCCCCCTCTCACACACAAACCTAGTTCTCATTTACTTTCAACCGGAAACACACCTATATGTTGTTGTCCTCCAGTTCTGGGTTACCTGAAACGAGTTTCTTACATAAGTAACGACAAATCCAAGGCTTGTTACTTAACAAATCCTTACTTAGGCTTCTAATGTTCCTTGCTAAGCTATAGTATCCTGTTACGGTAGAACATTTCTGCTGTATAAATAAAATTAAGCATTGTCTATATAATTGTATATAGGAAATTCCTCCCCTAAAAGTTAGAGTTCCTTATTACTAGCTGCTTAGCAAGGGACATCAGCTAAAAAGAAGCATATAAAGTAAGGATTTGTCATGCAACGGGGGCACCAAGAAGCGGTGGATAAGTAGAAGCACCCACGTCGGAATGATACGTCAAAATACAATTCAACATAACCGATCAGATTGTTTTAATACACGCAATACCAACTATACTCAGATAAATCTAGCATTTATCACTTTCCAGTCTACTTTAGCAGACTTTACTAAATGTGTAGAGCTGCAGTTTGTACAATTTCTGGCCATCAGAAGGAGTATTAAGATCCACCATTAAGACTCAGTGTCTGACCATCATATAGAGGTCGTTGACCGAGAAGCCTAGACTGAAATTAGACCAATATACTGCAGGATTTTGTGCCCACCAGCTGTCGTTAGATTGCCCCTCTCATGCCATACGTTAATCAGTGCTGCATGGAGGGAAACCTGAGGTCTGTTGCATAAGAAATCCTTACTTAAAATATTCCTTGCTACGCTATTTTTCCTTGCTTAGGTATGTAGGCAATGTCTACTGTAAGAATACAAATTACACTCACTTCTAAAGAAGGGCAAGTCGCCTGAAAGCTCGAGGAATTTCAATAAACACAAGATCAAGTTTATTATACTTTCTCTATCATCACATCAACTTACCAAGCCAAGCTAGTCTTTCTTTCTCTTTTCTTCTTTATTTCTGTCCAAGTCCCCTCTCTCCGGTTGTTTTTGGTATGTGTATTTGTGTGTTTTGGATGGAATGGTAAGGATGCTGCCAATACAATTGACAGTTTCAGATGGAATGCACCGAGCCGCAAATGATGAAGAAATCTGTTCTTAAATCTAACAGATGAAAAGGCCTGCGATCGGAAATCTCATTTTCTTCTCGAGCAAATATTGTGACCTCTGTCGACGGAAGTCACACATTCGTATCAGAACGGGCTGAATATACAATACAAGTCTACATAACTCATGCCTCAAATATAGGCTCATGAACGGTTGTGGTTTTTAACATAAGTCTTGTTAGTTTTTATTGAAATCCGTATATATTTTCCTCAACAGTGCATTGCATATTATTTGCTATGCACCTACAAGTCTCCAATAACCCATACCTAATGTATTACGACTTAATTTGTACGGTTTTGCAGAGGAGATGTTAGGTATAATTTCAATAATGCGTCAAGTGCACGGAGATTTACTTAAACTATATTGCAAGAAGAATATTAAACATGTTTATCATACAAATTATTTCAACTTTTCCCTGAAATGTGACAACATTGAATGAAAAGATAAGATGTTTTATAATGCTCACAAACATGTGTATGATACACCACATCACACAGGACTTCATAAAATGTCTTATTTATATTACCGCGACCCGCCGAAATCCTTTGCTGCGGTGGTTTCACTTAATTAGTATCGTTCGCCTGTGTTTGTTTTCTTTTCAATCCCAAATTATCATGTTATTAAGGGAACAGCAAATTAATTAACTTCAGCCCTATAGGTCAAACAATGAGTATGTATATTTAGTACATTTTGTTTGCCCTAATAGCTAGGACTGCAACTTTTAGAACTGTAAGTTTATCATTCGATAGTTCTTATGTCATGCACACAGATCTGTCCTAAATGACTTGACAAGTTTACAAAACCTTACAGATTTCTTGTAAATTGACGTTGGGTATTATACACCAACCCCAACGTTAATCTTAACTGTTTGAACAAAGACAATCAGATAAACGTTGACAACCGTCAATGACGGCAAATTCATTTGTACAACTTGTACTATATGTGATGAAACAAGATCCTATCCCACTAATTCCCCAAAAGAAATATTTACCAAATTCGATATTTGGCCAATTTCAATACACAGTTTCAGTGAATCCAAATGTCACGGAACCATCCAATGGAGGCGGTGACATTTTACTCGGGATCAGCAGGGATATAGTTTCTGTGTTCATTTTCCGAGGGGGAAGTTCACATCTGTGGCTAAAGGTCACTTCGATTGCGAAGGAGAACTTACTTACAGAAGAAACCTTTCCTTGGTATCCATATTCATATGTTTTTTAATATAATTTAGCGATATTTCATAACTGTTGACATTTGTATTTGATATAACGACCAAGATCTCTTTGGTTGTAGCCACGGTCATTATAAAAATGAGGTTTTCGAGCTCAATTCGGGCTTGGGAAATTTTGTGTCATTCGCACTGAGTAAGCCCAGTGAGCAAAGGGACTGTATAGGCCAGGTTGCCTATTGATTTAATTATGGGTTGTATTGGCCACCAAATACTTCACACTGTGGTTATCTGGTTTTTATTCAATGATTTGTCATGGTTTCATCAATCTTGTAATATCTCACAATACGTAGATTCCACTGACGTCACGGCCGCCGCCATTGCTGGGGGCTCGATCGTGAGATGTATATACATGTATATATATTTTTTCAAGTATCACAGCATACATATATGTATGCTGTGATACTTGAAAATACCGTTTTCTGGCTGTTTTATCCTTTACCAATTTTAATGTGCCTAAACAAACCCTTCTTGATAGATTAGATTATCTTTCTTTACTGTATAGTATTACTCCACCATTGTGAGGTTTATCAGCTTTGCTTTGATAATCATGCCGAAGATGCCAGGAAAGCGGTGACCCCTGTCATGGTGGCTAGTAGGGTTCCCCAGCCACCCGGGTGACGTCATGTGAAATCTATGTATACAGCGTCTGTTATGCAGTACACTCATCAGCTGAGCATATGATTGATATACTGTATACTGTATACTCACAGTATACTCATGGAATAAAACAATAGTTGTTTGACTGTGGCAACGCATGAAAACAACTTGATGTTGGGTTATATGTTATTTTTCTCACCATTTCTTATAAACATCTTATTGGTGATATAGATGCCAGCCGGTCCTTTACTCAGGTGGATCCTCCGTCCTTGGTTCTGTCGGTGATGTCCACTACAACCTCCAGAGGTGCAATAACAATTCAAGATATGAATTAAGAACCAGCCTCACAAACAGGTAATGGCTGGAAGAGCTAGGATTAACCCAGAAGCCTGTTGACCTCTTTGTCAACTTTTGCACTTATGCATATTTTTGGCAAATAAACAATTTTATAAATTCAATTCAAATAGAACCAAGACACTGTTATATTATATGACCTTGTGTTGATAACATTGCCCACTGGCGGCGCTACAAGCAGCTGGCAGGGAAGCTGTGCTAATAAGGAGAACTTACGATCTAAGGAGAATTCTATCCACTATGACCTTATCTCACCTTGTGTTAACACTCATTCTGACAAGCTCCGCTATTTACCTAATTTTGTCTTCTAATGTCGAAGCACAGCTTCCCTGCCAGCCGCTTATTGTAGTGCCGCCAGTGGACAATGTATATAGAGAGAATGGAACGAGCCGGCAATAATCGAAAGTTTATTGGACGAGATTTGTCCGCATAATCACGATACCGTAGGCAGAGTGCTTATGTGGACGAATCAAGTTCAATAAATTTTCGATTATTGCAGGCGAGTTCCATTCTATATTTATTATATGAGCATAAAACTTGATATGTAATCACAAATGTATCGTATGTAAATCTGAAAAAAGTAGCTGACTTGGTGACGAAATTTATATATAGTATGCATACTATATGAATATTTTTATTGCACCCCACTTATTGTACCTCTCAAAAGGGATGCACATATGATAAATTAAGTTATACAATGGTTGATAATCTAGAGGAGTTTCTAGACTTCACAACACACAACTTTAGTAGGTAGGAATAAGTATTGTGTGAATAGGCTATTTCTACCATGCAGCTGGAAATTTCATGTAGGAAGGAAAGTGAATGAATTCCCACAAAAAAACTCCTTTCCGATTGTACATCTTCAGAGGACTTCACCCTCATGCAACTTGCCACTTTGACAGTTTACATCCATCCCTAGGCCATTGATCACTTTCCCTCGTTTACTCGGCCCCTGACAGAAGACTGAGGGCCATTCCTCTGCCACCCTCATTATAAATGGATCAATTAATTACCCATTACATTACTGGCAAGTTTTGCGATTGATTCGCCTCGTGCCAGAGTTGAGAGGAGAATGGATGAGACGATGTGTTAAAGAGCCATTTATGCTTGCTTGGGTCTCGTGTTAGGGTATCCGAGACTGTGAAACAGATTGCATGGGCGTGGGGTTGGATTGCAGTGAACGTATTGGGATGATATACAATTCACATTCACCGATCCTCTCAAATAACCTAAAGTTAAGACCAGGTACAAAGTACAATTCAATACAACCGAACATGTTTTTTCTTAAAATACCAAATATATTAAAAAGAAAAAAGGTGTGTTCAGTGTATTATATATTCTTAATTTGGGAACAAAATCCCGAAACCTGATTCAACTTCTGACCTCGTTGTCCTGGATGGCCTATAACCGTCCTGCCTCAGCTAAATTGAGAGATTGCCAATTGTTTGGATGATATATCTTTAGTTGTAGGAAATATTAAGTCAGAGACCAAACTGCGAATGTATACTGGCAGCCATTTGACCGCCCTTTATTGTAACAAATATCACGTAGAAAAAGAAAAAATGCGAAAATGCGTGCGTTGAGGTAAGCAAGCTGAGAGTGAGTGAGGAGGTCCACCGGTGTTGAGCCCAGCTGGCAACGATAAACACATGTGCCATAGCAACCAAACATATACAGCCATTTATTACACCCCTGTGCTGCAGTTGCCTACACCTTCAGCATTGTATGTCACACTTGGTCAAGGTGGTGCATAACATGTAAATATTATGTCACCCTTGGCGCATACAACAAGTAGGTCCGCTAAAAACTGAAATTACTTATTTTATTTTCATTTATTTATATTTTTTATTCACTAATGGGGTGTAATAAATATGGAACAAAGCTCGGGGGAAGTCTGTACACTTGTTAGTGACCTCGGGAGTGCGGAAGATCTCGGGCTAACGCCCTCTAACTTCCCGCACTCCCTTGGTCAATAACAAGTGTACAGACTTCCCCCTTGCTACGTTCCATCTATATATTCGCACCTCATATATAGCTAGATATATGCCATCACACGAATTGTGGTTATAAAATACTCCAAATCAGAATCTATTTTCACTCCATCAATGGTATTTGTGTTTAAACTCTATGAGGAGAGCACCTTTTAGTATACAACTGCGTGTCATGTTCATGCCTTACAGCAACGCTCAAAAACAACCAAGGATCCTTGCCTCCTCGTTTTGCCCAATGTTGCTCTCCATTCTCTCCCGCCTCCTCCATTGTTCTCAGAAACAATAATCTGACACCTCCAACAATACCTCTCCATAATGACATAACACATTTCCATCAAACTCCAAGACGGATGCTTAAAACCTAATGGGAAAAGTTCTGATTTCAACACATTCGTTCTATTGAATTAAATGATTTCTGTGGGGTCTTTTCAAGTGGCATAAGAACATGGTGGAAGGTTTTGTTCGTTCTCTGGATGAGAATTAACTAGTGTTTGGAGACACTGTAATATCGAGGGAATTGAAACTATCAGTTATGTAGTGAAAACTGATTAAAATGTTCAAATTGAGTTCAAATAGTATGAATTTCATTAATGAAAATGTCAATGAACCGTTCCCATGGTATGTACGCCTGCTTTGTCTCGTACTCGTGCATGTATTTATATATAAAACATTCTAAAAGAATTAAAGGAAATTGTTTCAAATCCTCTGTGTACACACTTCTTCCAGATTGATCTTTTGCTTTATGATGATTACTCAATACAACTCACAATTCTTGGTTCAATACCCCTTTTCGAACAGGAATTAGAATTGTTTCTCATGTGCTACTTATCTTACCCTATTTGTGGATAGCGTTTTCTATTGCTAATCAATTCTGAATACAAGACTAATTGGAACAGTGACACAATCAGCATGACAAAATTTGGGTTAATACATGTATATACATGTAAGTATTTATAACAACTAATTACGATATCACTAGGATATTCTCATCGAATAGCATAGATAATAACAAAATATAGCTGCTCCATTAATGCGTTGTGCCTTATATTGGTCCATGGACCTTATATATATGTATTGAATTTAATGACATCACTCATATCCTGACATTGAAATATAACTCAAAGGTTTCTATAGAAGGAACATGCAGCATTGCTTTTTTCATTTGATAACGAATGTGCATCGCACAAAGATTTTGTAACTACACAAACATGTAAACAAGATTAGCTATAAACAAGAGTAGATGCACATATATTGCCATTAGGGATAACCCATATGGAGATATTCATAAGATATACTTGTGCTGGCCCCACTTGTTTTGTAATGATAAAACGACGAGGGAATATATTTTATATGCTGGTCTTCCACCTTGTCACCATACTACACATGAGATCCTGTAAAGTAGCTCTAGCTCTTTGTGTAGAATGGTTTCTAGTCCTAGAATAGAACTCCTCGTTTCGTCTTCTTCTTTTTCTCCTGATTAAATAACTTTACTGGTCCATCAATGCGATGTCCACTGAATGGTGCTATGTGCCAGGTTCACTACTTCTTATAATAGCTGTAGCTGATTTATCTCTCTTTATCATACGATACATACGGTAAACTATATATATAGGGTAGTTGGGGAATCTTACCTGAACATCGCGCCTGGTTTGGATGAACATTTCTCCCTCAGCATTGATCAATTTAAATGTAAACCTTTTTTTCCTCGGGCCTACATCGGGGTAAGCTTTGGTGATTTATCAACTAACACTGCGAGGAATCAATGCCTAATAGAACCTACATGCTGCCACCATGGTCCTACATTAGGGTGGGGCCCTACGTCGGTATAGGGGGGGGGGGGGGTGCCTACAGCGGGATAAGGTTTTCTGGCCATTTTGACAAATATTTTCCACATATATGTTGTTCACATGCTCAGAATGTAAAGCCGTTATTGGAACACATTGCTCAATAAACAATCAAAGCGTTAAAAATGAATGATGACAGAATATTTGATAAATTGTACCCCAACGTAGGCACCCGCAGATTTGATAGTCCGGCAGTGGGAGACCTTAACCCGGAAATTCCGGATAAAGTTTTTTTCTCTCTTGATTTATCATCTATGGGGTCCCTATATCACATTCCTGTGTGATGTGAAGTTCCTGACCTTGAGCAATTCGAGATATTCAAGATGGCTGCCACCGAACATGTCAAATCTGTAAACTGGCATATCTCTGCTTCTAATGGGGCTAGGAATATGTTCTAGGTGTCTAAATGCATGTTTCATTAGCCTACAAATGTGATACAGTCATTAAAAAAATCATTGACCCAACAATTTCCAATGAAAATTGCATTATGTAGTATAATAATTTAATTTGGCTGCAACCGATCCAGCAAATCTGTAAACAGGCATATCTCTGCTTCCAATGGGGCTAGGGATACATTCTAGGTGTCTAAATGTATGTTTTGTTAGCCTACAAGTGCCTTCGGCACTTGGATTGTAGAGGCAGTTGTGTTTCTACTTCTTATAGGAATCCAACAATTTACGGGACGTTTATTTTAATTTGGAGATATTAATTTAATTGCCAAAAATGGCTAAAATCACAGGGGGCCTACATCAGGGTAGTAGGCCTAAGGTGTAGGAGGGAGAGAGAGGGAGGGACAAAGAGAGAGAGGGGGGGAGGAGAAGAGAGGGAGAGGAGAGATGAGAATGACTGATATAAGAGGGTTTCATGGAAAAAAAATTGCACCCCCCCCACCCACACACACACCTATACATCTATCAATTCCTCCCCCTCCCCGACTACCTCCCTTGCTCTCCCTCCCTTTCTCTCCCTCCCCTTTTATTCCCCCCTCCTTAATAATAATGAGTAATGTGTGGAAAGGTACATCTTTTCTCTGAGAGACAGAAAAAGTGTCAAAAATAAAGTTTGTCAAAAAAAATAGTTGGCTGTAAAATATGCTGGTTGAAAAAAAATGGTTGGTCGAAAAAAATGTTTGTCGTAAAAAATGTTTGTCGAAAAGGAAGTTGATCGTAAAAAAAGTTTGTTGTAAAATGTTTGCGAAAAAAGTTTGTCGTAAAAAAAAAAGTTGCTCGTAAAAAAGTTTGTCGAAGAAATAGTTGGACGTAAATAAAGTTGGTCGATTATTCGTTATTCGTAAAAAAAGGTGGTCGTAAATAAAGTTTGTCGAAAAAAAAATGTTGTCGTAAAAACAAAGTCGGGAAAAAAGTTGGTCGTGGGTCCAATATTTGAGGCTATGTACTGCCATTCATTATTTCATTCTATAGAATTATGTTAAAAAAACATTTGATGTATGGGCCAGGGTGGGGGGGGGGGCACTATTGGATCCAACATTTGAGGCTATGTACTGCCATTCATTATTATGAAACACCATGATTACCACCCGGAACTTGAAAGAAAGAGAGAGAGAGAGAGAGAGAGAGAGCCATGATTACCACCCTGAACTTGAAAGAGAGAGAGAGAGAGAGACCACACACACACACAGACATTATTTAGCTTCAATATTAATTATTCTAGTAAGAAAGTTATAGCATTGAGCTTGGCTAAATATTGGCTATGTTTACAAAGCATATATATGCTCCCCGAATGCAACCACTAAGGTCTGTACATTGGACCAGCAAGCATTTGCTTCCCGAATGCAACCACTGACAGCTTGGTAGTGTTACATAACACATGCATGCTTTACCCAGGTACCCGGCCAGCCCCTCTTAATTTCGACGGGTACCCTGTTACAAAGCCTGCTACCAAAACGAGGGCCACATCAGGGAGGTTGACCTCAATTTCCAGTGCCGTTTTCTATGTAGAGGTTACAAATGCAATACAGTTATTAAATAAATCATTGGCACAACGGTTTCCAATGAAAATTGCATTATAGTGTAAAATAATTAAATTTGACCCATACCAACCCAGCAAATCTGGGCATATCTCTGCTTCTAATGGGGCTAGTTATACATTGTAGATGTCTAAATGTATGTTGTTTTAGCCTACAAATGCAATACAGTCATCAAATAAATCATTAGCTCAATAATTCTCAATGAAAATTGCTTTTTTGTGTAAAATAATTCAATTTGAGCGTAACGCAAATTACATGTCAAATCTAAAAACATACATATATATATAGGTCACGGCTTCTAACAGGGTTAGGAATACATTCTAAATGTCATTTGCCTACAATACATTACATTTGTATAATTTGATCATTGGCCCAATATTTGTCAATGAAGATTTCATTATTGTGTAGAAGAATTCATTATTTTGCAGTGTCTGTGACCCCTGTCTATGACCAAACTATGAATGAATTTTGAATGTTATCATACCATAACTGATATCATTGAATTCTGTATGGTCTTTGTAATAGGGTTATCAACACTAACCTCATAATGCTCTATATTACGTGCATCCCATAGGAAGCATGCTCAACTTCTGAATGAATGGAAAGTATACTGTGCATGGGCATGTTTGATGGCAGTTGAGTCAACCCTTTTAAGGTTTGGTAAAGACTAATCAGGTATCATAGAAGTTACCCATCACCCTCAGACTTTCAAAACCTACTCACACCTTGAGCAGAGTTTTCAAAACCTGTGTCACAATGAGGGTCAAGGGAAAAGTGGCATTATATTGTTGATTGAACATAAGGAGGACGCATCATCAAAGATTATTATTGTGACAAGCTATCCAATGGGCAAGAATCTCTAACCAGATGGACTTGTGGACATCACAACAGGTTATGCTATTGGTTAGAAGTTCAGTCCTCTGTCTGCTCTACTCTTGCTTAATAGTTTTCTCATCTCCACTCTCATCCATCTTTCTAATATCTTTGTTCTTCTCATTATAACAACCTTACAACTTTATAAATTTCAAAATCCAGATTAAGCAATAAGACCAATGCCCCTGCCAGAATATTTGCTTGTTCCGCAACATATTAAAACTAACAAGGCAAGGTAGGGCCGGAAGGTACACCAGTCATGGTTAAGCTCTTTGGTAGACCAGGTTATCTACAGCCTGTATCAGGAAAACAGAAATTTATATCCATTTAAGAGTCAAGTCTGCATGTAATGTTGAATGACAGTTTGCCTGGTGATGTCCTGCATTACCTACCCATTTACTGACCATCACACATTCCAAAGCAGAACACACTACTCAATAAATATTGAATAAAATGCTATATTCCTGCATTACATTTGGTTGTTCAAATTAATCAGTAATGAAATCTATCATTGATTTTACCTCAAACATGAGGCCATAGCTTTCAAATATTGACAAAATATATGAAGGAAGTTCACAGGACAGCGATTTGTAAACAGCAACATTGCCTTATGAAAACCATCAGCCCAGGTTTATTGAAATGAATTATGCTGCTTCTGTTAATGTCTCATTGAATTTGATGTGTGTAACAGGGTAAACTCCAAGGACATTTACACTTCTTCCCAATATCTAAGGCACAGTCAACAAGTACTTGGTGGAACTGATAGAAATTCCTGAAGCAATGTTCACAAGTCTGCCAGGGTAGAGTGGTTCAATAGAAATGGGTAGAAATTGTCCACAACATCTGTTTTCTCATCTTTGACACTTCCTGTGTATGCTCTAATGAGGTGACATTGTGTCTATGCTTTTAACAATTCTGCTCCAGGATTGGAAACTGTTAAGTCTAGGTTTTTGCAGTTTAGGCATGCTGGGAAACAACCTACAAAAACTTGCTGGCAATTACCAAAGATCATAAGGGTTGGTTCAAGGGCCTGGTCTGTCAATATTCCTTGAAACAGGCCTGCGCATAGGTGAATGATTTACCCTCTATTCATTCAGGAAAGTTTAGGCAACCTATCAGGCATGAGTTCCCAAAATGAGTATTAGGCAGTAATACATAGTATTCACCTGATGTCACCCAGTCAGTGGCTATCCCCATTGGCAGCCGTATTGTGTGTCTGCTTAGAGAGTGGAAGTCAGCAGATTGAAAGGGTTTTCCCATTTTGACTATTTTGCTAACCCCTGACTAAGCATACTTCATATTGCATTTGCTAAAACTTTTGGATGTGAAAATGGCAGCCTTGGAGCACATGCATAATGTCCAGGTAATATTTACAAAGGGTGATACAGAACATAGCTAGCCTGTGCTGTGACATCAATGAATACTATGTATAGCTCATGACAGCCTGTGGTTAAGAAGCTTAGCAATATTTTTTATCACATTTGAAGCATAAGACAATGGAATGATAAACAAAGAATATGGTTATGGTCTTTTCATAAAATCTGACAAACAATAATGCATATAATGAATTCTTTTACACCATAATGAAACTTTCATTGACAAATATTAGGCCAATGATTAAATGTATGCAGGTGTAATGTATTTGTAGGCAAATGACATTTAGAATGTATTCCTAACCCCCTTAGAAGCAGGGATCTATATCATTATGTCTGTTTAAAGATTTGACATGTAATTTGAGTTATGGTCAAATTGAATTATTTTACACAAAAGCAAATTTCATTGGGAATCATTGAGCTAATGATTTATTTAATGGCTGTGTTGCATTTGTAGGCTAACAAAACATACATTTAGACATCTACAATGTATAACTAGCCCCATTAGAAGCAGAGATATGCCTAGATTTGCTGGGTTGGTATGGGTCAAATTTAATCATTTTACACTATAATGCAATTTTAATTGGGAACCGTTGTGCCAATGATTTATTTAATGACTGTATTGCATTTGTAGGCTAACAAAACATACATTTAGACACCTAGAATGTATCCCTAGCCCCATTGGAAGCAGAGATATGCCTGTTTACAGATTTGCTGGATCGGTTGCGGCCAAATTAAATTATTATACTACATAATGCAATTTTCATTGGAAATTGTTGGGTCAATGATTTTTTTAATGACTGTATCACATTTGTAGGCGAATGAAACATGCATTTAGACACCTAGAACATATTCCTAGCCCCGTTAGAAGCAGAGATATGCCAGTTTACAAATTTGACATGTTCGGTGGCAGCCATCTTGAATATCTCGAATTGCTCAAGGTCAGGAACTTCACATCACACAGGAATGTGATATAGGGACCCCATAGATGATAAATCAAGAGAGAAAAAAACTTTATCCGGGATTTCCGGGTTAGGCCAAAATTTGCCTTTCCACTGCCGGACTATGAGCCAAACTCATTGTTTTGAAAAAGAATATGCCTACCCCGACGTAGACCCTAAGATTTTAGCCAATGGCAAAGTGCCCATAAAAATATATCTCCTGTATTTGTTCCTTCATTTAGCAGAAAAGCACTTAGTAAATGGTCGGACTCATTTCATGAAGTAAACATGTACATAAATCAATAATTATGGGAACTTGTATTCCCATTATATTCATTTCAGTTTTTAAAAGCTCCAGATTTCTCGTACATTTTGTGCTGAATGTACATTTCCAGATTTGATAAACCATACATGGCTCATTTTGGTATCTAAATAATCGGAATAAGAAATTCTAAGAAACTCTTAACCCAATGGACCTCTGCCTCCAAAATCCCCGCCTGCCCTCATTTTGTGAGTATTGACCATATATACATGTCACACCGATTAAACATTTCTCAAAACTGAGATACTTCCCCTTATAAGGCTTACAATGGTACAGCACAATTGATACATTAGGCTTATATTATATATATATATACAATTATACACAAATTGTAATATGCTTCTTATTATATTAAATCATTTACTGTTGATATTACAAAGGGAATTGCATGTGCGGACTCAACTGAAATAAATAATTTTCCTGATCCATTCTTTTCACAAACACAAAACCATATACATTAAACATGCATGTAGTTTATGATGATGTTAGATAACATTACGTAATATTACCCAACCTAATCATACTTAATTTATTATCAATTAACACCCATTATTTATTATTATCATATTTCCAAAATGGCTAATTATGAGTAATTTTAATTTATCTAGTGATATAACTCCCGCCCTTGATATAACACTTCAAAGTGTTGATAAGGGCGTAAAGCAACCAATCTCACTTACTCACTCACTCCAGTGATATAAGACAGCCAGGAAAGTATATCAGCAAGCCCAATACACATCATCATCTTCTTGGAGAAGTTTGTCATCTGAAATAGCATAAGCGACAATAATAGGATGAGTGTCAGAGCCGCTTTGGCGGAAATTGTTTTGGGTTAGCACATGATTGGTCGGCTGTTGCTAAGGAGAGAAAACTACCCGTATGTGGGATGATAGGAAGCTTATGGGAAATGGCATGGGGCGAGATTGGGCGATAATATGTGAGGATGAATGCTTTGTGTTGCTAATTCCTCTTCCTTCTGGAGAGAATCAAGACCTGACAGCTCATAAGTGTGTTAGTGGGACGCTGTCCTGGCGAAGGAGCAATTGTCTCCTGCATTTTAGTAGTGCTGTCTTTTATATCTTTTTAACCTGTCCAATCTTGATTAATCTTTTTAACTTGCCGATACGTTCCAAAAGATTTTAATTTCACTGGGCTTACAATTTCCCCTGCTGTGGTTACTCAAATGGTTTTTCTCAACTGTTCCGTATTGCTGATGTGCTTATTGAATAAGCGTACACTGTATAATTATGTTAATATATGTATAATATATGTCGGTGACGTCATCAGAAAATATACACTTCACCTTAACCACTTCTCAAAAACAACCCCGCAAACAAGGTTCAAAATACAGTTCAACATTACAAAATATATATCAAATCATGTAATACCAAATAATATACTTTGACATGCCTCTGGATCTGTATTCATGATTTCACTCTAATTTAGCGGAATTTACTGAATGCGTAGAACTACCGATTGTACATTTTCTGATGACCCGGCCCATATAGGCCTATATGTAAGTTTGTACGAGACTAGATGCTTTGAATATGGCAACTGAAAAACAGCTTAGATGTCATAATGATGAATTTATTTTAATTTCGTTAAACGGGACGCGTGAAATGATAGGCGAATGGTTCTAGCTCAGTTACCTTTCAAGTTATGACAACAGGTCTGCAGAAATAGTATCTCAATTTTTTTACAATACAATTATGTTTACTGTTTACCTAACATCTCCTGTCGCAAGTAATCTTCATATCTGAGAGACTTGTCGATGACACGATGGTACAAGCCCTCTCCTATGGTATCTCAAACCTGGTGACTTTTTTATAGTAATGATAAGGAGAAGACAAAGAAAAAAGGAGAACAAGAACAACTAGAAGACGGCAACGACGACCAAGATGATGATAATGTTGTCATAATAGCTTTAGTTACATTTTAATGCCAAGGTTAAAGATAAGAGATAAGTTCCCTGATAGTGACATGATCAACAATAAAAGTTTCTTAAATCTTAAATCTTAAAGAAAGGTCACGATCTGTGTCAAACTTATGCACTCTTTTCTAACACCCGTTTAAGCCTTCTAGGAATAGGACGAAAAGCTGCTTCAGAAAACCCTCACATAAAGCTTAGAATATGATTCAATTCCTACAAACATGTTCTGAATAAAGTAATCTAGTTTGTTGATTGCTTATTCTGTGCAGGCCTCCAAGTATGGAAGCCTGGGCACCAATGGTGGGCTGCAGCTGCAACATTGCCTTGCCTTGACTAACTCCTGCCAACGAGTCCCTTGGAATCCAGTTAAAAAGCTGCATTCTCAAATACTATGTCCAAATAAATCTTAACAAATGTACTCGATCATGCTTTGGCCTGTGGGACTGAAGTAATCAATATTAGGCTGCTGTTATATGTCTATACAAGAATTTGAAGTCCAATCGCCCGAGAGGAAACGAGCGCAGGTGAGCGATAATAAGTAAAACCATGGCATCAATGGTTTTCGGTGGGCCAACGAAATATAAAACGGACTTTTATTAAGCCCAACAGCAATACAATCCTTCACTGTTTGGTAGAATTGGTAATAACTTGGGCGAGTGAGTAGGTGAGTGCTTTACGACCTTATCAACACATTGACAGTTATATCAAGGGCGGGAAATAGAGATAGAAAAGAAGGGAGAGAGAGAGACAGAGAAAGAGTGACAAAAAGGCACTTTATGGTCTTATACCCAGGACAGAGTAATAACTTGAGATTATATATAATATAGGAATAAAACAAAGAACGGAATAACAAGCATATCTTTAAGTTTTGTTCGATGTTACCTATGTAGTCTGGATCCCTCGATACATAGTTCACTTGAATGTCTCCATGAAGTTTAAGTTGCATTACACCCATACCAGCTGATTTCACAACCCATCCATAACACTTCTTCCCTCAGATTGACCAAATCATCTCGCAAATTATTCATTTAGGTGCACATTAGACTCCTACTATTTTCATAATACTTTCTTTCGTCTCCTTAAACTTATATATCCTCGATGAAATTGAAAATGTTGGATTATTCATCTTTTTCTACTAAATTGCCATTTTGCTGTTGTAGAACAGCAAAGTGAAAAGAATAATGACAATTTCGTTATAAAGCAATGAATTCACGAAATACAGTGGAAATTATTTATTATTTTATTCAGTATTAAAATCTTCGATTCTACAGCGCTAAGGATCATAGACTGAGAAATCTTTATTTAGTTTGATGAATCTGTATTCAGCGAAGTCATTATATATTGCATACATGGCATTTGAATAGCCAAAGTCAACAACTACAACAATTGTTGTGTTGTATATATTTATACAAAAAACAAGCAAGTAGTCTTAATTTATAGAGGACGAAATTTCGACGGGAAACTAGCCAGCTAAACCGCATCATTCAACCATCTGATATGCAAATACAGGAAGTAAACAGTAGTCCAGCCAATTTCCCATGGGGCAGCGCGTCGCCTTCGGATAAATACTTCAACCTCAGTATACCGAAAGGACCTCACTCAGTCAATTAAAAAACAACTCATGAATCCTTTTGCTAGAACGCAGCGAACCCAAAGTCCCTTCCATTCTATCCCTGTCACTCAAGCACTCCTGGAACCCTACACCCTTAGCCCTTATCCTGGTACTGTCTATATTAAGCCTCCTGCCTCCCATCATTTAAACACCCGACCCAGGGGCCCGTTGCATGATCTTAAAATCCTCACTAAAGGTTGTCTTTCCTTAGCTTCTTTTCCTTGCTAAGGAGCTGGTAAGGAACCTTTCAGGGAGGAATCTGCTAAACAGACAATGCTATGATAGGAATTTCCTACCAAGGGGACAATAGCTTAGCAAGGAGTTATTTTTAGTAAGAATTGTAACGTACTAGGCCCCTGCCTTCCATCAATTATAACACCCGACCCAGGATTTTGGGGAAGATTTTAGGGAGAGAAGGGGAAGCACACATACCATCTACTATAATGCTTTGGAAAGTAAGGGGAGAAAGTGCCTGAAAATAAACTGAATTCAGTTTATTTCCTGGCGTTGTATTCCCCTTATAAGGAGGGAAGGTATAGCACAAATATCAACTAAATGCTTTTAACTAAATTTTCTATGTGTTGACAATATCTATATTGAGGTAATTTAGATCATAACACTCATTCATAGTTTTCGTCGTGCCCCAATACTAACTATATTTTTAACACCAATAGTGGGTAAAACGTGATAGCAGTATTAAGTTTAATTTCAGGCGCTTTCACCCCTAATACTGTTCCCTCCAACCACATTAAAAAATCTGTTACTCCGGAAAGTTAAACCTCGTTCCCCCAACCTGTACCCTCGCACCCCGACACCGCTTAAGAGACACAGGGCCATGAATGAAACAGCAGCAATGTCCTCCTTGTGTTTCTTATCCCCAACCAGCCTATTGCAGGGACCTCAAGTGGCAGGCGGATGAACTAGGAGTGGACCAGGAAGAGAAGCGCGGGAGGAAGCAGTTCAGTTTAGTGCTGTCAGTGCTGTGTATCCATGGTAACTAGGCAAGCCCTGGAGCACCACTGGAGGAAGGGACTGACTGGAGGAGGAGGAGTAGGAGGAAGTCTGGAGGACTACTAGTATAACAATCACTACCAGCAAGGCCTGGAAACCACGCAGACGCTGGGCAAAGACTGGGCGGCGTTTGGTTGGGTTAGTTGGTCTTGTAACAAAATCCCTTTTTACCCTGGAGGAAAGGCAGTGGGGAAGGGGGATACACTGGAGGATAAACCACAGGAGGAGCTGTTGTGGTATTACGTTATTCTACACGTGTACAGGGACCACAGTGCTTAACGGTATGTAAAAGTTTTGTTAACTTTATTTCACAAAGTTCAAATTGAGCGATTTACATTAAATAACCTCTGAGTGATTGTTCCAGTTGTAACATAGCAAACGCACACACAGATATATATGTGCACTGGATTAGTAACTTACATATGAGATAAACGTCAAGACAAGTGGCATCACAGAGTCAAGAATACAATAAGTAAAGGATTTAAGTCTCCAGGATTTCTTTGGACTCCGCAGGAGATAATGGAAGACCTTTATCTTGAAACCGCATGCTGTGACATCAAAATAGTTGGAAGGTCATTTATTTTGCTTAAGTTCCGGTTATCTTGTGTTGTGAGAGACCTATTTTCTATCGTAGTCACTCTTATTCAGATAAGAAGCTACATCGGTCATGTTTTGTGCGTTGGCTTTGTGACATTTGTTTTGATCTCGGAATGGGTTGGTTAGTTTATTGTAATAACGAGACCTCTTTACTTCAACTAGATCATATAAACATGTACATGACAAAGCGATTAGTACATCGCTGACTCTGTACTCTGTATCATAATATTGTTTATTTCCACGGAGTTACATGGTAATACAAGTTAACGAATAATAAACTTTAATAATAATCTACTCTGGAAATGGGTGCCCTCATCTATGGTAATCATAGCTCGTCCAGAACTCCAGAACGTGAGTCGTGCGTTTTCCCGTGGGGATGTGATTAAAATGCAGGGTGATATCCAATTGATATTTCCAAAAGTGTCATATTTGTTATGAAAATTAAAAGCCTTCTTGACTGGCCTATGTTTCAGATCATTTTTACACTTCATTCTTTTAAAATATGTCATCCAACATCATCTTTATGCATGTTATAACAATTTTACAATATAGAAATGTCACGGACTTATTACAAGTGCGTGGTAATATTCTTACTTTGGGTCTACATTTATACTTCTATATGCAGTTTTAAGAAGCTATAAGTGTACATACAGTTTCATCAATGCAAGATTACAAATATTCAGAATCACTTACATGTCAGATTCTTTGTGGAATTACCGTATCTCACTCATCAAACATTCTTTTCATGCTTATTATAGAGTGAATGAAACCTCCATCCGATGTAGTGTTCGGTGTTAATTATATAGTTCCACAATCTGAGTACAATAGTCATACCATGAAGGGAGCAATGTCAAACACTAGCCCTTAGTCAACAAGTGTTTTAATTGTCAGTGTCTAAGATCATTATCTGTTTACCAACTTTCATAATTCACCTAGTTGTACATGTTTTATTGGTCAAACTATATACATTCTCCACCTTTATCTCTACACTAGTATTCTATGTTCAGTATTCTAGTAAGGACTTCGGAGCTCAATGCCCATCCCTTGCGCTGAATAACAAAATTACATTTGCGTCACAATTCGCGCCTTTGTTAACCACCTTTCATGCAGGGCGCTGAAGCAGTCACTGCTAGAGGCCTTAGGTATGCAGGTGTATAATGAATACAAAATGGCTGCGTTTAGTCGGGAAATACTGCAGGGCTGACCACTCTTGACATCTGTCACCAATCTTACGCTTATCACGTTTATTCTACCTACCGAAACAATTAATTGAACAATAGACATTCTTTGAGAATCATGCTCTTTAATAGAAATACATAGGCTGGGATTTCACATACTTTCCTCCTTGAAATAGTATAGTGTAAAAAGGTAAATGCAATTTGGAAGTTTGTCTTCATGAAATAATTACTTGCGATGTTCTTGGTTAAGATACAGTTGTCAAAATCAAATATTCAAATTTATCTTTCCTAGGTACAGCATTGGCAGCTTGAAGAGCTACTAAAATTATAAAGACAACTTTCTTGTGATGCTTTATATATCTAGAACGAGGCGGGTGCTATGAGGATACAGCGATCTATTAGATAAGCACCTAATAGTTTGCATTATATATATCCCATTACGATAGAGTACACAGTATCAATGTAAAATTTAAATATGTTCATCGGTATTCAATTAGTTTGATGGATTGGTCTCTACTTTAACTGATCTAGTGTCTTGTTGATTGAATCTCCGCTAATAGAAAATTCTTGGAACAGGTGCGGCTATTTCTTAAAGGCTTGGCTCCAAAAGGCACCAGGGTAGTTTTTATTATGTTAATTCCATAAATCGCTATCACAATGGAAGAAATTTAATTGAAAAACTTGAATCAATCTGATTTCTTCCAGAAGATTCCCTGTTTTGAATACCGATCGCAAGCGTGAGGCGAACGCTAAGTAGGCACCTATAATAAGGGGTTTTATATTTGACCACCTCTATCCTTCTGTGTCTGAAATATTGTTTGAAAACATTCATGATACACCTACAGAAATTGTTTTCCAGACAGCGTTGGTAATCACTCGACGAAATTTGGATTGAAATGTCTGCCAAATATCTGTAGGCCAAATTTGTAAGCTAGATTCCTCCATCATGCATTGAAACTGACATCTACTGCGCTGTATTAAATCCCCTATTGAAAAGAAGAGATCTGAAAAAGCGCACCGGATTTTGCATTACAATCAAGTTATCAATCTCGGTCATACTTCAGACTTGGCCCTTCAATCTCCATAAAGACACTTCCAATCGCTTTCTTTTAAAGGGGCCTTGTTGTCTGAATATTCCATCATCCTTGTGGACGGCTGGGAGGGTGATAGGATATGGGGCATCATTTCATGTCCACTTACATCTCCTCTTATAATACATCATGGAAGCCCTAAAGCAAGTGCTGTGCAGCACTTTGATAGAGAGATGCTGTTTTTGATGGCTTAAAGGTATACAGGACAGTTCAATGAAAAAAAGACCCCCAGTCCAATTGCCATAAAATTTCAGGGATTGTTCCTTACTACAGAAGAAACAAGAAAGAAACAAAAAGTTATGTTATCCCGTTGTTTTTTTTGGTAGAGTCATTTGAAAAAAAAACGGTGTTTTACTATGAGAACGTATGAGAAAATGTGTTTTTTACTCACATTTTATGGAATGATAAAAAAATGTCCAATCCAAATTAGTTAGTCCAAATTAGATGTGCTACACTTTTATTTGAGGTCATATCCCACAAAATAACAAAAGACTAGAAAAGGTAGAGACCTCTAAAGTTGACCATGTAGTCCAATTCTCATGGCTGGTCTGGCTGATGCCATTCATTTCACATTTAATATTCGTCATTGCACAGAATTTTAACTCATTTACAAGGAGTATCATCAGCCGACGAAGGGGTTTTCGCATCAAAATGGTCATTGCTATTATAGTTCAACTAGGAGCCGCATAAGCCGTTTTTTCACTCACCCCTATACCTTTAATTGAGCTCCTCGCCAATCATTCTATTCCTTCTGTCCTGATTAGCATCATATGTCTCTCCCCGGGTAGTATACACAAATATAGTCCATCACAGAAGACATATATGCTTTTTTCTGCCTATAGTTTATACCAATCGTTAAATTCATTAAATTGATAAATTGGTCAAATTAAAGCAATAATAGGTGAGATAAAATATTAAAAGGTATGGTTTCAGGAATTAGATACAAGCGGGTTTATGTAAAACATATGTGATCAAAAGAACTGTATATCATTATAGTAAGGTGAATCGGCGGGATGAAAATGAGTGATAATAGTTGAACCACTGCAGCAAAGAATGCCGGCGGAGCACTAAAACACACATGAGAACAAAAAGCAAACAGAACAGACTAAATCCTCACAATTTTGGTCAAATCATTTTCAGATGGGGAGGAAAAGAACTGAACAAAATACTGTGAATGCAGCTTTAAAGAGACATTTGTCCCCGCCATTCCCGAGTCCCCGTTGTCTCCACTTTGTCACCTTACCTATGATACATGTTGATGTCTAAGGATAAGAAAATGATTGATAACCTCTAGTGTTATTACATAGTGGCTTGCTGAGGCTGCAAACACTGCAAATCCTTAGAAGTGGTAGGTATGGTAGCTAGGAGGTCATCCCGCTCATTACTCTTTCATCAGATCCCCTATTTTCGCTCTTTATCTTCTTGCCTTACTTCACCCTGGCCGATAATAAAGGACTTGATATAAACGCCAGCTTTTGAAGTTAGATGTTCATGTTTTGCTCATGGCCCTGTCTAAGTAAAAGAAAGATTCGTTATCTGAGTGACCTATATAATATATAATATATAATATCAATGGTTGGGGTATGGTGAAATCACTGGAAAATGTACAATTTACTTTCTACAATCTTTTCAAATAACCAAACGTTGAGACAAAAATCAGGTTTAAAATACAGTTCAAAATAACTGGACAAATCTGTGGAATAAGAGCAATAGGAACAATACTCAGATATGCCCAGAATCTATCATTTCTCAGTTTAATTAACAGAATTCAGCTACAGTCATCTGAGCACATGCACTGAACATTTTAGTAATTATGGTCTAACTGTTGTAACAGTTACCTACGTAGTACTATGATAGCAAACACAACATTCTGACGACCCAACCCGTATACTGAATTCTTCTAATTAAATATCCTAATTTATTGTAGTTTATCTATGGAATTTAAGGTCTACGTTTTGTCCTACAGGTCTCAGATAATATTGCTACAGGGCCCTTTCAAACTGGTACATAGTAGTATCAATCTCACGACTAGGGAATGATTAACCTTTACTGAAGGCCATTAATGACGCCCGGCATTCAGGGACAAGTACTCGGGCCACACTCTATTACACGTGGTCTATTATAGACTTACGTGAACAAAAAGGAAAGATAAAAAGGCCATAAAAGAATCAGAAAAGATGTAAATTGCAATAAGGGACTATAGTAAAAGGGTTTTGTTCTATAGTTGACACCTACGATCAAATGCCATCGCTAATGCATGTGGGAAAGGGATTACGTCCCTTTTACTATACACAAGGGTCAGATTTTTAGAAAATGTACAATTCAACTTCACCAATCTTCTCAAATAACTCAAATTTCAGACGAAAATAAAGTTCAAAACACAGTTCTACCTAACCAAACAGATTGCTAGAATCAATGCAATGCCGAATATACTCGAATTTACCTAGTATTGGCCAAATTGCAGCAGAATTTAGCAGAATATACTAAATGTGTACAGCTGCCAATTGTACATTTTCTGAAAATCTGACCCACATATTTCTTCATTCATCTTAACTGGATTAGAGCCCATATATGGATGAGGCTTTGGTCATATGGGTTGCACACAGAAGACCGATTTTCAAGCCTCAAAAGCCCTTCCCTGCACTATTCCTCTATTTAGTTGACTTTGAAAGCCATCAGAACATTGTGCATTTGAGTTAATAATGCACACCTAGCTCTTTCTCAATATATGCTAGTGGGCTCTGGTACCATTTACTACTTTACTCATACTTGCCTGTTAGGTCGTCAACACCAGAAACTGCCCATTATATAGTGTGTTTGGTAACAAATAATGTGCATAAATCTCTATATATGTAACAGTCATCATTATAAGCTACATACTCGCCAATAAAAACACTTTTAGGGACATGGATAGTCTGTCCAATTGATGATGCCAATGACCAGTGTTCCTGAAAGTCTGTCCATTTTAAAGGATCACCTATACATTATATAAGTTAAGTGCAGAGTGGGCGGGAGGAGTGAGACTATTGCATGATGTGCAACCGCACAACGTGGGTAACCAGAGCCAGAGCCAGAGGCAATGCAAGCATTCAAGGAGTGCAATATCCCAAGCGACATACACCCACAAGTTGGTTAACTGATCTATGAAATTTGCTCCATATGAGGTGAAACAAGGCATATTTGGAAGAAATATTATGAGATTGCGACCTTGAATTTTGACATGTTCGTGCAATTGTTAGGGCGC
Source organism: Sthenelais limicola (assembly GCA_942159475.1). NCBI lineage: Eukaryota > Metazoa > Annelida > Polychaeta > Phyllodocida > Sigalionidae > Sthenelais > Sthenelais limicola. The sequence goes on along the minus strand of OW804099.1, from coordinate 98,107,863 downwards.
ACTTGTTTCCCACATAATGCTCAGTGGTATATATGCTTCGGCATAATTTATCCCTCACTTCACAATGTCCATGGAGCTTTTGCATCTGAAATTTAGCGCAAAAACCTCTTGAGAGTCTGTACGTGAAGTTTGACGTAAGAGCGGACGTGGTGGTCAATATGAAGCTACCGTTGTTCCAGATCAAATGCACAATAAATATGCCTACATCCCTTATACAGCCAACTTTCCACATCACTCCTTGACCCTATATGAGCTTGGCGGGGCTGTTCATTTAACCATAACTAGACACTAACACCAACCTTCGTACAGCTATAGACACCATCAAGCGAGTATTATAGCCCTTGTGACAAAAAGCTATGGGTATCTAGCTGCCTATAATGGCATTTTGAATATACCACTAAATATAAAGCCTCAGAGATCCTGGTGGAGTTAGTGGGACATGATTGCACATTTCTAAGCATAATCCCTGCTGGGAGTTCGAGGTGGCAGGGCGGTATAAAAAGTGATGGCTTTGAACCTATATGCATGAGAACGTTGTAGGTACGAGTCCTGGTGTGGTTGTAACTTTACCTCCTTCCTCCCCCTAGGCACTAGGGGAAGACCAGTCATAAGCTGATTTACCACTCGTAAAACAATGTTAATAAAAAAATATGTATGTAATAGTATATATATTTATCGATGTATCAAGCTTTGTTGATGAGGCCTTGGGGATGCTTGGCTGGACTCCCTGGGATGAGGAGTGCAAATGCCATTTGAATCCTCTCAAAGGATTATTACACCGCTTACTTATTGGTTATAGTAGTATTAAAACTTGATATGAAGAGAGGGGATGGGTAATGAATGTTGAACTAAATCCCTCTATGACTACCATGCTCATAATCCTTGATAGAGGACGAGGAGGAGATGGTTTTTATCTTTCATGAATGGTCGATGGATCCATGAACACCATCAACGACACTAGAAACATCGTTGGAAATTTATAATTTTTCATAAACCGTATATTTGGGTCAGGCGTCAGAAGATGTAGAATCGGCACATCTACACATTTTGTAAATCCTGCTGGAAAACGATAAATACTAGGTATATCTGAGTATATTTGGTATTGTTTCACTAAACCGGTTCTGTTTTGAACTGTAATTTTGAACCTCATTTTTGTCTTTAATATGGTTTATTTGAGAGGATTGGTGAAGGCGAGTTGTATGCCTGACCCATTAACTCTATCTTACATATATATATATATGTGTATAGATTCCCCTTGATACCCAGACAGGAGTGTGTTATGATTAGAAGTACCATCTCCGGATTCTTGTAGATTTATCCACACTCTGGGTAGTCATACAGATCCGGGAAAGAATGCAGATAATTTGATCGGGCCCTGCGTGTTTGGCCTAATCTGTCAACATTTAAAATAATTTAGTAATTTGATACAACCCATGACAGAGGGGGAAGGGGGGAGTTGGTATCTTGGGGTTAGTTTATTGGAGCTTTCAACGTTTCTGGCTCATTAGTCCTTTATCAAGGAGGATATCAAGGATTATCAAGCAGGATTTAAATTGGTTGGTAAGTTAGCATTCGGTACTCCCTGAAAGAGTCTCGGAATCGAATTCCATATGAGCGCCTTGTCTGAGCGACCATTTCAAAAGGGCCGTTGCTAATAATCGAAAAGAGTAGAGTATCGCATCCCGTTAACGTGTTTCCTCTCCCCCTAACCCTGGATGATAAGCTAAACCCCCGGGAAGTTGGACGTTTTTTCTATACTACTCACTACAATACCTGATACTACCCCCCATTTCCATATACTACTCACGCTCTTTACACTGTTACTATGCGAGAGGCTATTACATGTGTATTGAATTGTGTGTATCTTAAATATTTGTTGTAAGCGGAATAAAACTGACATTACAGTATCGTTGGCCTACTAAATGTCATGCATTTAACACCATGTCCCACATAAAGACAAAGGCAATGTGGCTAAAGCATTTGATCCATCCCATCCCATCCCTCTACAACCATATTTCCCAAACTCATAGCAGGGACCTGTTGCATAAAGAATCCTTACTTAAAGTCTTCCTTGCCAAACTAGATTGCCTTCCTTAGGTCAGAAATTCCTACTGTATGAATGAAGCTGTGTCTCTATGATAAATTCCTTCCCTAAAGGTTCCTCACCAGCTGCTTAGCGAGGACAATTAGCCAAGCAAAGACAATATTAATGAAGGATTTGTTATGCAACGGGCCCCTGGACCACCAACTTTCGTTAAAATGGACTCTATCACTCAACCAGGTCCAGCGACCCAAAGTTTAACTCATTTATTCACTCTGAAACTACAAAGCTTTCTTTTCACTATCCCCCCTCCCCCACCCTCCCTCCTATACTCCTATACTTCCAGGCACTATATATATATATATCTCCACTATTTACCCCCTCGACCGATAAATCACCCTCACTCTCCTTTTTGTCTACCCCATCTACCATTGCCCTCTCACTGGCAGCGAGTGGTGGCTGTTGCGACACTCGCTCTATCTTTCTGACGTGAGAGATTTACATATATCACCAGTCCAGTAAAAGTCCACTTTTTATACATCACGACTTACACAATAAGACTGTCTCCTGATGCCGGCTTACCTCATTCATCTGAGCACCCATATCGAGCTCAACTTTGTATTGCATACAAATGAATTTAGCTATTTCTATTTTGCTGTACCTGCGAGACACATATTTATTATATTATATTATTCATATTACTTCACGGACGATTGTCTTGGAAGTGTGTTTCGTCCCGTGCATTCTTGTGACCTGGATTAATTGCAAGACGGAAAAGATGGTATTATTATTCGCTGGAGCGTGGCGGTTTCTTTATATCACAAAAACATAGATGAATGAAAGTTACATTTTGTGCCCCATGTTCCTTTTGTTGTTGAACTATATAAAAATACGAAAAATTCATGGTAGCTAATATGTTGTATAAAAACGACCAAAGAAATATTATGACTTTATCTGTATACGTCGCTGTGTATAACGGGTAACTTGTATATCACAACCAGGTATATTCACGATGGTATATATTGTAACAATAAAGTCAAGGTATATTTCACATTTTGATCAAATGTTTTCGTTATTAGACTTCTCATTTATATAAATGCTTAACTACATAATTGTCTACCTTATTTTTATTACAAGACATCTCTGATCCCAGTAGGCATTACTACAAGACACAATTAAGAGCAAAGCTGTCTTCTCAGGCTTAACGACAAAAGACATCTTACCAAATTCTGCTTGAGTTCTAATACCGGAAATTCTGAAGTGCGAAGCCGCGAGCAATTATGCGCCTGTTTCAACTATGAGTGATTACGATCCCAACTCACAAATCAACTTTGAGTTTGCAGTCCATATTTATATCACAACTACCATGTTAAAATGATTTATTTACCTCGTGTGGCTTTCTGCCGACACTTGTTTACTTTCCGCCATTAGCATGTATCACAAACGCTTATGAAGATGATACGGACATTTCAGAACGAGACTGTTGAAGGATAAACTGCTTGAGTTGTAATATCGGAAATTTTAAACTTGTTACCAAAGTTTTTCTTTTATGTTTAGTTAAATTTCTATGCATTGGGCATAATTATTGTGCACGTTTTTTACGTTATATCATATAAGCCAACAATTTCAAACCTTATGAACCAATCAGATGCAAGATAACAAGTACCTTCGTGCTATTCATAAACATTTATACGCATAGCGTGGATCAGTGAGTTGCAGGGTTGATAACAAGCTCAGTTGTGATATGAATCTCTGAAATGATATCAGGCATTCAGATGTGTGGCAAACATAATACAAAGACTCCACATGTAAAGCCTATTTCCAGTTCTACACCTACAGTGCGTCGTCAAGAAATAACAACTCGCCCAGAGGTTAAGTACAGCTCATAGTTGTAAGCGACTTATATATAGAGGAGCTCCGTGTAACTCTCTGAGAGTTTAATCTCAGTGCTATTGTTTACTAGCAATATATCCAGCTCCAACACCTCTCCCTTATTAGCAAGCACTCCTCAAGAACAAGAGACTAACCGTTCAAGGCTGGCAGTTTTATACAGAGACTTGCTATTTCTATTGCCTCCATTCCAGTAAGAACAAGAGGGAGCCAAGTGTATAGAGGCTGATTGGCAATGTTCATTGCCTCAGGGGATTTCTATAACAAGAACCAGCTCGAAGGTTATGTAAACATAACCACCACCTGGGTTCTGGTTGTATGAAAGGCAGTACAACACTGTTTCCCCCGGGCTAGAACTGGTGAATAATTAATATAGATGTATGCATAACTGGTATATACAGGGGTATATTACTAATATTCTAGACTCAGTATGTTTTACTATTGACTCAGTGTTGTCCTTCAAGTTTGAATTGAGACATAATTGAAGGCTGGGGGACACCAACTTAAGGATAAGCCACACTAAGCCGGCCGACCTACTGATTTCGAATTCGATTAAACATCAGTCAGAAATGAGCTCAGTGTGTCCTCAACCAAACAAATTCACCTATGTTGGATACAATCAGTTACCAACCGACGGATTTCTTTCCTAAATCGGGTTGGTCAGTCGGCTTAGTGTGTCTTGTCCTTTAGTTTCTAAGCCAATAATCCTGACCTTGTACTTGACTGAGCTTCCACGAACACCTCCATGCATAGATCAGGCAGTATACTATGCAATGGTGAATGCAATATTTGTATTATTGCGAGTCTCCAAGCTGTACCAAAGCATAACTCAACTTGATGGTGAGTGATATTACTCGTTAGAGGAGCGTAGCCACTGCAGGAAAGGATTTATGTGGGTCTCCGGAAATAGATGTAGACTTTTAGGAAGCCCTACGGCGAGAACAACCAGATACAATCCTCTAAAATTTCGATCGAATGACTTTAAGATAGGTTGAAAATAATACAACAAAAAGTAGAAGTGTTTGGAGTGATGTTAACTGAGAGTGCAACTTTAAAGGGATGAGAACTATTGTTATCAAAGTACAAAAGAGGAGCGTAGACTGGTGCAAGCCATGCAACTATTGTAAATTGCTGGCATAAAACCAGGGGAAAGCTCTCTCATAGCACCCTGTACATGGACTCATGTTTGCCTTTTCAGTGCCAGTGTAACACAACACCATAAAAGCAGTGACCAATCTTCTGTCAGACAGCTCCAACTGAAGTGGTGCTCTTTTTAACCTAGGACCGAAACGATCTGAGCAGAAAAAGCATTAATGTAACAGAACAAAGTGGTGCAGGGATGCATTGGTATAACAGCTACTGGTACAGATAGCTTTCATGGTGGGAAATGGGTCCCTTTTATTGCCGTCATCCCTGAATTATTATCAATTTTCTACTTCTGGATTACCAACGATTCCGACAATGTTCCAATGTTCCAACTTAATTATTGCTATTAAATGGTTACATCATATATCCAGGCAATATGTTGCAGTGATGCATTTGATTAGGTTCTGCTGTACTATATGGCGGGGGAGAGGGATCGTAGTATACCTGGTTTGCCGGTGTGGGTGGTGTTCAAGGAATGGAATAGACCCTTGTTTTGTAATAGTTGTTATTCATTAATCACAAGCTTTCGCCCGAAGTTTGGGCTTCATCAGGTGTTCTATATGTACACAAATAATGGATTGGAGTTCTCGCATTCCTTGTCCAGTCATACACTTCTGTCCTCTTTCTGCATTCATCATTGCACAACTCATTGATCATGTTCCATTGCATTTTTTTTTAAATTATCAAATCCTTTCTCCTTTCTATCATCTTTTTTTTGTATATGTATAGTAGAAGAAACGGGGATGAAAGAGAAGAGAAAGACAGTTTTTGCTTTCATTTTGAAAAAGAAATGCTGTCTGGGCATCATAAAGAGGGATAAACAACATTTTTGGACAACAGAACAGCTATCGGAGGGCTCACCTTACAATGAATAATCATCATTTTGTTGCACCTTCTTCATATTGCCATCTCCAGGCCATTTTATGAAGGTGATCCTCAAATTATTATTACACTATTGTGAAACTTTACATAACGGTGCTGTTATTGCTACCTTACATTTCCTAGCACTTACAGCTGCATTCTCAGTAAACAGCAATCAAAACTTCATTTGACCAAAGTTTCGGAAGATTTGAACTTGGTGTTTATACTGCATGGCTTAATAACAATCCGAATTTATAATTCACTTTGATGGTTTAACTGCTTTAATTAGATTTGAAGTTGTTTCACCCATTATCGCTCATCTGCGCCCTTTTTCTTTCACCCATTGCGCGCAATCCCGGCTAAGGTATGTGGTGTGCGAATACAAATAATAGAAATATAATACAAATATCTGCGTGATGCTGATATCGTTGTGAATTGTTTGATATATGTGTGAATATTTATTCTTCTGTGAGTCTTGAAGTATAAAAAAAACGCGGCATCCGGCCTTTATCACTTTGCCTTATCACTTTGCCATAGGTGAAGTACCAAAGAAAGTCTAAGCTTTGCTGCTGATAGTACTTCCAGATTAAAAAGATAGGCAGTGGCTAGATCGAATATCGTCAACCGAGACTGCGAGAATTTGACTTCAAATTCTTGTATAAGAGTATAACAACAGCAAATTATTCATAACGTTTCAGTCAAACTACAAGTAAATTCAGTAAGATTTTTTTTTTCGTAGTAACTGAGAATGCAGCTTTAGAGTAATGGCATGACATGACCATCTAACAGGCTAAAACACTTTGAAACATTCCCATAAAGGTCATGTGAGTGAATAAAAGCAGTCGTTTGCGTTTATTACTTCACTGTACTTTGCCTTTTATTGCGCTTTTTTAGGCAGTAGTAAAAACAGAGAGCCCTGGTGGCTTCTACGGATATGAGGAAGTCTGTTGGGTAAGGGTAAAAATAATACATTCAGATGAACCAGGATGGCTTTTAATGATATCATGTTAAGCAATGCGTTGTAGGGAGAGTATTTAGCAACTTTTCTTTGCCGTGCTGTTTCTAGGTCAGTTATATCACTTCAATAGCTTATCGGGCAGTGTACTCAATTTAAGTCATAGCTTCTGATGTACAATTGTAAACTATTATTATTATAATATCTTCATTTCACGTTTTCAATTTGATAGGTGGTTTTGTGTATGTGTGAGTGCAAAAAGATATTATTCCTGTATCATTTCTAATCAAAATGTATATATTTATAACAATTTAACTATATTTGTATCAAATTGAGCTGAGAATAGCGTCTTCTGTATGTAATGCTGGACTGAATGGACGTAAATCAAACTGTACATTTACTATGCGGGAGTGAGGAAGCCAGTTTCTGTTTAGCTAGCAGTTCTTTCTGCTGCAACAATATCAAACGGTAATGTCCTAGCGTAATCTAACAACATTACACACATCATACACTGTCAAATAGTATGTAAGGTATGTATAGTTAAATGGTAGATGTCCTAAATGGTAGATGTCCTAGCGGGGTAATGCCCAGGATGGTAATTGTCCAGTGGGTGAAAGTCGGCGGGGAGATGTCCGGCGGGTAGCTGTCCTAGAACCATAGTTAATATATAATCTATAGGCCTTATGATATTTGAAGTTTATCCAGTCATAATTAAAATTATGTTAGACTCGTTGTACCAACCTTTCATGAAATGCGTTTATAATCACAATCCTAGAAGACCATTTTTGTGCGTCCTGCATCAAAGGTTCAATTTATAATGCATCCGTATTGTATCCGAGATAAACCTTATGGATTCGATGATCAGAAATCTTATTTACATTCTAAACAATACTGTTCATCGTCATCCCAGAATCATTTATATAAATGCATATCTTTAGAACTTTAAAGAACATTTCCGGATCTTGGTGCCATTCCCAATACTCATCACATTAACACATAAATGAAGCCACATCTGTTCTCGCAAGGTGCATGTACCAAGGCCCGAATGCAGAAAAAAATGATAGTCCATTTGTCAGCGTATTTAGCTTGTTGATAGCTGTACCACCGAACCTAACGGCAAATGCCTGCTTGATTCCCTTATCTTAAATTCATTCTCCTTAAATACCCCTCCCTCTCGGTGCATGCATTTAAATTGCCTTTTCCTATGGCTTCCCAAACACTGAGGATTTCCCACACAATTGCTTCTCATGAATTTTAATGGTACCTCTGACACCAGTGACTTGACATCCTGTTAAGCCATATTGTCACCGATTTACATTTTACAGAAATATCCATTTGTTTTCAAGTATTTCAGAAATAACTTTGATGTTCTCTTATATGGCCACATAAATGATAAATTATATTGTTGTACAAATGTCCAATAACATTCTTAATTTGGTAGTTATTTTTACACTATTGCCATGTTGAATATGACCACTATTGGTAACCATTTATTCCTTATCTTTTACCGCCTCGATCCATTTCCTCCAAACATAGATATAGGTTCAAGGATTATTATTTAGGTATGGGTCAGGTCGCTCAGAAATGTCTAATGGGCAGCTTCAATAATGCTGTTGAGTTAGCCTGGAAAATGGCAAATACTAAGTATGTTTGAATATATTTAGTACAATATCTTCTTAGATTTTCGTTAGTTGAGAGGATTGGTGGACATTTTCTGACTACCTCTTCTGTATGAAGTGCCCTGCTGTGCATAGGGTTGTTCCGTTCCCTCAGAGATATGGGAGTGGTTGACAGCTGCAGTTGTTCTCCTGATAACTGGCCATAAAAATAATCTCACTGTCTTAAAAAGATTGTCCGGTTCTTCAACTTCAGAAATTCAATAAAAAGCCTATATAAAAAAAGGAAATACCACGTTTTGATGATCCTAATGAAGTAGGCAAAATAATTCTTTTTATTGTAGTTTCAGAAAAATAAATTGCCCTTTTTGTACACGTAAGTTCTGATGAATTTGTTTTAATGTATTTATGACTTTTACTGTGCATCAGTCGTGAATCGACTCCCCTGTTATTCACATCCCCATACATGCAAATGTCATTGCTAAGGTAAATAATAAGGCTATGAAGAAATAATCAAGGATAAAATCCGAAAACTTTGACATCTATAATCGGCAGTTCTACACATTTAGAACGATAGATACTATAGGCTTATCTGGTATATCTGGTATTGTGTTGATTCAAAAGATATTTTCTTATATCTTAAACTGTATTTTGAACCCAATTTCTGCATTAAACTTTAATAATTTGGAACGCTTGGTGAAGGCGAATCGTAAATTTCCTGATGACCTGACCCTCCTATATTAGAACTGCTATAATGACGCATTACCTATTGCCATTCTTAACCCTCTTACCATACTACACCGTAGATTACCCCCAGACTACTTCACTTACCTCTAATCTACATATTACAATTTCATCATTAATGAATCACGCAACATACGTCAACCTTAGTCGCATATACACCTTTGATAGTACGTTAAAGTGACAATCGTGGAAGTAAGCTCTTAAAATCCACCGCACCTTTAGAAAAAGTAATAACGCGCGAGGTCCATGAATATTTAAGGACTCAAAATTGCCTCCAGAAACACCTGAGAGCCCCTCGGGTATACCCCTATATAGACGGGGGCTTCTCACACTTTGCATAGATTGAGTCAGGCAATGTGATTCATAGAAATGTGCCTGGAATAAGGACGCATTACTGGCACTACCTAGTGTCAATGAAATTTTAGGACTTATAGGTGAAGTCGTTGGAGAATGTACAATAGACAGCTTTACATATTTGACCAGTTCTGTCTAAATTAGACTGAAAGAAAATATATATATTGGGTATATATCTGAGTATATTTGGTATAGTTTAGATTCGGAACATATGCTCGATCATGTTGAACTGTATTTTAAACCTCATTTCTTTCTCTATATTAGGGTCATTCGAGAAGATTTGTGAAGGATCGTACATTGTATGACGACTCTAGTATATATTCTGAATTGTACATTTTCTGCCGACTCTAGTATAGGAAATACTCATCAGTAGACTACTAGATGTAGAACTAATTAACCTACATCAATATATCAAATGCTCCTTTTGATTCCAAGCTTCTAATGAAATAATTGATCAAGTCGATATCATTTTAATACCGAATATTAAATGGTATGTCAGTGTCACTGTCTAATGACTCCGTTATTTTACTTGCTATAAAATGTCAGTTATATTGACTCTCTGAATGTCAATTGCTTGTGACTTATGATATTATTGCATGAGTATTATTTCTAGCTTTGAATACTTTATTCTACATGCGATTGTGGGCCGAAGGTTTCTTTGGTCATACACACTCTCTTATTGTAATGTACTTGTTGGACTATATCTAAAATCAGAATCTATCCGAATAGAATAAGTCACATTATGCCCCCATTGCATAACAATCTACGAGTAGCTTTTTCAGTGTTAATATTGAGCTCGCAGATTGTTATGCAACGGGGGGCATACGGTGCCTGCTAGGAAAGTTGTGTTTTGTGTTTTATTCGCGGATGGGTGCATTTCTCACTAGTCTGTAATTACTTTTAACTTAGCCGAAGAATACAAAGGAAAAAATGAGATTATATTATGCAACGTTTGTAATGGCAGACTTCGTGCAGCAAAATTGAAACTGAACTCTGAAAGAAATCCATGTAAGCTTCACCCAGATGCACGCAGGTCATTAGTGAATTCGGAATGAATACTTCACCAACACTTACAAGATTTCCTACATCAATTACCCGGAAGCAAAGCAATGCTGAATAAAACCAAATGTCGCTAATGCGACTGTACTCACCAATGTATTCCGAATGGTACTAAAAGTACATTTCTAAGTACAAGGGCGTCATTGCAGTACCCCCGACTGTTATAAAGGTGTCAGGTGGTCATGTGAAAATTGAAATTTATGTCCCTATAAACATTCAATAAATGGACTACTTGCGTTCGTTATCCGACCCATATATCATGCCGTAATGTACGGGAATGCTGGTGGTAATGAGAAGATATATGCCAGATAATATTTTTATGAATGCCAGCATTTCAATTTTTAGGTAATTTATCTATTTCACTTTGATTGAATGAAGCTGATGGTATCGCAATATGACAAGCAGTAAAGTGTTATCAGCGTAATGGATGTACTACCAGCTCGTTGACTGATAACGGGGAAATGGGGTGGAGAAGATTCCCAGCAAGGCAAAGGGAACCAGTGGGCATTTTTATACGTCATTCACGACATCCATCGGGGATCTGTGTTAGATATTGCAAATGCCTTAAGGTGATAGTTTGAAGAGTTCATTTCAATACGTTTTTCAAAAGGAGATTCGCTCTCAAGTAATAATAACCGGATGATGATATAAACAATTGCCATATGAGTAAGAAGTGTATTCCACTCCAATACTAGAAAAATGCTTTACATGGTGGAATTCTGGGTTCATTTCTATATGTTTTGAAAAAGAAATTACAATGCGTAGAAAACCATTGAATCTCCTAAGAAGTAATAACACCCGAAGTGAGGATATAAGCAATTGCCATACGACGACTGAGATATGGTGTATTGTTTTTTTGCTGAATAAAAATATTTGAATACAAATATGAGTGAGGATTTATGTAAGTAGGTATTCTTGAATGTTTGCAATGCATAGAAAACAGTAGACCCTTCTACGAAGTTACAACAACCATGACAACATGAACAATTGCAATACGAGTGCCAAATATATTCCCCATCAATAATAGAAAAATGTGTTTAATGTGATTTCTGTGTCTAAGACATTCTATCAGAAGGTTATAGAGAAGGAAATACTCGTGTGGAATTCTCACAGGAAGTCTCTTATTCATACATGTATAATGAAATGTGTCCTCTAAGAGTTTCAGTTATTCATGTCACCTCCAACAGACTGTGGGCTTTTGTGTATACAGTGCCTTCATCGAGGCCAGGGTCTATAGAAGTGGATGGAATTCCTCTGCCCCTCTTACAAAAGATACTAGCATACACTCTCCATCCTTTTCCACTTGGCAGAGAGATGCAAAACACAAAAGAGGTCTCAGAACAATAAACCCCCACAATGCTTGTTCAAACGGGGAGATGTGTGCAAAGGATCAAAGACCAGCTAAAAATCATTTTCGATATTCAACAATACGTTAGATGAAAGATTTATTTGTCAATAATTCGGATAAAAGGTGCTCCGGTGCATACCTGAGGGATTGACAACAATTGAGCTTTCACAAAATTACAATTTCAATGCACAAGCATGTATAGTTTGTATATGTATACAAAGACGGATTAATAATATTATAATGAATCATGTATTGCTTTTACCATTGCACCTTATAAATGTATTTCCACTATATAGTTCTTCAAGAAAATATACCTTCATAAAAGTACCATTCTCTATCCTCTTCAGCTGTTTTGACAGAAAGTATCTAATCCAAGCTACTGGATCATTGTTTGACCTATAGGACTGAAGTTATCATATTAAAAAAATCGAATCAGCCGTGAGAAAATGAGCGACGGCGAGCGATAATGTGTGAAACCACTGCAGCAAACTATTCATGTAGCCTAGTAGTGTGGATAGTTATAAAACACTGCAGCTAAAACAAGAGGGTAAAATCCCTCCCAATATTGGTAAAATAACTTTCAGACGGTAGAAAAGGAGCGTTTAGCATGTATAGCATAAATTTAAGAGAATGTCGCTTTTACAATTGCAAGTCCTCTTTCTGCATTGGTCTTCTCTCTCATATCTATGGAACAATAGAGACGCTATAGTGAGGGGAGCCAGAGGGATACGCAATCAGGTTACTGTATTGGTATCCACCCTGTCATCAGGATAAATTGGTTGCTTGAAGACTCTGGGGAAGACAACCCTCACTCTCTATATCTTATCGCCCACTAGTCACCCACCTCGACTGAGTAAGGGAGGCTTTGAATGGGATAAGTGAGTATTTATGTTCTGCTTCATAGATCTTAAGTACTGCCTTGTATGCACTCCACCCAAATATACACTGCCAATATATTGCCGGGCGAAATTGTCAGAAAATGTATTTGTATCGCCTTCACTCATCCTCTCCAATAAGCCAAACTTAAGACAGAAGTGGTGTTTTAAGATACAGTTAAACATAATTCATTTGACCAAAAGATATAACTGTTAAACATAATAAAGGATATTAATTAAGGGCTTAATTTTCAAGGCAGTACCAAAATAGTTTCCCCTTTTCTATACTAGATGTCTTCCCTTCCGTTCCCCAATAGTGAAACCCCGCTGGAAACATCAATAGAACCCATGAATATGCATTTCAAATATAGACTCGTTGATAGAACGTATCCACCTCAATTCAATTCCTTTGTTAGAATAGGTATTGCTCTTTCTTTCCATTTAATGAAAATGTTTTTATTTTGGTGGTTGATGAATATGAAGAATCTAAATTATAACATGCCGAGTAAGAGGTATTAAAGCACCAAGCATCCAATACATATTCTATATTATTTAAGCCGTGCCTTTACGATATTGATCACACATGGCCAAAAGCAACAGGAGCGTCAGCAGATTTAGCCTCATTCAAAGAGATGGATCACTTAAGCGTGTTATTTGTGAAACGATATTTATCAATTAATGTGGAAATCGGAGGTCTCCCTTCTCCAATCCAGGCCTCAGAGGCATAGTCCTATTGTGCAATCAATTCACATCCTTTTTTCCTTTTCAATTAATCAGCTTTCAGGGAATAATCGCACCTGTGGTTGGTGAACGATATGTAAAAGGGATTTATGGTCATACATTGGATTGAACATAATGATTTATAATACTCCCTAAGGAAGATTTAGTAAACATCATGCTCATAGAAGAATTAACCGATGCTACTATATTTAGATGCAGTCGTCAGAAAATTTACAATCTGCAGGACTACACATTTACTAAATTATGTTAAATTAAGCTGGAAATGATATATACTGGGGATATCTGAGTATATTTGGTATTGCCTTGATTTAGAAAGCTGTTTGTTTATGTTGAACTGTATATTAAAACTTATTCCTGTCTTAAAATTGGATTGTTTGAGAGGATTGGGGAGGGTAAATTGTACATGCTCTGATAACTACCCCCATATGCGTCAAGAAACCATGTAAGATTTGAGCAATATTTTAAATTGAAATTCTGGTTGAAAATATGAAAATACAATTTAGTTATTACATTACATTTATGCTTGTAAGTAAATATCCGCTGTTTCATCCGCTGGTATTATAATCCACGTTTATTTAGGACTAAAGACTTTTTGTATTAGTTTACACAATGGGATAATGGGGGACTTGCATACGCCACTGCACATGTCTGTTAGATATCGCAATTGAATCTATAACAAACGACATCTAAACTTTGAGAATCGTTGTCAGGGCTTTATCTCCCAAACACATCTAAATATCACTAACAAAGACAGTAGACATGGAAAATGCCCTATTGTCAAATCTAGGGCAAGGGGATGTAGTTTCCACATGAGGAAAGCGGTAGATGCAGATTGAATGGGGCGCACTTGGGGTGGGTTTGGGTGCGGGAAGCTTGTTAAGTAGCGTCTTGAGGGTTTGGGAGAGATGGAGAGATTATATGTGCCACATCAAATGGTACACATGTGCCTGTGGTTGCGTGTACCCTGCCTATACCAGGGCTATCATACTATTTGTACACGGACAATGCATCCAGGAGAGTTGAACAATGCATCTGTACTTGGTTGGGTGGGCTACAAGCGGTGGTCCTGCTTTCACGACTGACATAGTATTTGCTTAATTTTCAAGGCAGTACCAACATAGTTTCCCTTTTTCTATACTATATAGCTTCCCTTCCGTTTCCCAATAGTGAAACCCCACTGGAAACATCAATAGAACTCATGAATATACATCTCAAATATAGACTCGTTGATAGAACGTATCCACCTCAATTCAATTCGTTTGTTAGAATAGGTATTGCTCTTTCTTTCCATTTAATGAAAATGTTTTTATTTTGGTGCTGGTTCATCCATTAGGCGCTAAAAGTGTCATTGTTCTCGCTTGCTGTTATTAATCTGTTCATAGCGTTGCACCACCTGCTCTCAATGTACCTCTAAATTATAGCAGCTCTAACTAAATATCTCTACAAAAATCCTCCAGTTGCACTTGCAGAGGAAGAGAAAGGATGTGTGCATTGAACACATGCATGATCAGAAGTTCATTTACGTAAAACCATAATTCGCTTTCAGACTGGAGAAAGTATCAGCACGGCTGGTTGAACTAGAATAAAGCGAACAAATCTCCTATTTTGATGCCTAAAATTCGCATACCAATTATGAAATAATCCCCCAATAATGTTATTACCATCCTACTAGTACTTTACAAGCCTTATCACCTACAGCGTGGATACAATAATTATAACAAGCATAACCTAAGCTAAGATTCAGTAAGAACACTAAAATAGTTAGATACAGCACTGGGCGGAAGACCAAGGATGTTCCTTGTTGAATTACCTCCCATGAGCCCATATCTCGATAAATATACACTATAATAATATTATTGTTTTTGATTGTGTACGTAGTATGTGCCCTATTGTTATGTATTACTTACTCAAGAATGATACATTCATATATATTTTATGTGACAAGTTTGTCAGAGAACCATAGGACAGTATGGAAATCTGTTTGTAGTAAGTAGAAATGATTACGATTTGTTGATAAATCGATGAGGATGTAAAAGAAATGGAAATGGAAATTGTAACTGTAAAAATGTTGATTATATATGGTAATGCCATATATCATCTATCTCTATCGCTGATAAGAGAATGTTTGTACTTTGTACTGTTCTATTCCAGTAAAAGCGTGTAATGTAATGTAAACGATACTACTCCCTAACTCACCTGTACGAGTTAGGTATGAAAAGAAACAATTTATTTAATATTTAATATTTAATTTAGTATTTAATATCACAATACCAAGGTATTTAAGATATCTCTATGATGAATCTAGGGAGACTAGGAAAACCTGTGCGAGCACAGAATGTTATGAATAGATTACTTGTCTTTTCTTTATCCCTTTTTCCGGAAATTGCATTTTTATATATGTAAATGCGATATAGGAAATAAAGTTATTACATACATATATGTATTGATGATACGCTGTATATATCCTCAATACATGAAAAGAAAATATACGCTATTGGATAAATGTGAAGACACAATAGAAGCCACTTGTACCTTTCCATGTTGGTGAATTTCCCACACACAAGTACAATAGATGTAGACCTAAAGTATTGTTTCCAGGTAAAACCACCTGCTCTGAGCATGCAAGCATTCCAGCATAGCACGATGTGTCCACCATTAAGGGAGACAATAGAGTAGGGGTATGCAACAGTGGCTTTGCATTGGCTCCATTTTAATTCAAAGATTGCTACTCTTACCGGTGGAAAAATCGCCCTCAGGCTTTCAATGTCTTTCATGTCAAAATTGTTGCTCTCTTCCTCTCGGCAATGTCGGTACTTAATCCTTAAGTAATTCTATATTTGAAATTTCTATTCTGAGTTAATTTAATAATAATATTGTATACTGTGTACAATAGTTAGGTTACATATAAATTATCACATTTTTCGGACTCTGTGTATGGATGCAAGGCGTCAATGATCATCCAAAATCCATGACCTCACATCATCTTTCTCAAAATCATTTATTGTCCTACCGTATACCCAAAAAGGAAAAAAAGTTTACTTGTATAATATTATGTGTCGCGTCAGATGGCTAATGCCGACGACTGATTGACTTATTTGACTAGAATTTAATTACGTAATTAATTTGATTAGTGATTGTATGATTTCAGAAAGTAATTTGTATTATTATGTTTATATAGGCTGAAAATGTTGTACTTCATACATGAGCTTGTGAATAAAAACAAACAACCAAACATATATACATTTATTACATTCATGTTGTTGAAACCGACTGAAAATGAACAATTTGTCTTCACCAATGTTCCCAACTAACCCAGACTTACGACAACAATGAAGTTCAACTTAGAGTTTAACAAAACCGAATAGATCAAGGCAATACCAAATATATTCCAACATTCTTAGCTTTTATAATGTTACAGCCTAATTTAGCAGAATCAACAAGATGTGTGTAGAGCTCTGCCGATTGTACATTTTCTGACAACCTGACCCATTTACATATTCATATACGCACATAATATATCTGTATGGGCTATAAACAATACGACCTCCTCATGTTCCTTTATTTCTACACATCAAATCCGCCATTGCCCACGTCTGTAATCCCAGCTGCCAACTGCCAGCAGAAGTAATGAACATGGATGCATCATGCTTGCATGCAGCATGTCAATTCTGCTTTAAAGGTTGGAACAAAGCCCTTGCTCCAACACAATAGCAAAGCATATTGGAGTATATGCACCAATCATGTGCGTGTTGAATGCCTATGGTAAAAGGAAAGGCTTGCATTAATTCAATTTGAAATGAAAGACGACTTCCATGCTGATGGTTTTGCATGCATTATACAGAAAAAATCCAATGCTATAGATTACTTCATTTAATCATGGACCACACTGATGAGATTACAATAACAGCAGCATGGGAATTTAATTATGGATGTAACAGAAATCATGAAATTAGCGGAGATCTATACAGGCGATAGCAAGGTGTAGTTAATAACAATCAATGGTGGTGACAGTGACGAAATTACGATAATCGGTGTATACGATATGTGGGTCAGATTTTCAGAAAATGTACAATTGGCAGCTGTACACATTTAGTAAATTCTCCTAAATTAGGCTGAAAAATGATGAATACCGGGTATATATATCTGAGACAGTATATTTGGTATCCCATTGATTTAAAGTATCAGCATTTTGAAGCTCATTTCTGTCTGAAATGAGGGTTATTTGAGGGGATTGGTGAAGGCCAATTGTACATTTTCTGAAAATCTGACCCATGTATAGATTTGTGGGAAGGTTTGTATCATTTCTAGTCTATCCTCTCGATAGTATTCTTAAATTGGTATCAAATGCATTGTATATGAATGAAATACAGTGCGGTTGAAGTCGCCTGAAAAAATGTCCTCTTTAACCCTTAATTTAAGACAACAATGAGGCTAAAAATAACAGTTCAACATAACCAAACAGACCTTTTTAATCAACGAAATATCAAATATAAATAATAAACACACCAGCACAGACGGGAATACACACAACGTCCAGGTACAATAGTCGTGGTTCTGGCGGCAATAACTGCAAGGCGGGAATACAGAGTACATCAAGGCCACAGATCCACCCGTTTGCCATTCAACGGCCGTACAGGTTAGGTGTCATATATGGGTCAGATTTTCAGAAAATGTACAATTGGCAGCTCTATACATTTATGAAATTCTGCTAAATTAAGCTGAAAAATGATGAATACCAGGTATATTTGAGTATGTTTGGTATTGCATTGATTCAAAGTATCAGTTCTGTTATGTTAAACTGCATTTTGAACCTCATTTTTGTCTTAAATGTGGGTTTTTTGAGAGGATTGGTGAAGGTGAATTGTACATTTTCTGAAAATCTGACCCATATATGCTCCGTCTACCGATTATACAATATCAAATATACCCAGTGATTGTCATTCCTCTGACTCGTTTAGTAGAATGTCTTGACTGTACACATTTCTATGCAGCCTGACTCATATATTATGTATATCATACCTTGAAACACTGACTCTTTGATTATTTTTTTTCATTAAAGGCCAAATATACATATTTAAACAATTCCATTGAAAGAACGCTATATCCAGCATGGATTTTCTTAAGCGTCGCCTATGTAGAAAAAAGTTGTATATATATCACTCTACTTATTACGTTGGAATCACCTAGCCTATAGATAGTTAGCTAGCTCGGACTGAATGTGGAACATTGCCTTCAGGGCAGAAACATGTACAGGGAGAGAAAGGGTATTGTTAGCATATTTAGTTTTCACATAATGGCAACAATGGAGTAACGTAAAGGGAAACATTATTGTTAGAACCTAGAAACAGTTGCAAATATTTAGACGTAAATATATATATGCAAATTGTAACCCTCTTTATATATCTATCAAACTTCACAAGACTATTCTTATCATTTGTACCGCTCATGAGTCATGGCAATTCTATAATGGTTTCAGTCTCCGAAAATTGTACAATCCGCCTTCACCAATCCTCTCAAATAATCCAAATTTAAGACAAAAAGGAGGTTTGAAATACAGTTCCTTATAACCGAAAAGATTTTTTGAATCAACGCAATACCAAATATACTCATGAATATATACCTAGAACCTATTATTTTTCAGCCTAATTTAGCAGAATTTACTAAATGCGTAGAGCTGCCTATTTTCGATTTCTATATAAGCGACCTGTCTCTATGATGTAACATTATAGAAATGTGGATAGGTATATCCTATCAGTATCGGCGTATTCTAGCCTGGCTGGAGTTCGTTAATATTATATTATTCAGAAACAACCTGGGAGGGGATGTAATATACACAGGTACTCATAGTCAGATGACAGGGGGCCATGCTGGGGTCTGTTGCATAACTCCTTACTTAATATATTTTCCCCAGTAACCAGCTCGTAAGGAGCTTTTAGAGAAGAAATCGATGCTTAACATCTACCTAAGCTAGGATAAATAGCTTAACAGGGAGCATTTTCA
This sequence comes from Sthenelais limicola, assembly GCA_942159475.1. NCBI lineage: Eukaryota > Metazoa > Annelida > Polychaeta > Phyllodocida > Sigalionidae > Sthenelais > Sthenelais limicola. Next base: position 98,088,233 of record OW804099.1, on the reverse strand, counting down.
GTAAGATTTCTTATGCAACATGCCCCTGGTTTGCAAGTCCAATCTCCACTGCATATCTCCTCTCATCACAAACCCGTCGGTGCTGCCGAATGTACAATGATTTATGATTTGTGAATCATCAACTGGCAGATAAAGATATTAGTGTCTATATTAGAGTCACCATGTCAGGCTTACGTTCAACCACTGGAATAATAATACAGTGGCCAAATGTTATCCTCCTATCGACAAGTAATAGCTTCTCTGATACATTCTGTCCCCATTTCCCCCAATAAAGTGTGAGGTGAGAGTTTAGTCAATATAACGAGGGTCATGCCTCCCTGCTGTGGTTCTGGCTGTCTCCGTGTTTATTGCATGGATATATTGATCCCTGGCGGAGACACGAGGAGGGATAAGCATGGGCAAACTCACATCCTTCTCCCTGTCTCTCTTCTCTCTCTCTCTTTCTCTCTCTTTCTCTTTCTCCCTCTCGCCCTTTCTCTCTCTGACCCGAAATTTGTGGTTTTCTGTACCAACCCCCCTCTAAAGGTTCTTGTATTCTCCCCAAAAGTCCCTTTCCAAAACCTATCCTCTACGTGATTCAGAAAAGTGACAAGGAATTTAGAATTTCGTGTGAAAGTAGCAACCTAGCTAGGCTCCCTTTAGTGTGAAAAATCCCCTCCTTCCCCACTATCACCCTCCCCCCCCCCCCCCCCCATCTACATACACAGAGACCTTCATGCAGAGTGAGAGAAACATATCCAGTATCTGTTTTTGCTGATCTAGAAGCGTCCAGTTTCCCACTGCCCTGAGCAGCGGAAATCGATGTATAAATCGGTGGGAAAGATTAATCAATGGAGCCTGTTTTGCCTAGATCTGTCTCAGCTTCAAGAACATATCTACATTTTAGTTAGATTTAACGTCCCAAATCAGTCCAATGGAATCGTATATCTGCACATAATGGCAATACTTCTGGACATAAACCAACCCTGTTACCTATTATCGTTGATCATACGAAAATATCCCCATTGATATTAATCGATGGGAGATCGCTTCCTTTGAACTAAATCTCCTGATATTTGAAACCTTCTTTGCCGATATAAATATTTATAGCATGTTTACCGCCAAACCCTGAACCCACTTTGAGCGACGGACATATATAGAATAAACTAGGATTTTGTAAAGATCTCTTTCTTAAAGTAGGGCAAGATAAAAAGAAAAAGTGCAAGGGATTTAGAACTATTTGTTTTTTATCAAAATGTGGCTATTTCCTTGATGGAACCATTAGCCTTCCGGGGGTTTTTCATCTATTCTGTCAAGGTAGTAAACTAATCTGTCATTGTCGCCTTGTCATTTCCTTGCCCCACTCTATGTATGAATCACTAGGCAACGTCCTTGGGAATAAGTAATTTATGTAACTTCCTATTGTAACACATTTCAAAGTCAAGGACAAATGAACATATCATATTTATATATAAATATAAATATAATAAATGAATATAATACATAAAGAGTCGACATCCGGCAGTCAGCTACCTCCATCAGTCATACATCTCTACTGACCTGACTGCCCTCTGGTTCTTCCCCGACCGCCCCCTATCGATATGATCGGTTCAGTAGACATGAGGCTTAGGTGTCTATCTTTTCCATATTATCACTGCTCTGACTCTGAAAATGTACAATCACCAGCTCGACACACTTATTAAATTCTGCTAAATTAAATTGAAAATGATAAATACTAGGTATATCTGAGTATATACATGATATTGCATTAATGCAAAACATCTGTTCGTTTATGTTGTATTTTGAACATCATTTCTTACTTAAATGTCAAAGGTATTTGAAAGGATTGGTGAAGGCGAATTATTATTTCACTGCCTGTATAGAGAGAAAGGCAGAGATACAGATGTGCCAAATGTAGGAGCGGATGTGTCTAAGAACATGACATTTATTCAGACCACCAGATGTACAGCAAAGACAGCTCCTCCACCGTATATATTTGTTTGGCTTCAGATGGAGATATGATGAAAAAACCAATATCATCATTCAATACTTGGTACAGGGCCATCTGTAGCTGGCATATCCCAATAATGGTAGAATTGCTGCGGCGGACCCAGAGAGGGGGTGCTAAGTTTCTTTACCCATGGAGGGGGTGCCAAGGTTATTTACCCATGGAGAGGGTACTAAGGTTATTTACCCATGGAGGGGGTGCTAAGGTTATTTACCCAGAGAGGGGGTGCTAAGGTTATTTACCCATGAAGGGGGTGCTAAGATTTGAAGGCCAAAGGAAAACAAAAAGGTAACATTGTCCATGATCTTTGTAAAATGAAACTCTGATCAATGTTAGAGCTGAGTAGGCAACTTTAAATTTATATAATAAACTTGTTTAAGTTTGTATTCCTGGTTGATAGCAAGTTATTAAATAGTTGTAGCTTGGCCACCTGCCATACTATTGTGCTATTATGCCAGACATTGGGCTGAAATGCTATTTCCCAGACGCAACACAAGCAAGTGCAGTGCTCGTCTGTTTCCTATTGTACCTTTCGACCCTCAGAGGGCGCTGTCAAGTCAGAGGTGATGTCTGGCAATAAACTACCCAGTTAAAGTCAGGGCGAAAGAAAGGCGATAGGAACATTTCAAAGCCAGACTGAGAAAAAGCAGTGCAAGATTGACACTGAGAAGGAATGATATGTGTAATCCTGAGATAACGTCATAATAGCACGTCATTTCCAAGTAAAGAATGAGATAAAAAGAGTGAAAAGCTCCTGGGGTGTAGATTTCCTGCCGTGCATGTCTATTTAAGCTTGGTGATCGTTTGTTCTGTACATACCATGCACTAAATAACATTTTCAAAATATTGTTAGATATTTTATTTTATATGTGCTAGCCCAGCTGTATTGCTGATTGTTTAGAAATAATCTTTTCTTTGACTAACTTCAGGGGCCCGTTGCATAACAAATCCTTTCTTAATATTTACCTTCCTTAGCTACTTTTCCTTGCAGCTGGTAAGGAACTTCTAAGGAAGGAATCTCTGATACAGACAATACTAAATTGTATTTGTGCAGTAGGATATTCCTACCTAAGCAAAGAAAACAATCTTAGCATGGACTCTTTTAAGTAAGTGTTTCATGGAGACTTCAGGCTGCCGTTTATTCGCTGGAAAACATACAATGAAAATAAAGAAGGAAGAAATATATATATTTTGAACATTAATGGTGGATCAAGACTATATATGGGTCAGGTTTTCAGAAAATGTACAATTCGCCTTCACCCATCTTCTCAAATAACCCACATTTCAGACGAAAACAAAGTTCAAAATACAGTTCAACCTAACCCAATGGATTGCTAGAATCAATGTAATGCCGAATATACTCGAATTTACCTAGTATTGGCTATTTGTCTGTCTAATTTAGCAAAATTTACTAAATGTATACAGCTGAAAATTGTACATTTTCTGAAAATCTTACCCATATACATCAAGTTACTGAAAAGACTTGCATTATAATTAACACAGTAGCACTGGAAAGGTTAGCACCAGATTCTTGAACATTATTGGCATTTCGGTTTGTATGATTAGTTACTCCCAACTCTAATAATGACTCCTTTTGTGTGTATAAAGTAAGAAATGATGTAAAAAGAAAATAAGGTTTTTTTATGCAAGGTCCCTGGCTCCGAGTTAATCAAAAGATATATATCATTGAAGGAACCATTTCCACTTGACCAATCTAATCTGCAGGCCAAGGTCAATTCCAATATATCAGATGATTTCTTTTGAAGGTTTTATTTCAGCTGGGGATATATGGTCCCCGGGTGAGGTTGATGAAGAGCTATGAAGGACAGCACAGAAGACGATATCATTCCCTCAGTGATCACTAATTAAAATCTTTGGGTGATAGGATTTCCATGTCGCCATTAATTAAACGGACAAGGATCGTCTCCCCAAAGCTCACGAGACTTGTTCAAGATACACTAGGTGTATAAAGACATTTCTTCCCATACAAGATGGTGGGATGTTTTCTACATTGCTGGATTAATTAAAGAAGTAATAGATTTCTAAAACTTAAAAAAGCGATAAATACTAAGTACAGTGGTTATCCCCACTGGCAGCCATGTTGTGTGTCTGGGCAGGGAGCGGGAGGCGCCAGATGGACGGGCTTTTCCCGTTTCGAGGGTTAAAAGATTACTATTATACTTATCATGACACACTAAAAAATGACTATCTAACCAATAATCAGCATACTTTATATTACATTCGCTAAAACCGTTGGAGGTGAATACGGCCAGAAAGTGGCATTTTCAAGTCTTGGAGCACACATGTCCAGCTAAAGTTTACAGGGCTAACACAAAACCATGGCGAGCCGCGGCTGGCGCCGTGACGTCAGTGAATACCACGTATATACTGCAATTATACCCTAGAAGGTATTGGTTGCCATGGTCCATAACCAACCGTCCATAGACGGACAAATGGATGGAGACACGTAGAGTTAAAAAATATAGATAAATACCACCGAGGGAACAAAACCGACCAGCCAGTACAATGGCAGACAAAGGGAACAGAAAGAAGTATCAGAAAGCTACCAAGTAGGCGGCAAAGAGATGAATAGAGTCTGCAAAAAATGATAATAAAAAGTTGACTGGGCTAAGATGATACGAATAACAAGTAGCACTAGGCAAAGGTGGTACTCTATGGGAATGGTACAAATGTGAAAGGCGTTGTCTGATTGGTTAGCTGCCAGGAACGCTCAGATTTCTGAATAAAAAAACTAAGATATTGGATTGCATATGTAATGGGAACTAACGAATCCCTGTACTGTTATATTGCATTCGTATATCCTCTCTTTGAATATTTTAGTGAAATAAAAGAAGGCCATATAGCCAAATGCCACAATTATATTGTCCGTGCAGCTAGTAACAAGCATATATATATAATATCTATGTCTAAAAGTGTACATGTGCATCATTTGTACTTTCTGAAAGCTTCGGTCTTTTGTGAGACTGTTGAATGCCCTCTAGAAGGGCATATCTTTCCCCATTTCTTACTTTGCAATCGATGTGTCTTTTGCTAACTGCCCATGATTAGGTTTGAAATTCATTCTGATATTGCCTCTCTTCCCTCTAGATTGAATATTCATAACCATTGTTGCCCAAAATATTCTTTAGCAATGTAAATCTATACCATTTGTGGCATTGGACGATTCCCTTATATCTGCAGCTGATAAACAAAATGAAGTCTATTGCTCGCCTTTCACACTTGCATATATAAGGACATAAAAAGGGCGACCAGCACTTTAACTTCTTTTCAGCACGCTGCAAGTCCGCAGACAAGAGATACAATATCGCTCTGAAAACATATGGATCCAAAGTGAAAGGCGATCCTTGCGTCCCCCAGAGAATCAATAGTAGCCTATCACACTTATAATACAAAATCCTCCAGTACCAGCCCAACCTACCCTTGCCTATATCGTCCTCTATCTTCCTATAGGGGACTTGCATTAGCAGCAATTCTGTATGTCTTAAGTAATGGAGGAGTAGTTGCTTTGTGCCCTTTTTAACACTATGCTTTCGTATATATTTGGTCATATCAGGGCGAAAGAAGAAACGCCATAATATTATTAGCAATGGTTTGTGCGTATAGCATAGACGCTCATGGGATTTGAATCTGGGACTCTAAGAACCACTCAGTTTAAGGTCTAACGCCCTCACCATCCCGACCCCCACCTTAAGTAAAGGATTGGGATATATGTGTTTGTTTCCTTTATGAACAGGATTGAATGGTTTTACTTGTGTTGTTTGATAAGAATAAATGCTGGCATTCTATTGTTTCTACAATTCTAAGCTGAGAATGGAAACTGTAGGTGTAATGGGTGGAATCAAATCATCTCCTGTCTGGCTATGTGAAAGGTTATTTTCATTCAGTTCCCATAGCTTTCCCCATTCCATCTAGAAAAACGACAGGCTTATGTCTCTATAACTCCATTTACATTTTTATACCATAGCTCTAATACACTTCTACACCCTGGGATCCGTTGCATAAGAAATTCTTACTTAAAATATTCCTATCTCAGCTACTTTTGTTACTTTGTTCCTCCCTAAGCAGCTGGCAAGGGAGCGTTTAGGGACGGAATTAGCCATACAAACAATGCTATAGTGTATTCCTACAGTACTTATTTCCTACCCGAGCAAGGAAACATAGTTTAGCTAGGAAGATTGTAAGTAAGGACAACAGCAATGCAAACCGCCCTATTGCTCCTACCACCATCCATTGACTCGGTCCTGTTGGTCATGGGCGATTTTTTTATTTGCTTCAAGGCGCAGAGGCCAGGGTGTAGCTATAAATGAGATTACCAAACTCTTGTCCTTCCATAGCCTAGAATCCCTGTTATCTCTGCTCAGGGCTATTTAGCCAGCACTAGGGCCATGAATGTAATCTCTTATCACCGACCATGGCCTATTGGCTATTTTGATCTGGGTTGGATAGGCGTTGAAGATGGAGGGTCACAGGGCCTAAGTTGGTGGTTACGTGGTATTGAGGTGTCGCATCGGAATAGGGAGGATGTTGTTAATGTTGTTTTGTATTATGCACAAGGGTGTGACAATGACCAGCGCCAGTGACAATAACAGCGACCTTGAGGTGACCTTCATGGTAAATGGTGTTGCCATTTGTGGGTCGTGGTAAAGCTGTGATTGCTCCCAAATAAGCCATAAATTATACTATTCGAAAGTTCGCGTTCGGTGTACTGCCACAGACACAAATGGGTCAGCTTTTCAGAAAATATACAATTCGCCTTCACCAATTTTCTGAAATAACCCAAATTTCAGACGAAAATAAAGTTCAAAATACAGTTCAACCTAGCCAAACAGATTGCTAGAATCAATGCAATGCCAAATATACTCGAATTTACCTAGTATTGGCCAAATTGCAGCCTCATTTAGCAGAATTTACTCAATGTGTAGATGTCCCAATTGTACATTTTCTGACAATCTGACCCAAATAGGCGATAGTAAAAAGGATTCACACATTGTTTCATTCCACATCACAACACATGCTTGAACCTAAATGCTCACAGATGCTCAAAAAAGGTTGCATGAGGTAATTAGTTTCCTATATAATCTCAGAAACAGTTCATTATTCTGTTGTTTCAATAGGTAATAATGGTAAGAAAGTCGAAGAATTAGGTAAGGACACCAGTTCAGTCCATTCTCTGTGACCAATTAAGAAAAGCTTCACTTTTTCTCCCAGCCACAAGAGATTCATCATGCACTAACTACTGGGATTAATTTGAAACTCGTCACAATTCAAACCAGAAAACCTGTGAGAATATGTCCAGGTCTACCTCAAGATTTCTGTATAAGGAGGTAAAACACGCACACCGAATTTAATGTTGGTGTTTCATTTGTTCATTGGGGTTGTGCTTAGATTCATGGCCTTGCACTGGTTGCTTTGGTTTATTGCCGCTAGGGGGATGAATGGATGTGGGCGAGCAGCTTGGATTAGCGACAGGGGGATCACTCCATCAGGCTGAGGTGGGATTTAGGAGGGGTTTGGGATACAGGTTATTTCTTGGTGTTGGATTTGTGTAGGGAGGCGATGGCAAAGTGGCTACGTGTCTCCAGAATGTCGGAGAACTGTGTAATAATATAGGTTTGTCACAGCGACCAATTGGACCTTTTCATTGTTGTAGGGGGAAGAAATGCTAGATTCCACCCATTTATTGAATTTGTGATCACTTACATCGAAATGTCGAATGACAAAATCCTGCAAAGGTTTGGTCAAGTGACTGAGAGGTGTTGGAAAAGAATGGAACAAAAAGTAAAACATTCTGTTTTCAATTCTTAAACGATGTTAACTGAGAGTGTATCTTTGATTATGTAAAAGTACCCGTTTGTTGGAGACAGTTGTACATTGCCTGTTTCCTTTCTTCTATGTCTGTTAAAGGTTCAAATAAACAATACCTGATATTAAGATTAGAAAATAAATGTTTTGGAATTTATACTATTTATTTCAAATACACGTCTCTAAATCTATGAAGCATGAACAGAATTGTAGTTACAGAATTATTCCCAACTCAATTTGGTTTTCGTTTTAAATTCAACAGGAATGCTCACAGACTATTCTGAAATAAATCTTTAAAAAGAATCGAGTCCGGGCTATTTCCCCTATTTTGTTTCAGGCTCAGATATTAAAAACTCAGAACTCGAAAGTCATTTTGTGCAACATGTAATATTTTGTCCATGCTTTAGGGTAGAAATCTTTACACTTGTGTCCGCTTTAGTAGTTATGTGCCATCATTGGACGTTTTTACAACCAAGACCTTTTATCATAATGTTCTAAGGTGCCTCAGAAGACCACCAGGATATCATAACCTGTCTGAAATACACGACAATAATATTAAAACACTTTTATATTGTCCCGGCCCATATGGAAACCTTTCTACCCTGGGGCATCATGGCGCCGGTTGTCAATGGCACAAGCCAAGCAAAAGAGAGAATTGTAAGAAAAATGTTTGTTCACCGAAAAGATGTTTGCACTATGTCTTCAAGCGATGTAGAGCTATGCCTGAACATCTTGAAATTATGGGTAAGATTTTCAGAAAATGTACAATTGGCAGCTGTACACATTCCGTAAATTCTGCTAAGTTAGGCTGCAATTTGGCCAATACTAGGTAAATTCGAGTATATTCGGCTCTGGATTGATTCTAGCAATCTGTTTGGTTATGTTAAACTGTATTTTGATCTTTATTTTCGTCTGAAATTTGGGTTATTTGAGAGGATTGGTGAAGATGAATTGTACATTTTCTGGCGATTTCACCCTTATGTTGGCATCAGCCGTTGCCGATTCAGCCAGCGATATTTCAATGACATGTCTTCTAACAACTCGTGTCCTCTGAGACTTCTCTCGGTATCTTCGGTTGACTAAATATAAGCAAGCCTTTTAGACATATGAATAACCCTTGTGGCATTTACCCCCTGGAGCGGTGGTTAATGTGGCCAAAGTGTACGAGTGAGATCTCCATATTGTTATGGCATTAGAAGAGCACCAGTCAATACCAGATTCAAGCACCGATTTAAATCTGATATTGAATTTTTGCGATTTAGTGCGGCATTGGGAATTTCTCACTTTACATGAGGTAACCTTGGAAACCAATAAATTTCCTAAATATGGTAATTTATAGCCCATGAGAATTGATCATCTCAATATAAAAAAAGATGGATGCTGATGATATTGCTGATGGATTGTTATTTCCTAAGTATGATAGATTATTCAAGATAGAAGTGATAGATAGCCTCAAGTCCTAAATGTCTTTTAGCTTTCTTTTCAATATCAATGTGAAAAGTCGTGAAAGCTGAAATACTCCATTTTGCCTTTTTAAAATTGCTATTAATTTCAGTCAGGTACATTATTAATCACCTCAATATCGCAGTCCATAATGATGCCACATTTGTCAGTAATCGTGCGTTATCAATGATGAAGGATTTCGGCGGGTCTCCGAAATATAAATGCTGACCTTTATTAAGCTCTGCAGCAAATTTATCCTACTGGACAAAAATCCCCCCAAAATAGTTGTCACGTCATTTTTAGATGGGTTGGACAAGAACGATACAAAAAGAAGAATACATTTAGTTGTTGACCTATGTTAACTGAGAGCGCAGCTTTAAAGGAAAGCATTAAGGGTTCGGAGAGCCACATTGTGAGAGCGTGTATTGTCGGCATCATGGAAATGAGCTGTGAATAGGTTGGGGCAATGTCTCTGAGTCACTGGAATTAGGTTCCATCTTGGGCTCCATTTTGGGAAACCTAATTTCCTCAGAACTCATTTCTGCGCACATGACTCATCAGAGTTAAAAGGACTCTCTTGGACAGGGTACTGCAAAATGTGTGCAAGTCCAGTGTGAATGGGGATGGGGGGGATGGGCTGTATTTTGGGGACATAATTAGGAAGAATGGAAAAGTCACTTCTTCGATTGAGTCTGGTCGCCAGAAAATGTACAATTAACTTTCACCAATCCTTTCAAATAACGAAACCGATTTTTAAAAAATAACGTGATACAAGATACACTCAAATATACCTAATAGTTACCATTTGTAGCCTAATTTTAACATAATTTTCTAAACAGTATGTAGAACTGCTGATTGTGCATTTTCTGAAGACCTGACCCATATACCGTACAACTAAAAATAGTTCTATGCATGTACATAGACACAATGGTAAAGTATTATAGTTGGCCGACTGTTCGAGGCAATGGACATGTATGGGTCTCAAAATGGCCCAAGTTGTAGGTTTCTATATGGGTCAGATTTTCAGAAAATGTACAATTCACCTTTACCAATCTTCTGAAATAACCCAAATTTCAGACGAAAATAAATTTCAAAACACAGTTCAACCTAACCAAACAGCTTGCTAGAATCAATACAATACCGAATGTACTCGAATTTACCTAGTATTGACCAAATTGCAGCCTAATTTAGCAGAATTTACTAAATGTGTACCGCTGCCAATTGTACATTTTCTGAAAATCTGACCCATATAAGGAATGGTATAGATATTAGTAAAATGATGTTCCTAAGTTCATGTAAACTCTAAAATGTCGTTATGGCTGACACGTCGGAGAGAGGGGCCTAAGTTGTGTCTTCCTTCTAAAGCAATGGCTTAGGTATTCTTCTTGAAGTAAGGAAGCACGTAGTAATCGCTTTATTCTATAATATCTATGTTTTTAACATTTACGTGTCCTTATATTTGTCTAAGATGTGATATATTATTTGTGTAGTGAGGCCTTTTTGTCGTTACCATGGAGCTACCGTCCTGCTCCTATTGATTCCCGCAGCATACTTTGGCTTGACATCACTGAACAGAGCAGATGAAACCTTACCATTCATTTCAGCCAGAATAAGAGGGAATATGCATCACATTCAAATGAGCTCAAGGGATAACAACAATATCTGAAATACACAAATAATGGTCAGCCAGATTCTACTTAATTCTTGCCTGTTCTTTGTTGTCAGTAATATAGCGACCTTATATTGTTTGTCATCTTACGACTCGATATGTATACAGTATTTTACTGGATATTAAAAATACTCTGCCAAACCTTCCTTGCCTTGTGTAGGAGAAGAAATGATAAGGGGAATATGTAGAACACCAATGAAGGCTTGGGGCAAAAAGAAAACACTATTAGAATGGCAAATGGCATACATACACAGAGATCATGGAGAATAGCCAACAAAAGAGACAAGAACGATAAAGACAGCAAGAAGTGCAGTATAGTGGGAAAGTAGCCAGCAGGAATGGGTCAAGTATATCTCTTAGAACAATATGGGAGGGCATTAGTATAAGACCAAGAATTAGTATAAAAAGCATCCTCGTTCGATAAAACGTTAAAATTGTACGCCAATGATGTATGAGAAGTACAATACATATTGTATATTGTTTATTTCCAGATATTCCGAATATTCATATATGGTATACTACCATGAGTTCAATTATTCTCCTTTAACCTTTAGATAATTTTAGACACTTTATGGCGATTCAGAATATATAACAATAAAGGTTTGCATTTCAGTGTTCTCCTTTACTAAGGGCATGTGATGGATAGTGAACAGAACTTGGTACAGTTGATTGAATATTTATTGCACGGGATTTAGGAGGTACTAGCACCTCGGACCATTATCTCCACACCTTATACAATATATATCTCATATTTATAATATACCGGATGGAAATTGTGGCCCTAGAGCAAGACTGAACATCATAGGGCAAGAAAAATTATCAAGCCTTGATGGGAAATGCCCTTATGACACAGAGTGCCCCCTGGGGGAGACGCTCAAACCATGCCCAGATCACGTGTCATCCGGGAGGAAACCCCATTGGCCCACGTGATGGGGACCCTGGAGGGAAACTTGTCTCCCAGGAGGACAATCCTCTGTTTATTTATAGCTGAGTAAAAGCTTATCCACATCTGGCCAAAGTTGGTGATGGAATTGCCAATTGCTATCGGAAAGGGATGGGAGAAATCGTGTGTGTGACGCTATGGGGGAATTGTATGATATGCTATTTTCCATGCTAGAAGTGTGGGATGATGGAATTGATTATAGCATATGGCCAGAACTTATGATGGAATGGGAAGAAGCCATCGGTAGAGAGATAAGCCAATTGTTTGCCTCTGCAATAAGGGGGTTTACATGGCGGTGTTGTCTCAGGGATGTGTGTACATCACTGCACATGTCAGAGCAATCTGAACACACTTAGGTCACACATGATATAACAATAAGTCAGTAAGAACTGTTATCAAAGGTAGTATTCAACCCCAGTGAATTCATGCAAATTCAAATCCAAAATGGATTTTATGTAGGTCGTCAAAAGCAAGTGCACTCGTCTGGCGAATTGAGGAGATGTCGCCCGGAGATGTACTGATGTTTTTGTCCAAAAAAAATGTACAATTCGCCTTCACCAATCCTCCCATATGACCGACATCTAAGAAACAATTGAGGTGCAAAACAGAGTTCATCGTGACTGAGCAGTGTTTTTGAATGGGCGCAATACCAAATATGCTCAGATCTATGACCTAGTATTTATTACTTCCCAGCTGCCAATTGTACGATCTTTCGAAAAACTGTTCTGAAGTTTTAACCTTCGTCCGACCATTCTAAAATAATCAGACTAGGTCGGAACTTCACCATAGTCATTTTCACACTGTTTTACTTACAAACATATTGTTAGGTCTAGCGTGTCGGCCGATTCCCAAAATACCAATATTTAGATAGAACTGAACGAGAAGTTAGAACTACAAGTGTGATTCAATGGCTCGAGTTTACACTTTATTTTGCATCCAACAGACTGTCCTAATAGTATACAGTGCCTTAACTCTCAGCTTTAAGAATAGACACATCACTTATTAGCATGGGGACCTCCTGGAAGACCTGCATTTCTATGCAGAAGCTTAAAGGGTGGTCTCCACTGGCTGCGATTAGCTCTGAGGTAAGCCTTGCGATGGTTTGTGCTGGTTCTGTAGGTGGAGAGGAATGACAAGGTCCTTGCCTACATGGTCAGTGAACGATGTAGGCAGGACCTCAACAACACAGCACCATCGCAAGGCTTACCGCAGAGCTTACCGCAGCCAGTGGAGACCACCCTTTTAGGCTGATCCCTTTTCCAGCCACATATTGTTTGTATATATCGAACTGTCAGGAGGAAATAAAACTATCATAATACATAGACATTCATTTTCCAAACCCCTTTCTTTCTGTCCTACACGTGATCCAATACAACTCCCCTATTGGCGTTGGAGGGGGACTACAAATATAATTCCTGTCCTCGCCATGTTCCCGGACAGAGGGAGGCTGAAGCACATATTGCGTGTGGGAGTGAGGATGCATTGGTAGAGATAGCACTTAAGCCCCGCAGCGCTAGGTAACAATTGATATTATCCTGTCAAACTTTCCTAAATGATGCCACTCAGGTCAAGCTTCGCAGAGCTATGGATTCCTGGGTGATTTATGTGTGGACGATTCTCGCGAAACTGTTCCAAATGGGAAATGTCCTTTTTTAAAGGTTTTCTTTCAATGGACGCATATATATATATATAAGTCTATATATATATATCTATGTATGCGTCTGTTGAAAGACACGTCTATTAATATTTGAGGTTCAACGTTTATATCTAAGATGCGCGCAGCTTCAGGGCTTGGAGGAGCAACATTGTGATTAGAATTTTCATTTAGGTTCAATGTCCTTGTTAAAAACACACATTTCGTTTCGAGAGAATCGGTCATTTAGACTTCACTGAAAGAATTGCCCTATGAATATATTTATATTCATGAATTACATCATTTATAAGTCTATACGGTACTTCGTGTGAAAGTATCCAGATTAGTCGACGCGGGTGTGGCTTGAGGCTCTATTTCTAGTTTGTTATATCTTCATAAGAATGGCAATTAGTTCCATCCAAAGAATTTTGAAGCACTTAAGTTCAGCTCTCGATATTAGCTTATAGAATAGTTACTTGGGGGCTGTTGCATAAGAGATCATCACTTAAAATGTTCCTTGCTCAGCTAACTTAATTGCTTAGGTAGGATTGAAAATTAACGTTGTTTGTATTGCGATTTCCATCCCTAAAATATCCTTACCAGTTGCTTAGGAAGGAAAAGTAGGTAAGGAAGGAAAACATATAGTGAGGTTTGTTATGCAACGTTTCCCAGGCAAGGTTGTCAAGCCGGCACTTGTACAACATCGCTATGGAGGTTTCTATACCCTCCGCTGGGAAGATTCAACAGAAAAGGTTTCTATTCAAACAGCCCATCGGACACCTACAATGTGCTTGATTAAACTATAAAATTATTTACAAAATCTGCAAAGAGAAGATATTGACACTGAAATTACACCGTCGCCTCTGCTAAATAGAAGCTACCAAGGCACCACCAATCCTTATTGAATATTCTTTTCCTATCCTCTGCGAAATTGGGTCTGTTTAATTAAATATTTTTATTTATTTCTCAGTCAGAATCTTCAATAATTCTTTTTCGGCAAAATGGAGGAGTACATAAAAAGGATAAAATAAATGACGGATTGGCATTTGGTGAATGTAGTGGGAATTAGCAACTAAAATCGTTCCTGTCAGAATCTCTAATCTCTAGATATTAAACTTAGACAACAGGGGTCTTAGTGTGTACCCTGGAGCGGAGCGAATTGGACGGGTATGTGTGGGGGAAGGAATCCTCTCGAGTGCTCCTATGCTAATAGAATAGAAAGTTTGCCTCTGCTAAGTGAGTTCATAATTAATGTTCTAACTTATGAATAATATGATGAGTATGTCCTGGATGTTGTCGATATTCGACATTGTTAGTGATGATAGAGCAATATTATATTGTTTACCTCAGCTAGGAACATTTCCAGTAAGGAGTTCTAGTGCAACAGGCCCCAGAAAAGATTCTTTGTAACACCTTAGTGAATTAGTGGAGACCTTTTAGCTTCTCCATCTACTACATTTGGTCGTATAATCCTTTAGACACTGGCAGGGACTAATGCTGATCTTCTGTTAGACAGTAAATATTTGCCACACCCTGTCTAAATACCTAAACACAAGGAATTAAGCTGTGACGATTCCTTGACTGCCTTTTAACTTTGCATTTGCATCAAAAGTTTGAATTCAAATATCAAGGTTTGAAAGAGTCAGATTTCGCATTCACGAAACGGATTGGATTTACATTATAGAAGTAGTATTTTCGTCACCATAAGTGCGAGGCCTTTCCATTATAGAGACGAGGGCTACGAGCCTTATTAATTGGGATGAAATTCAACCAATCTACATGTGTTACCAATAGTACATTTGTTAAAAGGCTTTCATTGGTGGAATGAAAGAGTTCCAGTGATGAAGACATTTATATTGCTACTACTGCTGCAGAAGCAGTGACAATGTACATATTTCAATATCGAGGCCTGTGTCCCTTTATATTAATCATGTACCTGCAAATGAAAACCTCCCTCTAAAGGAAATTAATTAATTAAGCTAATTTAAGTCGCATAGTCTTCAGAAAGTATTCCAAGGATATCATGATTGGGAAACCTTGATGGAAAGTTCTTCCATTGAAATCATCTGTATTTAATATTGAATATTAAGATTATATTGAAATCAATATCTGACCGGATATTGAACGTATTAATAGTACAAGTCACAGACTTCTGCTGGTTCAATAATGGTTCGATATAATTTTAATTTAACGCAAGATTTGATTGATTTCAATGGGCTTGTTTTATACTTAAGCTGAAATCGATATTTAATTTGAACGCAATTTCGTGCCAGGGAAGCCTTGATGTCATTTCATGAACCAGGTGATTGTTCTCGTCTCAGCTGCCGGTTATTCCATTACAAAGGACTGAAGAATCAACTATTATCTTAGGTATAGCGTTGATTTTAGTTATATTGTAAAGAATTGACGCATTGGATCATTCAATTAAATACATTCTTGGCTGGAAATCAGATCAACGCCACAGATCTATCCAGCTGGACCTTATAATTATTTAGATTAAAAAATACTAGTACTGGGGGCATGTTTAAACAAACGTTGCTGGGTAATTCCTCGATTTCTTACAATATACCAAATAGTTTACATTCCTGACCTCTGAATTTAGGTGGATCCTTAATACATACAAGCTACATAATTAGTTTATGCTATTAAAGCCGCATACAAGTCCTGCAGCAATGACAAAGGGGTAAATTTGGTCAAAGTCTTTCATATGGGTAGGAAAGGCATGGAACAAAGAGTAGAACATCCTAAGTTTCTGATTAATGGTAACTTGGAATGTAGGTTTAAAAGGCAAATACATGCCAACCGCCAATATATCTACTAATATTCACACATTGGGAATTCGTGTTCCCTACCCCATTTGCAGGGGATGTAATTTTTCCAATTAAGGGTTACTCATGAAATGAATGGAACACATGAAATGTCATTTCAACAATTCCTCTACACTAGCTGACTCAAGTAGAAGTACACTCAAAACGAAGTAGGTGATAACATTGACTCAAAAAGACTAGGAAGACTGTATGATATTGTTGCATTGACCCATGCATTTTAGGAGGTAAGAAGTGTCTCAAACTAGTCTGAGAAAATGATCATTTAATTATAGTACCTCAAAGCCCTCTTAGCACCATCTTAAATTTATAACTACGAGGGCTTGATGAAACCAGGGTTCATGCATTTGGGAAAGGTAACAGGTGCAATGCAAGTTACGCTTTGAGGTAGTTACAAGGTCTCTAAAAGTGATTTACCATACAATGATCCAATTAAAAAAAACACTATATGAGCCCATGTAGAGTATAGACTATGAGGCGCATAAAGAGGGCGGGCACTATCATTCATTATCTGTTCAATATGTGTGACCACAGGGAACAAAGGCCTGGACCATAGCCATGATAAGAGATGTGGTAGCTTGTCAGTCTTTATGGCTATTGATTTCTCCCTTTATCGCCTGCCAAGCCTACAGGTCTCTACACTATGTGCGAGAGGTCCTCATGGCCTGTCCTTAGTTTCCTGTGTTCATAAAAATAGTCTGAGGACGGTAGAAGAAGTGAGATTACTGGTTTCTTTACAACACTTTCTTCCATTCGTCATAGAAGTACTGGGGCCTGTTGTATAAGAAATCCTTGCTAAGCTATTTTTTCCTTGTTTAGGTAGGAAATTCCTGCTGTAGAACTAAAAAGTGACATATTCTGTATAGCAAATTCTTTCCCTAAGATTTCCTTACCAGCTGCTTAGCAACGAAAAATAACCAAGGAAGGAAAATATTAAGTAAAGATTTGCTATGCAAATTATCACCCTCCAAATCTAAAGATTCCTGCACGGAAAATCATACAGCGTTGTTATAAATCCTGTTGATGGTGAGCCTGATCTCAACAAGCTGTAGGCAATGCTCTGGTTTCTTCTGAACTGCACAAAATATGTTCAGTATTTTGCTGCAGGGAAAGGATTGTCTCTCTTTGAGGAAACAGAGCGAAAGAAGATATCTATAATGGAGGAGATTTATTTTATTATGCGCCGGGAATTAATTTATGATACTTGGATGATGTTCAAAGTTACCATCAGCATTATTTCTATTCATTTATTATGCCTTTCTGTGGGGAAAATGCGTGAATCCTATTATAATTATTATTTTACAGCTGCATTCTCAGTTAACATAGATCAAAAACTAAAGACTTTCTACTTTTTGCTCGACTTTTTTTCTAATGATCTGAAAGTCTTTTGACCAAAGTTGTGGAGGATTTCACTATGTAGTTTTGCTGCTCGGCGTCATAATGGTGCACATCATAATTTACATTTTATAACCGAGTATGGCCGAGTCGACTTCAAATTCCTGTTTATATTATAAACATATTAAAGGAGCAAAATAACTTTAGACTAATTCAGTTCGAAATGTCAAACAATAAACAATTTGTGTAAGATTTGTTGTAACAATGGCTGAGAATGCAGCTTAAAGCCCCTGAACTCTTTCCCATATCGAACAAATGGAATGTTTCGGTTTCAAGATAGCGTAATGAATCTTTGAAAAAGAATTGACGAAAAAAATAGAACGCTGGGACAAGATCAATCCTACCTGAGTCCATTCGTTAAATATGCATGGTCTGCCACCATGATTAAGGAGATTAAATCCCTAAAAATTGACACCATCCGATAATTAGAGGAAATATTTGCCGACATGCTGAGGTGTTTTACATTAATACCACATCCCAACCCATCATTGAAATTTATGTCCTTGTCAAGAAAACCGTATTGTTGTCTGCGGACAAAATTTCCTAATTAGGCTGATTACTATCTGTGAATAGGATGACTATTGACGAGGACAATTTGGAACATATCAGTTAGCTTAGTTGTTAATCGAAACAGTCTCTAGATGTAAAGCCCCTTGCTTCGTTCATTTGTTCACAGAATACTTCAAAACTCTCATGGGAAATGCAAAATATCATTTTCGAGAAGTCATCAATTGTATACGCTTGTATACGTTAATGGAAGATTACTAGAGCAGAAATACCAACCGACAAAATAATATACTGCTCTATATATAGAATAGCATTATAACTTCCATCTATTGAACTATTATTGCTTACTTATTCAATCAACCCGTTCAATACCGACTCACCAACACTTCATGTCCAATTTTCTTGGACAAGACCAAGTGGTGAACCTAACAGCTACCGTGTCACAGAAAGCCCTTGAGAAGTCAATTCTCACAGGGATAGATAGTTGAAGGACGACTGACAGTCCTTTCTGCCTGAATTATGCTATAATAGAGACTAGTCAGTGTTAACCAATTTACATGTCAACATGCGATCTTAATGTATGGAATGAGTATTCGTGTAGCTATAGAAATATCACCTAGAGTGTGACAGGAAAACCTGGAAAATTCATGTTACTTGATACAAGATTTCACGTTTAGAAATTGGCTTGGATTTCATCAGAAACTTCTATGAATTAATCAGTATTCGAGAGATATGTTAATTAAGGAAATAAATCATGAAGGACTATGAACTTGAGGCGAAGATTTTGTGTGTTATATGTGCTTGAAGCTGAAGGATAATGAGCGAGGGCTCTATTTCGTTTAGTCAACACCACATTCTCCATTGCATTCTTGTCGTTGTTGCTAACTAGTGTGTAACAACCACAAAATATGTCCGATGTTCTTTTACACCTTAATAATAACACATCCCTCCTGCATGAACATTTCCAGGGAATTTCCTCACATGGAGTTCAGATCTATGACCAAACCGCAATTATCTGAATATGATTGATTGAGTGGGAGTAAATGCGGGAACTGAGAGTGCGTACTTGTACCGTGATTAGGGCTAAACCTCACAGTATCTCATCTCATCTGCACAGTATAAGGGTGAGGGCGTCAGAGAATTTAAATTCACCTCCATTACTCCTCTCAAATAACCCATATTTAAGACAAAAATGCAGTTCAAAGTCCAGTTCAACATAAACCTATAGACCCTTGAATCAATGAACTTGGAAATCAAAGAACTCGGAAATTGAAGGATGCATATCACAGGTCTCTTAAATAAATGACGATATTATTTAAAGTTGCATTCACAGATATTACAATAAAACATAATATGACTTAAAGAACTTTTATGAATGAATTTATCCATATTCTGCTGCAGTTATATGTTTATAAATACTAGAATATGGAGTCGAATCAGCCGAGAGAAAGCGGTCACCAGTGAGTGATAATAAGTGAAGCCACAACAGGAATGGATTTGGGCGAGTCTCCTGAAATATAAATGTCAAATGACTGCTTGCTCAGGTGAAGAAGAACAGTAAAGTAGAAAGTATTTGTTGTCATGTTAATTGAGAATGCAGCTTCAATGAGCACCAGGCTCAGAATTATTGGTTCTTATTGCCAATAAAAACGTCCATATACATCTCAGAAAGGCAGTATGTATTATGTTGAAGACATCTCCACATGTCCCATAGGCTGTAGAGGATATTGCTTTATTTATACAGCAGACATTCATTTTGCATGGGATTCAATTAAGACCAAGACATATTGCCTGAAACCAGACCAGTGGGACCTGGCAATCAAATAAAACCACCTGCTATTAATTGCCATGTGTTCTAGCAGTAATTAAAGCCAGACTTAGAATAATGTTTTTCTCATTAAGAAACTCGCGTGGATTTCCTTTACTACAAGATGACGTATATGTTATCATGATCAGTGTTATTTTCCTACCATAGAACATATAAAAAGTGACAGTTCATCATATAAGGTGGAATGGGAAGCTCTACACAATTAGTAAATTCTGTTAAATTAGGCTCAACAAAATGCTAAATATATAGTTATATCTGAATATATTTGGTATTACCTTGAGTTTTAAAATCTGTTTTGTTATGTTAGCCTGTATTTTGAACTTTTGTTGTGTCTTGTCGGTTATTTAAGAGGATCGGTGAAGGTGAATTGTAAATTATCTCACGACTTCACCCTAATAAAGGGGCATTGAAATGCTGTGGTTGGTGTTTTGTAAAATTATATAGAGGAATTGGGAGTATACCATTTCCTTGTACAAATTGCTATTCACTGATAACTTTACAATTTCACTACAGGCGGAAATCAAACCTTACCTACGGATATTTGGATTAACCTGGAAATGAAAGTAGAGCTAGACTTGTATGCGTGTATTCACCCGAATTCTCAATTCGAAGTCTTGAATGTACTATATGCTCAGGCAAAACCTCTTGCTGGGAAAACACTTTTTAGATACAAAGACATAGTTCCTATTATTAGTGCACTGTCATGCTTTGAAAGGGTTATAATGTATAGCATGTGGTGAGAGTCAATTCCACTGGTAATGACCATCGCGTGACGAGCCAACTCAGCTTGTAAGTACGACCTGTGTGGCCTCAAAGGTTGTGGGTTCAATTCCCGGGGGAAAAGGTCTCTAACCGAAAGACAAAAGCAGGCGGGATCGTACATGAAAAGGCTTCTCTGGTATACTAGGAAGCCATGAACATGGTATGTACGGCTTCCTTTAACAAGGTGTCCCAATTTAATAGCTCTCTCCGTCTCTTTCTCACCTTGTCAAATATTTTGAGATAGAAAAATAATATTAAGACTCACTTTTCCATGTCCTGTTTTATGAAATTAAAATGAATTACTCAAAGATCACAATTTAAGTCTCTAAGTCACACCAGGGAGATACCTCATATATATCTCCCTTATCGTATTGTTATGTCAGCATGTTACCCATGATGCAGTGCAGGTGCAGTATGCACCCAATCCAAGATTATGCACACAATCCAAGATTATGCACACAATCCAAAGTTCTCCATTACATGCTATGAGCAATTGGGACATTATGCAATAATTATTAATGAAGTAACAATAACTTATATTCAAATGTTCAAATTAAAACATTATTACCCGTTAACAGGATTGTAACTATATTTGAGTTATTCCCAAAACTAGAATTGAAGTCTTACTTTCTGAAAATAAAATAACTTTTATTTCTTCGTCCCAACAACCCTCCATCAATGCAAGCTCAATCTCATCATACCCATTTCCTCCACTCTTCTCGCTCCGTAATCCTCCTTCAGCGTATATCTGATATCATGATAAAGAGTGAACAACAAGAGAATAGTCTTCCACTCTTGGCAATGATATTCTTGGGAAACTATAAAGCAACAGGGACTACACTTTAGGTAGGTTCGCGATGGAGAACCTAGCTTGAGGACTGGGGAGATTATTCTCCCATTAATTCTCTATTTATACGCCAGGAACACATCACTCGGACCAGTTCCGCAGTAAATGGCTTGAATAGTAATTCCGCAGCGAGGGCCACGCCATCATGCCATTGGTGCATTTATATCATGGCTACCCTCTAACGTTGCTATGTATAGAACCGAAGGTTTTTTATTGGTAGAAATAAATGTGGAGGGGGCCCTTGACATGAAAGCGAAGGGTAAATGTGGAATATGAATCATCCAAGGACTATTGTAATTATGAGTAATATTTCCTGTTTCTGCTTGGGTGTTATATTTGACATGTGCAAACCATAGGGTCCGTTGCATAACAAATCCTTCCTTAAAGTTTTCCTTCCTTAGTCACCTTTCCTGGCTAAACAGCTGGTAAGGCAACTTTCCGGAAGGAATTTGCTATACAGACATTGCTAATTTTCATTCCTAGAGCAGGAATCTCCAAGCAAAGAAAAATTGCTTAGCAAGGATATATCATGAAAGGTAATGAATATCTAAACAAGGGAGATTTTTAATGTGTTATATTTATGTCCTGCCACGAAGAAAATTAAAGTGGGCTGAACCTGTAACATAAAGTCATCTGAGGACAAATATATATCATTGGTATGGTTAAAGGCAGTTGAAGCTATCTTATACCTGAATATAATTGACTCATGATCAATCCTGCAACTCTGAATTCTCACTGAGCCACAATAGTGATCTTTCCGTCAAGTTGAAAGGTGTCGATACGTATTTCTGCTCACAGCAACATATTGCCCGAACGTATTGACCGATCTTTTGCTTCAGAATATCATTAAGATCGCGGCGTACTAAGTCTACTTTGGTAACATGCTAGGGAATCCTATTGATACTACCGCTGCCTCATATTAATTGACAAATCTAGGATCTCGAATGAGGCATTACCGCGGTATCTCATTAATTAACACACCAGCTAAAGGTTCAGAGTTGTGTTTCAGTGCGTGAAAGCTTATAGGAAATGAATGTGAGGAGGTGCACTAGTATATATGCTGGAGTCAAAATCAGCTGCTATGGAGTTTTGCCAAAATGTGTCGTTTTCGCACTCCTTGTCAATCGGCCCGAGGACATTGACCCTTATTAGGATGCGTTGAATTAGTCTTCAGCCATTTATCGTCCCCCAGTCGGTCCATGCTTTTGTAATTGAGTCAACCATTCTGTCATAAGTGAAAGACTGTCCTGGGGTAGGACATGGAACACCCTGCATGCCTCACCTATACCTATACTCAGGTTAACAGCTTAACTTTTTTATCATATTGCTATTCCTTTAATAATTTAAATAGTCATTTTATAGTCACAAATCTGGACGAAGCGTCACAATCCCGCGGCCTAGGCCGTGGCCTACTTCTTAACCTTTCATGAGTGACATCAGACCCTTCCGGTTCAGCAAGGACCATGTATGGGAGTCAGGCAATATCGACCTGTTTGCATAGAAAACAAGTTGCAGGTCCCAAACCAGTGACTGATTCTCATAGATATGGATCCCCTAGACACGATTATGAAGAAAAATCTTAGCTTACTTACGAATTCTATTACCTGTAGTACATTTTCTATTTAAAACTCACTCGGCATGAGTCACCCTTGGCCTACCACTCCTAGAATGAAGCCCTGCACTCCCATCTAAGGCACGTAGGGCAGAGGCAACGTCCTCGACTCCAGACCTGAGGGTTGAGTGTTCAAGGCTCATCAGGTTCTGTCATTTTATTTTTTCATCCTCTACTTGTTGGGCCGTGTAGAGTCAGCCTACACGGCCGGGAGGGACGGGACGGGAGAGTGGGTGGGTTGGCACTGTGTCAGGTCGGGGAATGCTAGTCATTTGAAAAACAAAATATCCATAATAAATAAATAATGATTCACCGTAGAACCAGTATGATAATCGTCACCCCAAGACGCAACTCGCAGCCGCTACTCATTGGATGTCGGGGTAAACACAGATAACAGATTGGTTGCCTGAACCACTTGCCACAAGTCGTTCAACACTCAGAAGTAAACAATACGCGATAACCCCAAGTCAGATCCAGATCGTATAATAATAAGTATATATCTCTATATATGTACCTCTCTGTGTACCTCTTCCCATATCTCCTTCTCTCCCCTTCTCTCTGTCGACCTCTTCCCTCTACAGGTATAATTCTCTCCGTATATGTCTGTCTTTATTTCCCACTCTCAGTATCATTTTCCCTTCTCCTCTTCTCCCTGTCCCTCATACAAATGCTGATATGATGCTACCAAATGGAAAGATAAAAGATATGTACTGAACAAACATTCCCCTAATAACATCATAATTATTTATTAAACAAAGACCAAGTAATTACTTACGGAAGCACAACATAGAGAATATGAGACCGTGATTTTTACCTGTGTGTGCGCCATGTGGAGGGAAACATCCTGTTATCACAGAGGTAAAAGAGAGAAATACACAAAAAAGGAAAGTAACAAAGAGGAGGAGTATAATGGGTAGTGGGATCAGTCAAGTCACGAGTGGTTTATGGCTAGTAGGTGCATAATAGATCAGACAGCTAAAGGTTCAGTGACCTATAGGTTGAATCTCTTTACATACGCTCTGTTAAAGCTCCATTATCAGCAAACGTCAGCCAAAAAGTCCAATTTTCTATTTTTTTTGGTCTGAAAGTCACCAATATTTAAACATTTGGGCCTGTTCTTCATCTCCCAATTACTAATAAAAAATCTTTCTTCATTGTAAGTATTATTTATATCCTCCTGTTTCCAATGTTCAAGATCATAGAAAAAGAGAAATTCAAGAAAAAGGTTTGGTTCTATTTTTATATAAGATTTTTTATTTAAGTTTGCAATTTCTGAAGATGAATTTTGGTGTAGAACCGTAGAATATGTCTCCATAATCTGTAATCGGTGATGGTTTATATAATTAAAGTGAAAATGGTTTAAATGAGAATGCAGCTCATTTATATATATATATAAGTATTTTTATTTCTCTTCATACAGTTACAATAATTGAAGCTTTTAGAGAAAATGGTCCTCATGTCAACCAATTTTGTTCTTCCCATGAGGCCGAGGCATATTGAAACAGATTCATTTAACAGTACATTAACATTTACAGATAAACATTTACATTTGTGATTAACATATTTGATAAACAATTACATGGTGTGATTATAACATGTGTTTTACGAGTGAAAAATCGTAGTATTACATATCCGGGTCTATTACCCCGAAGTATTTACAAATTTAATGTTGCATTTCATGTATTTGTATTTAGATGAGAATGTAGCTTCAAAATTAAGACTTTCTGAATGGTTGACGGACTTTAATATGTGTTGTTATAGTTAACCTCTTTCCAATGAAACCAAGTCGATTCTAGACGTTTATTAAAAGCTGGCTGTTTATTTTATCTGTAAAACTGGTTTTTGTGATGGTCAAGTAGATAACATGTGAATGAAGACATAGATCCATGATCGATGGGAGTGTACAGACGTTAAACAGCAGAAAATATGTTATTAAGCAATTAATTAGAATGGGAGTCAAATACTTCGAAATGTGCTGCATCCTTTTGACGTTTGGGGTCCGTTTCATAAGAAACCTTTACAAGTAAGACTTTCCTCCCTTAGCTACTTCTCTTTGCCAGACTTGCTACACAATGCTAATATTTATTCTTACATTATAAATAAACACTTTAAGTAAGAATCCCTTATGCAATAGGACCCTGAAAAAGGTTGCCATTTTGCCACTAACTGAGTGAAAGATAATTGTTCTTTAAAAGGGAACTTTTTGTTTTCAAAGAATGGCTTCTTAAAGACTCACGTAAAGCTTCAATTATCGTTAATGGAGTGGGGTTATTTTATGGGCTATTGGGAAACCGGCTAAGCTGACCATTCTCCATAGTTGACCAAACGCTGTGCAGTGGGGAATACTACCTACAATGGGCTGTTTCAAAGTTGGTTCTTGAGTTAAAGGTTTACAATCCCTTTTCTGTTTCTCAGTTGGCGAATATGGATAGTGAATGGAATTTTCTGTACAGACAATGTTAGTTTGTATTCCCACAGTAGGAATTTCCTACCTAAGCAAGGAAAAATAGTTCAACAAGGAACATTTTAAGTAAGGATTTCTTATGCAACAGGCCCTAGAACAGCGACAGGCCATTGTTTCAAAATATAGTAAACCATACTCATGTAACGTCAGTCTTATACTCTATCTTACATAAGCTTCTTAATACTTTATATGTGATCGGATTATGAGTGAAACTGGATGACCAAAGCATTTTCTAGGGTTTCCATCCGAGATGCAGCATAAGTAAAAACGTAAAGGATTAAGGAACCACATTTTATCCCCGTTAGAATTTGGATTTGCAGCATTATAATGAAAGTGGATTTGTGAGGAAGGATTAAGACACAGGTGGTGCTGTGGGATGCGCTGACCATTTGACCTTTGACCCTACTTCAGGGGAACTATGTATGCTAGGACATTACAACTTGTGCGTAGATATATTTCTAAAAGCTCTATGTAACTTGATAAATCATCTGTAGGGAAATGATCATATCCTAAATCTCCGCTCATTTTTGCATTCCATTTAGTGACTCTGACCTACGCCAAGGTCATCTACATTTCAACAGAAAAAATTTCTCCTGAAACAACATGTATCCATAATACACGACGTATATGCATCTGCAGGCTCATAATGAAAGCGCATTACCAGGGTGGCAATGCTAGTCATATCTAAAAGAAGTGATTTTTTTCCAATTTTTGTTGGATTTGAGGGAACTTGACGAACAGCAACACTTCCGCTTTCCGCAGGGAAAGAGGCAAAAATGACTCCTATAGACCACAAAAACCGTTGCAACCCCCATAATCGTTTTTAGCTTAGCGTCTACTGACTCGTATACTTATTGGCTCGTTCTCCTTATTTTTCCCGGTGACAAACATTTTCAGTTAGTGAAATCGTCTTAGATACCAGTTCTGTACACTTTTGTTCAGGCGGATTTCTCCGATCGCTCTCACTCGATAAACAGTGTCCGTAAATATAGGAGCTAATTTTCCAGAAGGCATCGGCATTCAGCCATTCCCACCATCGTGTTCAGGGGCATTTTAGTTCCCACACAATCCGCTCCGGCGCTACCGTCGGCAACACTTCCGTAGTTGCATCAACTGAGACCAGGGGCGCTGTTCACTGACTGAGTGAACAGCGCCTAGGCCCCGTAGGGTCGGGGGGCGGCTGGGCGGCTGGGCAGTTCATCGGCAACTGTTTTTCTTTCCCAACGCAACCATAGCAAACCATACAAATCATACAAATCTATCTCACAGCGGTTATATCTGGACCTGGGGATAAAAGGTCAAAGGCACTATTGAATGGGGGACCACTCACCTGTATATCAGCTGCTTTCATTTGATGTAAGAACAAAAGACTTTGCGGTACTCTCATAACTCACCCCTTTCATTCTTTCAAAAATTCCTAAAAATATTTTTTTTGGGGGTAGTGTTATGTAACATTACGGAACATTGTGTAACCTCATTAACTATCAATTACCACCCATTAATTATATTATCTCATTACTAAAATCGCTAATTATACTTAGCGACCCAGTACTGTGCAAGTCTACTTATTCATGCTAAGCCATAGGTATTACGTAAGGGCTCCGCCCCCTATACTCTTTACCCACATCCGAAGGAACATATGTACAGATCCTAGTTCATTAAATCAGTTGCTTCGCTCTTCTCACGAAGACCACACGTTCGTTTGTATTCTTCCATCATACCTTAACATCCCTAGTCGGTAGTTTTACACGTTTTAGTACATTCTACTAAATCAGGCTGAACAACGATAAACACTAGGAATTTGGTAATTCGTTGATAACAAACATCTGTTCAGTTATGTATTCTGAACCTCATTTTTGTCTTAAGTTATGTTGTTTTAGAGGATTGTGACGGTGAATTGTACATTTTGTGACAAATTCACTCTGAAATAATATGTCGCAATCCTGAAGAGGACTTGTGATTACCTGTCAGCTTGGTCTCAACTAAAAGTCCCTACACAGAGTCTGAAGGGTTTCCGCTGTAGGATGAAGGGCTTATCTTCTTGTTACTTTCATGTTCTTCAGTCGACTTAGCTATAGCCAGAGAGGCCGAAACATGTCCAGGAGCCCGTTGCATAAGAAATCCTTACTTACTACCTGTCCTTCCTTAGCTGCTTTCCCATGCTAAGCAGCTGGTAAGAAATTCTTAACTTTTTAATTAAGGATTTATTATGGAACAGGCCCCGGAACTTTAGAGTTGACATGGCTGTTTCTCACATGTATATGAGATTATTTCCTATTCAACTTGGCATTTGAAACAGACAATTTCTCATATAATCATTCTTTAGTTCAATAGGAATGTCTATGTGTACAATGGTTTGGCTTCTTACTCCGATAAACTCGTCATGGCTGACATTTCCAGGATGGAATTTAATAGTAATCAGTATAGATTTATTGCGTTTAGGGCCATGTATATTTATTTGCCTTGCAATCTAAGACAATCTATCTTTCATGCAATACACAACATAGAAGTAAAATGTCACTGTGTTTCATAATCTCCCAAAAATAATTCTCCAATTTCATAGTAGGTGAGGGGAGTTTCATGTAAGCTATGCGCTTGCTGAACATTGTGAAGGAAGAATGTATTGAACAACACTTTTCCTGCAAGACATTTCAATAATTCAGACTACTATATAAGTTACTGCTCGCTAGCCTTATTTTCTCCTGATTATTCTCGTCGTAGGGCTAACCCTTGGCTCAGCCCCTTCACCTTCAAAGCCTCTGCGTTCTGGGCCCTACTTCGAGATGTCCCTTTTAGTGGTCCTCATTATTGATTCTGTGCCAAGAAGCCACTGAGAGAGCCCTTTCCGACCTGACCTTCAGAAACATCTTAGCGCTTGTTTAATGAATGAGTTCAGTGTGAAGTGTTTTACGCTGACACTTAAATGTATGTGGCAAAGTTGGACTGTTTCCCCACCCTTCCTTTTACTCCTCTCTTAGAGAAACCTTTAGGGATTTAGTTGAAGGAATTGATAATGGTTAAACATTTGGGAGAAGTGGTCAGATAATGTATAATTGGCAGCTCTACATATATCTACTAATATGTCTTGATTCAAAATATCAGTTATGTTGAACTGTATTTTAAACCTTATTTTTGTCTTAAATTTTGTTTTTTGAGATTATTTGTAAAGTTGACTTGTACATCGTCAGGCGACTTTAACCACGCAGGCAATGGTGCGCTGCAATTGGGATAATTTCCGATCAGGTTTTTTAATCTTGTTTCCTTCTGTTTTATTTAAAGAAAGTATAGTTTAATGATATTAACGATATAGAGGACAGTCCACGCCCCACGGTCGAGTCATAATAGCCAGTGGTCATTATATATAAATTTACCAACGGTGGTATCTTTTAGTATTTATTGCCTCATTCAAAATCCATTTCCTTCATTTTTTGCACAGGTCCTTTTACTGCCATAATAAATGGGTGAGATTTTCAGAAAATGTACAATTGGCAGCTGTACACCTTTATAGTAAGTTCTGCTAAATTAGGCTGCAATTAGGTCGATACTAGGTAAATTCGAGTATATTCGGAATTGCATTGATTATAGCAAACTGTTCGGTTAGGTTGAACTGTATTTAGAACTTTATTTTCGTCTGAAATTTGGGTTATTTGAGAAAATTGGCGAAGTTGAATTGTACAATATCTGAAAATCTGACCCAAATAGACAATGTGTCTTTTTGGGAAGTATAATCAGGCTCATATTGTTACAAAACCACATCTGCCGACTCTATGCCTGTGCAACAGCAAATGTGTAGCTAAAATGAATGAACTCAGCCAGACCTGCCACTATAAGTGCAAGATATGGTCAGCTTGAGTGGTCGCCAACCTTCTTTTAGAGCGCGGCAAGGTGTTTTTGTGTTAATCTATAGAATATGACCTCAAATAAAGGTGTGGCAAAATCGGACTGAACATTTCCTTTTTATTCAGTTAAAATATGTGAAAAAATATCACATTTTCCCACAGACTAGAAAAGAAACTAATGGGTAACATTATTATCTTTTTTCTCCATTTATTTGTTTCTTATGGTGTAAGGAACACTCCCTGCCTGAAAGTTTCATGACAATTGTACTGGTCAATAGTTAGTTAGTCAGTTAGTTAGTGACCAGTTAGTAACAGACATTTATGATTAGAGTCCTTGAGAACGCTTTTCCCCGCATGGAGTGGGGATGGAGGGGCCATAAGATTGTCTATGAAGTTGGTAGTAATTGTATTTGAACTGAGGACCCCTGGCTTCAGAGCCTTACATGCTAGCCATTACCCTAGATGGGTCAGATTTTCAGAAAATGTACAATTGGCAGTTCTACACATTTAGAAAATTAGGCTAAATTAGGCTAAAAAATCAAGAACACCGGGTACATCTGAGTATAATTATTTGGTATCACATTGATTTAAAGTATCAGTTCTGTTATGTTTAACTGCATTTTGAAGCTTATTTTTGTCTTAAATGTGGGTTATTTGAGAGGATTGGTGAAGGCGAATTGTACATTTTCTGACGATCTGACTCGGATAGTGAACTGACAATGTGACCTGTGGTATGGCATTTGATATAGTATCTATGGTTTGGAGTGGCTTCCAGTTGCAAAGTTAAAGCATTGCCCCGGGTAATTAGAATGCTATACAAAATAACCTTGGTCATAGCCAAAATGTCTTGTTACCGATCGACAACCTGTATACGTTACAGACTAAATTAATATGGTTAAAGATAATGAACTGACATTATAGTAAACTGTAAATTAAGTTAACGGAATTAATAATGGTTAACATTACTCTGTAAATTTGCATTACTAATTAAATACTTGATAGCAGTCATCGGATCCATTTGAGGACGGTGAGATGTTTCTCAGACTACCTGAAGAAGGGCAAAACAGGCCCGAAAGCTAGTGAAATAAAAACCCAATCAAACATCACTATTTGGGATTTTTCCCCAACCTTTCTAGCAACCAAAAAATAACTACCCGGGATTCCCAATTTAAAAGCGACGACCATATAACTTCATTTCTCAGGCTAGTCAGAGAAAACTATACGCATAGTGCAATGCAAGTTATGCTATGAGAGAAGATCTATAAGAGGCTTCATAGAGAAGTTGATCATACGATCATATACAGTACAACGGGCGCTAGGCCTCATTATCTACAAGGGCTCCCATACTGCGTTCTACATCTTACATCTAAGGTAGGACATGCACGAGGTCGTCTTTGACAAGATCATTAGTGTCAGATAAACCTTGGCACACCAATCAGTCATTATTTTCAAAGATCACTGCAGTAATATGGACCAGCCACAACACTATTATCTTCTACTTTGCTTCTAAACGGTTTAAAGGGTAAAGAGGCCCTAATGATATGACAGTTTCTTCAGAAAGTCTTTTAAAGAACATAATGGGGATAAGAGCTATAATGTGTTAAGTAGCTACTGGTATACCCGCTTGTTAAAGGAAGGATGATAGGCTGGAATCACTGTACCTCTGACTTTCTTTTATGTCTTCTTGGAATGACTGAAGGGTCATTAAATAAGGTGAGGGGCTCCGAGATACCAAGAGGTAATCATCAGATTGCTCAAAGGCATCACTTTCTCTCCCTCAGGAAGGTGGTTCAGGGTCAGGTCGTCAGAAAATGTGCAATTCGCCTTCACCAATTCGCTCAAATAAGCCAAATGTCAGAGGGAAATGAAATTCAAAGCTGAAGAGATTTTCTGAATCCACTCAATACCATATATATAGTCAAATATACCTAGTATTAATAATGTTGGCAGTTTTACTTAGTAGAGTTTACTGAATTTGTATTTAGAGCTGAAATTGCTGATCAGATCTCTTTAACATACATCCACATAAAATAGGGCGATATAGCCTTGTTCAACGAAAAGATGCATGTATTCATAGAAATTGCTGGTCAGATCTCCTTAACATACATCCACATAAAATAGGGAGATATAGCCTAGTTCAACGAAAAGATACATGTATTCATTGACATTGCTTGTCAGATCTCTTTAACATACATCCACATGAAATAGGGAGATATAGCCTAGTTCCACGAAAAAATACATGTATTCATTGAAATTGCTGGTTAGATCTCTTTAACATACATCCACATAAAATAAAGAATAAAATGCCAGCAAAACATAAATACTCCACAGCAGTGTAGTCACTATTGCATGTGACAATGTCATTATTGAAGGAGCCGGAGAAATGGCCTCGGAACCTTGTGCCGAAAGCTTCAACGGTTTCATACAAATTGGGATTTCTTTCTGATCACGCAGATACTTAGGGCAGGAGTGACAGGCGTATGGCCTCGTTAGTGGTACAGCCTTTCTTTGTGGAGAAAGGTATACGCCAGAATGATAATCATATCTTTATGGGTCAGATTTTCAGAAGATGTATAATTCGCCTTCACCAATCTTCTCCAATGACCCACATTTAAAACAAAAATGAGCTTCAAAATGCAGTTTAACATAACAGAACTGATACTTTAGATCAATGCGATGCCAAATATACTCAGATATACCCAGTATTCTTCATTTTTCAGCCTAATTTAGGAGAATTTCCTAATGTGTAGAGCTGCAAATTGTACATTTTCTGACGATCTGACCCTTATGATAAGTCGGGACATATACCTTGGATGACTCGGGGGGGGGGGTTATAAAGAAAATATCCTATACCTAATCCCATATATATTTTTTTCTTTTTTAAATTCGTTTTTATTCTGATAAAGAGCTACATACATCATTGGTAGATTCAATTCTTTTCACAAAACAACTCATCGGCTCACCATGGCGGTAGTCTTCTTCCGATCCCAGAGCTGACAAAGGCGATTTAGTTTTATAGCATATTTTGACATTCGGTAAGACACTATACTAATATAGAAGAGCAGTGTACACGAGTTTAAGGTATCGTAACCATTTACGAAGAGTCCTGGATTTAAGACTGTTCTTAAGAAATATCTTACTGTTTATGATAGCCTTTTATAAAACTGTTAATTATAGTCTGAACAGGTTATTAGGTTTATGAAATAATATACATGTTATTGCATCATTCCCTAAGAGATATTCATTAACAAAATAATATTGGTCGTTATGGAACGATATTTAAGAACCTTTTATATCATATATTACAGATACATTGCGCGACACATATTACATCGTACTATGTATCATATAATAATGTACAATACCCTCTTGTTTTTATGAAACAATGCGACTTTTAATTAAAGATATTGATATTGGACTTGGTTGTTTTAGTATCGAAATAGGTTAACAGGCTACAATTATAATCCTTGGCAAATTGGCAGTTTTCTATAGATACCTTCCCTA
Organism: Sthenelais limicola; assembly: GCA_942159475.1. NCBI lineage: Eukaryota > Metazoa > Annelida > Polychaeta > Phyllodocida > Sigalionidae > Sthenelais > Sthenelais limicola. The sequence goes on along the minus strand of OW804099.1, from coordinate 98,055,152 downwards.
CTTCAGTATATCCATAGTTCATGGCTGGACACCGTACTTTCCCTTAAATCACAAGTGGTTTAACACTTATAGTTAAACCATATGCGATAACCGCAGGCCAGAACCGATATAACAGGTATTTTTAGACGTTTTTTAGCAGTACTTGCTGGCAACGTAACACCGTTATGCTTATCTGAGAAACATATATAAGTTTAGGGTGGTTGTGATATTGGTTCAAAATATGCATTACGACTTACCTAAATGTAATGAAATATATAATTATATCTGTACGAATGTACACTAAATTGTGAAAGGTAGAAAATAACTCGATTAATTTGCAGTTTTGAACTGACGATACTTTAATACCAAACGTCACTGCCATTTTCTGACAAGCTTCCATTTCCTTCATTGAATCCGGAATTCAGGGCGATGTGTATTAAATAAGGGCTAAAAGGACCATAACAAGATTCAAGCCTTGTCCCGACAGTGCCGCATTTAAAAACGGTGGATATGAGCTGTCAGAAAATATGAACAAATACTGTTATCTCTCTTATCATCTCCCATCACATTACCTCATAAACCATCCGAGAAAACAGAAACTGGAGAAGACAGGCTAAATGAAAACCTTCAACTAAAAATGACAGTGGGCTTCCTAAGAAATAATCATTCTCATTAAAAAGCTGTCATAGTCCGGGTCATTATCGCACTAAAGGGGCTGTTGGTATCTTAGAATGTAGCTCCCTGTGCCTAGCGGATGATAAGGAAAGGGGTTGTGGTATGAAAGAGACTGAGTGAAAGGATTGTCACGAGGGAGGATTGAATGTTGTTAGTGTTAGTGTTTGGGAGAATGGATGGGGAAGGGGTGAGGCGATGGGTGGGGTGTAGAAGGCAGGAATTTCTTCGGTAAACTATATGAATATATATCCATATGGTCAGAGAAAGTACAATAGGCAACTCCACACATTTAGTAAATTGTGTTAATAATAGGTACAAGTGAGTATATTTAGGGTTGCGCTGATTTTAAAAGATCTGTTTGGTTATAGTAACGGTAGTTTGCATCTTATTCTTGTCTTAAATTTGAGATATTTGAGAGGCTTGGTAATGGACAGGAATATAGTTGTTGCATAGAATGTCATGTTAACTCAAAATATACCTAAGGTAGAATATATAGGAGGTATATTTAGTTCTATTATTTTGTTTTAAATACATCAACAATATCATAGGAAAGGATATTGGATAGATTATAAAAGAAGATTATGCATTTGGATGTTCAGTATATATAACAGCTTAGGAGATTAACTGATATATAACATCACTGAATTCAATAAGCTGTAAACAAGAATCGTGACTTTCAAACTCTCCCAGTCTGCAAATAAGAAAAAGCCTAAGAGAGGAGGATGGTGGATGCTAGCCAACCATTTCATGTCTAACAAGATCGAAACAGGAAATCCAGACATCTATCTCTAGCAGGAGGGAAAAACTCCTCCTAAAATCTCCATGTTATATTCTAAATCACGTGACTGCAACAAGCATCCCAGAATTCCGTCTAGGGAATATCCTGGCCATGTCAACAAGTAGCGCCTCCGGTGACGAATGGGCAAACTATTGCCATGAATATGAGCGATAAAGGGGAACTATGGAATACCCCAGCTGAAGCCTATTCATCAGATAGGGAGGCTTGCTATTAAGTTATTCGTGTCCCACTTCAGTGAATGTGTCTCGATACCAAGTACCGCTGTGTCATATCTGCGGCCGAATGTCATAAATAAATCACACACCGACAAATATTTGGGATAGGGAACTTGCATTGATGTCTTTTTGAATCATGGGATGGAGGTGTGTATATAGTTATGTCCCTGGTACGGGTTAGCTCCAATCAATAATTGTTATTAAATTAGCGGAACTGATATTTTTTAAAACGAAAATATTCCCTCGTCTCCAATGATAAATTACTTTGGAAAATGATATTTTAAAATACTTCTAACACAGATTCTAAAGTTAACCTAGGCAGTGCCAGGGTGCGCGATTTGAGTATATCTTGTGTTGCGTTGATTACAGGTTTGGTTAATGTTAAACTGTATTTTGAACATTATTTTTGTCATACATTTTGGTTATTTGAGAAGATTGGTAAAGGTGAATTGTACATTTCCTGCCAACTTCGCCCCTAAATATATATATATCATAGAAAAACGATTACAAACATGGAAATAAGGTATGACGGTACAGATAACGGTACAACCGATAAACATGACATGACAACTCACTGACATAATTCACTTGTTTCAAGTCATGGCTATAGTGCACACGAAGGAAACATTTTGAAACCAAACGGTAAACCGTCGCATCCACCGATGTATACATTTATCCCTGCACAAAATAACGCCCCATAAGTAAGCACATTGTGCGAACGCACGCAATCCTATTACTTTCACTTTTTAAGTCAAACCAATCCAATGCAGGCCGCAGGAAACAATAATGCATACTTGTTGTGTGGGAAAAAGTCTTTACACCCACCCTTTATTGACTTGGAACCTTTTACTGCAGTTAACTGAGATATGTTCAACATTGGTTTAACATCGACGGTCTGAATTATGTTAGTATGGTTTACACAAATAAAACGGGGTCTCCACTGGCTGCGGTAAGCTCTGTGGTAAGCTCTGCGGTAAGCTCTGCGGTAAGCTCTGCGGTAAGCCTTGCGATGGTGCTGTGATAGTGAGAAGTGGTGAGGTCCTGCCTCCTTGGCCAGTGATCCATGTAGGCAGGACCTCATCATTCCTCACCACCAACAGAACCAGCACAAACCATCGCAAGGCTTACCGCAGAGCTTACCGCAGCCAGTGGAGACCACCCTTAATAGACAACTCAAAATTAGGTCAGAGTTATCCACTAATGGAAAGGAAGGTAGTAGAAATGTCATACAATTCAATTACACAGTCACATTAAAAGGAATTCTTTAAAAGGAAAAAAGTGGGCTTTCTTTTCCGCGATGTCATTCACTTCTCCATAGTATCTGACGCAAAGAAACGATTTAATGGGAAGGACTGATGACACAAATTAAGTTTTCACCTTCACAATGAAGAAGTCGTCCATTCCGCCAGCCACAGTGACTTTTACAAGTGCCCTATTCCCTGGCATACGCATGGATATTGATACACAAATCGTCCAATATTCTGCAATATATAGGCATTGATCGTATCTCAGGCTATTCATGAGCGTCAATACTCTTGATACAAGCCCATTTTATGGTGCATTAAGTGAGTCCGATTTACGAAATATCGAGGATAACATCATGACTGCGTTTACACCATATGGAAACCTTATACTTATGACAGCAATCAGAAACATGTGTCACACGGTTAAGACCCTGCTCACACATTCATCTCCTGATGAATCCTATGAGCTCATTTCAAATCCTGGTTTATGTTTTTGAAATAACATAAACCAGGATTAGAAATGAAATCCTAGGATTCATCGGAAGACCCAAATCGGGGGACAATCGGGAGCCAAATCGGCTATGTGTGGGCAAGGTCTAAGAAATATCATGTTGATCCTCGCCCTAATCACAGCAGCAGCAGCTATCCCATCTCACCAGGTGGAGGTTATATGATGCCTTATTGCTGTACCAAATAGGACTGAAGTTATCAATAGTTTGCTAATGTTATCCGGTCGAAATAAATCGAGCGCTGGTGAGGGATAATAAGTCAAACGGGAGAGGATGTCGGCGAACCACCAGAATTTGATATGAATTTATGAAGCCCTGCAGGAAAAACAACAGGATGAAAGTTTGGGCAAATGGCTTTCAGATGAGTAGGAAAATAATGGAACAAAAAGTTTTTTATGTTTTCAAAATTAGCTACCTGAGAATTCGGCTTTAGGAGATTAATAGCTTTCGTTATCTTCCAAATCGTCTTTATAAGTTTAATTTTATGCTTCCCTGTATTTCGACCTTTATTTTCGTTTTGAATTTCGGTTATTTGAGAGGATTGGTGGAAGTGAGTTGTACATTTTCTGGCGACCTGATCCATATGTCCTATCATTGTATTCGCATGGCCTGATAATTAACCACAATGTAAAGTATGTCCATGTATGCTTAGTTGTTTAAGCCTACATTGGAAGGTAAACTAGATGGAAATCAGCTTAACATCACTTAGCACTGATTCAAGGCAAAGCCAATTAAGGAGAAATTAGATCTGTTAACAGGTTGCCATTGAATCAATCTTCCACCAATTCGACCAATGTCACTTGCAAATCCCTTATTACTTTACTGGTTCACTTTCAATCACGGAGAGAATTAGTCCGTAATTAATCAAGGACCTTTGAACAGCTTTAATAGAGCAGAACAAACAATAGTGTGTCCGTGACTTATCACAAAATGGTGTTTTATGCTCCATATGAAGTGATTTTTCAGGTGAAGTATAGAACCATTTGTCATTGCTTATCAGACGCGAAATCACTGCACAAAATGTGCCTCTATAACTAAGCATATTGTGCTAACGCTATCAGTTCTTTTCAATCCGAAATAGGCCCCTCAAAACAATATGAGGTATCGCTTACATCAAACTAGGATTACTGAGAGAATATTTTGTAATTAAATACTTATCTTATTTATCAAAAGTTGTCTAGTATTCGGTTTCACAACTTGTTATCGAGTTTCCAAATGAAATTAGCTTACAATAATCATAATTAAATTACATATAAGAAACCAAGGAGTTAGTTATCGGTTTTATTATGTACCTTTAATAATCTAAGGGAAAATTTTAAAGTCATATAATTGAATTTCGGTGTAATTTTTGCCTAGCGTTGAATACACTGTGTATGCCATAGTGTATATCGTCACATCCAATGCCTATATCAAGAATATTGATATCTATTGGGTTTCGTCAAGCATAGTCCACTCATCGCCATCGTTATCCTTGCAACTCTGTGTCAACCCCATTTTAAATTTGCAAATTTGGAATATGTAAACTCCGAATTTCCATATTTCTACACCCCCATTTCTATATTACCTCCACAGATTACATCACTGGCTGTCAAATGCGCTTACCTCGGTGTAACGAGCGAATTTGCTCTGTCGTCCCAAATTCATTTTCGCACCCAAACCCCAGCACCGACCACTGATATAAAGGGTGTGCCATGATGTATTCCAGTCATCCCCTTGTTATCCAGTCTCAGCTGTTGTTCAGGGTTGTCATTACCAGCCCTTATAACTAATATCCATATTGTTCACATTCTCATTCATGAATCAGGATCCAGTGCCTGATGTGTATACGCTCCTTGCATACCATTATACCCCATAGGAGGCGCGGTGTTCTGGGGCCAGCTGCAGAAGAATGCCTTTAAAGGGTCAGATTTTCAGAAAATGTACAATTCAACTTCATCAATCTTATCAAATAACCCGAATTTCAGACGAAAATAAAGTTCAAAATACAGTTCTACCTAACCAAACCGATCGCTAGGATCAATGCAATGCCAAATATACTCGAATTTACCTAGTATTGACGGAATTGCAGCTTAATTTAGCATAGTGTACTAAATGTGTAAAGCTGCCAAGTGTACATTTTCTGAAAATCTGACCCCTAAGTTAAAGGAACGCATGAGTGTTCAGTGAAAAAAGAACAGACCAGTTCATTTTTTCATGAAGCTTTCAGGGAGTAGGCCTATGTTTGCATACTACTTAGGAAACAAATTAATTGAATAAAAGGTCACCCCGTTAGTTTTTGTTCTAGAGGCGCTGGGGAAAAAACGTGGTGACACGCTCTATTGAATCAAATAAAAATGGCTGCACATTCATTAAATTGGAGGCTATATGTCACAGGTTTATAAAAGAAAAACCAGGGTAGAAGAAAAATTGTGGTAATCTGAAGTTTAGAAAATTCCGACTGTAGGATTAAGACTTCTTAGCATTGTCTGTATAGCAAATGTCTTCCATAAAACCCCATATCCATTACCATAGCCGCCTTCTTGTACTGCCGCTGCACAGCAAACAACACAATGATAAAGTCGGCCAGCTGGTCGGGCCAATGGATATGGATCTTAAAGCAAGGACAAGTCAATAATGTTGAATTATGGAAAGAATGATAGCACGGTTAGGAGAGCGAGGTCTGCTGAGGACGAGATTGATAGTGGGCAGTATGTGACTAATAGAGAGAATGGAACGAGAAGCTAGTAATTGAAGATTCCATTCAACATTCTTTACATGCCCTTAGCAAAGAGAAATATTGAAATTTAAACCTTTGCATTTGATTCTGAATCGACATAAGGAATAGATTTTAAAGGGAACACAAATTCGAATTGTAATCATACGTGGACGATAAAAATGTTTATTGCACCCCTGCATTGCACCTCTCATTACAGCATGGGATATATATGATAGATATCGAGTGTATTTAGTAAGTATTATAGTAGTAGCTCCCACCAATGGTGGCAATGCGTTGCAGCCTTGAGACCAAACAGTGATGGGGCTTGTTGCATGAGAAATCCTACTTAAAGTGGCTAAGATAGTTAAAACGAGTAGTCACAGAATCACATGAATCTTATTCAGTGTAACCATATAGGATATCTATGACAATATCTAAAGTATGGAGCACCAACATTGTTTCTTCATTCAATAATCATTCAATAAGTGTAATGAATAGACCAGATTTCAAATCACAGAATAGTAGCCGTCAAGTGGTGCCCCCACTCTCTTAAGTGACCATTGATGTAACTAGATTTAACATAGGAGTCTACCAGTGACCTTTGACCAAGGCTGGCATTATGTAAGTCCAGATGCCAGAACCCAACTGCCACTCTGACATAGCTTGACATTTGGGGTTGGCAAGCAAAAACGATTTTGCTCACTGTTTTACCAAATATCTGATATAATATGAATGTTAGAGTTTTGATATCCACAGGAGTTAGTTAGGTAGGGTAAGGTGAATCAAATACTAGAAAAGGAAGTAGAAATTCCGTTACTCAATAATCTAGCCAACAACAATGAGAAGTGTCACTTTAAATGTTCCTTGCTAAGCTATTTTTTCTTGCTTAGGCAGGACATTTCCATTGTATAGTAAATTCCTTCCTTAAAAGTTCCTTACCAGCTGCTTAGCAAGGAAATGTAGCTAAGGAATGGAGGTATTAAGTAATGGTTTGTTATGCACCGGGCCCCTGGTAATACAGAGGGCTAAGGCTTCAGACATGTAATACGTTCATTGTGGATTCTAGTCTCACTTGGGCCGATCGAGTGGTTTTTTTCTCCAGCGGTTAACCACAATTGGAGCCATTGTTAGGCATTCACGGAGGACTGAAAGAGGTCTATGCCCAAACAAGTGTAGGCCTGTATTTGGAGGCAACCGGGATACCAATCTAACTCCAAGGCTTCTGCATCCGAAATAGTGTTGAGGTAGTTTCAAGTAATCAAAACAAATAAAGAACAAGATTTCGGCGATGAATCATTTCTATTTATACATTTAGGAAACCATATACATGGGCCAGACCGTCAGAAAATGTACAATCGTCATTTCTACATATAGCAAATTAGGCTAAATTAGGCTAAAATGGTAAATACTAGTATATCTTGGTATTTCTGGCATTGCCTTGATTGAAAATATCTGTTTGGTTATGTCACTGTTACGAACCTCTCTCTTATGGGTTAATCTCCGGGATACCTCCGGGATACCTCCGGGATACCTCCGGGATACCTCCGGGATACCTCCGGGATACCTCCGGGATGCCTCCGGATGCCTCCGGGATGCCTCCGGATGCCGCTAGGAGGCCAGGGATCATGGGGATTCTGTTATATGATTATATTACTGTTTTATGGAATATTTCCTTGGGATTTTATATTACATTATTTAGACTTCAAACAGCATTGAGGTTATATGTTTCTCTTATTACTCTGAACTATTATATTTGATGTGTATTTGTATTTCATTATATATTCCTTATTGATATTGAGATACCTTTTATTGCTCAATAAAATATATATCACCTCTCTAAGAACCTTGATGTAAAACCAGGTTGGGAGCAAGGACCCAACCTCATCCTAGGATCTTTCATGGAATAAAGACTGAATTCACAAAGTATTCTTTCTGTACTTTATCGTATCCGGAGGAGCGTTTTCATAAACATAGAATATTATTCACCCATGGCCTTAGAAATGAACATAGTTCTTTTCCCCCATAACCTTTACTAGAGATATGACTATTTCACGAGAAGTAATTTATACGATCACCTTGACTTACAAATATCGATAGTACTTAAGCCTGGAAGAGATCCAGAGTCGAAACACAGAAAGTGCAACACTGGCAGATCATCTCACTGGAAAGAACATAGGCAAGATTCACAACACTGGTGCCGTGAGAGTGAAGGAAACTCACTTATGTGATCACTTCCTAGAACTTGGATTGTCTTTGCTTATACTGGAAGTTTCTTAGGCCTTTTGCTCTTCTTGGACATTTTTGGATTATATAGGCCCGGATCTCTGGACTTGGATCATTTCTGCCCGGAGCTCCGGATTATTTGGACTTATATTTGTTTTGTTGTTTTTTTTTGTTTTTTTTTTATTTTTTTTTTTTTCTCCTTGTTACACGAGGGACACTAGCCGGCTGTGCCCTTCCCTTGTTATTAACTTGGTGAATTTTGTTTTTGTTTAGACTGATCCGTTGGATGGTGTATTCCCTTTACTGGAGGACTGAGGACGCGTCGTTTCTTTTGGAAACAGGGATAATTACTATATTGTAATTTGTTGTTTTTTTTGGTTTTTTTTCTCTTCCTCTAGAGTTGTACTTCAGTTATTCCTTGACTGAGACTTCATTCTAGTACCTTTGAATCGCAATCATGGCGACTAACCTGGAGGAAGGATTAGTAGTCGGTATCCAGTTGGATACTCTAAACACTGCCTTGCAGGACTACATCAGGGATCAAGCTAGGGACAAGGCTACTGTGGATGCAAAACTTGCGGATACTGTGCAGGAAAGAGATGCACATTTGAACACAACTGATCAATTAGGGGATGCCGTCAAAAGAAAGGATGACGCTCTGGACAAACTTCTTAAGGATTTGGATGATGCTAAATTTGAATTGGGACTTTCAAAAAAGAATGTGGATGACGCCATAGTTGATGTTGATTATTGGAAACGTGAGGCCACTACTGTAAAGCGGGAGCTGAAGGGTCTGTCGGATCAATTTATCATGGCTGATGGATCCGATGTCAGGGATTCGGACCTGTGGAAATCTTTGGATTCCCATTCATTGTTCACTCCTGGGCATTATATTAATACTCGACGTTCGACTAAGACGGTCACCATTAAGGCTAAGCCTAGGGCTTCTTTGCCGTTATTTGATTCTGATGGTGAGGAGGACATTGTGGATGTGTGCCCTGTCCGAATCAGGGAATCTTTGGGGTCCACTGCCCCTCTCTGGTCTGAGAAGCCTAAGTGTTCGATGCCTCCATCATTTGAAGGGAAAGAGTGGTACCAATATTTGGTCCAGTTTGAGAACATTGGTACTGCAAATAATTGGACCATGGAAACCAGAAAAAGAGTCCTGTTTTCTAAGTGCAAAGGAGAAGCAGCGAGCGTTGTCAATGACTTTGATATTGTTGATGGTTCCTACCAAGACCTGATCACTATTCTCTGTAGGATTTATGGAGGAGGAACCCCAGAAGATCGGGAGAACACCTTCTATAACAGGAAACAACTTCCTGGAGAGGATTTAAATACGTTTGCAGTGCAGTTGAGATCTCTTATGATATGGGCCTTTCCCGGGGAGAGGTATAGCTTTCACACCCGCCTGCTGATCCAGCAATTCGTCAAGGGCATGCTTGACAAGAAAATAGCATTGGAAGTACATGCAAAACAACCCAAGTCGCTATTTGATGCGCTGGACGTTGCCAACAGGTATAAGAGTGGGATCAAAACCCTGTTTGGGGCAAATGCTAGTTCGGACATTCTCAGCGCGGCGACATGTATCGCGGAATACAATGAAGGAGAATTGGATTCCACAGAAGGAGAGGAGATGGAGGTTCATGCTCTGGGGGATAAGAGGAGATATTTTAACAATAGGAAGGGAGGAAATTGGAAGAATGCGGGTTCTCAGACCCCATATTGTAAATGGTGCGATAACACCGGACACTCGACTTTTACATGCCATCGCTTCCTTGCGGCCAAAGCTAGTTATGCATCAGACCATGCAGTGAATGGTTGCTCGGAACTGGGTAAAAGTGAGGGAAACGAATAGTGGTTGGACTGGATAGGGCCAGCAGTCCGGCCACCGAAGCCCAAAATGGCTCTTCCCAATATACAATGGTGGATGTGAATGATTCCTCAGGACCCCCTTTATTAGGGGAAGGGCCAACCCCTGAAGCACTTGATTTATTACTGGTGAAAGGAAATGAGGAGGGAAATATTTATCATTTGCCAAGCTCGAAAGGAGCTAGGTGGTATGCGCCTGCTTCCTTTCCTGGAGGTGTTTTCCATCGCCTTTTGGTGGATATGGGAGCTTCCATAAGCATTATCAGTGATGACATGTATTCTTCACTGAAAGTGCCTCCACAATTGTATCCTACCAGAGATAGAGTAGTTGCTGCAAATGGAAGCAACATAAATCTCTCAGGCGTGGCTAATTTCCATTTTGGGCTCGGCGAAAGTTCGCACGTCTGGAGGTTCTACGTTGGAAACATACACAGGGAATCTGGAATCCTGGGCTTGGATTTCCAGATGGCAATGGACATGACCTTTAGAAGTAGAACGGGAGAAATTTGTATAAGGGGTAGGAAAACATTTTGTGAGTTTTTATCCAATTCTGGAGCCCTTCGAGTAAATGACCGTACAAAGGTAAAGATGGGCACAGTGACATTGGTATCAGCGACATGGATAGATTCCTCTGAGGGGAAGCTTGAGGGAGACTTTCTGATGGAACCTATCACATATCTGGACAGAAGTAGGAATATTCTGAATTTTCCGACCCTGATTAGGAAAACGCCAGAAAAAGTTTTATTCAACTTGCCGGTGATGAATATTGGTGATGTATCGGTCATCATAGAAGAGGGAGAGATTTTGGGGATTGCAGAGCCTGTGGCCGCTATCGAGGAGTCGAGTGAAGATGGGGTGTCTCATCCATTTGGAGATATTTCTGTCGTTGATTTTGGACTATATGATCTGGCGGAACCAGCTGTTCCGATTGATTCAATGGTTACCAATGATATTTCCGGTGAGGACAAGCCTGGCACCTACACTCTTCCATCATATCTGGAAGACTTAGTACAAAAAAGTGATTTGGCGTCAGAGGAAGATAGAAATATGGTTCGGATAGATCTTCTGCAGTTTGCTGACATCTTTCAGAAACCGGGCGGTGACCTGGGTAGGACTGATTATGTGAAACATGGAATTGATACGGGCACATCGGAGCCTATCAAACAGAGCTATCGAAGGCTACCAATTGGAAGAAGGATAGTTGTAGAACAGGAGTTGGAGAAAATGTTGAACAAAGGCGTAATTTCCCCGAGTGATTCTCCATGGTCTTCCCCGATTGTGTTGGTAAAAAAGAAAGATAACTCTATCCGTTTCTGTGTGGACTACAGACGATTAAACAACATCACTAAAAAGGATGCGTTTCCCCTCCCTAGGATAGATGAGAGCCTGGATGCTCTAGGAAAGAATGCATATTACTCCACTCTTGATTTGGAATCTGGCTACTGGCAGGTTGAGCTCGATGATGACGCGAAGGAAAAATCCGCTTTTGTCACCCATATGGGGCTATTTAAATTCAATGTAATGGCGTTTGGGCTATGTAACGCCCCGGCGACATTTGAAAGAATGGTGGAGAATATGCTTCAGGGTCTTCGTTGGAAGCATTGCGTGGTTTATCTTGACGACATTATTACCTATGGCAAGACTTTACACGAAGCAAGACTCAACTTGATGATAGTTTTGGAAAGAATCAAGAATTTTGGACTAATATTGAAGCCAAAGAAGTGCGTCCTATTCAAATCATCGGTGAAATTCCTGGGAAGAGTGGTAAATGCCACAGGTTGTAAAGCGGATCCAGAGAAGATTGATGCTATTACACATTGGCCTATACCAGCCAACATCAAGGATATTCGTTCCTTCCTCGGTTTGGTAGGTTACTACCGAGATTTTATACCTGATTTCGCGGAAATAGCTGAACCGCTGTTTGAGGCTTTACGCGATCATAGAAAGTTTGAGTGGAATGAAAACTGGGAGAGGGCCTTTAATATTCTTAGGAATGCTCTGGTCTCGGATCCTATTCTTGGATATCCCACCGAGGACGATTTGTTTGTTCTTGATACAGATGCTAGCAATTTTAGTTACGGTGCTGTGTTATCGCAGATACAGGATGGAACTGAAAAAGTTCTCTGCTACTATTCCAAATCACTTAAACCCACACAGCGAAACTATTGCACCACACATAGAGAGTTATTGGCTGTGATTAAAGCGTTAGGGAAGTTCAAACACTTCATTTGGGGTACGAATTTCATTATTCGCACGGATCATTCTTCATTGAAGTGGGTCTTGAACTTCAAAGACGCAGATGGGATCTTGGTGCGTTGGCTATCGATCTTGGCTTATTTCGATGTGGACCATACAAAAATTGTTCATCGTGCTGGAAAACTTCATGGCAATGCGGATGCATTGTCGAGATTGGATAAATTGAGGAAATGTAAGAACGTCGATTGCATTACATGCAGAAAGAAGAATACAGAAATGCTGTCAGAGATATGTACAGTATTCACGGGTTCCGAGGCTACATGCTCTGAGACGGATAACCCGGAGGAATATCAACTTGGATCGCTAGACGAACTTCAGGAACAAAAGGGAGTAGTATATCAGGATATTTTGCCCTGTTCTCATGAAGAAATGGTTAAATTCCAGGATGACGATCCTGTCGTTTCCAAACTAAAGTCACTGGTGGAAACCAAATCTAGATTGTCACAAGAGGAGCTTCAGATGGAAACTCGAAACTTTAAGATTTTATATGCAATGATCCCTAGTATGTTTTTACAACATGGGGTTCTCTGTGTAAGGTTGAGGAAGGACCTTCGTGATATAGACGTGATTGTGGCACCTAACTGGGTCAGGTCATCATTATTTCACATGCTACATAGTTCTCCTCAGGGTGGACATTTCGGTACCAAGAAGACATTGTCTCGGATTAAACAGATCTTTCATTGGCCATATATGAAGGATGACTTGATACGATGGATTAAGGATTGCGAAACTTGCAGATTGACCAAGGATTCTCCGGCGAAAGGAAAGACTCCTTTACACAATGAGATTACAGGAGCAAGGTTCGAACGAATAGCTCTGGACATAGCTGTGGGACTGCCGGAAACATTACGGGGAAATTGTTGTATTATGGTCATACAAGACTACTATACAAAGTATGTGGAAGCCTTCCCTATGCCTAATTGGCAGGCAGATACCTGTGCCATGTCTCTCATGGAAGGTTGGATCCTAAAATTCGGGGCCCCAATGAGAATTCATTCAGACCGAGGAGCCAATTTTACATCACTCCTATGGAAGGAATTATGTAAATTGATGTCGATAAGGAAGACATACACCAATTCGTACAGGGCGGTTTCCGATGGAATGGTAGAACGCTTTAATCGTACGATGAAGGTAGCCTTATCTGGCTTGGCCTCTGAGAATGAGAGGAACTGGGACCAGATTCTTCCCTACATTACCTATGCATACCGGTGCAGCAAGCACGAATCCACCGGTTGCTCACCTAATCTCCTCACGTTTGGAGAGGAAATAGGAATGGTCCCCGCAGTGGTCTACAGGGATTATGATGAAGAGTTCAAATATAAATGTGCTCCGAATCTGGTTGAGTACATTCGGGAGAATCTATTGAAAGCTCATGCATTCGTGACAAGCAATCTGATGAAATCTGTACAAGCTCAGAAGAAAGTGTATGACAAGGGGTTGTTGGCTAGATCTTTTCTCCCCGGACAAAAAGTCTATAAGTTTATTACCGTGAAGAAACCACTTTGTGGACGATGGGAAGGCCCTTATACTGTAGTCGAAAGACTGAATGAGTGGACCTATCTTATCAGTACAGGCATGCATAGAATGGCAAAAGTGCATGTGGATTATCTAAAGCCTCATCTTTGTCCTGGGCAGCAAGAGGTATCGAATTCTTGTCCTGCAAAAAGTGAAACCAAAGAAGTGGATATTAAATTGCCAGAAAGTGCCAGGAGAACTAGGACTCGGGTGGTTAGAGCGCCCTCAAGGTATGGATTCTCCGGATTAAAGTTGGCTCCCTAAAATCAACTGATTCATGGGAAGGTTAGGGAGTAATCTTTGATTTATTCATTGTCACTGGAGAGTATCATACACACGTAAAGCAGCTCTTGGTGAGACACATAGAGTGGAACTTGAAATGGTGGATTTACGGCCAATTCTGAAACCATTTATTTTATTTTGTTTTATCAACTAAGATTATTGTATCAATTAGATACATGTGTTTGTACATAGAATGTCCTGGAACCTCTTTTTCCACGAGTTATTTTGGACCCCCCTGAGTGGAAGGATCTCCCGGCTACTCCGTCCTGGACTCCCCGTCAACACCGTGGTGAGGAATGGCGGGATGGATACGTGTACGCCGGGTACATAGGCTTATACGCCTCTTTAAAACTGATTTTTGCAGAGGTGGATAGGAACATTATCATCATTTGAAAATTTTGTGCTATCGGAATATATGGCATTGGTTTTGCTGCTATTGATATAGTCATCAGTGATGTTCGTGCATCGTAATTGGGAATTGTCTGTCTGTCCCTATGAAAATCAACAGGCCAGCGCGTTGCGTTGGCCATTGCCATGGCTGACCTTAGTGACTCGCCGTGTTGTCATGGCGCGGGCCATTGTGAGTAACGTACCACTGCCTGCAGCGCTTCCATTCACGATCACGCCAGGGAAAATGAGTAGTATACGGGAATGTTCATTTTTCTATGGCTTGCTATTCATTTATTCTTAGTCTGTATAAATAGTTTCTACTGCGGGAATTGACACCTGAATTGATCTCCTGCCAAAGACTATATAAGGCGTGAGGACACTGACTGTCACTCATCTTCCCATGAAACTTCAGTGGAGACCCCTCAGACCTCGTGTTTGTGTTAGAAGATTCAACGAACTCGTGCTCTCCTGACTACTGTTTGGAATCATGTCGGACTTGTCTAGTGATGAGGAGTTCTGTAGAGACAGAAAAACCAAGTTCACGAACGAGAGATCATCTATCTCGTCCGTATCAAAGGAAACTGGAGGTAAACATAAGTCCAAGACGGATTCCGGAGGAGTGCGTGCTGGAAAACGTACAGAAGGTCGGTCCTCGTCTGCCGAAAGGCATGACTCGGCCGCTGTTGTTGAACCTCGAAGAATCTCTGAGGAATATGTGGATATTGTTAGACCAACAGTAGCCAAAATAAGGAAGCCGGACAATTATAGAACTGGAAGGTGTGTGCCCGTGTGTGATGACGAGTGTGACAGTGAGACGGAGGAGATGATTTATTTCAATGAGACGGAGTCCACTCTTATTGAAAAGTATGAAGGCTGGATTAGAGGAATTTTGGCACGATGCCAAGATTTGCCGGAGGATGTGAAGCGTGACATGGAGGCACTGGCTTTCTCGGGACATGAATCTGGGGGAACTTGCCCCTATCTCAGATGCGAAGGAAAAAGGTTGTTTAATAAACTGTGCTGGCTGCGACATGTTGCTGAAAATCATCTACCCAAAAGATGGGAGTATGTATGTGTGATAAAACATAAGGATGTCCCGTGCAGAAAGAGGCAGCTAAGAGTCGTTTCGCTCGTTCGCCACATGATGTGGGAGCATAATATATCTCAACCCAATGCAGCTATTCGTTGCTACAATAACGCGCAAAGGTACCAGAATTTGTCTAACAATCCAGACTGGAGACTGTATGACGCAACTGAGGTCACTAGCAAAAAGAGGATAGCTTCCGAATCGGCTGTGTCTAAGAAGGAGAAAGTCCTTAGCATGCCACTAAACCTGGACTGCGTAGTGAGGGAGGATTCACCTGTGGCTAAAGAACTGGAAGCACTGGGAGGCTCTGATATCAAGTCTGTGAGTCTATTGTCTAAGACTGAGACTGCCCTTCTGTCCGCGCATAAATTATTTGCTGAGTGTGTGACAGCTATTCATGCTGATTTTGACTCCATCGCCTCGTCCAGCAAGGCATTACTGCAGTACAAAGAGGAGAATAGTAACATCAAGGATGATTTACTGGATGCCAAGCTACAACTCGAACTTTCTAATCATAGCCAAAGCATTCTTGAAGTGGAATTGAAAGTAGCCAGGGAGAAACTGGATGAACAATCCATCGACCTGGAAAGACAGGAGAAAGAGATTCAGTCCCTCCGGACTCGACTGAGCTCCCCAGGCAAGACATCAGTCTCGAGCAGCAGTACAGGTGAGACCAAGCCAGCAATAACTATTCCAGGGTTGTCAGACGAGGCTACCGCCTCTATCATGGCACTGATCCGTCGCTCGTGAACAGACTATGTTTCATAATATCGGCTGAGTATATAATTTCTGATCTCAGGGTTGTTGGACCCATGTGTTAACCGTTCGCAACTGTTCAGTTAAAGACACTTAAACGTTGGTATTTCATACCTCTCAAAGTTTGTTTTTTTTTGTGTGGTGCTATTTTTCTTGACATTCGTTGATGTCTGTTGATCGTTACATTTATTGTTTCTTTTCACATTATGGTGTTTTCATCTTGAATAAAATTTCATAATTCCTGGAATATGTTCTGTGTCTTTATAAAATTTTATTTTCCTTGGTTAGGGGGGAGTGTTACAAACCTCTCTCTTATGGGTTAATCTCCGGGATACCTCCGGGATACCTCCGGGATACCTCCGGGATACCTCCGGGATACCTATGGGATACCTCCGGGATGCCTCCGGATGCCTCCGGGATGCCTCCGGATGCCGCTAGGAGGCCAGGGATCATGGGGATTCTGTTATATGATTATATTACTGTTTTATGGAATATTTCCTTGGGATTTTATATTACATTATTTAGACTTCAAACAGCATTGAGGTTATATGTTTCTCTTATTACTCTGAACTATTATATTTGATGTGTATTTGTATTTCATTATATATTCCTTATTGATATTGAGATACCTTTTATTGCTCAATAAAATATATATCACCTCTCTAAGAACCTTGATGTAAAACCAGGTTGGGAGCAAGGACCCAACCTCATCCTAGGATCTTTCATGGAATAAAGACTGAATTCACAAAGTATTCTTTCTGTACTTTATCGTATCCGGAGGAGCGTTTTCATAAACATAGAATATTATTCACCCATGGCCTTAGAAATGAACATAGTTCTTTTCCCCCATAACCTTTACTAGAGATATGACTATTTCACGAGAAGTAATTTATACGATCACCTTGACTTACAAATATCGATAGTACTTAAGCCTGGAAGAGATCCAGAGTCGAAACACAGAAAGTGCAACACTGGCAGATCATCTCACTGGAAAGAACATAGGCAAGATTCACAACATCACCATTGCCTTGATTGAAAATATCTGTTTGGTTATATCACCATTGCCTTGATTGAAAATATCTATTTGGTTATGTCACCATTTTGTCATTGCATATGAAATTATTATAGCATACCTAGTGGTTTTGATACTTTAAAGGACGGGAAAACTAGAAAGACGTGTACACGGTTGTATGATTTATTATTATAAGATCTACTAACTGTGTGATGAAGAGTACTTAGGTATCTTTAGATAGATCTATATAGATCAAGTTGTATTTTGTGCCTATTCTTGTACATGCAATGACACCATGGTATTGCATTTTGTCACCATATATAAACATTTTGTCTTAAATCTGGGCTATTTGAGAGAATGGTAATGGTACATTTTCTCACACCGATACATGCACATATATCTATGACCTTTGTTCTTTGTATGCAAAAAGGCCATCAGGATGAAATCCATCATGCAATAGATCAATGACCCAGTACTATTTAGAGTTTCATGCTACAACAGGCTGAGTAGAATGACATTATTCTATTTACCAAGTCCTTGACCTAGCCTACTAATGTCTTCATCGCCAGCGGAATGACATTAACTCTCAGTAGTCTCTTCTTGGGGAGGGCATAT
Organism: Sthenelais limicola; assembly: GCA_942159475.1. NCBI lineage: Eukaryota > Metazoa > Annelida > Polychaeta > Phyllodocida > Sigalionidae > Sthenelais > Sthenelais limicola. The sequence goes on along the minus strand of OW804099.1, from coordinate 98,037,028 downwards.
CGGCGTCAGAATATGTTTGCCTTCACCAAGCCCCTCAAAAAACCCACACGATTTAAATGTAATAAGCATGGATCAATGCGACTGCATTTCTCAGCTCGTCCACACAAAGCAACCACACACTTAAACCCTGCACACACACGGCCGATCTTTTCCCCACTTACCCCCCGATTTGGGTCTTCCGATGAATCCTATGATTTCATTTCCAATCCTGGTTTATGTTATTTCAAAAACATAAACCGAGATTTGAAATGAAATTATAGGATTCATCGGAAGACCCAAATCGGGGGGGGGGGGTGAATCGGGGAGAAAATCGGCCGTATGTGGGCAGGGTCGTACACGTACACCGTGCACCCTAACTCTCTCTCTCTCAATTACACACACATGTGTACACTCATACACACTCACTCACACCTCCTCTCTCACTTCTAACTTCTTCTTTTTTCAAACCTTCGTCTCTCACACACCTTCTCTACTCATATATAATATCCCTTGTATTTATATTTTCCAGCTTAATTTAGCAGAATGTATTACTAAATATGTAAAGCTGTTGGTTATACATTGTCTGACGACCTGACCCATAAGTATTCTTGTTTGCCTTTATTGAGGACCTATGGGTTATATCAGGAATATGTCTCCATCTAGGCAGGTTTTCAAATCCCCCTGACCCTATCTTAATTCATTTCTATACCATTACTTAACTCAATATTGTGACTCAGAGGTAATGATACACTGATACTATCTATTTTGTCTATCTTGTTCATTAGTCGGGCATGGCCATGAAAATAAATATTCCATAGATAGATAATAAATCTAGTTTATTCAAGCTCAGTGCATTTTTAATAGTTGTCAACCCACTCCTATAGCAGTGACCACTGATTTATAGACCATCAATTTGATCGCAATGACTAGATAAAATATTACGAGCGCATTCTTGGGTTATTCATCTGTTTCTCTATTGATATCACAAATTATGGTGCAACATCAAAATCTGAAAGAATTACAACTGTTTGATTCCTTGACGCTGGATCCTTTCATTTGATAATACCAACATTTCCTTCGTTATCTACGATTTTGGCATGTTGTCGCTTTGATCTTGGTTTGATGCAGAACCGGTTTCAGATTCACAATTTGGGGCATTGTTACTGCTATGTGATACGTGCTATAAAATTTACTATATCTAGGTGAAGTCGTCAGAAAATGTACAATCATTTGACTAAATTATGCTAAACTGGGCCGAAAAATCATCAATACTAGGTAAAGCCCAGTATGTTTCGTATTGCCTTGATTCAGAAAGTCTCTTTGCTTGTAAAGAACTGTATTTTAAACCTTATTTATGTCCTAAATTTGTGCTGTGTGAGAGCGGTAGGGGAAAGTGAATTGTATATTTTCTGGGGACTTCACCCATCTGTTCAGAAAGATGTATCGGGGGAGGAGCAAAGAAAAGCTAGCGTTAAAACCAGGCTATGAGAAACTCGCTGCTATGCAAAACTCAACGGGTCTTTTTGCAGTAAAGTATGTGTCTTTATGCTCAGGATAAGCTCTACCCGCAGGTCTACATGCTTAATGTACATGTGGTGAATTGAAGGTCTTGATATATGCATTGTGTTTTGTCATTCATTCTCAAGGCGACGTTGCCACGTCAGACGAGTTGCTCTAGTCACGTTCTGTCATTGTTTAAATTCCCCTCGAAATAGTAGTGGGTGAGGTCGCCTGAAAATGTACAACTGGCTTCAATATATGGGTCGGATTTTCAGAAAATGTACAATTCACCTTCACCAATCCTCTCAAATAACCCACATCTAAGACAGAAATGAGCTTCAAAATGCAGTTTAACATAACAAAACAGATACTTTAGATCAATGCGATACCAAATATACTCAGATATACTCAGTATTCATCATTTGTCAGCCAAATTTAGCAGGATGTACTGAATATGTAGACCTACCAATTGTACATTTTCTGAAAATCTGACCCATATACTTACCAGCAATACTTTAACATTAACTTAATGATGTCATTATTCTACCATGTACAGAATGACATTGTATGTGTCTTACAAGAAGTATAATTATATCATCAACTACAGGCCGATCTAGTTGTCCCTTGCCTCGTCCTCCTTCCACAGCAAAAAATCTCGGATCAATCCCGAGGCAAAAACAGACCGTGTCAGCATGCGACCATTCTGTTAGACGATCGTCATTCCACCAGCACACACTTCCCTATCCCATCAACAATTGCGTGTTCCACTTGCTGGTATCTCAGATACATCAGATCGTTGGTACTTGTGGGTCAGATTTTCAGAAAATGTACAATTCACCTTCACCAATCCTCTCAAATAACCCAAATTTCCGACGAAAATAAAGTTCAAAATACAGTTCAACCTAACCAAACAGATTGCTAGAACCAATGCAATGCCAAATATACTCGAATTTACCTAGTATTGACCAAACTGCAGCCTAATTTAACAGAATTTACTAAATGTGTAGTGCTGCCAATTGTACATTTTCCGAAAATCTGACCCATGTGTATGAAGATGCTACATGAAGTAGCATGATGATATCACCAGGTTTACTTTATGACATGTCATGTGATGAGAATCAATGGTTATTTTTAACATTTCAAGCTGCCACGCCATAAGAGGAGATTTCCCTACTCATGTTTTTGTCCGCATAATGTGCTTTATTTAAACGTGCATTGCGTCTCAACTTCTTATGGCTTAATGGACCTATCCTAGCTAAACTACAACCTAAAGATAAGGTTGCGCACAATTCATGTATCATTCTATTCACTAAGAATAAAAACGATCGTTTGTCCAAAACAGTTGTTATCCAAGCACATAAATTCCACCTTTTAGTCTCTGTCAGTTGCATTTATGTTGCAGTTGCTTTCTTTAATTTTCTAAGTTGCAGTTGCTTTCTGTCATAAATGAAGAACACATAGCATACCTAGTGATTTTGATACTTTACAGAACGGGAAAACTAGAAACACCCAAGGTTGTATGATTAATTATTATAAGATCTACTAACTATGTGATGAAGAGAACTTAGGTATCTTTAGATAGATGTACAAGTTGTATTTTGTGCCTATTCTTGTACGTGCAATATTTGTCGTTTAATAACTTTCTATGCTAGAATACAATCCTTATGGCATTACGCTTTTTCATTTGCAATTTGTGTACTGTTTTCCCTAAAAGTGGATTAAAAAGAATGAGTAAGATAGTTTTGATATGGCTAGTGCACATTCTAAGTCTAACATAATAAGGATAGCTACTATTCGGACGATCTTTATCGAGATGGACCCATCACTGCCATGAACGGTGCTGGGACAATAGGCAGAGACTAAAGAGATTAGTAGCCTCCATTTCGGCCTTGCTGGTGCACTGTTTGACTAAACCTTAATAGCAAACATAATTTAAATTGGCGAAGGACTTTGTCTATGTTATTATATCAAATGGCCCTATATACGTTTTGAATCGATCGAGACGGAGGGTCAAATCGTACGACACCCCGAAGGGGTGGAGTACGATTTGACCCGACGTCGAGATCGATTCAAAACGTACAGAGGGCCATTTGATATTTATTTCATACGTAATTAAAAAGCGAAGACTATTTTAATGACATTTTACCTTGGCTTCCTTATCGGAACTTAGCTTGAAAACTTTCGAAACGTGCAAGGCAGCGCTACACAGCAGAGCGCAACGTCACCAAGTGCGCAACGTCGGCAAACCAATGAAATTGTGTCATATTGGTCACGTGTTTATGCCCCGCTCAAATAGCACACATGTGCTATTTGACATTTCGAATAGCATCCCCGAATAGCACCCGTGAAATCGCACACGTATGTAATAAATGCTGCAAAGATACCTGCAAAGTATATATAATTACAATGCACGTATGGCGCCAAACCATGTAGCGCCCGGCAATCATGACACATTTCGAAAATAATTATGTTAAGCTTTGAGGAACAAACCAATTGTAATCTGTTCACAGCCATTTCACACCATTTCGCCTTTCATAAACAAATGTTTCCTTTCAATCTAGTCCGTCTACACTGTTTTGTATCCAGCTCCTTATCTAAAGGAAGAACCAACTGTACTGCCTCTGATAGGGTAGTCACAGTGCATGGAATCATCTTAAATCCTAATAAAGAGATTGTGCAAAATTGGTTTCCCATTAACATTGTCATCAAAAACGTTGTTAACGAATTCTCCCAATACAAACTGATTTTACCTTGCAACACTATTGCAGAAGAATACTAAACAATAATTTTAGTACTATCAATTTAGCGTGTATGGCTCCCATTTACTGATTCCAACTTCTAAGCCATCAGAAGAATAAAAAACAAGAAACATCTGTCGGAATTATGACAAATTCTTCCATTGAACAGATATGGGAAACATGCCTCATCCTTTTGTGAATCATTCTTCATGGACATAAACTCATCACAACCTCTCTCTTTACTACAGTCCCCAACACACACATGTCGTCATCCCAAGATGTTGAGGACACAATTCGTACCCTATATAACCTCAGCAAACAATAGTTTTACTTCCTTCAGATAAGGGAAACACTAGCTTCAACCCAATAATCCTTCAAGCTAGGCATATGCGTAGGCTGATTCAAGTCCCTTGTTGCGTCTTATTTCTCAACCTCGCTTAACGTCAATGTATCGATTCATTTAAATCCAATTTCTTCTGCCGCTGCCGGCAAGTATTTTCTGTCTGTTTTCAATTCCAGTCCGCCCTCAGCTGTCGCATTTTCTTTTTCCATTCATTGCATTCTAATTCCTTTATCTCTCCCTCCTTCCGCCATCTATAATTTACTCGTTTAAACACTCGGCTTTGCCAAACGAAAAGGGAAGAGAATTAACACCAATGCAGTTAGTCAACGCCTTTTTATTTATGCTTCACTCTTCCTGACAATCCTTCTCTCTAAAAATGCTCTCCTGGGAGGAAGATCATTGCTTTTATTTTAAGTTCTTCTATTTCTCCTTTACTCCGTATAAAATCCATGTTTCAAGGCCCTGCTTCCAAAATTGGGGGATTTTGACATTTACATTGAAATAAAAGCGATTTGTACGTGTACACTGTATGTACAAGTTATTTGCATGTTAATATAGGCGCAGGTGTTCATTTAATCTACATGCAAATACATCATGAAAGATGAAGAAAGGGGAACACTAAGCCGACTGACGGATTAGAAATTCGGTCAGAAATGGGTTCGGTGCGTCCCACATCTGAATTCAATCGGTTGGCCAACTGATTGATCTTTTATCCCAAATCCGTCGGCCAGTCGACGAAGTGCCTCGTCCGATTCGAAGGTCTAAATAAATAAATCTCAAGATGTAAGTTTAACCCAAAACAGTTTAAATAAATAGATGTATGTCGTTGGAAATACTGGCTTTTTCTACGCCGCGCATCTGAAGTCTGAGACCATTTAAGTAATCATTCATAATCACCACAACATCTCATCTCAATCGTACACGTCAAACCTTTCTAGTTTATTCAAGCCATGTAGTCAGAGCCTTAGATTGAAATGATTGGTTATTACCTATGTTGTATTTGTTGGTATGGGTTGTTTTACGCAGTCCTTTATGGTCATGGCTTTAATTTGTTATTATTCCCATTCCCTATTGGTATCAATTAATATTTGAAAACATCTGCTGTATACATTTATGTTGGTACTATTTCAATTAAAATGGCATTGACACAGAATAATACATGTCCACCTGTGTATTGTGAAGGGAAAATAAACTATTTCTTTACAAAAGTAAATATACTTTCCTTATTTGTGGATAACATGTTGTATTTATATTTTCCAGGTGAGTTTACTTACGGCTGCTGATTACGTACCGGAAGTGGTAAGTTCTGCGTAGTTTGTCAAGATTTGAAGGACTCGTAAGCGTCAAAGTGGTGAGATTCATCTATGCGAATATCCCTCACGTTATCTGACCATCGAAAGTTCTGTGGATTATGTGCTCCTTAACCTAAATGCCCCCAAATCCATTTAAGTATTCAAGATGATATATCTATATTGTTATCAAGTAAGGTTTTGGGGTGTACCTTACCTTCTGCTGAGAAAGCATCCACATTTTAGTTGGACATGACAACGGGACAATCAGAGAATAACGCGAACCCAGGGAACATTTTTTTATATATTGTTATAGGTTTTCTACTACATCTTGATTTCTTTTTATATATTTATATAACTTGTATATCATGCTTCTCCAGAGTGGTCTTCCAGCAAAAAGCTACGTGAGCCTAAACAGATACTAGAATAATACAACGTAGATATAGCTTATACAATCAGTAATAACATGGTAGGCTTCTTAGGGAGGACACTATGCCACCAACAAAGGAGGCCAGAGGACTCATTCTGAGATTATGGTCGCTGAATTCAGCAGTAATCCTTTAAAACTCTTTTGAATGCTTTGAGTGCAACTCCCGGTGTGTATTAGGGTCAAGCTTGTTATGTCGGGGTACTTTCTAGAAAAATAATAGGCAGGCGTGATAAATACTACACAACAATCAGATGATATAATGGAGTCCCTTGTTGTATCTTTAAGCGCACTAACTGGTAGTGCATATTTGATTTACTATACATGGATGAAGTCGCCAGAAAATGTACGAATCGACTTCACCAATAATCTCAAATAGCCCAAATGTAAGACAAATATAAGGGTTAATACAGTTCAACATGACAAAACAGACTTTTCAATCAACGCAATACCACATATATTTTCAAATGTACCTGTAAATGTATAAGTTTCAGCCTAATCTAGCAAAATGTACTGAATGCATAGCTGCCGATTGTTCATTTGTTGGCAACTGCACCCTTAAGGGTGGTCTCCACTGGCTGCGGTAAGCTCTGTGGTAAGCTCTGCGGTAAGCCTTGCGATGGTGCTGTGTTGGTGAGAAGTGGCGAGTTCCTGAGTACATGATTCACTGACCATGTAGGCAAGGACCTCGTCATTCCTCACCATCTACAGAACCAGCACAAACCATCGCAAGGCTTACCGCAGAGCTTACCCATCCAGTGGAGACCCCCCTTTACCCTCATCAATAAGTATGAGCTATAACTAACTAATCGGGCAGAGTCAAGCATTAAATACAATTAACTTCGTAGATAAAATAAAGTCTCCTTAATTATTTTCCGCATCCCTATACATATATATCAATCCGTTGCAGTAGTCAATATCATTAAACTATTAATGTCCTCGGTTTCTTTAGTCCCTAAAAGCCTTCATTACGAGACTTTGGTCGGCCACAAAATAGCTGAAAAACAAATAAAGCTAATTGCCTTTCCGATGGGCAATAAAAAAGAAGTTAGGTGTTGAATGGCCAGACAAATAAACGTTGCTATCTCCATTAAGGCTTACAATGCAGTTGCAAATGATGGAACTACTCTGTTCATTTACCTAAGCTTCCCAGAAAAATGCAAGGTAATAAAGCCAGCGTTTTCTCTTTACCCATTTACTCAAGGCTTAAATGGCCTGGATGTGCTTTTGCCCTCTTGTATTTGGAGAGCGGGCGGAGTCTTAATGGTTCTTCAAATCCCCATCCCTTAGCCTTTTCCAATGATCAATACTTTTAGGTTTATTTTTATTGAGCGAAGAAGAGATGGCATTACCGCAAATGTCTTTAATTAATGGCTGATTCAGTTGAAAGGACGATGGTCTTCTATGAGTGGAGCCGACATGGGGAAGTCTAGGGGGTAGGACTGTTTGAAGGAAATCCTAATATACGAGTGAAGCCGCCAGAAAATGTACAATTTGCCTTCACCAATCCTCTCATATGGCCCAAATTTAAGGAACAACTAAAGTTCAAAATACAGTTTTACATGGCCAAACAGGTTTTTTTTGATTAACGCCCAGCATCCAAATAAATTAAAACATACCTAGTATTTATCATTCCTCAGCATAATTCAATAGCACTTACTAAATTTGTTGAGCTGTGATTTGTACATTTTCTGACGACCTGACCCATATTATATGCACTATAATCTGAACACAAACAGTCTGTGCGATCAACTAAGTATAGGATGATTAAAGATATATGCGGGTGTCAACACCCACGCCACCTAGCGGCTCCTATTTTTCTTTGAAATATTCCATTATAATCATAAGTTGAGATGTATTTGTGCACCATTTTCAATATCTACAGGGTTTATTTTTATTACAGCAGTTTTGGGTCATGTTTTTTAGGATTCATTTTCATTGATTATGCTGCTTGATTACTAAATTTGGGTGATGTGGTCAATTTCAAATGACCACAACTTTTTTTTAACCACGTCAACATACTGTTTTTCTTTGGTAAATCTGTAGCATAATATACCAAATATATGTGTAGAAAGTATTAATGAAAAGTCACTGATCATTATTTTTTTATATAATGAAATGTGAAGAAAAACACATTTTTCCATAGACTTCAATGCTAAAGCACTGTTATTTTTAAGTGGCTGTAGAAAAAAAAGTAAGTCGATGAGATGTACTTTTTTTTTCATTTCTTGCTTTCTTATGTAGTCAGGAATGATCCCTGAACGTTTCATAAAAAAGTCACCGACCAATTTTTTTTCCATTGAACACCCGCATATACCTTTAATTGCAATTGGGTATTATTTTCCCACTGGTATTTTCCTAATGGTAATATGCCAACACGCGACGGCGGAGGCACTGCACAAAAGGTTTCACTACGATGAAGTATTTTGTGCAAGATGAAGGACTCTTGCAACCTATGCCCGAGATCCTCTCCATATCCACTCCAAATCCTGAGTGCATGTCCTTGTCAACCACTTGAGCACTGCACAACAACTGCCCAATACTGAGGACCTTTGGGCTTGCATAATCGTACTTAATGCTTGATTCTTATAGAATCATTTGCTGTGCTCCGCTGGATAAACAGATATCTTTTTATTGATTTTATTTTAAAGCTACATTCTCAGTTAACCTCAGTATAACCAAAATATTTTCTACATTTTCGTTCATTCTTTTTCAACCTATCTAAAAGTCATTCGACCGAAATTCTTGAGGATTCTGTCTAAAACGGCCTCATTTTTATTTGGAGGACCCGCCCGAATCCATCCTTATGATGACTTCACTTATTATCGCTCACCGGCGGCTCTACTTAAAATTCTTGTATATTTATAAACATACAACAGCAGCACAATATTGATGAATACAGTCCTATGAGTCATAATATGAGTAAATTTGGTCCGATATCTGAGAATGCAGCTTTAACTAGGGGTTTATATAGATCCCTCTGGGAGGGTTTTTCATCTGATGTCAATGGTATATTTCTAACAAATTATGGGATACATTAATTAATTACAGCAACAAAGAGAACTATATAATATAATACATAATACGAGCCAGTAATCTTGCCACAGGTATATCTATATGTGCTTCTACTTTACGAATACAACTTAATTTCTATCACTTATTGCTATTTCTGTTCCCATTACCGATGTCATCCCTATCCAATTGTTCAACATCCTCAGTACAGTACCTCAAACAAAGTATACATTATAAGGAGGCTCACAACTGTCTTTTGTATTGTAATAGATTGTCATATTCATATTCATATAAGAAATCAGCCTTCATCAATGAATATCCTTTAACCATTTAGAAATGTTAACAACGGAGCAAGCCCTCCTTGACGATGTTGCTTTCCCGCTATAGAAGTACTTCCATAACAGTATAGCACCCCCTTCCAAACAACATGCATAATGTAATAATAAATCAATTAACACCTCTTTCCTGTGGAATACACAGCCACCTACCCCACCCCGCCCCATTGGACAACTAGAAGAACTGTGTTCCCTCCCCACCTGAATGCTGGGCTTCCCCTTAAACCCAGCCTGGGATCCATGATCCATTCCTTGTCGGTCTTAATGAGGCTGATTCAACTGCGGGTGGGTGAGTGAGCACAATAAAAAGTACCCTACAGAAATAACCTTTGCTGCGTGACACATTCATTCCAGTGTTTATGACCTTCTTAATACATTTACGTCCCTACTATTTCTCTCTCATATCCCCTTAAGCTTCCATTACCCTTCCCTCCAATGCCATTTCTCCCTCTAATTCACTGTACTACTGACCGTAACCTATTTGGCAACATTTCCATATACTACTAAGGGATGGGTTTGGTACAACTAGGTTCGGTATATTTCACTTTGTGCAACTTGTATGTCTCATGCCCTCATACTGGTGCTATAAACCATGTCACACCTCAGGTCAAAACTTCCAAGGGAAATAAGAGGCTTTTGCATTTGTACTTAAGCTCATTTTCGTCTATTTTGTATCTAGATTAAAATATTCGTCGATGAAAATGAGCTTTAATTCGAAAGGAAAAGCGTCTTGGAAGTTTTGACACGGGTTTTTGACGTGGTAGTGGATATATATCGAGCTTAATCCTGAGTTTTGGATGAGTTCCTCTAGTTTGAAGATTAAAATAACTTTACTGAAGAGTTTTGACTCCTAATCACTGATCTCTTATTATATTTGTTAATTCTTCGTCTCAACTCTTTAATGCAACCAGTGTTTGCGGCTGAAGTATATATATGCGTGACTTCTAAATTATATATTTAATATTGGGAGAAGTATTCTTTTAAGATAAACCATAAATTGAGCAATCAATCAGTGTCATTTTTAATAATATGTAATACTTATCTAATCAAGGCTAAATAATTATAAATATTTATATCTAATATAATAGGACAATGCGCAGTATGCGTCTCCTGTTAAGATTAATCACATAGATATTGTTAGAGATTTATTACCTCATCTAGATTGTGTTGTTAACCATGTAAGGTTTTTTCTTACATCAAGGGCAGAGAAATATGAGCTCACCCGTCTCCAAGGCGACGGATAAGCAAAAAGCGGGCCCTCGTGTACGCAAATAACTAATTTATTAACATCGGAAGAGTAGGCTTTTTACTCAGGAAACCTTGGTATTGTGTATTGTATTTTCAGCACACGTAATGGCCTTCTTGTTTTATTACATGGACCTTGGAAATAGCCTTTGTATTGGTTCGCTATATGAACATGCAATTAATATAATCAAATAATCAGTACAATCGGCCTCCCTCATCCTCCTTCCTTTTCCCTCCACCATAGTTAATACTGCATATTAACATTTGCTCCATTTTCACCTTGTCTACTGTAATGTTATGCCAACATATAGTTTTTATCGCCCATGAATAATTGTTCTAGCGATATCGTGCCTCCATTACGTCGTATGTGATATTTGACAGTCGTTTCTGCAGGCAGTAGTATACTGTGGTAGACCAGCAGACAGTATACTACAGTTGATCTGGGACAGTATACTATGGTACTACGAAACACATATAATGACTTGACCTTGTATATTCCTGCTATTTCTTTTTACAATCGCTTATCAATAACTGCCGCAACTTATTAAGTGTGGACGATGTGAGATTTACCTATAAGCAATGATATTCTAAATATAGCTTTTTAAAAGACCTTTTAACTGTTCGAATGAAAATATTTTTTTATTTATTTCCTTTGGTATGAATAACATCCACCCATACCACTTTTCATAGAATCATGCACGATTCGTTTAAGTAGGTCTCAGAGCGTCAATCTTCTTGAGGAAATCAATATCCATTTAAAATAGCGGAAAACTCACTAATTGAAAAAAAGTTATTTCGACTTTGCCACTTGGAGTTTGTCTTCTTCCATGTTTTGTATTGGCGAATGAAAAGTCGGCAGGTTGCCAGGAAAATTGAACAAGGGTTCCAAGAATAACGAAATGAAGCGACACGTGTCTAAATCAATGCAATGCATAGAGCTTCAATACAAAATGTGTACGAATAACGCAAGTATCCAACAAGTATATTGTTTACTGGGGTGGAACCTTATATATCTTATCGTCTGGAATACTGCACATCATTTTATTCATCATCATTTACGTCCATTTTAATCATATGATAACAGTAGGATAATGAGGGATAAAGTATATATAGGATAATGAGGGGAACACATATTTCAGTATCATACCAATGACCTTGTATCAAGAGGGTGGAAAGTCTTGCCCAGTTACCATTTAGGACCTTGAAATTAATAGCAGTCCCAAGCATATTATAACCGATAAATCTATCAGACATACTATACTTGCGACTAGAGCTCTACATAGAAATAAAATCTAGTATAGAAAAACACGAGGATAAAAAAAAACACTGTAAGGGAGCAACGTGCACAGACAAACCTCCAGGTAGTAAAACAACGTACCAAATAACCAATACATGTAGAATTACTACTAACGTAATGAAGTGAATGTAACCAGATTCTAGCATTTCTCCTCTCAATCTAGAAGCCATGATATTTGATATTGTTGACTCTATATGTAGATGTTAAAATGCGAGGGCTTCAATCAGGACTACTGAGATATCTCTTCCCGACAGACTACCCCGGTCCCTGTGGGACGCCATATAACCGTTAATCCATCTACATCATTCTTCCAAGCCCTCCAAGCTGCATCCGCTAACTCAAAGTAATAATCTCCAGACTTAAAGCTAGATACATTCTCGGTAAACATCGATCAGAAATTAACGATTCCCATCTGAAAGTTATTTGATCAGTTTTTGGATGATTTCGACCTGTTGTTTGTACGTGCAGGACTACTAATTAAAGGACCACATTAATATTTCGGTGGCCCGCTGAAATCCTTTGCTGCAGTGGTTTCACTAAAATTTATTTTCATGCATATTAATTGTATGGGAAGGAAAGACTGTCTGAAAATGGTTATAATGGATCAGCTATCTTTCGTCAAATATTCGAAGTCAGATATTGAAATTTGATATGTAATGCTGATTAAACAATTTTAAGTAAAAGAAATGTGAACCGATAAAGCCTACATCCCTAAAATAACAAATGCTGAGGAAAAATCTCCTTCAAAAGAAACACAACCTACGTGTCAAGAGAGGCATGAACTCGTCAATACAATCGCCTTCTGTTACTAAAGAACTGAAAGACAGGCAATCTGTGCAGATTGCCTGTGCAGCTAGTCTAACCAAAGGGACATGACTGCCATTATTGTCAAAATATATAAAAGACTATTCTTGTAGCTTTGGGAAAACATTGTAGCCTTTATCGCAATATACAAAACCATGAACAAAGTTGGTAGTCAGTGGAAAAGTCAGTTGGGGCATAGAGTGGCAAGCCGTTATATAGTCCATATGGGGAAGGATGGGCCACGGAAAGGACACTGCATCTGTCCCATCGTTATCTAAAGCCACCTCCTTGTCCAGGGGTGAAGCCACTTAGAGGAAGCCAGTAGAGAGAGATAGGTCAGGACCATTGGGTGCGTGCATTCCCCCTCCCTATAGATATCTACCATGTAACCCGTCCCGAATCACATTTTGCTAATCCGACAGGGTGCCAACGATTTGCATATGGAAGGGCGCTATTTAATTTTACATAACTTACACAAATAGCTCAGGCATATGCATTCATAGGAAAATGAACAACCCTTTGGCAGTTTTGGCCATATAAGAGCAAAATGTTTTGCGTAATAATTATTTTCTGAGGTATGCCTTATGTAACGTAAGTCTCTCAGTTGGATTAGTAAAACGTGATTCGATGACGGGTTACACGATAGAGATATATTGAAGACAACATTTCTAACAACCAATATATCCCACCACAAATAGCATTTAAACAAAATAGAAAGAGTGTTTTATGCCACCTGATGACACGGAAAGAGGACACTATACTTCCTAGTATTATTAAAATCTTGAATAATAAGAATATCGCTACTGCTACTGGAAATCTATAAAAAGGGTTATTTTCATTAAAAGTAACATTTCATTTGTGAGACAGGACAAACTTGAGAACTCTGACCTATAGCAAGCAAGTAGCCCAGGCTGTCGCACTCGCCAGCAGTTATTTGTGTAAATTGATGCCCGCTCTGGAGAGGGTCCTTTATCCACAGAGAGTAGAGAGAGAGGAGGGAGAGAGAGACAGACTGGAGACTCCATACAGAGGGGGGCTTGTAGATATCAAGGCCTTGGATTATTATGAGGTATGATGAGGAGGTGGAATATGAAGGAATTACTCAGTCACCCATTGTGGGCTGATAGAGAGGGAACGCCAAGGGCACGGCTGGAGTGGCTCCCAAAAAGAATCCCATGATGTGGCTTTGAATCAAAGTGTATTTTCCTCAATAGTTGATCTCAAGTCCTATCAGCAAATGAATGTATTGTCTATAACCACCAGGGCGTCAGAAAATGTACCATTCGCCTTCACCAATCCTCTCAAATATCCTGGATTTAGGGCGAAAATGTTTATACGGTATATATAGTATTTAGGGTCAGAATTAGATGCAATTACCGTTAATATAATGTGTAAATGATTATGTATTTTAAATTCAAAATACATAATCATTTACTATGTGTAAATGATTATGTATTTTGAATTTAAGTTCAATTTTAAATGTGGGATATTTGAAAAGATTGGTGAAGGTATATTGCACATTTCCTGATAACTTCATCCTCATGTGTTCTCAATTCTCTCACACAAACAAACAGCCTCTCTTCAATCCTTTCTCTGCCTAATTAGCAGCTTAATCATCTATCACTCTCCCTCATCTCATATAATGCCCTGATGACGCAGAGTACATCCCATGAATATAGCCATATATGACCTGCACCATACTACATAATGTCACCAGGAAATGTTATGTAGTGTATTCGTCTTGTTGTTAGGCCATAAACTGCCTCCTTAAAGCTTAATAGAAACATTCTTCTATGTCTTCTGTATCTGTAACCGCGATGAGAACTAAGCTTTCATAATGATCAGTTATATGGGTAAAGTTGCCAGAAAAGTACAATAATATTTGCCTTCCCCAATCCTCTCAAATAGCCCAAATTTAAGATAAAAATGCAATACCAAATATGCTCAAATATACATGTGTACAATATATATCAATTTCGACCTAATTATCAGTATTTACTGAATGTGCCAATTGTACATTTCTAGGCGCATAATTGTGTGTGGTACCTTACACAATGGCGACTTTGCCTATACTACTCGCGATCTCGTATAGGTATTACCTAGTGTACGCGGCACCCCTTTCTTTACGAGTCATGATATTACTACTTCTACTATTTACTTTTCTTATACTTCAGCTTTTACTACACCTTTGTATGTGTCTTTCTCCTCCTCAATATATAGATATACCTAGGGTCATAACATTTTATGGACGGATCATATTTAATACGACTCAGCAAAGAGTAAATGGAAATGTTGAATGAACATAATTTTGTTATTACCTTTTTGCAGTTTTTCTGAGTCTATCACAGTTTAATTTAACATGTTCCTGAAGCAGACGTCCAACCTGCACACTTAAGTAACATTGAACCTTGGACATTAGCTGTAAGGAAGGCGCTCATAACCTGTCCTGGCCTGTCCCTGTTTCTATTATCTCTATACTTTCCCCCCTTCCTTCTCTATCTTCCCCTCTCCCTGCTTCTTTTTAAACCATGTCTTAATTCATACAATATTATGTACACAAGGAAGGAGTATACACACCGAAACTACTATAGAGTGAATTAAGTATACAAACAGAAACTACTATAGAATGAATTAAGTACTATACAAACAGAAACTATTGTACAATGTTTGTTTTTGGCTTCTGGTGCTAAATTGCCAGGTGCTACTATCCTAAAGATGGTATAAACTTATTCTTTATCTTTGACATAATGTGATTCTATAACATCTCACTGTATGCTACATATATATCTATAACCTCGTGTTTTCGGTTAAAGCTACACTCTCAGTTAATATTCGACAATAACTAAATATATTCTACTTTTTGTTCCGTTCTTTCCAACGCATCTAGAAGTCATTTAACCAACGTTTTGGAGGATTTTTACAGTTATTCTTGCTCCAGGGTCTCACAGTTATTCTTGCTCCAGGGTCTCCAGGCTTATATTTTGAAGACCCGCCGAAATCATTTCCTGCATGCAGTGTTTTCACTTGCTCACCGGCGCTCTTTGTTCTCTGGGCGATTCGACTACAAATCCCTGTATAAACATACAACAGACAGTATAGCCGAATACTGAGGATTTTAGTCCTCCTGGTGAAACAATGAGTTTGAATTCGGTAAGATGTTGTTTGTTGTAATAGCTGAGAATGCAGCTTTAATAAACGGCAGCCTGAAGGCTTCATGAAGTACAAAGACAAACACATAACAATACTTAGCGAATACTTAAAACACATTGCCTCGCCCTGTGATTCCTCTAGAAATGTCTACTTTTCTGATGACACATTTCTTGGAAGTCAAACGTAAGCACCTGCTCCTAACTACCCTTATACAAGGGTCAGGTTTTCGGAAAATGCACAATCGGCAGCTTTTCACTTTTAGTGAATTCTGTTAAACCTGACTGAAAAATGAAACTAACTAGGTATAAATAATACGTATCTAGTTATAAAAATCTGTATAAACCTTATTTTGAGACTTGTTTTTATATTGAATTTGGTCTATTTGAGAGGATTGGTGAGAGCAAATCGTACATTTTCCGGCGAGTTTGCCCATATATCTCTCAGCTTCATTTACTGTGCCTTCTGTGTTTGTGTCCCTGTCCAGTTTTCCTGAATCTGCCTATTTGTCTGTGGAAAGAAACCAAAGCTGCAGCATCCTCCCTGTCCAATAAAAGAGATAGAAACTTGAGTGGCAGAGTAATCCGGACTGATCCTCTATCTCCTGCATCGTCCATCAAACTCATCACTCTCTATCCAAGTCACCCCTATAGTGTTACTTCCAGACTAACACGAGGAGATGGAAAGCAAAGTTTCATCAGAACTTGAGGCTTTTCATTATGAACTGGATGTGCTTGGATTCTGAAAATCTTGCTTCAAAGTTCTGAAACTCTTCCAAGTAATTTTACAAGTGTGCTGCTTAATTTGAAACACAACGTTTTTTTAGAAGAATATATTGCAAAAGTGATAACAAATATGTTCTTTGCAGATGTTATAAGGAGACAGATTTCTCCAGAGTTTTCCTCTTGTGTACATACTTTTAACTAACTTTCCCTACTCAAAACTCAAAATGTTGAACAAGTGACCCAACCCAGTACAATTTTTCTGAGCTCTTATCGCGGTAAAAAATGAAAGCAGGTGAAGAGGGAAAGTACACTATGCAGAAGCAAACCAGTAGCGAACCATGAGTACAGATATATGAGCGGCCCAGTGGAACCACAGCTTAATAGACAGGAGAGCCCTGGTAACTCAAATGGTAATAGCGTCAGACGTAGTAGGTAATAGCGTCGGAACGTCGTAGGTTTAATTACTACCCATGGCAAGCCATGCAGCCCACATACATGCACATAAATTTAAAGAACCGATTCACGGCTATATGGGTCAGATTTTCCGAAAATGTACAATTCAACATCGCCAATCTTCTCAAATAACCCAAATTTCAGACGGAAATACAGTTCAAAATACAGTTTAACCTAACCAAACTGATTGTTAGAATCAATGCAATGCCGAATATACTCGAATTTACCTAGTATTGACCAAATTGCAGCCTAATTTAGCAGAATTTACTAAATGTGTACAGCTGCCAATTGTACATTTTCTGAAGATCTGACCCTAATATAGGAGCAGTGATAAACGAGATGAGTGTGAGTCTCAGACACTTTGGTAGAGATTTAGTTTGAGAATACCAACCGTCTCTACTCAGGAAGTATAAGTTTATAACGGATACTTAAGGGTGGATTACTGGAGACTAGCGGTAAACATGCAGGATTTACATGCAGAATTTACACTGTACTAATTAATCCTGGTCTTAATCCTGTTAATTATCATTCCATTCATTTGTATGCAAACAACGTCTACTTAACACGATCACAGTGCATTACATCGTTACATCGTTCCGAGGGATTTATATATATGGTGAGACACGGAGACATGTACACAACAAGATATTAGATTGTAGTTGATGGGGGGATTGATTTTGGAAATCTGTTTTCAAGTAAATGAATTACAGAATTAAAATGTTATTTTCCTCAGTCTATGTAATTCTAAATGTTTTACACTTTATATTAACCAATTATTAAAGCTGATTCCCAACTATTAGAACAAGTAAAATCTTACAAAATTTACTCACATTATGACTAATAGGCTGTATTCATCAATATTCTGCTGCTGTTATATGTTTATACAAGAGTTTGAAGGGGAATAGGCCTCGACCGCCGGTGAGCGATAATAAGTGAAGTCATCAGAAGAAAGGATTTGGACGGGTCCTCAAAATACAAATGAGGACTATTTAGAAACGCAAATGGCTTTTAGATGGATTGGAAAAGAATGGAACAAAAAGTTAGCTGAGAGTGCAGCTTAAACCTTTTTACTACAATCACTACTGTCGCTCATTGTTTACTTAGGACACAAAATCAACGTGAGTAAGCTTTCAATACCTAAAGTATAATTTTTCTTTTTGTTATTATAGAAATATATTTCTTTGATTTCATAACTAAAAACTGTCATAAGAAAGCACCACTAAAGGTTCAATCATGTTCCTTGGATGTCCTAAAACTAAACCTCCACCAGTGCGGCGTGCTAATTTCATCCTCATACTCATAATAACTTTTTTGAACACACCTGCCAATTCGAAAATAAAGATTTTTAAAAAAAAGTATTTACCCCTTATTGAAATCTCTGTAATCGTGGCTCCTGTCTATCCGATATGAATAGATCGATATATTCTCATTTGCAATAGCATATATAATTTTCAAATGTTTATAATAATGACCCCTCTCCAACACTCACACTTTCTCCATCTGCCATATCCCTCATCTTACTGGGATGTAATGGCTCCTGCTAGTGAGGCAGAAGGCTTATCGTCTGCATTAATGTATTCATTAAACATGATGTATATGAGTCTTAATGAGATACTTAAATGCAAAACTATGTAGAACATAATGGCGTGCATAATATGGATCTAGGTGAACGACCCACCAGCCTTGCACTGACTTCGGGAACAGGCGTCGGTTTCATAAGGAATTCTTGTTTAGATTATCTGTCCTTGGGGACTGTGGGGAATGTGTGGAGACCATGGTAAGAGGGACTAGCTAACACGTCAGGTAGATTACAACCCAATAGCTGTATTATGTACACACTGAGCCCGAGCTACTTTCTAGATTTTTTCCAGCTAAAAATAAAGAAAATCTTCTTTGAAAAAGGGCTAATGTGCGCGAAACGTCGGAACCTCCAATAAACAAACCTCTCGAAACTAACCTGCTCCTGCCCTCCTCTGTTCTGGGCTGTCTCCCCTTAATTGCTTCGATAAATAATGGAATTTAGATATAGAAGAATGAAATACGTTACATGGATGGATCTTATAATTCAGAATACAATACCTATGGTTGCTGCTAGCTGAATTGGAGGGTTAGCATGTATTACATCTCTGAATAAAAGAAAAGAAAATGGTGTAAGCAACAAATAAATAATTTCAACCCTTCATGTCGCTTCCGTTTCGTTTTGTTGAAATGCGAGTCAGTCGTCCCTCTCAGTTAGATAGTTGAGAGTCGATGTTTTCAAGTTAAATTTATCGTTCAATAAGTTATAGAATTCATTAATCTAGCTATTTTGCCATGTTGCCATATTGCTGAACAATTAGTTCACCAAACATTGTGTCATTCTAATGCATTAGACATTCGTATCTTGCCAGGAGTTTTATGAGTCAGAGCGGATGAGAGAAGTGTATCACGTATTCCCATGGCCAGGTTAGTTCATACGGGCCTTTTTGTTCTAAAGAGACAACATAATTATAGAGGGGCCATGGATACGGTTTGGATGAGTACATAATAGTTGGTCATACTCAGCGCAAAGTGTAATTTATAGTGGTAAATCAGAAGGAATATGATATTTCCTATCTCAATATTTCTAGTAGAATTCCTTTTCTATGTCAGATACAAAATATTTGTTTCATTAATTTGTTTACATGTGTACCCTATTATTAAGATGTTCACAGACACAGCAGTTCTTCTTTAGTTTCAGTTGTATTAATACCGTCAAGCATTAGATCCAGTAGATGTTGTATTCTCAGTTCATCTTGATACAAGTATTGTTACACTATTGTCGGAATTATAAGACATTATATAATTGTTATGACGATATATCATATTCAGCTTTTGATTACTCACAAAAGATACAGAAATGATATTTGCATTCAGACATGTAATAGAATCACCTGATAGGTTTACCTATTATGGCAAAGTAAAAATAATTACATCAGTATCAGTGGCATCACTGACTCCTTCATTCTTTTACGGTACAGGACTGCACGCTGCAGGAATAGAACTAGTATCACATGTATCATGAAATACTCCATAGGCCAGTGATTTGAGTCTTTAACTTTCGTTTGACAGATATAATACATGGTCTTTTTATGAATGAAAGAGCCTTTATATCAACACCTCCTGGGTGAGTTAAGTAATTAGGGTCAGGTCATCAAAAATTGTACAATTCGCCTTCACCATTCCTCTCAAATAAGCCAAATTTAAGACGAACATAGCTTCCCAGTGCAGCGAGAGAAATGCTGCCAATGAACTGATTCTTTTAATCAACACAATACCAAACATACTCAGATGTATAGATACAGCAAAATAAATATATTTGGCCACCCTTTCTAATATATCTACAGTTGTTTTACTGCCAGTTTATATATAGGGCTTTCATGCGTTACTAAGGGATATTTTAAGGATTATTGGCCTGTTATTTGTCCTGAATCAAGATTATCACGAAATGTTCTAGTGATGTCATAAGAGAGATTGAAATGGGACTAGAACATGGGGATATGAAGTATTCAAGTTTATTTGTTTCTCCTGTATGCATTATTTTTCAGCAGTAACGCATGAAATCCCTTCTGGTTGGAAAATAAGGGTTGCAGACAATAACCTCTCACTCACCCAAAAGTTTTGAAAATATCAGGTGGATTTCTGTATGCAGTGAACAATACATGTATACCATCTTCAATATACAGTTTTAGATGGGATATGACAAAAATATATATTTTTAACCATTCATGTAATAAAAGGGATTTCATGCGTTATTCTGATGGTTGGAAATTAGTGAAGGCCACTGTAGAGATTGTTACCAAGCTCATTTGCTGATAAAATACTTTTGAAGAAAATTTGACCTATATACATTGGGAAAATGGAAAGAAAAATGTAGAAGAAGAATGTAGGTATTGTGCAAATCGTTTTTAATTTACTTCATTGATGATTTCTATAGGAAAATGATGCAAAAAAACCGTTTTCAGCATTCTAAGACATTAAATATTGGAATGAGCCTAGCAAAAGTAAGGTGGAATGAAAGCCCTTGTTAATAGGAATCAAATGAAACCGTCATCTTTAAGATCCAAGGCATATCGGTGATGATAAGGCCTGAAATAAGATATTAAGGCAAAACAGCACACTTGTAAAATCTGACCCATCTAGTATTTATCAGCATATTTTTTCAGCATATCTTTTTATCAGAATTTACTAAATGTGCAGAGCTACCGATTGGTAAATGACTCATTACCAGAATAGAGAGTACAGGAACTCCACCTGTCTCCTCCGACTCACTTTACATCCCCAGTATTTCGTTGGCTTCTATATTTCTGCCACTGAGGTTGCTTCGGATTGCAAGCAAGGCTTGCACCGAGGACCTATCCAGCTGTGTTATACTACGGCAATGAACAACTGACTGGCAGAAGCTATTTGCTCCTAAGCTCCTAGTCCTCTCCCTCAGACGAATCTCTGTGAAATATTGGCAGCGAGAGGTCCCCAAGGGTTTTATGTAAAGATTTCATTGGTGTTGTAGCCGGGGCGGAACAAGCTGACTTGACAGCAGGCTGTTCCCCCGCCTCCACTCCCTCCCTCCCGCCCTTCCTCCTCCCTGCCACTGTTCTGGCCCTAGCTGGCCCTTACCCTTGCCTCTCCCGCCCTTCCCTCCTCTCCCTAACTCTCTCTCTCTCCCTCATCTCCCTCTCTCTCGTTCTCTTGCGCCCTCACAATCTCTCTCGCCTCTCCATCTCTGACCTCTCTTCCTCCCCTCCCCTCCCCTCTCTCTCTCCTCCACTTCACCTCACTTATCCTACTGAGCCCCCCGTTGAATTAACATTAAAGAAATACCCCCGTCGGAAGCATTTTATCCTGGATGAGTTATGATCAAAAGGACGCTGAGACAGGGACTTGATTCAAATGACTCCGGATGGCCAACCTTCAGGCATTTATCTTTTTCCTTTAACCCTTTTATTTCTCCCTTTCCCTTCTCCAAGGCATCATCTCTTTGAGAATGGACATCAGTGGGTCATTTTGGCCACGATTTCTACAACTAAATCAGACAATGTTGCTGATTTCATGAGCAACTAGGATAAGGATCATTAACCCTCCTTGTTATATAGCATTGCATATTAATTATCAGGGCAGTTTAGGGGACAATATCTGCCTCGAAGTGGGCTTTTTCAAGCATGGATACCGTAAATTAGGGAGTGGATCTCGTTTTACAAGCCAGTCATAAAAGTTAAAAGCTTTAGAAGAAAGTTATTATCAATTTTATCCCTGCCGTCAAATTTCTAGTGCATGACCAAATAGCCGGAGGAAATTGGATTGGGCAGTGAAGATGCTCTCATCCATCTGTAAACAAGATTCCATTTGGGTTTCCCAGTCTTGTGATAAAAAATGACGCAGGATTCCATTTTTGTTTTCTTTTTAATTCATATTAGGTTGTGTGTGTGTGTGGGGGGGGGGGGGGTTGAGATGCCCTCTTCTTTTATTTTCGGAATTCCCTATTTTTGTTTCATATCACTAGTCCACCTTGTCTGTGGCGGTGCATTTCGGTTGAGGACAAACATGACAGGGCCATGTTCCATGCTTTCTGTCATTTGTTGCCATACTAGGCTAAGGTTTGTTATCTCATTGTGAGGGAATGTTTTCACAAATATGTGAATAACCAGGATAACCCGTGCCTGGAAGCTATCGATATTTTAAGATCGTTTACAAATTAACAGACTTTTACACATCTATAGTATGCCTGGAGTATCGATTGATAGTCAATAATGCTCTATACCGATTGAAGTTAACTGGTGAGAAGCGGTTGCTGCAAGTATTTCAATGCACTATTAACAGATGCCTTTTTTTATTGATAAGATATGAATAGGATATACATACAGAATATATAATAATATTATGTACATGAAATTCTCTGGTAAAATTACGATTTTCAATTCGTTTCAGTTTAAGTTTAAGTTTAAGATATTTATTCAGCATAAGCATTACAACAAAAATGTATGACTAACTAAAAATCATCAAAAGAAACAAAATACCTACAAAGCCATATAAAAACAAGGGTACAATACAACCTGATCTTGAACCTGATATTGGTCAGGTTTTTGCAGGTAGTCATAAAAATGGAAACAATACACATTATGTAAAATATAAATCACTAAAAAAGAGGAAAACGAAGTAAAATACCATTTTAAATTGACTTCTAGACTTCACGTTTACAAATACATCGCATCAGCAGAGCATTGATATTTCCAAGTGATTAGAAATAATATATTATGTGTTTCAATGGAGGCTTGATGCGATGGATGTTAACACATTCCTAATATCTTGAGATGATATATTTTGCTTGTTTTTTAACGTTTATTCAGCACTTCAGCCAGACTGAAACAAAAGCTGTATATTTAGCATTGTTTTTGTATCGCTTCTATTATTACTGTTGATCACCATGCATATATAGACTCCTATTTCAAGCACATATATCTTATTATTATTCATTGGAGCCTGAAGGTGCCTTGATGCTCTTTGCGTCCTTGTTTTAAAAACTGGATAAAGGTACCAAAAAAATAAGTATATCTAATATGATGTATGAAAACTACCAAAGAAACCTTATAACTTTAATTGTATACATTGGTGGGTATAACTGGTAATCTGTATACCATAACCGAGTATATGATTGCATCTTTTTCCATTCGTTTCTATTCCTGTCACTTAACTACTTCTTTCATGTTCTTTTAAAGTTGCACTCTCAGTTAGCAGCAGCTTTAAAAGTAACTACCACCACTAACATGATTCTCAAAAGAAAATGAATGAAAGGCCTGAGGTCAGTAAGACCACAACTATATTGCCTACATTCTGCCAACTCCACTTGCAAATCTCCATCTTCTCCCACCATCTATTTCCCCCTGTTAAGCCAACCTCTTTGCAAGAGTAAAAAGCTCCTTTTACTTTTATTGGCGAAAAGAGGATCAGGAGGTGGATGTTCTACTCTGAGTCTAGGGCCCCGGAAATGGGAAGTATTTTAAGCTTTGAACTTGGACAGGTGCTAATGCTCCCTGAGGACGAACACACAGACAGGTGGTCATTTGGACTTGGGACTGGCTTTCCCACAAATATGCTAACATGTGTACTTCCTCCCTCGTTGTCTCTCCCGTTTGAGCGGACTTTTAATTTGATTTGATGTCCCTCTGCGTGTACTGTTGGCAAGCTGACCTCCCATTCAACACAATTTCTCCAGGTTCACATTCCCTCTCTCTCTCTTTCTCTCACTCAATCTCCCTCTCTCTCTCCCTCTCTCTCTCCCTCTCTCTCTCCCTCTCTCTCTCCCTCTCTCTCTCCCTCTCTCTCTCCCTCTCTATCCCTCTCTATCTATCTATCTTCCTCTCTCTTTCTTCTCTCTCTCTCCCTCTCGCTCCTTCTCTCTCCTCCCCTCGCTCACTCTTTCATTTTCAGCTCTCCCTGTCTCTCCCTCTTCCTCTATCCTCTTCTCTCTGGGCCTTGATCTTTTGCAGCCAATATTCTTCCCTTTTCCTCTCCCCCTACAACACTCTATCTAATGTTCCATTCCTCTCACTGACTTGTATTCCTCTCTCGGACCTCCTTCCATTATTGTGTATCTGAATGCATCTCATGCCAGTATTTATTCATCAGACGATTGCTTCAAACTATTATTTAACTAACTTTAGTCAGGATTCAATGACATAAACTAATGTTTCATGCATTATCATAGTCTGATAACTAGTCCTCTCCTTCAATAATGTACTTACCAAAATCGTATTTAAAATAAGACTATAGCACCTCCCAGTCTGCTCAACCATATAATCCTATCTTCCCAAGGACCTAGATAGATGATATTGGGAATGTGGCGAGAGAGTCTGTGTAATAATGTCTGCTTATTTTATGTTCCCAAATCCCAAGGAGGCAATTGATCAGCCACTCAGATGTACAAATACAATGTGAGAACCTGCAAGGCTTGCTATGGTTAAGGCTATAGTTTATGAGAAGAGAGAGAGTTCAATATTGCGGCCCTTTGTGTTCAGGAAAGGACATAGCATATGGCTCTAGTTTGCTTTGATGCTGGTGCCCTATACATGTATAAAGGTCTTGGTTCACGCCTGGGCTAATAACAAGTTTACAACAAAGTCTTTTTTTACCTCTGGGGTCTATTGTTAGATGGGTTTTCTGCCTGGCATTTGTTATAATTCTTTTATATATTTTTTACGGTTGTTTCGGCTCATTCGCTTGATTTAGTCACACATTCAATGGCAGAACTCCATGAAGCAATGGCCTCGTACTTTCCCATTTTAATAGGAGAATCTAATCTTTTCACCGGATACGCTTATTCAAGTAGAACATTGAATATATCTCAAAATTCGGCCCACATTACAATCACGATTAAACAGGTTTAATCAAATCGTACAGTTCCCCTGGGCCATTTTCTCAGGGGGTGGGGGTGGCAGTCAATTCGCAGATGGAAAACGGCCTGACAATTTGACTCATCATCTAATCTAAAACGGAGGGACTCGGCTAATGGCCCCGCCGACTAATCCTATTGGCTGGGTAGCTTGGTGGCTCCGCCCTCAGCTATAGATCTGCGCAGCATGACATAATGCCTTCATCTTGCATGCATCTTCACTGGCCTGACTGCCCTAAGTTTCTGCCCTGACTGCTGTACCAGCCTGAATCCTCTAGGGCCCTGCTGCATAAAAAAAAAACTTGCTTAAAATATTCCATGCTAATCTAATTTTCCTTGCTTTGGTAGGAAAATCTTATTGCAGGAATCAACATTAGCATTGCCTGTATAGCAAACTCCTTCCCTCATAGTGCTTTACCAGTTGCTTAAACCCTGCCCACACACAGCCGATTTGCCTCCCGATTGTCCCCCGATTTTGGTCTTCCAATCAATCCTAGGATTTGACTTCCAATCCTGGTTTTTGTTATTTCAAAAACATAAACCAGGATTGGAAATGAAATTATAGGATTCATCGGGAGACCCAAATCGGGGGGCAATCGGGTGGCAAATCGGCTGTGTGTGGGCAGGGCTTTAGCAGTGAAAGGTAGCTAAAGAATAAAGATATCAAGCAACAGACCCGAGCATAACACTTGTTTTTTTACGCCTGTAATGAGGGTGTGGACTTCATTCAATTGGATTAGCCATTTGCATTAATGCAATCACACCGGATTAATTGACATGAGTCTTTCAATTAGCCCAGTTTTGGTGCATGGCTTTGGAGGCCTTGATTGAAGGCATCATCTGTCACTGCAATATGCTAATAATGTGGTAATAATTGTAATCGTTTGTGAGCGCTTGGTGCTAAAATACATCTTGAGCAAATGTCGCTAGAAATTAATGTTGTCTTTCATGCCAGATGATATAGAATATAGCAATGTTGTACAAGTTTTAAATTGTCATTTACCCTACATCTGTAATCCCACTGAAATTCTTAAGTTGTAGTTATCTGTGTTACATCCTATTTCATCTTCATCTACCATCTCACCTTTTTCATCAATCCCCCAATTCATGTATATATATATGTTTTGTAATTGTTGTGGTTCATTCTGTGTATCTATACAGCGGGCTATCTTTTTTATGGATTGAACTATTTTCCTCAACATTAGTGTATATATATATAGTACTAGTGCTTCTATTTATCCATAGACCATCTATGTATTAAATTGAATTGAATGTATTCTTTTATTTCTTCCCGAAATGGTTGTTCATTTCTGATTGCTCAGGTCTTCCAATGGATGCCAGCAGATGCAGAATGCATATATAATACAAATAGAGAGATCATGGAAATGCCTTGATTAATAACACCTATAACAAATAATTATGATTTACTTAATCTGCATGGTTTTCTTAACTCTTGTATATATACAATATAAATGTTGAATTGTAAGGTTTAGGACTAGATTTTCACAGATAACTCTCCATTTTTCTATATATTGTGTGTATATATGTGGGATTTGTTTGTGTCAAGCTGTATTCCGATATGCCATACACGCCATCACAAATCCGTAGAGCTCTATATGCCCCGTCGGAAAGCTTGTTTTTCAATTATGGAGAAAAGGAACTTATCTATTGTATTAGCAGAATCATGAATATAATGATATTCAGATCACAACGGCTGGAAACAAGATTAGAGAAATCTGAGGAATTCTTAAATAGAACCGCGAGCTAAACCTTTTCTTGCATTGTATGCAACACGAATACTTGCATATACAAATGAAATACATAGAGACTGTCTATATCAGATATGCCTTGTTACAATATACATATACTCCCACGCAGAAAAAGGGAAAGTAACACAATTGTTGTCACCCTGGCGCCATCGCCATCGCCAGATTAAATTAATCATATTCATACCTCGCAGAATGACAGATGTGTCGAGTCGTGAGAAAATGTACAATTCACCTTTACCAATCTCCTCAAATAACCCAGATTTAAAACAGAAATAAGGTTTGAAAAACAGTTCAACATAACAGAGCAGAACTTTTGATTTAACGCAATACCCAGATATGCCTAATATTTATGATTTGTCAGCCTAATTTTGCAGAAGTGCCTCAATATGTAGAGCTGCCAATTGTACATATGTTGATGGCCCAAGCCATTATATTCCCCTCTTTCCAGCTGCAATACAGTCTGAAATTTCCCCTTCCAAACCGACTCCTGTCCTCTTGGGACCAATTTACAGAGCCATCATTTCCCTTAGTGGGCCTATAGAATCGGGAGAGCCTTACTGGGTATTGACATTCCCTTGTTGTGCCACTCAATTTATGTGACGCTATTGCGTTCTACATTCATTGCTTGCTTGTTTCCTATGTTTGCCACAATGCCCAAATGTGTCGCAGATTATAGCTGGCAAAAATGGAAAGTGCCATCCTGTATAGAGCGTTTGTATTGACCCCAATTTGAAATGTGACTTGAAGGGTCCTTGTCATAGTCTCGCTAAATGTCAATAAGGAATTCCACATTTCAGAAAAAATGTTTCGTCTGGGAATGTCTATCTGCACAGATTGGAGTATACAGATTTCATTTATGATTAGAATTCGCAATGGGATTTGTTGAAAATCTAATTCTGATTTTGATCAGTATATATATGTGTATTTCGTGTATTTTCAGTCAGAAATTATATACTGTAATAAATGCATTACTACATCACGAACACCAAACAAAACAAAAACAAGGTCCAAAATATTGTTTACCATGACCAAACAGTTATTTCAAACTGATGAAATAACAAATATATACTCAGATATGTACCGAATATATCTATTTTCAGCCTAATTCAGCAGAAGTTGCTAAATATGTAAAGCTGCTGATCATTCTCTGGCGACCTGACCATTATACTCGTTGGTGTGAATTCTGAACATCAACCCAAAACTAATACATTCTCTGCAGCATTCGCAAGAAATATCTTAGTCAACTGCTCTATTGCACGTAGATGAACGTTGATTACACTTTTGTACATTTTTCCGTGAAA
This sequence comes from Sthenelais limicola, assembly GCA_942159475.1. Taxonomy (NCBI): domain Eukaryota; kingdom Metazoa; phylum Annelida; class Polychaeta; order Phyllodocida; family Sigalionidae; genus Sthenelais; species Sthenelais limicola. Next base: position 98,008,260 of record OW804099.1, on the reverse strand, counting down.
CTATCTGCATACTTTGCGAAGCTTTCTGAATAATTAAACACTCACTATTTCTCTTATTGCTCGCATGATTGGTTTAACTGTCTCTCCCTGCTGCAAAACATAATAATACACCGCCTCTTTTCAATGAATCGCTCCCTCATGGAAGGAATTCCCCTTCTAGATTCAGGGCCTAATTACAATTATTTATGCCTTATTCATGCATTTGTAAACTATAGTCAGGCTCCGGATGAAAAGGCTGGTGATTTAGTTCAGCTTAATTCTAGTATGGAAGTTGCTTTGCCTCTTTCACACAGTCGCTTTTAGGTTGTAAATATTTACTGACTTAATCAGGAGTACAAATGTTGTTGATATCTGAGTCAGGAGGCCTAACAATGTACAATTGGCTGTTCTGCACAATCAGTAAACTCAGCTAAATTAGGCTGAGATCTGACACTATATATATGGTGTATTTGAGTATATTTGGTATTTCCTTGATTCAACAAATCTGTTTGGTTATGTTAATACCATTTTGAACCTCATTTTTGTCTTGGGTGTGGGTTGTTATAGAGGATTTATGAAGGCAAATTGTACATTTTCAGGCGACTTCACCACTTCTATACATGATTGCTTTATTGTAAAAAGTTAGGAAAGTCACTTTAGATGGTCAGGAAGCCAGCATTCCTTTGTTCACTCCAAGGTTAGAATCATTGTCTATCAGAGAAGCAAGCCCAGACAACATCAACTTTCCTCGAGATGTTCATCGCCGATAAAAGGCTTTGGGTGTTCTAGACTACTGTCCCTAGCTCATAACAAGTCCAGGTACTGCTTTGGAAGGAATATGGGATTCTCCCTAGCATTGTCCTATCTTGCCTCCCATGTGGGTCAGGTTGTCAGGAAATGTACAATATGCCTTTTCCGATCTTATCAAACAATCCAATTTTAAGAAAAATAATAAGGTTCAAAATAGTTCAACTCAACCGAACAGAGTGACTAATGTGTATCTATAGAGTTGCCGATTGCACATATTCAGACGACCTATGTAGTTACCTATTTTACATATCCAAAGGAACATCTAAAAAATATCCACTATTCCATTTCAGATATCCAAAATTCAATTCTTGATTTCGCGAAAAGAATTTTGGACAAGTCAAGAATTAGTTCTTTGGTTCTCCTATATCGAAAAGAACATTACATATATATCCAAAATTCATTCTTGATATAAAGTCTGGATATTCATAATTAAAATCATGATATCATGTATGCATTAGGCCTACAACATTTTAAATTTAGAAGTCCTTCTTGCCATTAATTCCTTTTTATTATTTTAAGCAGATAATCCACGAATCAACGCAACACGCTGCACTGGGATTATATATAGAGATAGAGAGAGAGAATTTGTATTCACATAATAAGTAACGATTACATGAATGGAACAGTCAATTCTCCGATGTAGTTCTTCCATTGTGTCCTTAAGTATCAGAATAAATTTAATGTTAAAGGTCTCCATTGAATAAATTTAATGTTAAAGGTCTCCATTGGTACCATTCAGGCCTGTGATCAATCGATTTATCTATGTTGGTTAGTTGCACGCCTGCTTCACTAATACGCTATATAACAATGGCAGAAGTGGCCGCCATACATATAGGCATCTACACGGAGTGTGCCCAGACTAAAAGCTTGCAAGCTAAGAATGGGAGGTAATAGCTTAGGGAGTAGGGAGAGGGTGATTTAGTAGGTTTACAATCATGTAATAAATAAAACGCCTTGCAGCTGATTGAGGCCACCCCACAGTGTGAATACTGACCTCTCCCTAACAAACACTCACCAATAGCTGGCACACTCAGCAACATACCTACAGACCTCTTCCCTTAAGTCATTCACAAAGCCTCAGTTTTGAAATGAAAGATTAGGATGTTGGACATGAACGTGTGTGTGGGTTAGGCCGCCTAGCAATGTACAACAGGCTGCTCTACACATTAAGTCAATTCTACTAAATTAGAATAAAGACTAATGTATGTGAGGTTTATCCGATTTAAGCAATCTCTTTGGTCATGTTGAACTATATTTTGAAACTGCTTGTCTTAGGTGTGGGTTATTGGTGTAGGCGAATTTCAGTCATATTCAGGGGAGTTCACCCATATGCATATGTATACAATTAAGTGTAAGTTACAATGATATAATTCATAAATCAACCCTCGTGGATGAATGAATTAGATATACCCGAAACAGTCACAAAAAAGTAACTCGAATACTCTGGATAAAACACTTTCCCGAAGACTAAATGGAAGACGCACATCTGTATTCTTAGCTATTACAAATTTAACCAAATTTATCCATACTATTACTTATATAGAACTGAATTTATCAATATTATGCTGCTGTTATATGTTCATACTAGAATTTGAAATCAAATCGGTAGAGAACTGTACCAACAACAATCAGGCAAAATCCACCTATAAAAAGCGAAATGACTTTTATATGGGTTGGAAAAGAACGGAACGAAAGTTTAAAAAATCTTTAATATTGATCGATCAATATTTAACTAAGAGTGCAGCTTTAAAACCATTCCATCAACATCCTCGCAAAAAATTTGGCGGCAGATTTCCTGGACAATCTGTGGGAGAGAAAGCTATAGGAGAATAGCTTTCCCTCCTCTCCCACTACCCTTTATACCAAAGATAAGGTAATCCTCCAAAATGGAGGCACATCAAACGCCAGCCAATCAGTGGCCGGCAATCTCCAGTGGCTAACAGCCCTTTTCTAAATGCACCATCTCGCTACTGAAGGCCCTCCGTGCTGAATTGTTGTCAGGGTTATTTTTCATATATGACTCTTTACCTCATCTGTTTAGTTTTGTATTCACGCTCGTCTGTGTCGCTGATATTCACAGCTTGCACAATATAGGATATGTTCATCAGATAGGATAGATGGGAAATTCTGTTTGAAAGCTCCATGTTTTTTGACTATAGGGAATTAATATATATATATATATATATATTATATATATATATAATAAATATGGTATATGTTGGAACTGCCTGGTCCAAATTTCTTCAAAGTTGGAGTATATTTTTTCCAATGGCCACTTCAATTGACATATTCTATTGACATATTCACTTGTCATATTCTATTGACATATTCTATTGGATGTGATACACATAGACCAACAAGAATGTACATCTTTATATTTCCAAGTGTTAACCTAATATATTGCACGATCTAATAATATGAAAATGTAGACATTCTTGATGTGGTAACAAAAACCTAGAATGTATAGGTACTGCCCTCATTATTGTAAAGTTTTATAAGAAAGTTGGAATGGTTTTTCAATATTATTTTAAAACTTTATGAACGTCAGGGTTTGTTGGGAAGAACAGAACGCTGTTTTTGTAATACATAATTATATAAAATTTAAAAAAACTTGGGAGTTGCACACGAGTTATTGTTTCCAGTTGAGATGAAACCCTGTTACCTTTCATCAGAGAATGTACAATCGGCAGCTCTACACATTTCGTCAATTCTGTTAACCTGATAATTGATATAAATATTATGTACAACTGAATTTATTTAGTATTCAACATGTTTAGTCATGTTGAATTGTATTTTGAACCTGGTTTTGTCTTAAAATGGGGAGGAGCGGGGTTGAGAGGATTGGTAACGGTTTCGGTTTCTAAACAGAACTACACAATAGCTCCTCTGATTCAGCCATAGAGAAGGCTAGAGTAAATCCATGTAGAGAGCGTCTTGAAACAAATGGGTCAGATTTTCAGAAAATGTACAATTCAACTTCCCCAATCCTCTCAAATAACCCACGTTTCAGACGAAAATGAAGTTCAAAATACAGTTTAACCTAACCAAACAGATTGTTAGAATCAATGCAATGCAGAATATACTCGACATTAGCAAGTATTGACCAAATTGAAGCCTAATTTAATAGAATTTACTAAATGTATTCAGCTGCCAATTGTACATTTTCAGACAATCTGACCCAAATAACGTATGGATATTGATATGATGTATATAAGCTTTCCATGAATCCCTGCTCATAAGCTAGAACTAGATTCACCTGCTGTGCAATAGCAATAGGAAAGGATGTAACAATAAGACCTACTTTTATACGAGCGACAATCCCTTCCCATATAAAAGAAATGATTTCATTTTAACCATATAATTTTGTTTTATTAATTGTTTATTAATTGTTTTATTAATTGCGAGATACATTTTTAAAAGCTACTTTAATCGTTTCTGCAATGTATGACTATTCAAAGCCTTTCAAGGATACCTATACAATCACTATAATCTTGAGCCAAGTTTTTTCGCATATTTATACAGCCATAATGTGTTGCCTTTAATCCTTCAAGCAATGTTTTGGTGAATTCATTCAGCTCTTATGATAATTAGAATTGATAAGATTGAGAACAAAATCAGTTGAATACATTGTTTATCAAATTAAAAATAGTCCGATGAATTCGGTTTGAGGAGAATGTGATTACTGTTCTAAAATAAAGTACCATTATCTGATGTTTGAAGTGAATGGGAGAAATTATGAGCGATGTTTCATCTAAGAACATGGACAAAACATCTTGATAAACGAAGGAGGCTTTCTGCCTGATTAATTAGTACGGCGTCTGCTTAGTCCCAAGGGGGAAGTTGCGACACTCTCATCTGTCACAGAATGAACAATTAATGGGAATGTCTGATATTAAGAGTTAATTGCTTGCCTTATATGAGCAATGTTTTTTAAGACATTCTTCTACTTGCTGGTCTGTTGTGAAGCACTTCTTTTCTAAGGAGTCACATGACTAGGGTGAAACTAGTTCAGTTCTTATTAGAGCTGCAGGGGCCAGTTGTATAAGCCAGGGAAAGGTAAATTTTGTGTGGGAATTCCTACACTTTCCACCCTTACTTCGGTGGGTAGGAATAAAGATGCATTGTGTGCATAGGCTATTCCTACCAGCTGGAAATGGCACATAGAAAAGAATTTTGTTCCTTCTTACAGGTGAAGGAATAGCCCCAAAAGAGTCCTTTCCTTATAGTACAGCGGCCAGAGGCTAAATTTGGGAAGGAACCCCTACCCACCGTATAACAAGCTAAATTTGAGGTATTTTGTGTAGAATTTCATGAATTTTCCGAATCTTGAGAAAAAAGTGACGGAAGCGTGGCGAACATTGTCAAAATAGCGCCTGTTTCCATGGAAACTAGTGATTTTTTTGTATTTTAGCAAAAAATAGGTTTTGTCCCATTTCTACACTTTTATCAGTATTGTGACCAAATTTGGGAATGATAATGGTGTATCTGAGGGTTATCATTTCCTTTCAAATCAATGACCTTGCTTAAGGTCAAGGTCACCAAATATGACCTTGAAATATAAAAACAGCAAAATTCTGTGATGTGACTCTTATTTTCTCTCATGAAAATATGGCAATAGAGGAAAATGTTAACCTAATGCATACAAATATCAACTGACATTAGGGGAAAGAAAAATAACCCATTTTCGGTATCATTGGAATGTCTGTTGCCATGGTAACCAAGCCTTACTTTTCATTCTATGCTTAATTTTGTGTAAATCTAAATTACATACTGCAGTCTATATCTTTTGACCAAGTTATTTCAAAGCTACATAATTAGTACCATCTGCTGCTTGTTTAATAACAAATCCCTACTTAAGATTTTCCTTCCTTAGATACTTTTCCTTCCTATTAAAGTAGCTGGTAAAGAACTTTTAGGGAAGGAATGTGGTATATGATAATGCCTATTCTTAACTAGAATTTCATACCAAAGTAAGGAACATATAGCTTAGCAATGACCAAGTTAAGTAATATAAGGATTTGTTATGAAACAAGCCCCAGAGTATGGTTTCTGAGACATATACCGTATATAGAGAAATCAGATATCCAAGCTATAACTAAGTCAATCTCAGGACGTCATAGGATTCAGTGCGCATTAGACTGATATCCAGTGACACATAGCTTCTCTTATGAGCTGGACTAATCGATGTAAAAGAAATGTAATGAGTCCTTTATTATGAAATGTTATTGATCTCACGCTTACAATTGCGATATCCTTAGGCGTCAAATAAACATTACACAAACTATTTTATTATCTTTACCGTCAACATTTACCCTTTCATATTACCAATATAAGTTTATAATCAAAACATTAAAACATACTTAAGAAATAGCTGAAGATTCAAAATAATATATTATTCTCAAATTACGGGCTATAACAGATCATTTGGAATTCATACCAATGCCCGTTATTTCTTCTTTTATATAAAGTCAATTTAATGGTGCAGTTACCATATAAACCAACTCCCCTTCCCTAAGACACAGACCTGTAGATAGCCAGAAGAGGCAGCAGGGAGACGCAGGCATCTCCATCATTCTAGCATTGATGAATTGGAGTGTGAGGCAGGCATGACTAATAGAGTGTAAATAATGCCAGGATATCAAACCATGACCATGAATGACCATTTCCCTGTCTCAGTGATTTGTGAGGCCTGCAATACTAGACTAATGGCCCCATTGACTGAGCGTCTGTCACAACCAGCCTACAGGGCGTTTCTTTGAGGCACTACTTAAGCGTGGGCCAGAACTGACATCTTCAATTTGTCACTGCTATATTTATACATGTGGCCATAGACAAATAAGGACTTATCCGCCAGTAGCAATCATAGCCATCATCCACGAGGTTTACACTCATTCATGCCACATCTCATTCCCGAAGGAATATCTTTATTTTTCAATTACTTGAGAGCTTTACTAGCCTTTAGAACTTATTCCCCAAGGATTCTACTTGATGGGGTTTAGTTGCTTCCCCTTGAACGGTCTTGGGGATATAACCCTCCTTAGGCAGAGACAAAGAGATTAATAATATCCAGTTTGGGTGTGCTGATGCACTGTTTGTGCATAATTGCTCGGCTTTGCCTCGGGATTATGCACCAAACAGTGCACCAACTGACTCGAAATAGAGGTCATTATTCCAGGGAGGATAGAGTTGAATAATTTCGAGTTGCATGAGTAAGCAAATCTGTGAGGCTCTGTTGTATTATAATATGCTAGAACTGGCCTCTATTGCAATTGTTAACACATTGATAAAACAAGGGATAGGATTAATTTCTATACAATTATAACCTGGCAGAAAAGAAATCACATCGACTGACTCCAAGGCAAACATTTTGACAGAATTCCACCGAGAAATGTGGTGGTCACATTAACACCTGGGCATGAAAATCTATCTTCAATGTCACTACCAATTTCAATTATTATTATGAAATCCTCCAATTCCTCCAATTTGATTATTCAATTTTCCAATTCTGAGAGTCTTCCAAACAAGAGGAATTATGGAGAAGGAATTAAATGATTTTCAGGAAGGGAAACACATATATGGGGTTGCTTAGATCTATAGTCAAAGAGATATGAGTATTTTTCTATCAATACTCACAGCTTGATGTAAATGCTTTTAATCAATTAATATCAAATCTATTGTTCTCTTCAAACATGCCTATCCGAAGTACTTCACTGTTATTTATTTATACAGCTCCAACTTCCATTATACACATATAGATATTAGTATCGTATATATAATATACTTCCACTTAGAATATCTTCTTTGTGTATCTGTGTCTGTATCTGTATCAGATGCTCAGATCGTTGATACACGTATATATAATAATGATTATGGAGTAGGACCACTTTATCTATATGCATTGTTCCTTACCATCTCTTACAACCTACACCTTTAAAGCTTTCATAGTTTGTCTTATTCTTTAAATGTTGCCGACAAACCGATATACTTTATGCAGATAGGTGAGGACGAACGGAACTTGATGGCCTAGTATAGATTTCGTTATGAATCTAGATTTATGGATCCTTGTGATCAATATAAAGTCAAGTCCTTACCACTTTCTCTTTCTCTAATAAGTTGAGTAGTCTAGGAACATACTGGAAGACCTGGAAGTCACCTTTCAGATAAGAGCCTTTTTTGTACACTTCTAGGTGAATATAAATAAGTATTATGCGTAAATTATTATAGAGTTCTGATACCTTTATTTTGTCATATATATAGTAGCTTCAGCGCGGCTGAGAATAGTGTATACTACATAATGTTCTTGCTGAATAAAAATCTTTAAATACAAATACATAATTGAATTGAATTGTGTGCCTTTCTATCATATTCATATATTGTAATCCCTGAACAATGAAACAGCCGTTCATAGCCAAGGCAGAATAACTCACCATTGTATATCAAAAAAAATGTTGTGTCTTCCTTTCATCCTTTATCTTACACTTCGATTGAAATAAGAAAGATAAAAACTTGGATCAAAATAAATTAATGAATGACTGTTGAGTCCTTTTCTCTCTGAGAAAAACTTACGTGCATTTCCCGGTGAATACGCCTATGCTTGGATGAAAATCATTATACACAGGGAGAGAGATGGCGTTTAGTCTCCGCCTCCTTATATTAGCTTGTATCACACCTATAGATCTTGATATACGGGTATGTGGTGGTGGCGCCTGTTTCATAACAGATGCTTACTGAAAATGCACCTTTCTAAACTATTTTGCTTTGGTTTAGAGGGAAATTCTGACAGTAAGAATTGTTCAAAATAGCATAGTGTAGAGCAAGTGCCATACCTGTAATTTGCTTAGCAAGGAAAAGTAGCAAAAGAAGGAACATCTTAACGAAGGATCTGTTATGAAACAGACCCCAGAGCTGCTGTATTTGCATTGCCTCAATCTCGGCTGCCCGCTCGGTCCTCAGTTCCACCACTGAGAATGGTTCATTATCTGTTTGTCTAATCCTCCGTAATGATAAGGTGATTTAGGTAATGAAGAGCCACACTGATCACATGATAAAGGCTTAATGTGCTACATCCATAGTGCTAGGAGGCTATGGTGGCTCGTCGATTCCTCATACAAGCCCCCGAAAATAACTTATATCACCCAAATATGAAGGTCATTGAATGAAACCCTGATTTTAGTCATTTAAGTCAGATTAATATATAGTCATTTATATTAATCGGGATAATTCATTGTCAATATTAGATAGATAGGAATATTAGCTATTGTATGATATGCCGACTCCCTTTATGACCCCCGACTGTCCAAGTATACCGTATGTGGATCTGCCTATATAGCTTGCCATTATATTATGAACAAGTAGTTGATCATATCTCCTTTGTTGTTAAGTAGCCATAGGTCAAAGCTAGCGCGCAAGGTCGTCGTGTTTCTAAGCTAAGTAATTGGTGATAAAATAGGGAGGGCTAGCAGTAATTAGACTTGCAGAAGATTAGAAAAGCGTCCTTTTATACGGGCACGCTGAGGAGGGTTTGTCTGAAAAAGAAACTTTTCAAAGGCTGCCATGGGAACACAAACTATTGTTTGTATGCTAATTGTTTTCAAATGATGTTACCAGCATTATCATAATTGTGTTATCGCTGGTGTTGTAGCTCTGATATTATTTTTTTTAACAATTTCGGTGGAGCTCAAACGAGATCCCTTTATTTAGAAGGCAAATATATCGTATCAGCAACAATCTATTTCAACTTATTGTTTTAAAGGAAAGGAAACATGGATGATGATAATCAAAATTAATGAAGGGTTGGGTGCATCAGTTGTGATGACGTGCATTGTCATGATTTGCTGTTGAAAGGTGAGAATAAAAAAGAGCTAAGAAGTCTTGATAACAAGATACATCAACGCAGGAATTGTATGTCACCCGCTTGAAGGAATTTTATCCATTAAGTATTGCAATGTCCGCGCTTTTTCCCAAGAGAGAGTCAAAGCAATTAGAGTTTTAGAAATTTTAGTTTTTACTGCACACACATTAATGCAAAACACTCCCGTTGACGTCAGGAATGGACACGTATTTAAGAGTAAAGTATTTGTCCATGGCCGATTTACTTCTATCAATTATACCCTAGGCTATGGGACTATTAAGAATTATGCCTATGATGGTAACCATCGAAATGTACAGGTCTACAGATTTTAAATGAAAAACGTTACAACAACATTCCCTTAACCTTTAAGATGCTATTTTAAATTAGTGTCTTCACCTTGTCGCCCAGCTATCTTCGAATTCTATCAATTTGATTCCCTTACCTTTTTCATTACTTCACTATCTGTGTTTTTGTTTGTAATTCATGGAATCAAATGTTTTCTTCGTTGTAATCCACAAAGATATGAAACAGCAGCCTGGGCTCAGAGTCTCTCAGGTCAGATAAGAATGATAAGTCAGTGCTTGCACGCCTACAGTGCTCATGGCTTTCCTATCTGGGTCAGATTTTCAGAAAATGTACAATTGGCAGCTGTATACATTTAGTAAATTCTGCTAAATTAGGCTGAAATTTGGCCAATACTAGGTAAATTCGAGTAATTCGCCATTGTATTGGTTCTAGCAATCTGTTAGGTTAGGTTGAACTGTATTTTTGTCTGAAATTTGGGTTATTTGAAAAGATTGGTGAAGTTAAATTGTACATTTTCTGAAAATGTGAGCCATCTATGGAGTAGGCGTATAATGGAATTTTGCGGTTTAGAGCGAGAGGCTCTCCCTCAATTTGGAGGGACTCTCTGAGCCTAGACGAGGAGTAAAATAGCAAGGATGAGGGCTTGCGATAGTATATTCTGCGGCCAATAACTCCATGGTGAATAACAGATGTAGGCAGGGAGAGAAGTGGGGAGCCATACATCATACTTGATGTTATTACCGATTGCCTTGTCATTCACAGATAAGCCGATTTGGTCATGCTTCATTGACTTATAAGGAGGCTAAATGATGGAGCTTTCCTATAACGATGAATCCTGTCCTCCAGATTATGCAACCTATATTGCCAACCCATTTTCTTTATGTCCCTCTAGTTCCCGCTCAGTATATGAAATAGTTGTGCTTAAGGCGGTGTTCCACCAATCGGTTTTTACCCTACGTTCTTTTGTATTTGTTAATATGTGAGGAACAAAATGTTTGAAATTGGACGATTGAGACTATAAAGGGACAGTTCCCTCGATTTATCCTCCCGATTTATTTTATCTTTGTCCAAGAGTTTTCAAAATGTACAAAAATACCCAAGACGTAAGGATAAGACCGATTGGTGAAACACACCCTTAAAATCTGAGAACCCAAATTGTGTCTTTGTATTGCCCTATTCACTAGGCTCGCTTTTATAAAACTGGGAGTGAATATACATTCAATGTACTAACAATTTCTAAGAACTGCTGTATAGAATTATTGCCTTAAAGTATTCGCTCTTGTTGGCACGTGATGCTGAAGGAATTCGGGCCAATAACATATTCAGCAGTTCTTAGAAATTGTTAGTATTTTAAATATTCTATGCCTCATTTCTCTAATAATCAAATATATTTCATCGGAACAAGTGGAAAACATAGCAGTGTTATATGAAGATTTGTCTATCTTGGATATGGAATAGTTGTATAATTATTGTAGGAAAATAAGAAGTATACAGAGTAAGTCTAAAGGCTGTGATCCTAAGATCTAGAATGAATGTTTATTATGATCTAAGCATACAGGTGGGTACTTGGTCCATGTGGCTGTCTTTCATTGGTGGAATATAAATTAGGTGAGGGTGCTACCTGAGCCTTCACATGCTACCGTAATTACTGCAATAAATTCCTGGGTAATGGTACCTTATGAGTTATGGACAGGTTACTTAATTAAGATAATGAATATAATAATTAATAATAATTATTGGTCATAAAGTGTTTACCCATTGTTATGTTATCATTGCGTAACATGATGTACCAGCAGGCAGCATGATACTTGGCAGATTGGCCTTCTTTTCTGGATTGCCTTTTCAGGTGAGATTTTCCCTTGTTCACCACCAATGCCTACAGTGTGCACAGGCAGCTGGAATGACCAACTCAAATGAAGGTCCTCTGGTGGCTCAGCACGCTTCTACTTCTCCACTCTGCTTTCCTCCACACATGGCTAAAACACTGGAGCCTGTGTCACTGGAGCCTGTATCATGGGCTGATGCAATGACCAAAGCCAGATGGCCTTGAAGTGACTGCACTTGTGTGCTGAGGAAATAATTGAGCCCAGCATCTACCTCTTTTGTATGCACCTGCAAGGCAAGAGAGCAGGCACTGAGCATAGCAGGTTACATAACACTTTGGCATATGGGCTTGTTTTTTCTGGGTTACCTGGTCAGGAGAGAGTTCTCCCTGTCAAGCAGCCCAGGCAGTTGGAATGACCAATTCAAATGAAGGCATTGGAAAGGGATTGATTTTGGGTGCCAGTAAAAACACATGCCAGCAGAGCTGTGCTTCAATCCAAGGACCAATCTGGGTTATTGGCCGAGCATGCTTCCCCTGTACCACCATGATCTCCTCCAAAAATGGTTAGAAAAACTGCCACTGGAGCCTGCATACATGGGCTGATGCAATGCCCAAAGCCTGGTGGCCTTGAAGTGAGTGGACTGGTGCGCTGAGGAAATAACTGTGCCCAGTACCTTCCTGCAGGGCAAGAGAGCAGGAACTGAGCATAGCAGGAAGAATCACACATTGGCATATGAGCCTGTTTTTCTGGGTTGCCTAGTCTGGTCAGAGGCCTCCCTGTGATCCACCAGGCAGTTCAAATGACCATATCAAATGAAGGCATAGGGGAGGTATTAATTTTGTGTCCCAGCAAAAACACGTGCCTACAGAGCATGGTTTCGATCCAAGGACCTCTGGGATATGAACCCAGCACATTTCCACTGTGCCAATTTGCTCTCCACCTGCATGGTAAGAAAGATTGCCAGTGGAGCCTGCATACATGGGCTGATACAATTACTAAAAGCCCAATGGCCTTGAAGTGACTGCATTTGTCGGGTGCTGAGGGAATAACTGAGCTCTTTTTACTACTACCTTCTCCTACTACATCCATTACCTATATTTCTACTACATCCATTCCTACTTCAACTACTTCCTACTATGTTCTACATCTACTACTTTTCATACTACACCCATTCTTACTACTTCCTACTACTACTCACTTCCAACTATTCACTTCAACTACCTACTCATATCTCTACTACTTCCAATCTACTTCTGCTCCCTTCTACTATGACTCTTACCTTTCCTATTACATCCACTCCTACTATGTATTCGTACTACTCACTTTTCTACTACTTCTCCTATTATATCGACTTCTATTTCTACTACCTTCTCCTAATATTAAGATTTCTTCTATGTACTCAAAACTGGTGATGTTCATATAGTGAAAAGAAATCAGGAGAATTAGTCCTTTTTTCACCATTTGTAGGGAGTAAATTGCATGTGAACATAGCTCTGTGCTCTACATGTCACGTTCCAAATGTGGGTATTTTAAATGTTTTGTTATAAATGCAATTGCAGACATAGACAGATGGTGCAATTATGCACTATTATCATTATGAAGCAACTTTACTATCATATCATTTAAGAGACCAAACCTACACAGCCACTCAGGCATGCTCCCTACAGTACCCCTTTCCACTTCCACCCACATACCCACTTCCAATACACTATCACTATCCCCATGCTTGGTCTGAGGATTTAACATCGATTAGGAGAGGAATACCAAGCATGCCTCATTACCATGAAAGAAAAACTCCCCGTTACACACGATCCTATCTGCATTCTAGTGTGATGGGAGGCCCTTCTATCAGTAATAGTGTAGACTGTTCATACAGAGAGAGATATATGGGTCAGATTTTCAGAAAATGTACATTCACCTTCACCAATCTTCTCAAATAACCCGAATTTCAGACGAAAATAAAGTTCAAAACACAGTTCTACCTAACCAAGCAGATTGCTAGAATCAATGCAATGCCAAATATACTCGAATTTACCTAGTATTGAACAAATTGCAGCCTAATTTTGCAGAATTTACTAAAAGTGTACAGCTGCCAATTGTACATTTTCTGAAAATCTGACCCATATATGGGAGAAACAATGTGCCAATGAGCCTTGGGACCAGGAATGCGATTCTCTGTCCTTTCTCATCACATGCTTCTATTATTCTGACAATCCAAGGGATGCTGCTGATGGAGATGGAGGTGCTGAAGGAGGCCATGATTCAAATTAAATCATGCCTCGCTAATTTACAGAATCCCTTATGGAGTTCGAGGATGAAATTATCCAAATCATCTGTATTTCCAGGGAGGACAATAACAAAACTGCACTAATTACAATTAAAGCTGTATTCTCAGTTATTATCACAAACGAACAGAGGTATTGTTTTAATATTTTTAAGTATTACAGATTTCAATATAGAATAGTCTATATTGTTAATTACACAGAAGTGGATAGATCAGTTTTAAAGCTGCATTCCCAGCTAATTCCTATACAAATCTCAGTTTTCACTTGTTAAGCTAACTAATACACTGCCCCACCTTATTCCAATCGTTAAGGTTTCTTTCTTAAGGTTGGAGTTTAATATTTGAGAAGAAATACTCGTCCTCCTGTACTGGTGGTCACGGGTGTGACCTACTTAGCCTTGTTCCATACTGATAGGCGTTGACAGAGAAAATTCGTTGGCAGACAGAGAGAAACATGTGGCTTGGTGCGGCACAGAGGCGCCACATGTGACCATTCAGTGCATCTACAGAACTGTGATATACACATCTCTGTGTGTACCCGATCATAAAATCACAGAATTTAGACATTTATTTTACTTGTCATTGAAAAGGAGATAGATAATATTGAGTTTGGGAACTAATATGAATGTAATTCCAGAAGAACCACTCGATCTTAAATCATGGGAATGCAGCTTTAAGAGGCTCTCTGTTTTCTAAGGAAACAAAATTATTTCCTACTAGATCCTTTACTTCTCCCCCATCCACTTTTCTCTCTCTCCGCCCTCTCTTTTTCTCTCTTTCTCTCTCTCTCTCTCTCTCCCTCCCCCTCTCTCTCTCTCTCTCTGTGACCTTTTGTATATTAAATTGTAGTATGCCACCCTACGAGTTTGACCTAAAGGTCCTACAGAGTGTGCTTTTCTAAAAAGAAAAACAGGTACTATATATACAGCCGCAGTGGCTAATGAAAGAAAACTGGCTGACTTGTAAAATAATCGATGGCAGACCTTGAATCCCCCCCCGGAACCCCCCCCCCCCCCCCCCCTCGTTTGTACCCCCAAACCTGGGGGAACCTTCCGGGTGGCGGGCTAAGGTCTAGGGGGACGTCCTAGAACCACAATTACCCAACAAAGAAATTGAACGTAAATGCATTAGATTGGGACATCAGGTATCAGGTGTCTAGCTGGATGGACCGTGTTTGTTGTGACGTGAGCTGAAGCATTCATCTTTGCAGTAGTAGAGGTTGAACGTGATTTGTAATGATTACCGCTGGTTTAATACGTGTCACGTTCCTACCCCACCCTTAGAACCGCCTCACCAACCTCTCTAACTGCCTCGTAGACAGTTTGCTTGCTTTCCTCCAACCTGATATATTACACATGTCCAACTCTCCAATAAATCTGTTTCCCTCCATTCCTGTTCATGCTGGGGTGTGTGATGAAACTGTCCATGTAGAAAACTTAATGGATTTTATTTTATATTATTTTATATAAGCTTTCAGGGTTTTTCTACTAACCAATCTTTATATTAGTCAAAGTAACTCAATAACACTCATGTTGATATAGTCGATGGAATAGTGATATTTTATAAACAAGTTGGAAAAGCTACAAATCATGTAGAAGCTATAACCCATTTTCCAAACCTGAACATGTACTCCTAGAATTGAAAATATTATATGATACTTAAATATAATGTATTGTGGTATCAGGCTAACAGTGCATCATACATCTACCCACTGGACATTTACCTGCTGAATATTTACCATCCTGGACGAGTCGTGGCCCCGTGAGAAAACTATTTTCGCCGAAAATAAACACAATTTTAGTACTGCCACCCAAAAGCTCTGGTCCTAAAAACTGTATCTACCAGAACCCCCTTTTAACACACTTTTCTCGCTCAACTCGATCTTAGCCTCTCTAATTCTTTCCCCAATCAAAGGGAATGACATCAACAACTAAATGTGTGAGATTAAAAGAAAACCGAGCCCCAGATGTTGACATATTAGTGAAATTTAAAAAGAAATTGAGTCGAAAATAAGACAAATGTAAAAAGGCTGTCTCCTCTGGGACTCGACCACACAATGTATATTTTAGAAGTCTATAACACCCTACCCAATGGACTATTGAGACTGGCTATAGGGATCATGTATTTAAACACTAGGCATACCCATTGATTCATCGCATTTTAGGTTTACTTTAGTCTCCCATTCTCGTCATGGTGATTGAGGAGAATGGGGAAATAAATTATCTTTGAAGGTCCCTGTGATAGCCGCAGGGTGATTTAATGATTCAAATTAATCATAAAAGTATATCTTGTGTCTGCTATCTATTTCTATAATATGCTGATGCAGGACTTCTAGGTCCCCATGCTTCCTGAACATTGCCCTGCTATAGCATCTACCATCTAGGATATTCACCTAGATTATATGGATATTTTTAAACTTTACCTTCTTCACACACTTTTTATATATGGCCACTTTTAAGAGAAGGAGGGTTTTATGTTTCTTTTATGAGAGGGAGAGTATCATATTTCTTGTAAATGAACGTGAAGAAGAATGAGGTAGAGAGTAATACAAAATACTTTTTCGGTACATTGTGTTGTTATTTTATCTGTGCCATAACAAAGCTGAATAAATCATAGCTAAATGTGTGCGAGTGAATATCTGGCGGGTAGATGTCCTAGTATAGTAGTAAGTAGTTAACCTAAACTCATGTATTACACATATATAATATATATTATATATATGAGATATGAGATATGTCTTATGCCCCAATACATAGATGACGCCACACTGAATAGAGCAAACCAATATAAAAGTCCAATCTCCATTAGGTGTTGAGAAAGCTGCCTCCCACCCTCTCCAGAGACGCTATTGATGAATAAAACTCAGGGCTGTGGGGAATAGCTGGACAATTTTGATGAATGACACTGCGGGCACCTTTGGGTCTCACAAGGCCCGCTTAGCGACTGTGTGGGGAAAAGCGAGTCACCCTGAGAGTAATCCAGAAAAATGGTTTCCAAGCGATGATTTCTCAAATATTCATGCAAGATTTTTTTGCCAAAGGCATCACTCCATGGTTCACAAACTCTTAACTGCTCATAAATCTCTCTCTGAGGTGTTTTAATCTTGAAGATATGGAGGAAGTCGCCTGGGAAGGGAAGGAGTGAGGAGAGTGGAGGAGGTGAGGGTTGCATGGCAAGATCTTTTTTTCTTTGGCTGCCGCGGATCTTTCTTGGAGGAAATGATGAGTTATGGGAGATAGCGTGCTGGCGTGAGAAGGCTTATCTGAGATTACAAGGGAGATAAATGATAAGTAAACCACACCTAGAGATACGAGAGTGTGTGGGGCTAAACCAGGGACATATAGGACTTACATTGACAGTACTTATTCCTGGTCCAAATCTGCAGTAAATTGTGGGGAAGGTTTAGAACTGGTAGTTCGTCCTTAGAGTTTAAAATGATATAATAAAGTGTATACATGTACAATGTGTAGGAATTCTCCAAATCTGAACAACCTAAAAATCCTTTTTATTATGTACGCCCTATACATTGTTTTTTGCCATGGCTGGAGTCATTTTCCCCCTGGACCTTAACCATCCCCCACCCACCTATCCCCACCTCTATCTAGGAAAAAAGATTTGGGGTTTGTTTGTTTGTTTATCTTTTATTTCGATAAGTCCAAATTGCGGGAGGGGGTTGAAGTCCTGCCACTGATTAATTTAACATCCTTTATGGAGATAATAACAATGAACGAATGATTCCGAAAAATATGGTGAAGATATCATCATATCACATGGTCGCAACTGATACTCCTAGTATCAGTAGAAGTTGTCAACCACCATATTTCTTCATAGATATACAAGATATCAAATGAAATAATTATAAAGATACAGCTGCCAATTGTGCAATGTACATTGAATCTACGTGTAAATTGTGTAATAAAAATATAGTTCGCACTATATAACTGGCTATAGCTTAACCATTAACACCAGTGTGACTACAATCAGTATAACAAAATTGCCACATCTATGCACCGAGTGAACCATTTCTTGCAACCCCACTTACATAAATTGCTCGAGAAATTAATTCCTTGTAATTTATTAAGATTTAAATCTCAGCGCTAGAGTCTTGTATCTGGAGCAGCAAAACAGATTATGATTGCCAATGATCTTTAAGCAATTGCTAATTGAACTACACCATATTAGGCAGGACATCATAATTAGATTTGGACAGCGCGATCATGTTGTTTGTTGCTCTTCATGGTCAATGCTTTTCAGATAATTCCGTTTTGGCTTCCCGCTTTTCTCATCTCATTATAATACTGAGAATAATATGTGTTCACGAATAATGTTTGGACCAAGTGATTCTATTTTTAATTCCACTCTACTGTTACACATATTTCTTGAAATACTTCTTTTCTTTTGTTGTCCTCTTCCCCACCTTTATCCTAGCTCTCAGTCTCTCTACTCCTTTCCAGGGCCCGTTGCAGTACAAGGGCTGATAAGAGGCTTTTAGGAAAGCAATTTACCATGCAGACAAAGCTAATTCTTATTCCTACAGTAGGAATTTCCTACCTAAGCAAGGAAAGAATAAGGCACGTTTTAAGTAAGGATCTCTCCCAAATACTATCCCTATAATTCTCTCTGCCTCTACTTTACTATTTCCAATTCGCCCTCTTTCTTTCTCCCTCACTATTTCTCTTTCTCTTTCTACAGCTAAAGTTCTATCATTATTATTGTTAATCATGGCGATGGACGATATAGATCAGATAGTAAGGCAGTTGAACCCAAAAAAAGTACTGTTAGACCAAACAAAACAAGGACACACTAGATAAAGCAGTGCAACAATCATCCAAACATCCGCTTCTTCGTCTCGAACACGAACAGGGGCTTTCTACTCAGATTTCATAGCATGAGGTTCTTCCAAGAACCCAAAAGAACCCTTTTTTCTTAGAGTGTATGTTGGGAAACTTTGCTCCAAAAACTGGTAGAGATGAGAAGTGTCTATTAAATTGTATAAATATATCTTGAAATAGTCTTGGTGCGGACTTAAGATTACACCAAGAGGCAATTCCAATTACACTCGTTCCTATACTATAATTTAGTACAATTCGTTGAATTTGTACAGCTGCCAATTGTACATTTTCGAATGCCCTGCCGCATTATATGCCCTTACAAGTGGACACTCTATCAGCACATACGTCTTCTGATTGATATCAAACAAACAAGCAGATTTTCAAGATAAAAAGAATATTTCAGGATTAAAACAATGTTTCTCGGTCAATGACAAAATCAAAGTATCAAATCAGCGCACTTTGTATAGATTAGTGTTTATTAGCAACTTCATCGATAACAACATGTATCTCTCTATATTATGTACATATTTTAGAATTCATGAAAAACGCTATAACTAGCCATGTATGTTTCGTTAGCTCTGTATTTCCCTTTCAGATACTTCAAATAAAAAAAGATGGGATGAGGAATGAGATGTATAACAGAGAAAGGTTGAGACAGATAAAAAAAAGCCCCTGACTAATCTAGATAAAATAGAAAGTCCTCGTGCATTTCTACCTCAGCACATTGTATAATAACCTTTTGCCCTCAACAGCACCAGTCCTACCCGCTCTTCTGGTAGAAGTCGGCCGCTGAGAGACTGTGAGTTGGAATATATGAAGCAATTGTAGCAATGATTAGATGCTTTCTGCCTCCCGCAATGTTTCTATCTGCCTCCTGGCACCGTGCCCACACACAGGCGCGTTACATTATCACCGCACCTCCCCATAAACTCTAACGCCCTTCTCTGGCTGTAAACCTCTCCACTGAAAGGTGGTAGGTGTGGAGATGGTGGAGGGTCAGGCTCAAGAGGTGGGAGAGAGGACTACTACTTTCCCTACCGCCTATATATAATACTCCCCACTAATCTGTGATGTAAAGTTAATTTAAAGTTCTACATTGTTTTCATTATTGTTTTGCCTCAGTTTAAATTGAGAATAGCAATACTTTATTGTACATCTTGTTCCTAATAAATAAGATAATTAAATTTTTACAAAAAAAAAGATAATTAAATTTTGATATAGATAATCTTTTGCAAAAAGACTGCTACTTATAGTAGTAGTATTCAACATGTCCCTGTTCTAGTATGTTTAAATAAGATGGTACCCCCTTATACAGATTATGCCTAGATCACAAATACATCAGGGTTTCCATGTTATAACCATGATTATATCTACACCTGTGTCATCAAATCTGTCCAATTTTGAGTCATTAGTCTCAACTCCATTAGAAGTACGTTTGCGAATATCTATTCATTGAAATATTGTATGTATTATATATATTTCTTATGGTGCTCGGCTGAGGTTTGGGTAGGTCCGGAAATATGTTCCCCATACCTCTAAACCTGTAGTTAGTATGTGGCAGGACTTTCCCCCACCCCAACCGCCGGACTTTTCCTATCCCGATCTTTACCCCCTCAAACATTTCCCACCTAGGAACTCCCCCGCCCCCTATAACCTTTCCCCGCTAAGACGAGTCGCCCTATTGATTCAGCTTTTTATATTTCATAAATATGAAAGTTAATCTGTGCTTTGAGTCCTATTATAATTATTATATTTAAATACTGTTGAATAATTTGTCTGTATTTCCTCTTAGAGGATTCCTGTAATATTAATAATTATACCATTGCAGTCCAAACCTTGTCCATCAATCCTGCGACAAAATACTGTTAAAATTACCATGTATGTCATTGTTCCTTTGTTTCATCATTGTCATCATTACTCATCTGTTGTCTGAATTCCATACTTGTTAACTTGATTAGCTCACTTAGCATAAGCCGTTTTTTTCATCCTTTAAATTGATAGCCTTAGATAATTGCACATCATAGTTGTAGCTCTCACCTCAGCGGCAAGTTGAAAACCTTGTTTTCATTGTATAAGAAACTTGTTCTCATGTTAACTCATTGGAGAAGCTGTCGAAATAAAGTCTTTAAAAAAAAAATCTAGATTTTATTGGACATCAACACTGCATGCACTGAGCCAGCACTATATTAAACCTTTTTACTGGGAGGTGACGTGGGGGGATGTCTGAGTGACAGGTCCTAGTAGGGAAATGTTGAGGGAAATGTTTCTGGGAAATATCCATAGGGGGAGTCCTGGAGAAAGATGTCCTAGTAGGGGAAGGTCCTAGGAGGAGGGATGTCTGGAGGGGAAATTCAGGGGGGAAAGTCCAGAGAGTAACCAGACGATGCTTGATATTCAGAGAACAATACCTGACTTATCATAAGTTCTTTTTTCGACTTAGATCATCTTTGCACTGGGGAGAAAAAACCAACTTAGTCGAAGACTTGGAGGCGTTGCTGTGTATAGCTAGAGTGAGCCTTGCAACAATAATACCCTATTGGAGATCTAGCACGGCAGCCCCATCTCCCCACAGAATCTGCATGCCTTTCTGCTGCGGTAAACCTATCCAGGGAAAGATGAGTGATGTTGAGATGGTCGTAAGGAGGTGAAGGATGGGGTAGCCAACTATTTTCCTAGCGCTATATATGGGTGAAGTCGCCAGAAACTGTACAAGCCGCTTTCACAAATTTTCTCAAATAAGTCAAGTTTAAGACAAAAATAAGTTTGTCATAACCAACAGATATATTTAATGCTTTTAGTGTAGCATGCCTGAAGGTCACACTCCAAAATAAATCTAATTTAAGACCAAAGTCCGGTTCAGAATATATATACGTGTATACCCAAACCCATTTTTTCACCAACGCAATACTAAATATACTCAGATACCTAATACGCAATATTCACCTATAAATAATATTCAATATATAATTTAACAGAATTTACTAGTTCTAAGTGTAGAACGGCCGATTGTACATTTTATGATGACCCAGCCCATATATTACATTATATGCTATTTATCGATAAAGTTTTAAATATCAATCCTCACAGTGCCCTATTTCTGTCAAGCAAATTTCAAAAGAGTTTGTTTGGGGGAAATAAATGTTCATATGTACAAGGAATTCCAATATCACTTGTAGAATGTAAATGTCACCATGCACTGTCAGTTTTAAAGAAACTTATTTGCCATTAGTACATCCTTTATATTACGTTCCGACCAAATATTTGGCCTTCTCCAAGGTAGAAAATGATTGCGATATGAATGATCCTGAGGATTTCTTGAATCGCATGACCTTATCCAATAAATTCGGATGCTACATGGCAATCTCTTCATCAAGGGTTCCAGCCATTATCAAAAGTCATATTGTGCCAGATGAATATAGACCTTGAACAGTACAAAAGCCTTGCTGGGGATAGGTACAGCGTCTATATCACCATGGATACGAGATATTGTGTGGCACCATATAGATAACAATCTCTCCTTCTGCCTCATTTTCTACGACCTCCGTTATTATATATCCTTTTGTGTCCCAATACCTCACTTATCTCCCTTACATATATGATCCCATTCTCGATTGTTCCTCACACATATTGTTGCTATAGAAACATGCCTGATGCTTAGGCACAATTCCCTATTGTCGCCCACCACCTTCAGCCCCTCCACCTGGTGGTGCATGTATGCTGCACTGACAGAACGATCACTTCATCCTATCTCACCCTGTAGTAATAACCTTCTTTTTAACCAACCGAGAGACCGAGTAATCGTGCAATCACAGTGATTGTATAGGCCCTGTTGGCGCACCCAGTGATAATTGGATATGGGGCGGGAGCAATCGTATATATTCTCCTCCTGATAGGTCTTATTGGACCCCCCAGGCCAAGGCTCATACCAAGCATATAACACATCCAATAGGGGAATTGCTTCGAAATACTATTATTGCTATATGGATATCACCATAATAAATATTGGCGATGCATTAATCCTGAATTCATTCGCATTTAAAGCTGGATTCTCAGCTAATATGACAAAAGATATCTTACACAATGTACTCATATAAAAAGAAAATGAGCACCGGTGAGCGATAATAAGTGAAGCCACCGCAGCTAAGAGTTTCGGCAGGTCTCCGAGTGATATGGCTTATTAACTTATAGTTCATAACTGTATGTTGAGATCGTCTGAGCAATAAAGGGAGTATTTTACAAATGATGCAACTGCACTTTTATATTTTTAGACATGCCCAAATGACTCGGAGCCCATTGCACACTATAACCAGTAAGACCGTGTTTTATAATTAAAGATCTCTTAGTACCATTGTAAATAGACCCAGTAGACTGTAAGGGCTTTATAATAGGAGGGCTGTTGCATGAATTCATGCATCTGATGAAGGTAAGGCGTCACTCAGACCAGTCTGAGAAGAGATTGTAAAGTGCAATGAAATCTACACTATTGGAGGCTTACGAGGCCTCTAAGAGTTGTTTACCATACACTCGTATAGTGCAATGGACCCTCAGTGAGAGCTTGAACAGTTATATATATATCGCTCAGATTTTCAGAAAATGTACAATTCGTCTTCACCAATCCTATCAAATAACGCAAATTGAAGACAGAAATGACTCTCAAAATGTACTTTAACCTAACCAAACAGATTGCTAGAATCAATGCAATACTGAATATACTCGAATTTACCCAGTATTGTCCAAATTTCAGTCTAATTAGACAAAATTTACTAAATATCTACAGCTGCTAATCGTACATTCCCTGAAAATCTTACCCATATATTAGTTCACATGCATACACTCCACCACTTACACAGATGGCAGTATGAGACTGGAGTTGCAGGAACTGCCGATCCATATCTGACTCTGTATCAGGTTGATATCGGATAATCGTTGAACATTAAACAAGATGTTCAACCAAATCGATTGACATTATTTCCATCCCAGTAGGAGGTTTTCTAGAGTTCCTCAATGAGACGCATCTGTTAATGGTTACTGTAAGTGAACATACAAGGAGCAATTCTTTTTCATTTATTCTCATTTTCATGATAATGGGCCTCTTCCACTATACACGATAAGACTGTGTCTTAGAGCATGTTACAACCATCGTAAATATACGACTAAGGGGTATACATGCGCAATGCAAGTATTCTTATGGACATGCGAGGCCTATAAAAGTGGATTGCCATATAATCATACTGCAACATGCCCCGTATCTTCAATGATACCCTCACACAATAACATAAAAAAACTGCAATCATAATATTAGGTGCATTAATTCCGTGAGATAAGAAAACTTGCATTGCACATATATATATGCGATATATGTTTTATAAGATCTCTCGAATATGCCATTTCGAATAAGGTGATGCCCATTCCGGAGATTACCAATGAAACATCCCATTTTTGGTTGTCCCATAAGCTACATTTATCCCAATAAGCGAGGTTGGAAGGAGAAGGGTTTGTGGATAAATCATAGAGCCAAAGCCTACAAATACCTGGGTCTGTAGCTGCCTATAAACATAGGGCATATTAAGTTATAGCCTCTGCCCTTGCAGAGTAATCACGAACTTACCAAAAAAGGCAGTCCTGATCTCTGGCTTAGATAAACACCCATTTCTTCCACTTATCCCAGCCAACATATTTCTTGATGCAGTAATCCAATTGGTCAGGTTAGGGGGTTTGTGGAGGGGGTGGAGGAGGACGAGGGAGGATGTGATGGTGGAAGAGGTGGAAGTCTAGGTGGATGAAGTGTAGAAGAAGGGTGATGAATGTAGTCAAAAGTAGGAGAAGGAAAGGAAAAGGAAGAGACTTATGCATGGGGAAGTTGGTCGAGATGTAGGTGATCTACGTAGGAGGAAGCAATTAAAAGAGGGAGATCATCGGAAGCGGGGGACCAGTGGCCTGGTGTACAAGCTAAGCAAAGGATTTTTCTTGAAGAGATTCCTTCATCTGTAGGAAGAAAAAATTCCTCCTACTTGCCATTCCCAGCTTGTAGGAATAACCTATACACAATCCATGCTATTGCTATCCACCGAAGTAGGGGAACACATAATTTTCCTTTCCATAGCTTATAAAACAGGCCCCGGGGCAACAGGGGGATGAAATTTGCGCTAGTGTTGGTACTGAAGCTGAAATATGAACCGGAACTAGAAGGTAAATCGTCAACTTTTAATCACCTCCGTGCACCTCAACTATTCCCATGAAGCCAGAATCCCTTCTCAATATCCTTTGTGTATTTCCCTCTCCCTAGCGGTCACTAAAGGATTAATGACCGACATTGAGGGGCTTTAAGATTGCTATACTATAGTCCCAAGACCGTTCAAACCAGAGATTAAAGCTTTATGATCCTTGAATCTTAACTAGTATGACCACCACAGGAAGCTTTTAGAACCCTCTAGGGGACTTATAATACTGATATAATAGGGTATTGCCCTATAATATATACTTCTATACTGGCCATATGTGGAATACTCACGAAATCCTTGGTTCAAAAGTTGCTCATCTCTTTAATGTTCCCTGGAACCTCAGCTGGGGAATTTCTTATTATTCTACAAGCTTGAAAGATCTCCCTTGAACTTTTGTTCCAAGATGGCCTCAACTAGAATTGAACCTAGAACCTATAAGTCCCCCAAAGGCTTGCCACAGGTCAGACAGACAGACTCCCCAATACTTATCTCCAGAGGAAATATTGCGTGTCCCCGATAGAGGAACACATGCTGTTTTCCCGTGGCATCTCTCTTGGGACAGTTGGGGGAGTTTATGAGAGAGAATATTTATGTGTTTTCTCACAGCTACAACTGCACCAGCTATGAAGCGTCACGTCTCCTCTGGATTGCCACAGGGCGCTGCTTGGTAGAGAGGTTGGGCTGTGGACTGTGGCAGGGATATATGGGTCAGATTTTCAGAAAATGTACAATTCGCTTTCACCAATCTTCTCAAATAACCCGAATTTCAGACGAAAATAAAGTTCAAAATACAGTTCAACCTAACCTAACTGATTGCTAGAATCAATGCAATGCCAAATATACTCGAATTTACCTAGTATTGGCCAAATTGCAGCCTAATTTAGCAGAATTTACTCAAAATGTACAGCTGCCAATTGTACATTTTGTGAAAATCTGACCCATATATATATTTTATATATTTCTGACTTGGTGGGAATCTTTAATTATTCATTGGTCCTCCGTGGTCTTTAAATGATATTTGCCTATTTATCTTAAATTGATGTAGCTAGAGATGAACATAATGAATCAGGAACTATGGCTAGGTATAGATAGCTGTGTTGGAATTATATAGCAGAAAGAGGTGTCGCAGGTCAATGTGAAAATGTTATTGTTTGCATCAGATGGATGGATAAATGGATAGATAGATAGATAGATAGATAGATAGATAGATTGATAGATTGCTAAATTACTGGATAGCTGTGTTGAAATTATAGAAAGCAGAAAGAGGTTTCACAGGTCAATGTGGTTGCTACTAGAAATGATATTTTTGAAACTGGTACAATCCATTGTTGGTTGGGAGCGTGAAACCTGATTGAAATAGGAAGTGGCGAATCTACCACCATCAAAGAATTATGGTGCACTGTAATTACTCTGAACAGTAGAACCCACCTGCTCTGATGGCAGAAGAATCTAAACTACAAGCCATCCAAACCAATTCCATTGCTGACCTTCCCATGACTTCTAAACACTTACCAATTGGATAGTACTATTGGCCCGATATGAAAATGGAGAACTTGTGACTCGAATTTTCCAATTTAGGAAATTAGGGTGAAAACATTTTCTCGAGACAAGAATGTGCGCTAGACGCGAGATTCCCACATCTGCTGTTATGACTGATTCTAGATGAGAAATTCCCCGAGGAAGCGAGAAACAAACTTACTGGTTGTTATGTGAACAATTGTGAAGAAGCTACTATGAGTAGGCGGTATAATAGGGGTCAATTTCTTCATAGGCTTTTCTGGGCGATGCACCTGCGGCTAGACGACTAAAGTCCCTGCCCTCAGATTGTGATAAAAAAATGATACCTTTTAAATAACTCAAATTTAAGTCGAAAAAAAGCTTCGAAATACAGTTCAACATAATCGAAAAAAACTTTAGAAATAACACTATACCAAATATATTCAGTTAGAGAAATCTATGAGATATCTTGATTACATACAATAGTGTATGTTCAAGTTATACAGTACAGACCTATAGGTGTACCAACACAAATCTTCCTAACGCCTGGTCTTTACCAAGCCCATCCTCTTTCGATCTATTCATGGAAATATTCATAGGAATAAATCAGTGAGAATGAAATATATTCAACTATTTTTACCATTGCGTCTCTCTGCCATCCCCTTCGCTGCTAAGGATGGTGGCCGAGATATTATAGCGGATTTGCATCGACATCACTTTAGTCCAAGATGAGCATTATGTCTATATATTCTATGTATCAGGGCGTCAGAAAATGTTCGATTCGCCTCATTATTTTCTCAAATAACACAAATCTATTACAGAAGTTGAGTTTAAATTCAGTTCAACTTAAGCGAACAGCGCAATACCAAATATACACAGATATACATCGTATTTATTATGAGTAAGACTACTTTTGCAGTGAGAGATCTATACAGTCACACGTTTACGGTGCCATAGACAATTAAATTATTATAGTTCCTATACTCCTCACATCTCTTTGTATAGGTAGTTTACTTTCTCCTTTACTGCTGTGATACTTCCTTATGAACTATACCCATGGATGTGTATGCACCAATCCATCAGCGCTCTCCACGCAATTTGATTAAACAGAATAATAAATAGAGAGAATGGAATGAGCCACCAGTAATCGAGAATTTATTGGACAAGATTCATCCGCGTAAGCACGATGCGGTAAGGCAGAGTGCTTACGCTGCGAATCAAGTCCAATAGATCTTTCAATTACAACGGCGAGTTCCATTCTATATTTATTATATGTGTATAAAATTGTATCAAATATCATGGGTGAATCATCAGAAATCACTGAAAAGCTGACTCAGTAAAAACAAGTCTCAGAGACAGTCCAAGCACCCCTAACTTTGTCTATGCCTATGGATTAGTTGACGTGCTTCGTGGGGACCCAAAGGCGCTTGTCTAAGTTGTTATTTTCATAATTAGCCTACATAGAACTATGAAATTAATAACTTAAACAAGTGCCTTTGGATCTTCGTGAAGCATGTCAACAAATCCATAGGCATAGCACTTATTGCACCTCTCAAGATGAATTCACGTATAATAATAGAATATACGAGTTCTGTTGTTATTTCTCCTTCTCAGGTGAAAACATGGTTATTACATTGTAAAATAAAAGATACAATGAGGGCAAATAAAAAGGGAATTTAATTACCCCTAAGAGTTACCAAGGCAAAATGTACGAAATTATCCGTTAGGGAAACAGTCACTACTTTGAACAATGGAGGTATATAACATACAGTATAGCATCCTTGCTTTGAAATATAGATTATAATTGTTTTGTATTAAGTTCAAATCTTATTCTGGATATATATTAACGTGATAGGAAATTACAATGTCTATATGTACACAAATCACTAGGTTTAGAGTCTCCCTTTTTATACTTACAGGTCCACCTTTAAGGCGGAAAGGAAACCGAAACCGGAATTGGTCCACAGAAGCTGATCACAGACGCTGAGATAAAAGCTTAGGGACGCTGGTACGATGGTTTCCAGGAGGATCTACCACCTGTCAGGTGTGAGCATCAGTTGTGCTTAACACTGGAGGGCGTTGGTTGACTGGGTACTGGAGGAATAAAAGAAGACCAACAGGAGGAGGAGTAGGCGGAGGACAGAAGGAGGAGGAGGGGGTTATAAAGGAAACATGGGTACAGAAACTACAGTGGGCGTTCCAGACGCTGTCTACGTTGGCACAGGTGAAATTAATCATATTTACTCAGATGTTAGAGTATTCTAAGCTCAGATGTAGCTGCACTTGAACCATTGGCAAGATGGCCAGAGCAGGATTCAATGAAAATGCACCAAGCCTGTTTCATAACAAATCCTTACTTAAAATAATCCTTGCTTAGCTATTTGTCCCTGCTTTGGTAGGAAATTCCTACTGTAGAAATAAAAACTAGCGTTTTCTGTAGAACTTTCCTAAGTTTCATTAACAGCTGCTTAGCAAAGAAAAGTACCTAAGGAAGGAAAAGGAAGGAAAAGTGAGGAGTTGTTATGCAACAGACCTCTAAGATTTGGTGGATCTTGGCAGAATTGCCGCTGTGACATGTGGGTCAGATTTTCAGAAAATGCACAATTGGCAGCTCTACACATTTAGTAAATTCTCTTAAATTAGGCTGAAAAATGAAGAATACCGGGTATATCTGAGTATATTTGGTGTCGCATTGATTTATAGTATTAGTTCTGTTATGTTAAACTGTATTTTGAAGCTCATTTTTGTCTTAAATGTGGGTTATTT
Organism: Sthenelais limicola; assembly: GCA_942159475.1. NCBI lineage: Eukaryota > Metazoa > Annelida > Polychaeta > Phyllodocida > Sigalionidae > Sthenelais > Sthenelais limicola. The sequence goes on along the minus strand of OW804099.1, from coordinate 97,978,888 downwards.
GAGAGGATTGGTGAAGGCGAATTGTACATTTTCTGAAAATCTGACCCATATATAGACGTAGTGGGCTCGAGAGGTGGGAATAGCCGATGGAGCGTTAATATGATACAAATTAGGGCTACACAAGCACTGCCAGCAGAAAGATAAAGGACACCATAGTAATAACACCTGGAGAAATGTAAAACTTAAATTCAGTTTCTCACAGAGTTATATATAAGCTGAAGTCTACCATCAGGAACAAAACAACTTGTTCTTTTTATAATTATTGTTATTAATAATGCGTATGCCTACCATAAATAAAGTATCAACTTCAAAAGTTCCTTTGAGTTCATATCATACCATAATAGATGATAAATTGTATAATATCTTAAGTAACAAACACACGAATCTATGTATGACAGTGGAAATATTTGATACTGGTTAATATATCGCGTGCAGGACAAGAAAGGCTATGTTGAGAAAAGCAAATGTCAATTCTGGAATACATACCTGAATAAACATTTTCAAATCAAAATCAAATATGTCTAGAACAAGACAATATAATGTTAGCTATCTTGACACTCTATTCCGCTTTCATGTAAGCCTTACAGACATCTCCTCGACACCCTCCATTATTGCTCTTTTCTGCTGTCATAAGCATAAAAGGCAAACTGTTCCGTGCTGCTACATCCAATAAAAATCGCCTTCACCTGACAGTAATTGCTACAAAAACCGCCAACCAATAAGTTCCATATATCTGAAACAACAGATGTATCATCCAAGTGTTACTGGCAATTGTTCACTTCAAGTCCATACCCTTGGTGCCTTTAAGGGTATATCGTGATTAAATTGTTTTTATTGACCTGAACGGTTTCTTTCTGGGAGTATAGTGTTAGAAATCTTTATAAAAAGACACTGCAGCCTGTTTAGATAGGGAATTTAGATATACCCAAGCCAGTTACAGAACTTAAACTAATATGTTCAATATATGCATGGCCATTGACTTTACACTGAGAATTCAAATCAGTCCTGCGGCTGATATGACGCCATTATCAAGGCATTTTTTAATTGGTATTAGACAACCTTGATATTAAAATTTCCAGTGAAGATTGAATCTCTAAGTCCTACAATACTTACAGAAGACATATATATATATCTTAGTAACACTAATATTTACAAATACATTGTTCACAAAATTGTTATTCTATATACAAATTAGGCAGCTTTTGTAAATATGACAATGTATGTTTTTTTTATATCTCTGATATTATAAATATCTGAGAGAAGAAAATACTATATGATGATCAAAATAAAATGCTTTCCTTAGAATGGTGTCTGGTAAACTACTGACTAAAAATTCCCTACAAATCAATTTAGAAGTGGCGTCCGCGCAAATCTCCTACTGGAGGTTGGACATTGCCAGAGATAATAGTTCCCTCGTGGACTGACTTTTATACGGAATAAAAAAATCACGACTCTCTGACCGATCTAAAAGATAAGCCATTACACTGACTCTTGGTATATATAGAAAGAGTGTTTGTTTCTCTAAGAATCGGGTCTTAAAGGCCTCTTAGCACCATCGACGAGGCTTTTGTGATACGAGGGTTGGTGCATGAAAACACATGCATTTGAGGAAGGTAAGACGTCTCCTACACTGTAAAAACCCACCACAATATTAAAGTATTATAGCTGGCCATGGCAGTGGATACGGGCCTTCACCATACTGACGTATAGTGCAACGGGCCCTAGGTGGAGTGAGTCCAGCGATATATACTTGGTCAATATTCCAGTAGCCACTATATTTTTTTTCTTTAAATATTTTTATTGGCCAGACATTTAACAAATTATCAAAATACGCATAACCACCGATTGTGGTTGTATTCGTGCGTTGCCATATCATCACCGAAAATTACAAACAAGATTCCTTATATCATATACCGCTCTATCCTTTCCATGATCAAATTACACGTAAACCAAAATGACACACGAATCTATGTATGGCAGTGGAAATATTTGATACTGGTTAATATATCGTGCACAAGACTCGTGTGTCATTTGGGTTTACATGTAATTTGATCATGGAAAGGATAGAGCAGTATATGATATAAGGAATCTTGTTTGTAATTTGTAACACAAGCCATACAAATACTATCATATTATACGAGTCTATTACAACTATATTCTTACCCAAGAAAACAACATCTTATTCAATTGTATGTTGACTACACAAGCATTCTTACCTAACCAAGTCAATCGTTGTTATTAAAAAGAATAAGGTTTTCTCTTATAACAGCAATAATGCACTTGTCAATTGAAACCCCCACCCCCACCCCCCACCCCCGGGGAAGTGGGGGAATGGTAGGGGAATGTCTTAGAAAACATTCCCTCACCCAGGTGGAGATTTCCCTTAGTTTACAGCAATATCAACTGGATGGGTGGGGGAATGTCCGCCAATGCTCACTTTATACCTTGGTTCTCAAGAGGGGTTAGTGGGGGTAGGGGTGGGGTTAGTGGAGGGGTTATGGAAGGGGTATACAGTGTTTGGACAGCAACCATCCCCTATATAGTGTTTCAATAGTGTCAGATCTGTACCTGACTGGGGTACTCTAATACCACTGAGTGTCATGTTTGAACTATACAGGCTCCAACCACCCCCTATATAGTGTTTCAATACTGTAAAGTCTGAACATGCCTTGCTGAACATGATGGGGGACTCTTCTTCCAATGTACCCTATACTAGAAATGTCAAGATCCTTTATTGTTGGAGGTAGGGTTAGGGTAGGGATTAGGGTATGGGGTCCCCAGGGGTTGGGGTGGGGAGGGCTCATGGGAGGGGGTTGTTGAGGGGGTTAGGGTTAGGGGCGATGGAGGGGGGATATGTCACAAGTCTCCTGTAGGTATATGCATGCCCCTCCCCCAGAAATTTGTTTTTTTCATCAATGGAGTCTTTCTAGGCTCTCTTTTGATGATAGGAAGCCTACTACCTCCTCCCTCTGCCCTGCCCACCCACACCCCTACCCTCTCCTCCCCTGTGTCTTATCTGATATTAATTGCCCTGATAATCCTCCTCCTCCTCATGGGTGTCTGATTGTAGGCATGGGTGTATGTATGGATGTATCTATGTATACATGAGTATATATTATATACATGGGTCAGATTTTCAGAAAATGTACAATTGCCAGCTGTACACATTTAATAAATCCTGCTAAATTAGGCTAAACAATGATGAATACTAGGTATATCTGGGTATATTTGGTATTGTTTTGTTCTAAAGCATCGATTCTATTATGTTAAACTAAGTATTGCAGCTAATTTTCGTCTTAAATGTGGTTTGTTTGACAGGATTGGTGAAGGCGAATTGTACATTTTCTGAAAATCTGACCCACATGTATGGATGAATGCATGGGCGTATATATGTGTATGCATGGGTGTATGAATGTATGCATGGGTGTATAAGTAGATCTCAAACAGAGTGTACTTACCCCTCAAATGACCATTGACCCAACCCTCAGAGATATACAAAACTGTATGTCATGATGTTTAGAATTCACATCTGATTAATGAAAATTCAAAAATATATTTTTTCCAGCTCTACAGAGCTATGTCATCCAAAAACACCATTTGCAGGACTTGTCTTAGAATGGCCCTTATATTTTTTGCAATAACAGGTTGTCTAAAAAAAGTGTCCTCTGACAAAATGTGCCCCAGGGGGTCGGGGATTTACAGGAATTTCTTGCCCTGGGGGGTCGGGGATTTCATCAAATTTCCCAAAAGGCCAGGGACATTCCCCCACATCCCTGGGGGTGGGGGGGTGGGGGTTGCAATTGACAAGTGCATAATAATCTAGTACCAGTAGATAATCATTATCACACTTTTTATTCTGTAGTGGAGCAGCAATGGGGCCCAAATTTGTATGTGCAGTGCATGAAATATTAACACCAAATTGAATCTATGTTTCCATGTAAATGTTTCAATATATTATATGTCTCAAATGAATAAAAAAAATCTAACCCCAGCTATAAGGAACAGGAACATGAGCTGTTCCCAGGGTTGGGCTTCTTTCTTTCTTTTTTTTTTTTTTTAGCAATTTGCCAAAAATCTGAAGGTATAGAAGAAGCATATTAGAAGATATGTGTGGTTATTATAATAACTCAGATGCATCTTTTACAGATTATTTTCTATCAATTCTACTTATACATCAAATGTTGAACAGATATTCTAGGATCCATTCGTTGCTCAAAAAATGTTTCCCAATAAAAAAGATGTACAGGCTACCTTGACAAATCCTCTCAAATATTGCAAATTTAAGACGCGAATTGGGTTAGAAATAGAGTTGAGCAATATCCAAACCGATTCTTTAAATCAATGCATTACCGAATATACTCAATTATACCTGATTAACATTAATTACATTTCTCGGCGATCTGACCCATATGCATATAATTTCATGTCACATACCAAATGCCATGTCCACCCAACTCTAACAAAAGAATTACTTTTAAAAAAAATTCCGAAATTTAATTGAACCAAACAGTTCTAATCTAACAAAGAAAATTAACGAAATTCACTTTCTAAAATTTCAGAAGATGCCAACGTGGACTACGGAGGAGGTGGCGGGATGGACGGGGACCTGAACCCGGCCCCCGAGACCAGTGTGTACTACACGTTGCCATTTGCTATTGCCCTGCTCGTCCTCTGGGCCCTCACAGTCATCCTCACCGTCTCCGTCATCTCCGTCCTCGTCTACAGACGCTTTTGTCGGACGTCGCGACGTTTCCATATTCTGGGCAAGACGAACATTTCCACCATTTCCATGGACTCAGATGTACTGTTAACGCGGTCCACAGACAATGTGTCCACTGTCTTCTGATTTGTTTGTTTTTATTTACAAATATTGAACTCATAATGAGGAAGCTTGGACTGGACAAGGATTGATATATATTTCACCCCCTGTCTGCTGTCTCCATAGGGTTAAAACATAGGCTTGCTGTAAGTCAGCGAGGAGTGAGTATTGTTTTCATATTCACTCCCAACTTGACCCCAATACCTGCTCTCTGATTGGCTAATACAGGTTATGAAATATGACCGCGAGCAACAATGGCGTCGTCAGCAGACAGGGTATTGGAAGACATGTCATTGACTTGATGGACGATGCGGTGAAATAAAGCTAGCATTTCTCGGAGGAAGTGAAACAAATTTTGGACACACCTCGGTCCAGATCCCAATCCGGTTAAATAACCCTTATCTGACCGCTGTGGCATTTCCATGGATTCAGATGTCCGCGATCCACGAATACCGTGTGCGCCATCGTCTGATTCCTTTATTTTTTACAAATTGAACTCATCATGGAATATATACATTATAGACTCGGGATTAGCCTGAAAAGGGAAAGGGCTGTATTTTAATCCAAGTAAATGAGCCTTACCTGATCGCTGAGGATGTTTGAATATGTAAGGCCAAAAAAAAAATAGGTGTGTTTCCTATTTATATGGCTGAAAACTAGGTAGGGGGGGTGGTAATTTTTTTTTTGTTAATTTTCTTTGTTTGGAAACCACCTCCCAGGAACTGAGAAAAATGTCTTTTTCATAACAATAGTTGTTTTGAACATGGGAAATGTGCTTTTTGACAGTTTCGGGTTAGGAAAACCCGTTTTCCTGCTTTTATAAGCTTTTTTTGTCAAAAAAATCCAAAAAAACTAAGATATGATGGGGAAAAAATCAGGAATGGTCAAAATTTGTTTAGGTAGGGTAAGGTTTTTCTAGGTAGGGGGGGGGGGGGTAAATCGGAAACACGCCTACTTTTTTTTTGGCCTAAGTTTGAATATCGCTCCCCAGGCATATTGCAGTGTCAATCAATCATCCCTACCACTATCCCTGAATCGTTTAGGATCAACAGTAACCATTCTATCTGTCTGCCCGAAGGACCTGAATTAATTTTTAAACAGAATTTATATTTCTAAGAATAATTATTGGTTTGGGTTAAGTTTTGAATCCGACATACGTTACCAACGGAGATATGTCACAAAATCCAACTTTAGCTGGAAGAAATCTGTCTACTGTTCCGCAAAATATGATAGTAAATAACCAATACATATGAGTTCTATACCAAAGAAAAACAATCGATAGAAGCTTAACACTAGTAGGTTGGTAAGATTAAAAGCTGAGATAGCCACCTGGATCCAAAAACATCAATATATGAAAATTCAAAAATTAATGTGTCCAGAAACTTCTTTATATAAATGCGTGTCGTGACCTGTACACAGTTGGTCTATGTATGTGAGGTTTTCATACTGTGGCATAACTATGGTGTCTTATAAAATCTGATATCATGCCATATCTTTTGTCAAACTAAATATTGCAAGATGTAAAAACACTCAAAGAAGAGAGACAGGCGCCTAATGATCCAAATTACGAATGAAATTTCAATTAGAACCATTTTGTCATTTTAGAAGATCACATTAAAAAATGTAATGTGTAAAGAACGTGGTTTTCGTTTCCCGTCTTAAAACTGATTTTAAGATAATGGACTAATTCAGAAGATTTTAAAATATTAAGGCGTAAAAGCTATCAATTTATGGCCCAGTAATGTTAACTTAAATACTGATAATCAATCAACAGAGCATTTAAAGGTCTTCTGAAGCGTACAACTGAATTTTATATCAAGTCGTCACCTTGGACAGATACGAAACTAAAGAGCGAACGTTAGCCAGGCTTAGGACGCAGGTGCAACGTGATTCAGCGGGGAATAGTTTCCTCTAAGATATATTTGAAAATTAAAGGGAATTAATGAAGACATTTAACGCCAGCTTTTCAGACACCCCAACTTAAAGTCTTTCGGGACCATCTGCTCCTCGATTATTTAAATCCCAAAGAAAGTTCTCTTCCAACGTTACTTGCTATGGTTTCGATTTTATAATGGGGGAGCCTGGAATTCTATATCAACCTTGACTCATGAGTTTATAAACACCCATTTATGCTCAATTTGTGGCGGATCGAGTGAAAGGCAAATGCAATTATAGTTATACGTTGGCCCACCCTCACAGATAGACTGAAAAGTCCGCGGAAATTGTAAGCCATGAAATGTATTTGAATATGAATCCAACAATGGCACAGTTAAACCAACACCGGAAATACCCAACCTGCCCAATAGGGGGTTTGCATGTCTCACTGCGCATGTCTATTAAGTGCATGATGTGGTGGATTCAGTTCAAATCTGACATATTACTTAGCAACATTTTTTATCTCACATTGTACAATGGAATCGACGAGCAAGACTGCCTGGAGGTTCATAATAATGAATGTGTTATGAGAGACGGGATCCAAAGGACCAGATGGAATGATTGGCCCAGATTCTCATGACTGACCAGATAGGGTCTCAAGTGTGCCAATGGGATGGAACAGACTTCATCCAATTGCAACTGGGAATCAATCATTGCATTGATAAAGGACTGTGGAAGCATAACCCCACACCTGAGTGTGAAAATGTTGAGCCATTATTAATGATACTATTTCTGAGATATGAACACCTGGTGCCAAGAATTGGTGCGAATGAAAGTCAGTTGGGAGGAATCTAAACCAAATCCTGGACACATATTTCTGGTATTCTGAAAAGACAAGCAGGGATAGAAAGTTTAAGTTTATTAGATTGTACAATGACAGTATCGGTGCGATTCTAAACCCGGAGGCTCACACCTATATATAAAGAAGTGTATTTTGAGAGGATAGGAAAAAATATAGACAAAGTTAATATATAAATTATTTATATATTAACTATACAATAAAACATACTGGAAAGATTCTGAGCATAAAATGCAGAGAACTTCTTTGAACGGACTGTAAGCACCACTGGACAGTGAACCACAAGTGCACTGTAGAATCTTGCATGACAGAACTGGGATATATTTCATGCCATGGAACTGACACCATTCTTAAAGGATAAATAGTAAATCCACTGCAATGATAAATAAAGTCGGAGCAAATTTTTCAGTGCTCCTTTAATGTCGATACATGATGGTATATATTTAGTTGTATTTTCGTGCATGTACACTCTTCGGTCCAGATTGAATAAAGACATGGTTTTGTAATAAAGAGGAACTTTTCAACGTGTTCTGATCTTGTCGCCGAATTGATTGAACTAAACCAATGATGGATACAATAGGAGGTTCCACAAATGTAATGAGCACCACCTATGGAGTAGTGGCATTGACCTTAGGTCAGGGTCACGGCGGACACTCACCCATACCTTCACTCTGCTCAGTTGTCCCATCAGAAACTCAAGTGTCCGACAACTTGGAAAGATTATTAACAATATGTATATATGGGTCGTTATGCCAAATTCCAGGCTGGTTCATCAGCTACATCTTAAAATAGAGTAACTTTTGTCAAAGCATGTCTACAAAAACAGAATTTAGTGCAGGGACTGGAGAAGGGAATTTGCGAAACTTCCTATTTTTACTTCGAATGCGAATTCGTATCATAATACCTGGGCGGTGCTTGATCTCAGGTGCTTTTAGAAAAGCGGGGGTATGGATTAATGAAGTTATTTACTTCCTAATGTATCAGCAATCAGGATACCCTGGTCGAATTTAATTTCATCTCTTCGCTTCAGATATTCGTTGGTTGCTAGTCAGTGAAGATAATAATCTCCTTTAGATGTGGTGTTATATGACACTGATGTAGGACTGATAGCTGATAATGTCGATGAGGGGCTGTTGAAGAAGAAACAGAGGCCAGTGGAGATGCATGATAGATGAAGGTAGCTGACTATCGGCCTTCTGCTGACAGGGTTTTAAGGATAGAACAGGTAACTTTTTAATACAATTTTGAATCCAACAAAATACCAAACCATTTAGAGAACAAGTTTAGAACAGTTCCATTCTAAGAGGGAATGTGCATTGGACGTTTCCATAAAATGATACTAGGTGGTGCATCAAATCTCGACCAAGCGCAACTGACCCCGCCCCCTATAGGGCGGATTTAGACCACCTTTAAACCTCCTTTCGTTGCTCCATTACCCCTGGTATTCTCAGTTAGACAGAACTCACACCCATCGACCTGTTTTTTATGTTTTCCCATCTAAATGGGTACCATTACATTGTCTGTACGGCAAGTCGTGTTCCTCTTCATGCCTTTTTAGGGGACGACTTATGTATAATCTGGTACAGGAAAGTTGCAATTTTAAATATAAAGATTGGTTTAGAATCCCACCCCTGTCGGAGCTCTCACACACACTGCACCTTCACTCACACACTACACTCACTCACCAGCCACTGCCCCTCCCGCTGCCTGCCACTGCCTACCACTGCCTGCCACTAGTGTGTGTGTAGCCTTGCCTCAAGGCTACACACACACTAGGCAGGTAGGCAGTCAGGTATCAAACACTAACACATGGGAGGAGTGAAGGATGGGTGGTTGGTGGGCATGCAGTGTCATTCAAGGTGAGAAAAATGACAACTATAAGAACAAAAACAGACAATAAAATAAGTAGAGCAAGCAAAAGTACTAGCGGGTAGAATTTCTGGACTTCCGGTCAAGCTGGCCAAGCTGGCGCTGTACGTAAACAATGATCTTGACAAGGATCTTGAAGCATTTAATTGGTTTTCCAGAGCCCTAATGGCAGTACCAGGGGGTTGTGCATGGGCTAATGATGTATTAAACACTAGTTTTATGTCCATATTTTGTACCAATCACCTTTTTTAACCTTCACTATCCCAGAATCTCAGTGTGAGTGAAATGTGGAATTGAAACAATATAATTACATTGTAGAGTGAGTCAAGTGTGTTTTCAACTTAGTAGTATATGCAACCCCACCACCCAAACGACTGGAAGCACTTTTGGGAAAGGTCCACAAAATGGCTTTAAAATGTTTGTATAATGGTTAATTAACACATTGGTCTCAGTCGCTTTATAGAATATTGCACTCGTTGCTGCGTAGTTCATGGAATATTCTAAGCAACTAAAACCAATGCGATAGTTAACCTGTATATATTGCAACATCTCAAAGTGTTTTATATGGAAATTATTAATGACCTTTCTCCAATCCTTGAAAATGGGTTAATTGTACAGAAACACAAACCCCATGCTTAGCCCCAATTACCTTGATAGACCAAAGTATAGTCTAAATGCTTCAACTAAAATAAGATGGGATTGACAATATGAAATGAGTTGACTCAGAATTTGTTTGGCACCATTGACATGGTTGAATAGTCAAAGCTACTTTTCACAAAAATGTTTCGCCTTCTCATATTATTCAGCACCATATGTATACTTGAAGACAGCAATATTCCCCATGTCGTAACCAAGCTATGGGGCATCCTTAGCTTTTATTAAAAAAGACGACTTGGGGACATTTGAAGGCTTGGACAGAACTGTTCCTCCGCCAACCTCCCCCAACCCATCCCCACATCACACCCTCCCTCCTTCATACCTCTCCATGCCACCTCCTCCAGGCTCTCCAGACCATCTCTATAGTTATTGTGTTGCCAGTGTAAATAATGGGCCAAACGACGCATGCACTGTGACCCTGACCTTAAACAGTTGAAGGTGAAGGTCGACCACTCGCCTGTCCTGGTGTCTGATGTAAGGGAAAATGATAGTTTGCGGCGACTCATGGGCACAAAGAAATATATCTCTACACGCTATTGGTCTTCGTCTTCAGTCGTGACCAGAAGATTCTGTACTTGACTTGGAATTATATGATTTTCTCTGGTGAAAGGTCAAAATACATGTGACGTACAGATTCAGAAAGTCTATCAATTCTTCCCTTAAATGTTTGTCAGAAATGGTAGTTTTCGCTAATTAATGACAAATTGTTTCTTTATGCAATAAAAAATTAATCTACGTATCTATCTATCGATCTATCGATCTACCTACGAATCACCTACACCTCAGAACAAAGGCATTTGCGTCATTTGCGTCAGAGACCTTCTGTATAGCTTCCTCAAATGCATGAGTTTATGCACCAACCCTTTTATCATAAAGTCTGAATAGTCGTGTTAATTTGTGATATAGTCCTATGAGACCATTAATTTATGAACGTATCGTGTATAGGTGCATTCACTATATATATACGATTGTACACAGAAGCCTCAAACTCCCTCTTATCTTCACTTGGATTGCACCATATATAATTATTTATCATCGTGTATAGAGCAATGGGCCCTTAGAGGCCTCGTACCTCCCACTTATTGTAACCTGCATTGCACTATATACGATTATTTTCTCAGACTAGTCTGAGAGACCTCTTACCTTTCTCAAAGGCATGACTCTATAAATGCACCAACCCTTGTATCATATAGCCCTCGTATAGTCATGTATATGTTGGCCTTTGTTTTTAATAAAAGAAAATAACTTTTACGATGGTACAACAGGCCCATTGAAGTACATTTATATAAAACATAAACTGGTCATCTATACAATTCACTTTAGCCTCTCTCAGCTAAATCCCCCAACATACACTTGTACAGTAACCCTGGATATTACTCTACACGGTTGGTAATACATAAACTCCCAGGATATTTCTCTGTATGGATATGACCACACATCATCTTAAATTCCATCTCCGACCACTGTCTATGCTCATCCGCATCTAATGGCAACGGAAGGTATGCTGATGAAGCCGGAAGAGGTATTAATATAAGCTTAACATGGTGAAGAACTGCATCTGTAAATAAGATATATTACGTATCAGCACCACTGGAGGAAGATATAAGGGTGAAATCATCAAAATATGTACAATTCGACTTCACCGATCCTCTGAAATAACCCAAATCTATAACAAAAATGAAGTTGAAAAAAGAGTTCAACATAACCAACAGATATTCTACAACATCGCCAAATATACTCAGATGTACAAGTATTTATCATGTTTTTCTGCCTAATTTAGCAGAATCTACTAAATGTGTAGAGCTTGCCGATTGCGCATTTTCTGACGATCTGACCTGCGTTCTTCTACATCTAATATTTAGAGCAGGGACATAGGCAGAAGATATGTGATCCCCCCTCGATATCAAACAGGGTGTAAATAATACATTATGAGTCATACAGTCAGAGATATATCAACCCTGTAGGGCAATGTCTCCTCTAAGGTATGTTTGACAGGGGATTTTGCATTTATTAAATGTCCCTACTAAATAGTGAATGGAATTTAGTGCTAGTATAGTTGGTGCTAGCCTAGGTTCCTTCGAAATCTCGTCCAATAAATATTCAACGACTACCACCTCGTTCCATTCTCTCTATACATTTGTTTACATGGGATTGAATATGTTATAACCTTGGAATGGCATCGGGAGTGCAAAGTTGTTGCAAAGAATTTAAAAACAACTGCTTCCTATATGTGACTTGTAATGCACCGTTATGTCTGAATTTTAGGCCCGGTTAGGAAGATCCGTTATGTAACAGAAGAAATGTAGTCCTACCCTTTTCTATGGAAAAGATGTTTAGTGGTTTGTATGAAAATATTATAATGATATGGTAAGTATATGTCAGTAGTGTTGTAACAAGAATTACTTTTTGTAACTACAGGAGGAAAAGTGAAATATTGAATTAATGTTGCTAGAAAAGATTTAATGCGCATGTATCATCATTTAAGCTAAATAACGTGCATATATCTAATTCAACATTTGGAGAAGTACAGAGATATTCATCAAAATACTGAATTTATCAATAGTCTGCTACTGAAGTCAGATCGGCCACCGATCATGAGCGATATTAAGGGATAACGTGGTTGTAACGGGGATGGGTGCTATTGGCTCCCGCTACATCGATTTCGCTATGTTACCTCCCGTTTCTTATGACGCATTTTATAAACGTAGAGTGGTCCCACTTCTATCAAACATGTTTGATTTGAAACGGCCGCTACTTGGAACTGAAGTAACAGCGGGAGCTGAAGCGGGAGCTGAAGCGGGAGCTGAAGCGGGAGCTGAAGCGGGAGCTGAAGCGGGAGCTGAAGCGGGAGCTGAAGCGGGAGCTGAAGCGGGAGCTGAAGCGGGAGCAAAATTCTGAAGCGGGCCACTGGCAACATTCTACGTTAATTCTCACGTTACTTGTTTCATGTGCAAAAATTGTCGTCTGCTAGCGTTTTGGAGTAGGTCTAACGGTAGAAGTAACGTAGAAGTAACCTACCAATGGCACCTATCCAGGTTAGTCACTTGCTCCCGCTTCTAAAGAAACGGCAGCAGTTGAACTTCATAGTAACGGGAGGAGTAGCGTGCCAATGGAACCCACCTTTAAAAGACAAAATTCTATTGGAATAGTTGTCATAATAATGATATTTGATATTGGTGCTTATATACAAACTGATTCAGAATATGGTCCTGGGTATGACCATAAAGTGCCTTTCTGTCTCTTTTTTCTGTCTCTCTCTCCCTACTTCTCTATCTCTATTTCCTGGGTATGATAATAAACTGCCTACCACTCAGCTCTCCCGCCCTTGATATAACCATATTAAATGTGTTGATAAGGGCGTGAAGCAATAATCTCACTCACCTGATTCAGAATACATGTACACATATATACTGATTACTGAGCTCTATGTACTGTGTTGTAGTATGAGTTAACATGGGCGGAGGTTTTACTTTTGAGTGTTCTGTTACCATAATCTATCTATAGAATGTGTGCCCGGACTGCTGAGAACAGTGCAATATTATATATAATGTGACCTGAATGAAAAATAGATTAAAAGGAAATGGATCAAAATATATTGGACGTATAAGAATAACGTGGGGTGTACCTGCAGGCCTAGGCTATAGCGTACATAGAGATAGATTCCTGGTACATTTATCTTGACTTGAATCCTATTGAGATATATTTGGCCCGGGAAATTTCCCATCTTCCTAGTTCTGCATGCTGATAAATATAAATAGATATCTTGCCTGGGTCGCAATTCCCCCATACACCTCACCTTCAGCATCCCGTCGGCTTGAGATATATGCGCATTAAATGCAATAAACCAAATTTAGAGCTTGCATAGAAGAATTTGACTTCAATAGAGCTCCGCAGATTCCGTTATTCAACAGGGTTTTTTAAGCTAAGAAAAATGATATGAGAAAATATGTCCGTTCTAAGAAATTTCCTTGGTCTTCCACAAAACTGTTATGAGTTTTTAACTTGCTACCACTAAACTAAACTAAACTAAACTTGGCCTTTTGTTGGGGAGAAGAAAGAACAACGAGAACAAGGTTTTACTGACTGCTAATCTGATTTATTACGATAACTTAAGAAGTCTAGAAAATATGACATTTACACATACATTTGGGTATGAGGCGTGGTCGAGTGGTCAAAAGCGCTGGGTCGGCCCAGTAGCATGAGTTACATGTTGTGGGTTCGAGCCGGGCGTGGCTACAATTGCATCCACCCCCACCCCCACCCCACCCCCGCAGCACCCACACCCCCACCCCCAGGTACTAGAGGAAGACCACCATTATGGTGATCTAGTCCTGGTTTTTAAAGCTGCATTCCCAGGATTTAAGATCGAGTGGTTCTTCTGGAATTACATTCATATTAGTTCCCAAACTCAATATTATCTATCTCTTTTTCAATGAAAAGTAAAATAAATGTCTAAATTCTGTGATTTTATGATCGGGTACACACAGAGATGTGCATAGAAGCCAGTTCTGTAGATGCACTGAATGGTCACATGTGGCGCCTCTGTGCCACACCAAGCCACATGTTTCTCTCTGTCTGCCAACGAATTTTCTGTCAACGCCTATCAGTATGGAACAAGGCTAAGTAGGTCACACCCGTGACCAACAGTACGGGAGGACGAGTATTTCTTCTCAAATATTAAACTCCAACCTTAAGAAAGAAACCTAAACGATTGGGATAAGGTGGGGCAGTGTATTAGTTAGCTTAACAAGTGAAAACTAGATAAAACTGAAATTTGTTTAGAAATTAGCTGGGAATGCAGCTTTAAACAAAAAAACAAAGGTGTAGTAAAAGCGAAAGTATAAGAAAAGTAAATATTTAAAAAGTAGTTATATCATGACTGCTGTCCACAGGCTCCACCTGGTGTTAAAATATTCCAAAGACAATGTGCATGAAACAAGTCAATAAAGTGGTCCCGTGTGCGTATGCAAGGTAAGTTATATAAAGCTTCTACCGAGATACCAGATCGTGAGTAGTATAAGCAAAGTGAACATTGTGGATCACACTACCCTCCTCGGGGGTGTTAAGAAGTCATTTACATGATTACTAAATATCGTATAACACCTTTTACACAATAATAAAATGATAAGTCACTACTTTTACATAAAATCTCAATAATACATCTACAAAGGTATACAGTAGACGTATATATAAAACTTCTGTAAAATATCAACTCCTAGACAAAATAGCAACCTTTTAAAGAGGTAACACGATAATATCAGGAAATCACAATATCAAGCGTAAAAACAGAACTTTTTACAACGCCGTACACATTAAATGAATAGAAAATACCCAGGTACCATTAATACACCTACAAAATGTACAATTTGTCATCCCCAATCCTCTCAAATACAATTAACACAAAATACCCCTCAACATAACTAGAATTTCTCAATCAAGCCAATACAAAATACAGTATACTAAAATATACTTAGTATTATATGTATATATATATATATATGATTAGTCGTCCTAATTAGCAGAAATTATTGAATATGTGGAGCCGCCACTTGTACATTTCTAAACTTGCACAGAAGCTAAGGCAATTCCTCTATTGTGTGATTATGACCCCATAAGGAAGGCACCATAGATAGCTATACTCTAGAAATACTGAGGCCATTAATTCTGTCTCCCCGTGGCCTGCCACCGCCTAGGGAATTCCCTTGGTCATAAATAAATATGTACACGTGAAGTATACGAATCAGATATCAAGCTTTATATGTTTCTCAAATATCCAGGTTGGCATTTTATCCTCATTTGAATTATCCTGTTATGTGGTGCAGGTTAAGATGGTATAATTTGCTCGCGATGTCCATTAATATTTATTTGATTTTGAATTTGAACTCACCAAGAGCATAATCTAGGGATTCTTTTTTGAATTATCAAATACTGACTAATATTATATAAGTAGAATTGTTTTGAAATCAAAACACGCCGCGCCAGGTGGAGATCTTTTAGGCACTGATATATGAAGGTAGCCATTTGTTATTTGTTTAAAAAAAAATGATAATTTGGATTTTGTAATTCGTATCTCTTCAAGCTATCGTTATTATTATCTCAGTGTAATCTCTCCCTATCGTTATAATTTAATATCTTCTAAAGTGCCTCAGATTGTAATAAACACAGCACTTTATGTAATTCATATCCTGGATAAAATACTTTTCACCAATCAAAATCAAATCAAATGAACGTAAATGAACGTTTCAATCCTTTTTCCAGTGCAATACTCTTCAGTCATCACTTTATATTAAGTTGCACACTGATTTTAACTCAAATAAAGCTGTAGTAAAAGCATCAGTAGATATTTGTAGAGTAGATATACATAATAAAAACATACACATGAAAATAGTCCTGTTGTTATACATTTCAGATATACCGATGGGATTTCATGCACCAATCTATGGAAATCCTGGTCGAAATCGACATGTAAGCAAAATACGCTATTCATCGAACAACTACCACATTTACACTTTTCCAACTTCTCTCTTTGGGCGAGCATTGCACATAGCCTGCGGAGCTTACAATGTTAAGCCCTTTGCACTGGAGGCCTGCCAGATAGTTTGCCAATACATAGATGGTGGGATATGATTGGATGGGAGAGATTTCTCTTCAAGATGACTGGTTCCAGGCCGTGTATAGATTGTGTTATCCAAGAAGCAGATCTAAGATCAGACCAGATTTGGACTTTGATAAATCAACATCTAGGCAGAACACATCGCGATGTGTTGGACGCGTAATGCAAAACAAAACCTCGCTACCCAACATGGGAAGAGTATGTGCCCAGTTCATATTGGTTCAAAAACCCATGCATCACCCCAGATAGTGAAGTATTGAATTAAGACTGGCCATGTGTGTAGAACAAGAATAGCTGTGCTAAGTCATTTGTTATCTAGTAGCTTTATATCGGTGATGCGTTATACTATATGTGTTGTGTTTCAGGAAAATGAGTCATAAGTCGCAAAATTGATATTTTTCAAAGCGTTTTTTTCACAAGATCACATTATTGGAATGTTCTGGTTCTTGGAGAGTGTGTCACTTATAGTTATCTCAATCGATGTTTCAAATTTCAGGACAATCTATGTAATATATCCTTTCATTTTAAAGGTGCTCATATGGACTGCATTTAGTTACTTTACTGTTTATTGACCCCTAGAAATATTGGAATTTTTTTTTTCAAAAACGAAAATATCAAACTTAAAATCTAGAAATACTAATTGGACTATTAGACTGTTTACTATCATTGGAATCGGCTTCATCTCACCTTTTCAAATATAATGATATCTCAAAATCTATTTTTTGCGACTTATGACTCATTTTCCTGAAACATATCACATATACACACTCCTATGGACCACTGCACAAACCTGGGTCGGACAATCAAAAATATTGTCATAATAAAAAACTAACCGTTTACTTACAAGGTGTATTGCTATCATTCTATAATTAACTGAGTATATGTTTGTGTATGGTTAACCTCCCCACATTTTAAATGTATATGTTTCACACATTTCGTTCGTTGAAATAAATAACAAAATTCCCTTTTCTTTTGGTTTATCAATATGTATGGGTGAAATAGTCAGAAAATGTACAATTTGCCTTTCCCATGCAGTCCTCTTAAAATACATCTAAATACTCAGACAAACCTAGTATTTATCATTTTCATCCTAATTTAGTAGAATTAACTAAATGTATAGAGCTGCCGATTGTACATTTTCAGGCGACTTCATCGCTGTCATAGCTTCAAGGTCCTGCTATAAAAGGATTCTTTTTTAATTTATTCCGTAGAGCAAGATCACACATTTTTCTCATCAATCATTTAAAAACGAATCTATATTTTCCCTCATAGCTGTGAAATAATAACTTAATTAATACCTAATTCGGGAAGTGCATTTATAGGCATTTTCTGTTCATAATTGCCTCATCCGTAACCAATACTTCTTTACGCCACAATTTCATGTTCGTACAGAATGAATCACAGGCAAGAGATAATAGAGAACTGAAAAAGTAAGAGAGAGAGGGAACAGATTAGGAGGAGCGTTGCTAGAGTAGCCCTTGAGATTAGTGGTGTTCTGCAGAGCTGGCGACAGGGGGCGTGGAAAGCGTATTAACTCATTAATCCAGCTACTGATGTAACCACTTCGTCCTGGCCGGGTTATCCTTCCTGTAATCCCCTTGCCGAGAATAGGCGTATTATGATAATGAATCTCGTTTTTAAAAAGTTACAATTGGGGGTTTGTTCCGGCTCCTGCATGTGCATGCCGAAAGTAACGCATTATTTATATATATGTGGACGACTGGATTGTTGATGTGAAATCACACTGGAAAGAAACTAACGAAGGATAATTAACCATTAGCTAATTTTATCGTGCATGTTGATGAGTGAACTTCCTAACACTATGATCCTACACGTAATGACAATGAATCCATTCCGTAAATAACAAGGTTTCCTAAAACGCTTGTGTATGACATTATCGGAAAATAATACATGTAAATTGGTAGCAGGTCCACGATAGTGATGGATGGAAGCGTTGGCTATCGATTTTAGGGTTCAATCATTTAAAGATGATAAATCACAGATCAGAAATGCATTAGTTAACTGCAAAACTACCTTAAGCTTGTGGATATCGATATACCTATAGGATATTATGTAGGATATTAAGGTGACAGGACTTATACTTACCGTCACTTTCCATTGAAACACCATTGATAGAAAGATCAGACTAAACCCCACAAAATCTGGTTATTACAAGGCGAGAGGAAAATCTGGTTACATTAGACCCAATACAGGTACTCGAACACACCAATCCTCAATTTAACACTACACCAATCTACAACAAATTAAAAAAAGTCATTGATGTATAGGCTATGCAGCGAGTGGAATGACTTGCCTAATAATGTCAGAGCATGCGATATAGATCTGCATAGAGTTTAGAGATCTAGGGAACGGACACTATGCATTGAATTAATTACTCTATAACCGAATAGTTTGCTCCATTGCTATCCTTCAGCTAAATATGTGCGCCTGAATAACTATTTATATGGTTCTAGGTGAATAGCCACCCGGTAAAAAGCCACCTGGCCACTAAGCCACCCGGTAAAAAGCCACTCGGTAAAAAGCCACCCAGTAAAAAGCCACCCTGATAAAACCCCCCCTAGTAAAAAGCCACTCAGTAAAAAGCCATTCCACTCAAATGCCACCCGGTAAAATGCCACCTGGTAAAAAGCCATCCGGTAAAAACCCACCCAGTAAAAAGCCACCTCAATCAAAAGCCACTCCAGTAAAAAGCCATCCCAGTCAAAAGCCACCTTGGTAAAAAGCCACCCGGTAATAAAAGCATAATTTATGCCAGTGACTACTTTTTGCAGAGTTGCAAAAAAAAAGTCTCTGCCTTCACTTAAGTGAGCAAGAGTAGTTATCTGTAAGTGTTAATATGAGATACGCCAGGATATATACCGTATATACCCGTGTATAAGCCCCGGCTTCAATTAATTTCAAATGGTGATTTGACCCAGCTTATAT
Source organism: Sthenelais limicola (assembly GCA_942159475.1). Classification (NCBI taxonomy): domain Eukaryota; kingdom Metazoa; phylum Annelida; class Polychaeta; order Phyllodocida; family Sigalionidae; genus Sthenelais; species Sthenelais limicola. The sequence goes on along the minus strand of OW804099.1, from coordinate 97,959,250 downwards.
TTGGGGTGGGCTTATATTCATGGCCCGGCTTATATTACACTAACTAAAAACCAGTATATTTAGCTGAAACACATTTGTATTATTATCTTTACTTATTGCTCTGGTTTTTCGTGGTTTTTCCATTTCAACCTTGTGCTTATCCCCCCCCCCCCCTCCCTCCATTCTGCCATGCCTGATGGACTATGACAAAAATAATGAAATTGAAAAGTAATAAAAAATGGTCCATTCTCATGAAACGGTTCCAAATGGGTATTTTTTAGAAAGGTCATTGGAATGAAATGAAATTGCTAGTATAGGCGCCCCATACCCTGAAAATGCGTTTCTTATGTATGGAAATTGTTCGAAGAATACTCTAAAATATATTGCGTCATGGATGGTGGTGGTCACAAAGATATTCTTCATATCTTATCCCCACAAATATAAAGTGACTTTTTTTCACATAGGTAAAATAAGCTTAGAAAAAAGATAAGGGTTTTTTCAAAACATAGAGAGCACCAACCCATTTGTGTGTATTGTCTTTATCGTTTATTGGAAATAAAGTTTCTCATTCATTTGACACAGCCTTCCCATAGGAGACTGCAAGAAACACTTGCGATGGTACACCGGGCGGCAGAAATGTGCCGGCCACCATCCTGTGCCACCCTCAACCCCTCTCCCCTCCCAAGTCTTGAACGAAGGGGAGCGTCTTTCCCACAATAATGTAACATGCATAAGGAACTGGCAGCGGGAATGTGGAGGGAAGAGACATTGCATTATAGGGTCTGGTGTAGCATTCCAAAGTTCCCCATCTCAACATTCCCATTTGATTTGCATATAAATTTATTATTTCAGGAGTAAGTGTGTTTACAGGCTCTCCTCAGTTACTTGTGTTTTGGAATAATGAGACAATTCACTAGACCTCTGATCAATTGAAAGTACTTATTTTCTAATTTGAAATATTTTGTTGACGATTTACTCCTTCTCATTCAACTTTAGAGGGGCAAGGTATGTGGAGCAAAATGGTCCAGGGAAAATGCACAGGCAGGCCTTGCATGTTGATTTATTACCAGCTTTTGGTCCAATTCTGCCAACAAATGAATCCTCAGTTTTGGATAAAAATTATATCCTGATACACCTGCATAAATGAATGGTCCCCTTTACGGTGGGGTCATTTTTACATAACACCAGCCATACCAGGGGAATGCGTTGGGGTGTGTAGTCCGCCATGTAGGCCATAGAGCATAGTATATTAGTTACATGGGTAAGGCAGAGAGCAGGTTGGGCAACCGCGGTAGCCCAAGCTTTACCAGGTGGCTTTTTCCCGGATGGCTCTTTACCGGGTGGCTTACCAGGTGGCTTTTTCCCAGATGGCTCTTTACCGGGTGGCTTTTTCCTGGATGGTTCTTTACTGGGTGGCATTTAGCCTAGGTTGGCTTTTTACCAGATGGGTTTTGCACCCAAGTGGCTCTTTACCGGGTGGCTTTTTCCCAAATGGTTCTTTACCAGGTGGCTTTTTACCAGTGGCATTTTACCGGGTGGCTTTTTACCGGGTGGCAATTCGCCTGACACCTATTTATATATCTCATACTGTAGACAAGATATCTCACCGAACTGATACAAATTGTGTTTTATTCTATTATCACGGGTGGTCTATGTATACATATATACATCGCACGTTTAGTAATAGGTGAGAGAGAGGGACCTTGGGCGACCTGTGGCGTATTAAATACGCTACATATATTGTGCATGTAATCCCTCCAAACCTGAAAACAGTGTTATAAACAAAACAAAACTACTTTCAAATTTCGAATTTTAAATTCAAGTTATTATAAACGTAAACAACCCTCTAACCATGGTATAAGTACTACACATTGTGCTGGTCTAAAATAGAATTTTTAGAATCCTCAGCTATTTCAATTTAACTTCTTATCAGAATATTAATTGCTACATGATTTAAATTAAGTTAAAATGGAATAGAGCAAGCCTGTGGGATGATGAAATCTTTTCATATTTATTATAGATTCGATAGTTTCCCATGAATGATCCCTTGAAATATTGACCGTTATGGTTATGTTAATATGATACCAGTTAACTCGAAAAGGGGCAGGGCAAATCTCCCAGTTTACCTCGAAGAATTAATGTATATGCTCATACAAAAGGCAAGAGTCCGAAGGCAAGGAGGATATCCCACGTTAACATACATTGTATATGAGTCTATTATCCCTAAAACAATGCTTCCTCCAGTGGAAACAGGTTTATGTCACACGTTATGTCAGGCAGACTTTAGAACATAGAATCCAGTTCTGTTATGTGGAACAGACTTTAGAACACGTTATGTGGAACAGACTTTAGAAATAGAATCCAGTGCCTCGTGTTTTGTGAAACAGATTTTAGAACATAGAATGCAGATATATTCCCCCTCCAGGTCCGTATTGCCTCATTGTCCGCCTCTGTGCTCGTCACTAAGGAGCAATAATTGTGTAATTGTGTTCAATTCAACGACAATAACAGCCGTTAACGCTTTCCAAGCATTCACTATTGTTGTAAATTTGTGTTACTGTTGCAAAAAGCATTTATTCATTGCATTGCCGTTAGGGGAGTGAAACTTTTATATCTGTGGAACATCTTACACTGCATATTTCACATAATGTTGACATTCGCGGTTATTACACAATTTTAAAGAATTATTTCTGTACACAGGCTCGTAAATAAACGATAGAGTAATGACATTGCAATGTATGTAGTCTCTACAACATGCAAAACTCCCAGTGAGTTTATTTCTTGGATTGTATCTGACAACCAAAACTGTGAGTGTTATTTTACTCGTGTGAGAGATAAGCAGGTATTGCTTCGTAATGTAAAACATTTGCTTTTTTAATTGCAATGAGTCACTCTTTTCCAATAGGGGAGTTGCATAGCTGCCATTTTGAATCCTAATTCGCATGGCATTATGGGACTAATGGTACAGTACAAAATCTATAGAAATCATGCCATGTTCACCATGGACTATCTATCAATGGTCTAATGTCAATATCCATGTGTTATACATGTTTTCATAACACAAGCCTCCCTCGTTCCCATCATGCATTTGGTTTTCATAGAACATTTTATAAAGGCTATGATATTCGTGAAAACATTCTTGCAATCTTTTATAAAAATGTTCTCAAATATTCGTATGTCAGATTTCATGAAAACCCATCCCATGATGCACTGTCCCAGACATGCGCAGTGGCACATGCAAGTCCCCTATTGTATTTTAAAATATCTCACTGCATGACCAGGTTCCGCCCTATTTGCGAACTCAATATCGCTTATTCCCTTACTTAGTCCCTGTTTCAATCCCTTTCTCTCCCATTCCTTCTTCTGCTCTTTCCTTATCTCTTCCTTCCTTTATTGTATTTCCCAATATTAATCAACGGAAATAAACACACATAACTTCATTAATACAACTACACGACAACACCCCCTTGCTTCGCCTATGGTATTTCATAAATAACCATACTAAAGAAGAACCATTGAAGATCTTCTATGCAGACCCTGTTGTAGGGGACCTAGTATACTATATCCTCTCTATGACTGATACCCAGGGGACTGGGCTCAACTTTCCATAATGGTGAGGTCCGGATTGAAGAAGTGTCACTATATGGAAAATAAACAGGAAAGAGATTGACCTAAGGTTTCCTTAATAGCGAGGGGTTCGGATTATAGAAGTGCCACTATAAGGAAAATGAACAGCAAATGGACTGTCTTTAATAGCGAGGTGTTCGGATAGAAGAAGTGTCACTACTACTACCTTACGAGGTGAGTATTGTTCACCAAGTACCCAACACTGTAGTATTCTTGCTTTTATTCCATGATTTCAGGTAAAAAAAAATCAGCATTTCCATGCTTTCTTGCCGGCTTTCTTGTCAAACATTCAGTGCAGTGTCTCCGTCTGATGCCACTTCCGGTAAAACTCATATTAGGGGCGCATATGAGCCCAAAATACTTCACTGGTCGTGAGAGGGAAGTATTTTCTATATACTTCACTCTCACGGCCATATCGTTGAATGAATATAAGGAAAATAAACAGGGAAGATAGTGTCCTTAATAGTGAGGTGTCTGTTATACATACCGATGAGCGTGATTTGGCCTACAGTAGTAGCTATAATTAAATGTATGAGGGCTACAGTAGTAGCCTATATATAAGAGATATTAGGTGTAGTAGAATCTCCTCTGAGTGGAATGTTAGTCAGATAGAATGAGGCACATCCACTCGCTTGAAGAATACCTTTATACACTTGATATATCCGGATTATAGAGGTGTCACTATAAGCAAAATGAACAGTAAAGTGACTGACCCAAAGTGTACGGATGGTACAGGTGTCCGCAAGTAGAGGTTTCACTGTAGTTGCCTTTGTGGAAAAGGAAACTTTTATACAATGTGCTAATGGCAGATCTTATTGATTTCTAGTTCAATGCGTACCAGACACATAGCGGAGAAGTATATGGAATATATATTTTGCGGCACGGACGACCCAGAGCCCACCTATGTTCATAGCTCTCCATATTGAAGGATAAAAACGCTCCCATCTCAACAATAAATCACAGGTCTGGTTCGATGATTCCCTTTCAGTACCGGATCTTTTGGAGGTTCAAAGGGCCGGGGAAAATCAATCCAGTTTCACTATAGTATTGGTCTATTTATACATTTTGTATGTACTTCATTTCGTATCTATTTCAATTATTATTCCGTCCATAATATTATAATATGATGGATTTTCTTCAAGTCATTACAAATGTCCCCTTTGGTATGGATGTACCTTAAAGGCCCATTCACATTACAACGGCCGATTGGTGTACGGCCGCCGCACGGCAGAAAACACAATGTTAAAGTATTGCAGCCGGTAATGGGAATGGACCTTTAGGATCATAGAAATCAATTGCAGTCCAACAAAAACCTTTGATGGGATGAGGATCATCTTGTCCTTGAACAGAAACCACCATGTTATAATTTTCATAAAAAGAATGTAAATTTACTTCACTCTATACTATGTGGCAAATGAACGTCTTTTCCTCTTAACACCACGCAAAGAATGGTTCTTGGACCTCCTCTCTTAGTTTCCTTCTTTCTCGGCTTCAAGCAATGCAGTGAATCAAAAATGTATTATTCCCCAGAAGAGCCATGCTGCTATGCTTTGAACAAAAGTCACCCATACACAGCCACATGTAGACGGTACTGGGGCAGACTGGGGCAGGTTGGAGCATGGAGAGTCAGTCGGGGGCAGGGGTTAACGCCCCACACTCGCACCATAAGCGGAGTTCTGTGGCATGAAAGCATTTTTATGTTCAGAGTCTCAACCTTTGCTGGCTAGAACTTTGTACAGGGATCTGCCACATGGCCGTATATAGATTCGGAAACATATCAGGTAATCAGTTAGGCCTTATAAAGAATTTGGATGTTTCAGCGAGGATCAAAAGCTAATCAGTACATATTGATTTAATGTACTGTATATATGTTTCTTAGGATATTGTGATTTCCTATTAGGCCTATCTCTGTTACTTTAATCATCATGTGTATTGTAAAAACCACGGAAATGGAGAATAGCAAACTGCCATCTAAAAAATCGTACATGCCCTTTATTCAAGTTAACTATTATTGAATTGGATTGAATTGAAATATTCTTTGAACTGAATAACATGGAATTTTAGTTTTAATTTTGATATAATGGGCCAGACTTTAAATAACAATACAAAATACACATAATTATAAGGAACATGAATATTTTCATGCATTAATGCATTATAAGGAATATGAATATTTTCATGCATTTTATATACTCTGTAGACAGAATTGATCGAATACTCGAATACATGGTTTCAGCAACCCTTATTATTGTAAGTATTCATGTAGCCTACTTCTGCACTATAGGGCGGGAATCGTCTACCATCTTGGTAATTGTCAAATATCAAAGTCAGTTGCATTTGCGATCGCCATACAGCAAAGCGGGGGTGTTATATTGCTCATTGATGAGCTGGCCCATTGATGTTCTCTCTGCCAAAAAATCACACAATCTTGACCCAAGCCCCCAATCAGGATCTGTGACAGAGATCTGACGACATTTTATCGGCTTGTTCCTGGGGAGTGCATGCCAGAGGCGACGTTATATATAATGGTCCAGATCGTCGGGAAATGTCCAATCAGAAGCTCTACACATTTTAGTGAATTAGGCTAAATCATTCTGAAACAAACCATAAATACTAGTTATATCGTTGAATTAAGATATCGACTTGTTCGGTTATGTTGAACTTTAATTGTTTCCCCCTTAAATCTGGGTTATTTGCGAGGATTGGTGAAGGCGAATTGTAGATCTTCTGACGACTTCAGCCACAGTCCCGCCACAGTCCTTTTGTGAGCTGCATGCAGCATATGGGTCAGTTTTTCAGAAAATGTACAATTCAACTTAAACAATCCTCTCAAATAACCCAAATTTCAGACGAAAATAAAGTTCAAAATACAGTTCAACCTAACCAAACAGATTGCTAGAATCAATGTAATGCCGAATATACTAGAATTTACCTAGTATTGGCCAAATTGCAGCCTAATTTAGCAGAATTTATTGAATGTGCACAGCTGCCAATTGTACATTTTCTGAAAATCTGACCCATATATAGGCCTCCATTTCTCACCAAGGTTGGCTGAATCTCAGGTGTAGAGACAAGGGCCATAGTCTAAACCTGTGTAGCTCGCTTTGAAAGTTTCATGTAATTTAATCGCGAAGCTTGATTTCACTCAACGGTATGACCAGGTTATAATGGGGGGGGGGCTCTACGTCTTTATAATTTTCAATCAATAATGAATGTGAATAAATAAAAAATGATAGAACAAAATGAGAGTGGATTATTCGTTCATTTTCTTGATTTGACCAATGCTAGATTTCCCTCAAATAAGGGCGTGAAGTTATTGGCGAACATGAAACGTTGTCTTTCGCAGTAAGTTATGTTCCTTCTGTTGTTCCAGATATCGACTTGCTTGAGATCGATGCGCGGCAGAGAAACCATTTGTTATCCGCAACGACCCTTCGTGTATGTATCAAACGAGGATGTGAAGAACGGCTGGGGGGAGATGGCACAGTGGGTCTCGCTTGCTAAACGCTCAATAGTATCATATTCTGGCTCGCGAAATTCCCGGGCGAAATTACATATGGGTATAGTAGCCTGTACATTTCGCCTTCCCCTATCCCAACAAATAACCCGATTTTAAGACAAGAATGTGGTGTAAAACACTACTCAACATAACCCAAATATATTGTCCAAATATAAGCCCAACTAGGCTATATTGTCCGCTGAGTTTATGTCACGATACGACACAATGGTCTTTAGGGGACCTATGCTCCAAATTTATCCTATATTAATCATAAATACGGAAATTAATTGCATTCACATCGATATATTCATTCTTATGATTATATAAAATGACCCTCCTTGTATTATCATAGGACTGGTAGGGGCTTGAAGGCTGAACATAAATTCCGATTTTTTTTCAGCATATCACGATACGACATGGCCCTCCGGGGTTTATTATTAAACAAGGAATTATTTCAATTATGTGGATTTGTACATCTATCAAGGTCATAACAACATAGGTAGGCCTAGGCTATGCAAATTAATTCTGCCTCTATCATTTACGGGATCATTTACCAGCCATATAAAGCAATAGATGAAAATATCACGGTACTACACGGTCACGATAAGACATGGATGTTGTTGTAATTATAGGCCTGACTGACTAGTAGGCCTATAGAATATAAATCTTTCCCTGAGGATGAATACACAGCAAATTCTTCATTCCCCGACTTAGGCTATCTACGCGAAATATCCAAGAAATATATACATTTTAATCTCGCTTTAATAGGACTAGATGTTCTTGGTTGGGCGAAGAATGAAATAAGTAGTATATCTAAAAATACTCCTTTAATAATTAATTCTTTCTCTTTAAATGAATATCATCTAACGTTCCACTTAGATATAGGCCTACTTAGGCTAATTAGGCCTACACCCTTTATATTATCCTTTAGCCTAGGCCTATTTATAGGCCTACACTGGTACACATAACAGGGGTCTCAAAGTGATTTAATTGTTTTCTTGTCAATGTGCAATACTTATAGAATTAGGCGAAGTCTACAGAATCGCTATTAGGTCGATGTTAATGAGTGTAACCTGTGTAACATTCAAACGCAACAGTTATATATATATGCTCCAAGCCACAGAACTCCAGGGAGTTCTGTGTGCAAGCGTACCAGTACGTCAGTGCTGCCATCTAACGCCACGGTGTGTCGTATTCCAAAATGGCTGCGCCCATGCGAATGTGCCGTCTTCTTTCCTTGGTAGGAAAACACCCTGTCTTTCGAAAAGAAGGTATTTTGTATACTGCCTTAAATTGCCTCTATTCAGTGTATTTTCATATGCTTGCCGCTGTGCATCAAATATGTTGTTGATACTACCGTACTTGCTGAGAAATTGGAATTAGTCCAGTTCGTCCTTGTGAAGTGAGCGATGATAGGAGCGATGTACCGCACAAACATGCAGACCTGTGTGTAGACAAAGTATCCGTCCTCTAGCCCAGAGAGGCAGATCGGGGAATAAAGACCAGCTAATCGGGGGGATTAGGGCTAGCCGCTACACCATTTAGCATATTTGCACACACTTACAGTAGCCTCCAAGATCTATTTTTTTTTGCTAAGATTGGGGAGAATAGACCATGATATGTGTACATGTATGTAAGTATGTACTTGTAGGGTGCCATATGTATGCTTAACACATTTTGAGTTTTGATAGGACGTAGTTCATTCCCGGTGCAACTTGCTGTATTCATAGATATACAATTTCGAGGTCAGAGGAAGTATTCTCCAACTTCCAAGCCATTTGAAGCCCTCAATCCTATCAGTCAACTTTTATCATTTTAATGACAACCAACATTTCTCATTTTCCTCTGGCATGTGATCCTCATTCATTAACAGTGTCAACAATTAATTCATATCATTTCACATTTTCCAGGACTGAGGAGTGTTCACCTAGGAAGGAGGCTCGCCTGTGGTAAGGCAGAGAAATGGGACTTATACAGCGCCGTGTGTCTAGAGAGGCCAGCCGTGGTGTCGGCGGACCTCAGCCAAATGGAGCAGCGGTACAGTGACATGCTCTCTAGTATGGAACTAGAGAGATCCGTCCTCTCCAACCATGAGCTCCAGCATAAAGATGACTTGTAAGATTTGAGTCTTGAGACTTTCATTATACTTTATAGGCTACACCGCACTACTGATATATATATATGTATCACTTGACCTAATCTAATGTAGCCATTGTGTATATATATAGCAGTCGTGAAATGAAATGATAATGTAACTGGTTCAACTTGCTGCCTTCCTGAATCAAAGTTGAATCCTAAAATCATATTTGTCAAGGAAAATGCATCCTAAGAAGATTGCCTTAAAATCAGTAATTTCGCCGAAAATCATCTACATAAGGTAAAGAAAAGCGTTGTGTATAGGTTCCCGTGAACGTTATAACATGACAAGCTTTACACATATTTGAAGGTTGCCATTAATCTATTAAATATAGATGAGAAATAGCAATTCCCGATGAGTCTAACTACATTTATTGGACTAGTCTTTTATCACGTACTCCATTTATATAGTTTTTATAAGAATAGAGGAAAGAGGAAAGACTTGTTTTTAACATTTCATCGCATTTATTCAATTCCATTCATCACCATCATTCAATCATGTATTTCAACTTGTATTTCAAACTATACATCGTATATACATATATATACATAGCACCATAAACATACAGGGCATAATGGTTTAGCTGGCATAATGCTTGGTATATTCTCTGTATAGATAAATATACCCCATAGTAACCTATAAAAGAATACATTCATCCGCATAGATTGTCATGATCATTAAATATGAAAGTCTTTGGTATCACACACTGACACCTTAACCCATCCTGTGGCGCTTTGTCACTTCGTAGATGATGTTGATATCATCCTCGTTCATCATCTTTCTCTTCTGCCTTGTACCCAGACTCTTGCTCACCCCTTCCCTCCTACGCTTGTTGGCGAACCACTTACGGACCTGCAGTGCGTTCATGCCAGTCGTGGTCTTGAGGTAGGTGACCAGTTCTTGACTGGGGTAGGCGTCGTCCTTGTTCTTCTCCCACCACAGGTTCATGATGTCTCGAGCCAACAGGTTCAGGTTGTGTCCCCTCTTGGACTCCTTCCTCCGCCGCGTCTTTGTGGGGGGCGTTGGTACGCTGTGAAGAGTGGCTTCCAACTGGCTGAGCTCTTGGTCGATCTTGTGGATGAGGGCGCGGAGAAGCTGGTCGTGGTAGGCGTTGATAGAGATGAGGACCCATGGGGATTGTGGCTGGGAGGTGTTGGTGTCCTGCAGGCTGATCACAGAGCAGCGCTGCCGCTCTACCATCTCTGCCTGGGTCTTGAGTTCGGTATGGAGGTCGAGGGCCCGTGTTGTACAGACGACGTCGCCCCTGGACTGGAGGAAGGATACCCGGCTGGAGAGGCACTGTATCTGCGTGGGGAGATCCCCGGTGAGCAGGGAGGAACTGCTGGTAGCTGGTGACAGGAAAGATGGCGGTGCTGAACTAGGCCTGGGAAGAGTAGGCCCTGCTGCTGCCATCGTAGACGGGAAGGTTGGTGTCGCAGACCTCGGAGGTATCGCCTGCTGGACTGGTGTAGGCCGGGTGACTGTAGTAGCCATCGTAGACTGGGCGGTAGGTGTCGGAGACATCGCCTGGACCGTTGGACTGGAAGACTCTGGGGTTCGTGCAGACATCATGAATGTGTTGAACGTGGGTATTGGAGGAGGCACTTGGTAGGAGCCGTAGCCGTAGGCAGCATATGGAAGAGTCGGAATCTGTTGTATAGGTAGCCCTCTGGCAGACGCTTGAGGTACATACTGGATTGCACTGTTGTTCCGCGACGCAGGTGCAACGGGGCATAGAAGGGCCACATCAGAGTCAGTACCTTGCACCCTGGAGGGTCTAAGGTCCTCCAGGAGGCTGAGGTTGAGCTGGGACCAGGCGTCCATCATGGAGACACCTGGGCTGGGAGCCGGCACTGAGAGGAAGGACCCGGACGACAAGAGCGGAGGCAGGATGGGTGAAGGTGCAGCAGGATGGAGGTAAGGCATTGGGTAGGTCAAGTAAGCCATAGTAGGTTGCACTGGGTTTGGATGCACAGAATTTGCTTCAATCCTGGATTCAAGGATAACCTTGCTTGTAACCCGTATTGAGGTAGCTGCCTGAATCTGAGTTGTGATACTAGGTAGTATACTGCCGCTGATGTGTTCTGGTTGCTGGTTGCGAGGGATATGCCTGACCCCTTGTCCTGTGGCGGCTTATATATCCTCAGCCGCGAGGAGGTGTGAGAAAGCTCAGCTCGGGTGAGAATTATCATCCTGTGATCTCAGACTGAGTGATATATAACTTACTCACTTGCTCAATCACTTCAAAGACTATCTTTCGCACATGCTAAATCTTCGCTTTCATCTGGTCGCGTGCGATCTGAATGTGCGATTTTCTTCTTGGCGCGAATTGGAAGTGCGGAGATTACAAAGGAGATCTTTCCACGCGCGACTCTTTATATAAAAGCTAGGCTCCTCACTTACTCAAAGTGTCAAAATATCAAAGAGCAGAGTCGACATGAAAGAGTTACAGTAAAGTAACACGTTCCTAAATACTCTCGGAATATTTCAGTTTCATCCACACTATGTAAATTTTTGTTTACACGCCCGTGTATTGGGCGCAATTGATATGATTAATAAAGAAAATATAAATTACATATATACTCAAGAAGGGTTTGGTTGTATTTCCCAGCTTTAATTGATATTTAAGTCTCAGATATTATTGAAAGGCTGTGAGAAAACATTACGGATAAAGCTTATCAAGCTATGAAATACTAAAAAATTAAATGTGCTGGTCGTTACGTTATACCCTACTATCCTAATATCAAAAAGACTAATAATCAACAACCTGATCTTATGCTTTCACCCTCAAACTTCATTCATCATATCTCACCACCTGTCACCCAACTATGTTGCGCTTATATAGATTTATTATTTAGAGACTAAATGTATTTAACTATGACAACCTTAAAAGAGGAAATCTCTTTCTAGAGTCACCAGAAAATCTTAATAAATAAAAAGAAATGTAACTTGGTATTAAACCATTGGTATTGGTGCAGGTTGGTGGCAGAGAGGCGGAAGGCTGATGATTATGAGGACACGGAGGCCGATGCTACCCGCGTGACGGCCCTGGAGATGGAGGATGCGTGGGAGACGGAGCTTGCTGCCTTCACACCCGCTGAGAAAACCACTGGTCAGTCTCTTACTCAGTCTATTCCATCAGTCAATACTTTGTAAGGCAATTTTTCAGTATTTTTTTTTTATTGAAATCAGTATTTTTGAAAACTACCCAACATTGTCAAATCTCCATCATTTAAACCATATTTCGCACAAAAAGAATCAGTAGTTTATAAAAATCTTATTGGCCAACTTGTCCTAAATAAGTTTAAAATATTCTGTACCGGTTGTAGAGACCATAAGTAATAACAATTCTCTTGTTATTTTCTCGAAACTTTTGGCATAACCAGACTTGTCATCCCGGTTGTAACCAGTAAGCAAACCTAAGAAGAATGACATTTTGTAGATTTTGATCTGAAGTGTAGTTTTGCCAAGTAAAGAATCCACTATTACTAATTAACTAGTCACTGAAATTGATGTATTCATGCAAGTCACAAAACTAATTTATGTTGCGGGGTTGATAGATACTAATTTATGTTGCGGGGTTGATAGATACTAATTTATGTTGCGGGGTTTGTATCTATCATCTCCCCGGTCTGATATCAATGAAAGGTCTTTCTTCATCTCATGTTTCATATAGCGGCAGATGCTTCTGGTGACAAGGCCAGCCACCAGCGACAACTGCACAGACAACTGACGCTTCTTGTACAACAAAAACTAGGCAATAACGAGCACTGGATTCTACCTCAAGGTCCAAGGCAGGAGGACGAAACTATGCGACAGGTACCGCCTTATTGTCATTTGGCAAATGATCGGGCTTATAAACAGATCAGGGATGCCAATTTTCTTTAAAAAAATTTAAACATAATTTTATTCAGCTTGTCAACAAAGCACTCCTTTCCTATCATTATATTTGAAAACTTCCAATAATTTTCCCCGAATTCCACCATTTAAAAGAGTTTCGTCAAAAATTAAAATTCATCAAAGTGTTTGTCTTTAAATTAGTTTTAAATTATGTACAGGAAGTAGAGGCCTTAAATAATGAGAATACTCTTATTTCTTTCTTTTTTTAAATATCAGTATTTTTGTCATGACCCGGACATCCCTGCCCCGGCCTCCCTGACAGATACTAATTCTATCGGTTTACTTCTAAATCAAAAGCAAAAATCTATTGGACATCTTTCAGCACATCATTTCTTCTGACTAACCTTTTGGTTTTCCAAATATACATGTTATTCTATTACGGAAACAATCTTTTGAAATGAATAACCAAGGAATGACATGTACACAGTTTTAATCTCAATGCACGGGTGTGTTTGTCCAACGCTTAGAAATGAATGTTCCACCTGTTCTCACCTGGCAATGTAATGAGTTGCCATGAGTGAATAGGTGTACATGGATACAGAGTTGTAAAATACCAGTATGGATATGGTCTCGACACTCAAGGGTCTCACCAGATGCGAGATTGGTCATATCTTTGATTAAATTATCAGATAGAACGAACTCAACATTTACACGTTTACAAATCAATCTCAATATACATGAATCCAAATAATAATATCTGACTCAAGATGATCTTCCAAATACATGAACGCAATTACATATTTCTTTGTTTTCTCCATGTGGAAATTAACTTACACGTAACCAAGTATATGCTATTTGGTTCAGTACATGCTCTGAGATAGTTTACCATATTCTGTGCAGGCTGCTGAAAGAGTCCTCTCGGAGAAGTGTGGATCAGATCTCTCCGCCACGTTCCTGGGCAACGCTCCTGTCGGCTTCTACAAATACAAATATCCAGCGGACGTAGCTAAGAACGGAGCTGTTGGGGCTAAAGTAAGTTATGTTTCGGTTTATTGTAGCTTGCTTCCGAAATCTTCATTTGGTGAGTATTCAAGAGTCACTGTGCAGATCTCTCTACTGCCAGCATAGGAAAAGATAGATAGACCAAGACTATTTATTTTAACGATTTTATTTAAGCTGAGGTTACACTTTTCTGGGTAGGGACTTTCAAAGGGCCAAGCAATTCCAAATACACATTGAGGAAACCTGTTTAGAACAGTATTAAATCTCATCATTGGTGAAGTACAACTTACTAATATTAGTACATGTAATCCAAAATTAATTATACCGGTATAACAACGATAAAAACTAACTTATCTAATTGAATAATTTAAATTTTTCGCTAGGAAATTATCCGTTAGTACATGTACTTTGTATTTTCTAAATTTACGTTATAAACTTTTAATTATGAAAGATGTTGCTATGAACGGAAAATATGCAAATGTTGATAATATTTCATTTTTCATGAAGTTTTTCTATATTTCTTCAATATTGACCCTAATCTTGTTCTGTTGTTTAGAAAACAATGTGGCAGTCTTTATTGCGTAGTCGGTACCTAAGTACTAGTGGAAAATAGTTCATATCTTGAATATTTTCATTTCAGGTATTTTTCTTCAAGGCATTACTAAAGAAAGGACAAGTAAATAATCGCGGTGAGGATATCAGCGATGTTGCCTGGTTAACGCAAGACGAACTCTCTTCTCAAATATCCCCTGCTTATAGAGATAAAATTTCTAGATTTATCGTTGAATTATAATAGTGGTGTGTAAATTCAGATATTTCAATATAGAGAAAATACTGGATTTGCTAGTTGGGAAATGTCTTGCTTACCGATATGTAATTGTAATTATTGTTGATAATAAATGAAATATAAAAACTCAAATACAGCATGGAAATGTCTCTTTTGAATATCTAATTATTTGTGAACACGTCGGTGCAATTTTTAGGCTATTTTAATTCTATTTATTTTATGTTATTGTATTAAGGCACGTATATTGCTATAGGTATTTAATGTTAATTAAATGAAAAAAGATTATGATATGATAATGTTCCATCTTTAATATCCCCAAAGTGATAAGTCCAACCCATTAGTATGAAATATTAAAACGGCCCACTGAAAGAGATCATATTATTAACAATAGCATGATGCCGTGGATCCTTCGAAAGTCAGATCTTTAGTCTTTATTTCGATTTTGGAAAATTTAAGGCATGAGAATATTTAACAAAGGAGCCTTACTCTCAGCCTGTCTGTGAATGAAGTGTGGGTAAGATACTCAGCTTACCAGGGAATGAAAGTTCATATAAAGGAATAAGAAATGAGAGGCTAATTAAATATTACTTATTCCCTTAATTAAATTGTTTTTATACAATATTCGTGTAAGAGGTCTTCGAAATTAAAAGTTACCTCAAGTAAGCGTTTTTAGTTCCCATTAAAAAAATGCTCTACATGTACCGACAAACATGTACGTCTGTTCCTCTTGAATTAGTCTTCTAATCATGGTTGCAGTGCAGGGATACATAAGCTTGGAGCAAAAGAATGAAAAGTGTCAGTCCATCAGAAAGTGTACAAGTGGCAGCTGTAGTAAGTTCTCATGAAATAAATAATTAAGATATATTTGGTATTGCGGTGATTCAAGAATTCTCTTAGGTTATGCTAAACTAGTTTGAATTTGGGTTATTAGAGAAGATTGGTGAACGGTTTAAGATCAGATGCATGGCCATGATATGTCAGTGATTGGACGCCTACTGCACTAATGGCTTTGTTGGCCTGGATTAGGCGTCCGAATGGGATTCTAAGGGCATTTTGCGGTTTGGAGCGAGAGGCTTTCCCTCAGTTTGGAAGGACTCTCAACTCTGAGCCTAGACTGCGATGACCAGTTGTAAACTTTCTGACACCCTGAACCATAAAACGATAATGTCGCCCAAGATTTAGAACTTCCTATGCCATGAAAATATCCCTCGCGATAGTAATATGGTGGAGAAGTCAATGGTTTTGACTGCCCAAGGATGGAAAGAAACCCAAGTACACCCATGCCATGATTAATGATGAAACACAACCAAATATACCGTCACACTATAATCTGTCCTGTGCGAGGCACTCGTTGCACTTCATAACCAAAAAAGTCAAAGTCAGACTGGAACATCTCGTACAACTGAGACAAGTCGGGCTCTTTTAGCCTTCTGTAATATTGCATTATACTGGCCGGCGGTAACTTGGGGTTTATGTTCTTTTTTGGGAACGCCGGGGGGCATTTCTGTCCCATCTTTCGCAAAGCCCAGTAGGCATCTTTATCCAAGGATTCAAATTTCCCTATGAAATCGTACTTGATATGACAGGGCTGACAAAGTTCTGTGTATGGTGTCCAATGTGCGTTAAGTTTCCTCCCCTTCTTTTGAACTTTGATGATATATCTAATAAATTCTTCAAATTTTACCCCTGCTCCTGTTTCCCAAGCTTTGGTATCGTTTGGTCTGAACATGCTGATTATAGACTGTCCATATTTCCTTTGAAAATACAAACTCCAGGTAATATTTCTCGTGAATTTATCCCTGTACGCTGATACAAGTCTGTCAAATGGGTTCCTCACAAACATGAACTTAAAATAATCTTTAATCATCTCCTCCCTCTGTTCTGTTGGGTATTCATATAAATATTTCAGTCCAATACTCCTGACATCGTTCTTTCGGTGAATGTTGAAGTCTGCTGATAAAGAACTGTTCCTCTGTTTGACAAGAACTCGTTTCCAATTGGAACAGGCAGTTTTAGGAACCACACAATACATGATTTTCATTTTTTCATCAACCATTATATGTTCAAAACTCCAGTTGGTAATGTTTTTAGTGAAGGTACACAAGTCTTCCATGATGTTGGTTTGGTTCTTTGATTGTTTGCATAAATCACAGCGGTCTTCTATTAACTTGGTTCGCCATTTTAAATGCTTGTCGTATGATTCATCTGTCATGTATGTTTTGGCCCAATCACATGTAGACTTTTTCCCCATGGCACTAATGGCTGGAAAAGAAAAGATATGATTTTAATCGTCTAGCGATGATAAAAAATATATGAAGACTGCAATTAAGCCTCTAGTACATACCACCAAATGCTAATAAGTAAATGTATGGACAAACGTAAATCGTAAATGCCCATGAAAATAATCGCACTGGCAGGCTAATGAGAACGGGGTATTACATTGATATTAGGGATAACGCAAACAGCAGATCGAATCTTCTTACAGAATTTACTAAGGATTATGAATTAAATCTAAACTCGAAATTTACTACTAGTTATGGACTTCAAAAAGATAGCATTATAGATTATTTTATATAAAAATATAAAAAATCTGTAACAACAGGTAAAATCGATTTCACTATCTCTGACCATCATCAACCAATTTAGTAAATAACCTCATCAGGCATTTAGGCTCAGGGCTAAATTCAACTATTGGATACATTTATTGCAGACACATTCTAAAGATGGGGGAAAGTTCTGGAGGGAACTTGATGAAATCATTTCTAAAAAAAACATAAGGAAGTTAAAACAATTTGTGATGAAAGTGGCTGCAAGTTATCTCAAACCCTAACCCTAACCCTAACAATTATTATTATTATTCAATGGGAGAAAACATTGAGTCGAAAATAGACGATATCCTACTGATTAAAAAAAAGGGAGATTACTGACTATCCCTTTAATCTGAATGTTATTACTTTACAGGGGGTCACCAAGTTGATAATCAAACATCAACATAACAAAATCATCTGGGTGTGAAGATATTACTGCGAAATTGTAATTAAAGCAATTCCAAAGAAAGGTAACCAACAACCCTGGCAATACATGCCCAATAGCATTGACTCATATTGGTGGAAAACTACTTGAAAAACTGATTGCTATTAAAAGGCTATGTATGGGACCTTTTTGTATTACCTACCCTGTATATAGGGTAAAATTAGTAGAAGATAAGAAAACCTTATACTTTTCGAAATATAGACATTCAATGGCACTGCATGGGTGGTCTACTGATGTTTCTTTTGCCTTTTATCTCGAATAACTCCGATAAAATATATGACTGTCTTTGTGAAGATTTTAAAAGTGTACCTTAAAAAAGATCAAATATAACCGATTTGCAATTTCTTGGGAAGAATGAAAAAATGTATGGGGGAAAATGTCGCATAATGTCTGTCGTTAAATCATAATCGGTAAATAAAGGTCATTTGTCACGTAAAATTGCATGAGCTTGCAAAGAAAATGATGCCAGGTAAAAATCACAAGGGCTTGTAAAAATGGTGCGCATATTTATGTACATATATAGAAAGAAAAATACGATGTATATAACAACAGACGGAGCATCGCGAATCGATGTTGTTTCCTTACGAGTACAAGAAACACCGGCAAAATTTCAGGGGTGGCCCAGGGACACCATACAGCTGTAAAATGCACAAGATTTACGACGGCAGCCTGCGACATGCCTTCGTGTTTACGACGGTTGGCTTGCAAACACCACCGCAGTTGCGACGATGGTCCAAGAATGTGCACCGTACTTACGACGGTGGCCTCGCAGACGCTGGCGTAGTTGCGACGGTGGTCTGCGAGCCCACCTCCCGGTGCGCACGGCCCATTTACGGGGGGTCCCCCACGGAGTACATCTTACCAACGCACCTAAATACATAGTAACTAGCTCCAACCATGGACATTTCCCAAACATTTCAATAACTCCGCATCGGGGGCACTACTTTCTCTCATGTCTCCCTTCCTTTCTCCTCTCTCTCCTCTAGCTCTCTATCTCTCTCACCGTCTTTATTTATCTCTCTACTTTCTTTCTCTCTCCATCTCCCCGTTTCTCTCCTCTTTTTAAAAAAAATCCATTCAGGACGATATCATATTCAATAAGTTACAGAAAAACGCAACCATCCTTGAAGGATGATCTCTTAAAATAGATGAAATAAAATATGCATCAATTAGCTACAATATTGTCTACAATATTTCTACTAATCAAATAGACATAGTTTTGGAATTCAGGTCGATTTACTTGAACAACCGCTGCCTTATCTAATCGACTAGGCCGCGCCCATACACTGATACGGTCTAATACGTTTCCAGTTCTTTTTAAAATTACACTATAAATGGTTCATAATAACATCGCAGCAGCTCGATGACATTTTCAGTATATGTGCCCTCTATCAGATCCCAAAAAATCGACCTTACATTATTTTCTTCGGGGTTATGAAGGAGTCAAGACTATAGGTCATATAACCCACAATAAAATAGTAAAAGGCTGAGTTTTGCACATGTGACAGAGGACACATTCGTCAATATATGCTCAGATATTAATTATGAATTTGGGTACCATCCACATACATGTTTAATAAACCATGTTATATCTACAACTCTTCCAGTTGATACCGTTATCAATCAAACCCATTACCCTTGGGACCATAGATTTCTCTAACTTCAATTTTTAATTAGGCCTACATATTTAATATTACTATGATTAGTTTGGATAATATTACGTAATGTTACATAGAATCACTGTTAGATATGTGTTTTATTTGAAATTACAGGATTGCAGAGTTGTTCTTCCCAACAAACAAATACATGGTAAAAGTATGTGGTAACATATCTCCATTTGTAAAAAGCTTGTCTATAATTCATATCTTAATGTCTGAAACTCACCAAGCAGATCGTTTGCAAATTGTTACTGAACTATAGTTGTGTCACTATTGCAAATGTATGATGCGACCTACCATATTACATTTTCACCATGCTACTGACAATTATCATTATTTATTTGTGTACATATTCTAATATTGTATAATTGAAGAAATCGATCCTGTATCGAAATATTTTCCTGAATGAAATATTAAATGCTATGCCGTTAGTCAACCCCTGAATGGTTCCATTTTGGGGGCAAAATATATACGCCCTTATTTCTTTTTGCTTATTAATGGTCAACTCTGGTCTATAGATAGTATAGTGTCTCTTTGTTCTGGAATTTACTGAAGCGTTTACTGCTATAAAAAGTACCAAGTTTGGCCGACAGTCTTTGAAATCTAAAGCTACATGTGGTAGTATTTATTATTCCCTATTTTTCTTTCGTGTGCAGTCATGCTTTGACGGATTCATGATGCATACATCTTTTGGAAGGGCCACCGAAATATAAAAATGTACTTTCATGGAGTTCTGCTCTAAAAACAACAGTGAATTGTGTCCCAATTTTGGTAAATGGCTTCCAGATGGGTTGGAAATAAGAGACAGAAAATTATAGAAGAGAATCTTTAGTTTTTGATCGATGATAACAGAATGCAGCTTTAACACCTGTCTCAGTGTCAGTTGAGAAGCATAGTAGGAAATGGGTAAGATTTTCAGAAAATGTACAATCGTCAGCTCTACAAATTTGGTAACCTCTGCTAAATTAGACTGGAGAATTATAAATGCTATGTATATCCCAGTATCTTTGGCATTGTGTTGATTAAAGGTATCTCTTTCATTCTGTTAGACTGCATTTTGAACGTCATTTTTCTCTTAGATTTGGATAGGATGAGAGGATAGGTGAGGGCGAATTGTACATTTTCTGAAGATCTGACCCAAATATGAAATGCACCTGCTACTCGCATGCTCTTATTGATGTGGTTGTGGGTTCTGAACGACATACAGAAATCAAGTAGACTCAAGGTCTGGTGCGAAAACCAGATATGAATTATTTATTGCAAATGACTTTTAAAGGGTCTGGTACAAATTATAGATCCCTAACTTGTACATGTTGTTGTTGATGAGCTGGTTGTGTAGGTGGAGAGGAGTGGTGAGCTCCTCCCTACACGGGTCACTGACCTATTGTTTGGTCAGAATTTATCGGATGAACCCACCTGGGGCATGTTGTGTTGAAATGATATATAGGAATGAAGGAAACAACGCATAATGATATAAGAAAATACGAATTCGTAAGATTCGTAAATTTGTAAGTAATTGTAAATTTGCTTGCAACAAAAAATGTGGTGCATTTGTTACAACTACCAAATTCGTAAATTTGTATGTTTTAGGCACAGTCCTATCCAGACACCGACATTCCCCGATACCACATCCAGCGATAAGCTTAACCGCAAGGCTAGGACTAAGGCTAAAGTGTTAATGACTCCCTGAGACTCAGGGGTTCAAAACTGCCTTCTGAACCTGACTGGGCAAGGCCTTTGTAGTTAATTAAGACAAAACACACACAAACAATCGTAATTCAGGGTGCAGAAAAAGTTGTAGGGATTGGTCATTTTAAAACATTGTAATCGCAACTACAAATTCAAGATTGACTTTTAAAATTATCAAGTGTTGGAGAATGTATAGTTTGTATTGGTCTCTAACCAAAATAGTAAGCATTGAACTCATAACATGCCTGCATTTCTCAAGCTAGATCATGCACCAAACAAAACATAGTGGCGTGTATGGCTCTGTGATTGAAGAAAATAATAGGATAGTCCATTATTTCTAAAACAACACAGCCTGGACATGATCGGTGAGTGCGCTACAAGCACACCCCACCCCACTTTCTGGGGTTAACAAGGTCTCCTTAATTAGGTCTGGACAGCTAATGGCCAGGTGAATAAATAAAAAAACAGAGACTTCATTCCCCTGTGGAGACGCGTTGTCAAAGAAAATAAACAAAAGAAACCGGGCTTGATATATGTTACCTTGACTTATTTTTACTTTGAATGTTACCTATACAATGTAGATATACTAGAACAGAATCATACAACAAAATCGCATGGATCGAACTGCTGTTGCCTGCCCAAAGGAGGCAGACCTCATTAATTAATCGGAATCTTGTTTGCTTGCGTATATATTCCCGGTGGCGTCTACTATCAAATTAAAGCTTCTCCCATTATTCCAGTTTCTGACCGTATGGGTATTTTTGCTACCGCCTCGAGGAATGCTGCTCTGTATCTAATGACAAAACTACTTTACCATGCAGCCTCTAGGTTAGGAACTGGCTTATATTATGGTCCTATAGGTACCTAGGATTCATCTTAGATGTTAAACTCAAGTATAAAGCTCAAATTTCACATTCTATTAAAACCATAGCAGAAACGCAGAAAGGAACAGTGTACAATATGGACATACATGCTGAATTCTGTATCGCCATAAAGTATATAAAAGTTAAAATGAAAAATCGAACTCATTATATGGTACGTGCGTGCACCCCCTATAGTGTACCTCATACAAACTGGATGCACTATTTTCAGTTTGTATCCTGCTTCAAACCAGCAGTAACGGACAAACTGGAGTGCTCCAGACTATAGTAAGTATAGTATGAAATATAGTGTACTTTAACCATAAAAGAACATGTATAATAGTCGTTTCTTCATACCGACCTATCATTTTCCTCTGCTTCTTGGTGTTGGTATCCGCTGGGTCGTCACCAATGATATAAAAGACCATGACCAGGGCGATGAATATAGTGTATCCCACGAGGAAGACGACTGGAAACACATCCAAACATGCACTCCTCCTCTTCATCGTTGGGGTTGTTACAGTGCGATCCATTAAACCTTTTTACACCTCAGATGGCCATGCAAGTATTTCAGGCTCCTTCTTAATTCTTCCTCTAAGACGTGGCTTGTGCGATTTTATTATATCCGCACCCGTTATGCTCTAGAAAAGTGACCTATAAAAGATTAAAAAATGTTAAATTCTGCTTTTGCATTAAGACTTGGCGCACAAAGTTGAGGGGGCAAAGGGAACGATTTCATAAACAAAGGTCAGTCAGTATGTATGTAGATAATGGAGAATAATAGATTAGTGTTTGAGCTGCATAACATTATGTATGGACACATGTAAGAAAGCGGGTGCATGGTTGTGGAGTTTATTGAGTTGATGAGTTGTTGGTTCAAAGTGATGATATCTTCGCTCTCGACCCTTCGCTCTTGCTATCTCGAGAAATTGAAGGACACCATGTTACATGACAATTATTTATCTTGATACACTTGTTATAATTATTATGATTTGCCGGCTAGCATATTGAATCAGAAGTTTAAAATGATCGCAGCAGAACAATAAAAAATGTGGGGAAAGATGCATACCAGGTAAAGCAGTTCAATAATGAACAATGAAATTAATGTTCAATACCCTGAAAGATAACATCGCGTGAATGCGACAAAACAAAGGTAAAGTTTGGTTTGGTAGGCAACACAAATATTTAAACAAAAAGAAATGAGAAGGCATTGAGCATCCGTAACATCTAGATGTAAAAACGCTCAGGAAGAATGGATTTGTTGAAATATTGAATAAATACCCGGTGTTTGGAAAAGAATTATCATTATTTGTTGATTTATAATTCCACCGCAAGAATATTGGAAAGCCTGTTCTATTATGTTCTAATCGTGACCAGACATAAGAGTATATATATTCGTAATTAGATTAATTCACGGTACCGTTAATCAATACTTATTGTACAGCGCCTAATCACCCCACACCTCCATCGCCATACCTGAGGTATCATGCATGGGCATATGATACCTAATCATTTGATACCCACGTACTCTAGGGACGTACGTGGCCTTCGCTAAGATATTCCCAATCCCATGGAGGAGGATTTAGAGATGGTTGAATAAGTCGCAGTTATCCCCAGGGTACTGCGAAATCCTTGACGGTTGGCTGATAGAGCCAAATGTTATTGAAACAATAGAATATGGGGAAACATTCCCCAGGGCACCAAAAAAGCTCGATGAGAAAAGCCTTGCAGTTGTACGTGACGGATGAGATAACTTCAAACAACTTCTTATAGTGCCCAGGCCAGATCAAATGTTTGTTATAAGGGACTGTTCATAATAAACCACTGGAAGGAGGGGGAGAATTCTTGTGCACAATTTATGACCCCCCACCCTCACCTTAAGTCTCGTGCAAAACGTCTTGCCCCCCCCCCCCTCCGCCCCCCCCCTCGCCCCCTGAAAGTTTGTGCAAAATGTCATGACCTCCCCCACACACACACACACATCTTCATCATTGTAGTTCTGAATCTGTGCAGAAAAAATTGCCCCCCCCCCTCCACACACACACACACTTTTAGAGTCTGCGCAAAAAAGGTGGCCCCCTTCAGAGTCTGTGCAATAAAGATACCCCCCTTCGGAATCTGTGCAAAAAAAGGTACCCCCCAAAAAAAACAATAAAACATTTCTCCATCGCCCCCTCCAGTGGTTAATTATGAACAGTCCCTAAGTGAAAGGTGGAGGAGCGCGAGGGGGTGGGGGTGGGGGAGCTTAATGTACTTTAATTTCTTATTTCGTCAGATGTTTTTATAGCGTTTGGGGTCGGATTCTGCCTCCCCCTCCGTTCCCCAATTTTAGACTATCTCTGATCTCCTTCCAAAGAAGAATTCCTGAGGGGAGGGGGATGCTAGAGGGAGGGGAGGGAGCAAGGCATGCCCATGGGCTATCATTATCTAGGTTATCAAAATATGTTGTTCTCCCCATCTCTCTCCATATCACTTGGTATCCACTTTAACTAGGTGGATATATGTTTACCTATAAAATGAACCCCTGCTGTGATAGTAGATCGATATAAGGCAGATCAGCCTGGTGATCTTTGCTTGCACCAGAGAATAACGATTGCCTTGTTTACATTTACAACTCCAGTCAAGTGGAATAAATGAACCCTTTTTGCACTCTATCAAAACAACCAGTATCTGGACAGTCACTGGAAACCCCTCAGTCATCCACTATTTATAACGATGAATATTACTCAATTAAGCCCAAAATGCACAAGGCTTTAATTTAATTTCCATTATTTTTACATTATGTGATAGTTTAAGGAAATTGCTATATCAATATATGGCTTAAATCTCTTCCTCATTGTTTTCGACGTGTTGCGTTTTACTATGTATCAACCCAACAAGATAATTTAGATTTAAATTTAATATAATAAATCTTATACCCTAAAGAAGAAGATAAGTTCACCCATAATTGTTGCATGTTTTATTTGATGTAATTGGACGTTGTCAGCAACTATATTCAATTCTTCTAGCTTCAAATCTTCTATCAGTTTACTTCAGACATACTGGGCGTAAGTACATCTCCTACGAATTACCTTCATTACAGATAAACCTAATGCTTTTGACCTATAGATACTTTCCGACCAATGTCCAGACATCTTCGCAGATGCTTATGGAGCTAATTCCTAAATACAGCATATATTCAAGTGCGTTACCGTATGTTAAAGTACTGAATTACTCCAGGGATAGTATCTGCTGTTATCAATTAATGCAAAGGAAAACTAGCTTACTTTCTCTTATGCTCTCCTGGTTGTCCAATATCTGGAACAGTTGTCTTGACAGATGCCGATATCCACTTCTTTTATAGGCAACCTCCAATCTTCCCTTTCTTGATTAATTCTTTAGTATCCAATTGGTAAATTAGGAATAAAACACTATGATATCTTATACAGTAGTAAGATGGATATTGGTAACTGTTGATGCACTGCAGAGCGAATCCTTCTTAGGAGCCCCACGCTGCACACAGGGAGACATTGAAGAGATGGAGAGGTGAAGGTGTGGCGAGCACCTTAGACTGGGAGAGAGAGAGAGAGAGAGAGAGGGGGGGGAGAGGATTTATGAGCTATTGATTGTATTGAGTGACTCCATTATATTATTGATCACAGCTTCCGCACCCAGCAGCGATAGATAGTCAGTGAGGGCAAGCTTAGACAATTAAGTGTTAGCCTACTGACTCCTGACGTTGTTTCACACCTACACCTGCAGGCAATTATATAGGAAGTATACTGCCATGCATGATTATTTAAAGGACATGCATCCCCTGCAGGGTGTGACCAGAAATAGATAGGTAAACATCTATAGCCTCATATAAAGCAGAATGATAAGTCAGCTAGGGTCTAGTTCCATTGCAATGTCCAATGGGATTTAGATTTTAGATTTAGAAACTGTTATTCAATTCAAAGATTGCAATAGGAAGGAATTCTCCAGTTAGTCGGAGGTTTTCAATCCTTCTTAGGCTTAACTTACAGTGGGTTTTTTAAAGATGCGAACAATGTCACTTCCGTCAATGACTGAAAGTGATTCGCATCCAATGATCAACTAAATTGTTCATATACAAGTATTTAAACATGGCATTCAATTGCATTTCATATCGTTTCTGATCTGTGTGTTGTTCTTAACCTATAAAGTTCTCATGTGTTCATATTGAATTTTCAATTGCATAATGTTATTTCTTTATTTGTTCTGAGTCTACAATCTGGTGGGCCTCCGCCTGAAGTTTGTTCCATGAATAGGTTATTCTTTTTAATACGGATTTTCTAATTTGCTCATTTTTCGGGGTAATTTGTTTCAAAACTTTTCTTCCTAATGTAGGCTATAGATGTAAGATCGCAGATCTAAGTATTTGGGGTTTTGTATCAGACGTTGTGAGTATGAAATCTTGTCAGTTTTTCTTCGCATTCTCCATCAATTTGCTTAATCTCCATCTGCGTCCACCGCATCCCCCCCCCCACACACACACACTTCTCCCTCCACAGCATTCTCCTTGATGGAACTGAAGGAACTATGAAGGAACTATGATGGAACTATATGGAACATCACACATACACACACTCACACCTTACGTGCATGAGTCCAGGACCAAAGGTGTGATTGGGTATACTACTACCTTGGGTGCATGGGTCCAGGACCAAAGGTGTGATTGGGTATGCTACTACCTTGGGTGCATGGGTCCAGGACCAAAGGTGTGATTGGGTATGCTACTACCTTGGGTGCATGGGTCCAGGACCAAAGGTGTGATTGGGTATGCTACTACCTTGGGTGCATGGGTCCAGGACCAAAGGTGTGATTGGGTATGCTACTACCTTGGGTGCATGGGTCCAGGACCAAAGGTGTGATTGGGTATGCTACTACCTTGGGTGCATGGGTCCAGGACCAAAGGTGTGATTGGGTATGCTACTACCTTGGGTGCATGGGTCCAGGAACAAAGGTGTGATTGGGTATGCTACTACCTTGGGTGCATGGGTCCAGGACCAAAGGTGTGACTGGGTATACTACTACCTTGGGTGCATGGGTCCAGGACCAAAGGTGTGATTGGGGATACTACTACCTTGGGTGCATGGGTCCAGGACCAAAGGTGTGATTGGGGATACTACTACCTTGGGTATACCTCCCTCGCGTGCCGGTACATGTACAAGCAGCCCAGCGACGCAGCCCGTGCAAATCTTCCCACATATCTTGTTGCTCAAAAACCGCATAACATCACAAATTGATTTTTTTAAAATAATTTATAACAATGGTAGAAGGTATGAACTCCACTAAATATCACTCCGATCCAGTTTTTGAAATGTTTTATTTATCTCTAATAACCCAACGCGTTTCGGCCCATCTTGGGCCTTCCTCAGGGGTGAGTGCATGACAACAGCAGTTAGTTGAGCTTTATAATTTATAACAATTCTACAATACTTGTATCAGGATGAGCGGGGAATATCGTCTACTGAATGCAATGTTTGACTGAATGAACATAACCGAAAAGAAAAGGAAAGGACATAAAGCATTTGAAATGTGATTAAGGTCTACAATTTTGTGAAACTCTCTGAGCGTTAAAGTGACACTTCTCACTGTTGCTGGCTAGATTATCGAGTAACGGAATTTCGACTTCATCTGCTAGTATTTGGTGCACATTACCCTACCTAACTAACTCCTGTGAATATCAAAACTATGAAATTCATATTATATGAGATATTTGCTAAACATAGTGAGCAAAATCGTTTTTGCTTGCCAACCAGAAATTTCAAAGTGGCAGTTGGGTTGACATCTGGAATTATGTAACACCCAGGTCGGCACTGGTCAGTACAAAGGGCATTCTGCCACCAGG
This sequence comes from Sthenelais limicola, assembly GCA_942159475.1. Lineage (NCBI taxonomy): Eukaryota > Metazoa > Annelida > Polychaeta > Phyllodocida > Sigalionidae > Sthenelais > Sthenelais limicola. The sequence continues at coordinate 97,931,288 of OW804099.1, read as the reverse complement.
GCTAAATCTGGCAGCACCTCCTGGTCTCCAAAGCCATTTCCTCATGGATTTGACATGGGTTTAGATTCTGACCCATTCATTACACATAATATTCACTAATCATTGAATAAAAACGCAATGCTGATATTCAATACTTCAGATATTGCTATACCTATTATATATGATTACACTGACAAAGTTTCACACTATTCCATGACTACTCATTTTAACTATCTTAGCCACGTTAAAAATGCGCATTTTGATATATGTATATTGACTTCCATCAGATGTTTTAATAAACGTACCAAGAACTCGCGACAGAAAAAAGGGCCATAGAATTTTTTTCACAAGCCATTAGTTTCATTGAATAGTATGTATTATTAATCCAATAGCCTCGACAGATGAACATTACAGTAAGTCATGGTCCATTACCGTCATCATACACGCACAGGCATTTCAAGAATAAAACGTCGTTATGATACAAGTGGGAGATCATAGAAATGTTTTGTAATGTTTTTGGTGGCATGAATCGAAGACGTTAAAGATTTTTTTTGATTTTTTTAAAAAATACTTTTATTCAATCTGTCAACAAATTCTGGTTTTCTCTCTTGGGGTCGATAACACTATATATACATCGCTTTCCCTGAGCAAGATTTGAACACTAAACTGCGAAGCTTGAATAAAATAAACGTTTCGTCGTACAGAAGTCGTTATGTTTTCTTATTTTATAAGAGGCTCTATGACTACATTTTGTGATAAAAAAACCAAGACCCAATGGGGGAAGACGTTAAAGATTGATATAAGAAAAGAATAGGCGCCTCACCACGCCCCCGTACATCCAAATTCAGTATTGTATCACTGGTAGAGAACTGCAGGCTGACGGTGAGGAATTAAATCGTAAATTGTTTAAACATAGCACGATGAAAACCCTGATGTATGTATGCTACAAATAGATTCACTCACTCATCGCGTGGAAGTCTTGTCAGATGTCTATAATGATAGTCTGTATAACGATCATCTATCAAACTATCTCATCATTACGTGTCACAACCACCTTCCTAATTAGGTGTTAATCAAATCTTGAATATAATAAACTAAATACTTATTAAATATATTGTATGAAGTAAAGTTGTAATGTAATAGAAGCATAGGGTAGGACGCGAAAAACGACCGAGAAGTCGAGACTACTTTGTAAAAATGTACCTGAAATAAATACTTGTAATAAAAAATACATGTACATGTATATAAAAGAACATGCTAAGAGTTAAACTCTTTAATTACTCAACTGCGTTCGAGTCCACGATGATTTAGTGGTAATTTATATATCATGGAACGTCGAATATCTAGTATTTTAGTGTGGGTGGGTAGGTTGATCCAAACTCAAGCGTCGAGGCGAAGTGACAAGCTATACTGGGAAGTAATAAATAGAATTTGCCTCCCAACTATCATGCAAATAGCCAGGCCCTGAGCCGAGTAAGTTCACCCGCTGTGTTCTACGATATGTTTATAAAACATCTACCTGGTGCGTAGACTACTGGAGCAAAGATACCTGACGGAATTTGATATACATTATTCTTCTGATAGTGCGAACATGGTCTGAGGACTTGTTCACTGGTACCAGAGCTATAAATACAATATGCATGTGTGGTATGTATAGCTCTACTGGTACAAACAAATGTTTAGTGCTCCAGAAGTGTAAAATATTTTTTTAAAGATATGACACTTCTATGAAATGCCAAATTCCAGGCCCATTTTAGAAATTTTACGGAAATCCTAATGACGAGACCAGGGGAGTTGTAGTTGTACATAGGCCAATGATGCATTTAGCAAGTTTTTTTTATTGATATTTTATCAATCACAGTTTTTAACTTTTACTTAGTGTATGATGTGAGAGGGGAGGGGAGGGGGAAGTGTACAGAAAGAAACTAAGAATCATCGAAAATTCCAAGGCCATTTAATAGACTCCAACAGGTTTCAAGACCCATATGATGAACAAATTCTTATTTCCCAGGCCTTGAATTGATTTTTCTAAATTTATTCAAAGCCACAGAGACGGCACAGGATAGCTTACTGGTATATAACAATTCAGTGGTTGAGAATAAGCAAAAACAATGATGTGTGATGTAATTCAGGACTTTTTTTTATTGATATACCTTTTCAATTTTCAGATCTTTTTACTGTTTATTATACATTTTCTAACAATTAGAACAGGATAATGAAAAGATAATTAGACAAACGATGTAATTGGAATGAGGAAACAACGCAATTCCTAGATTCATTCTAAAATAATAAATATTTGATAGTTAGTTACTTGAATGGTTGTAAAAAAAACGCTTAATGTAAGCGTGTGCTTCAGACCCGTTCTAAATATACCAAGCCTGTAGTAAATGAATAACACAAATTCGAGGTTTGATTGCGGTGTAAGAATGAACTAAATTAACAAAAAATACTAATTACATTCAAATCTAAATGAAGAACCACAAAAAGTATTTGAATATTCCTTTAACTCTGGTATAATTTACACAATACATGGGTCAATACTGAATTGCCGCAATCAACTTTTTCAGCATTTTCCCTTTTTATTGGTAAGAGAATCGCATAAATAAGCACAAGAGAAATATTGGAGTTGGACAAGGTTCACAGCTCCAGTGTGGCTGACGACTGCTTCATGGCGTTGTAGATGAAAGTGTTATTAATGGGGACAAATTGGTGGGTGATGATTTTGATGACTTCTTGGGCGGCCGCTCCTCCCATGTAGGCGGCTACAGAGTGCAGTTCAGCGGCCCCATAACGGCAGCTGGAAAGACGGAGATAAGTATTTTATATTTGGGTCAGATTTCCAGAAAATGTACAATTGACAGCTTTATACATTTAGGAAATTCTCCTAAATTAGGCTGAAAAATGAAGAATACTGGGTATATTTGGTATCGCATTGATTTAAAGTATCATTTCTGTTATGTTAAGCTGCATTTTGAAGCTCATTTTTGTCTTAAATGTGGGTTATTTGAGAGGATTGGTGAAGGTGAATTGTACATTTTCTGAAAATCTGACCCATATGCGCATTTCACTTGAGAGGTGCGATGAGTGGGGCGCGATAAAAATTCGAATTGGTTTTTCTTTTAGCTTTTATACACTTTATGACGATTCAAACCCGAAAACAAAGATTAGTATTTCAATATTTGTTTATGCTAGGGGCATATGATAAATAGTGAATAGAACTCGGTGCAATCTCGTCCAATAGATATTCATTCCATTCCTATTAAGTGACACCGTTGGCAATAGCGTATTAATAAGTTTTTTAGGCCTGGATAAATAAAGTGAAAACGTTTAACATATTTAATGAATATTTTGAGGAAAACATATTAGTAGTAGGGTGCGCATCTCCGACAACAAAATGACACTGTCTCAAAGCACATGGATGTAAATTCTGAATAAACATTTACAACTTACTATTCATAGGAATATTCGTCCTTGATGGGAACAGTGATGCTCATTTCAGAAAGTAGTTTATTCAAAGACACCTGGAAAAGAAAGAATCCATTGAAAGTATTGACCAGTTGCCAACATGATTTGCCTGTCAGTTGGTAACGTACCCCTTAGTTAGAAAAAAAGTCAACAGAAAAAATTGTTTTCTCAAATGGTGGACACCAAATATATTTATGTCACTTTTAAACCCAAATATTTATCTTTAAAAGAAAGAGACCCAAAATCTTGGGACAAGTTGGTGTATGATATTTCTGATCTAAATAAGTGAAATTTGAAATTTGTATAGGAAATAGCTGGGTGTGCAGCTTTAAGCTTGGATAAGATTCTCGATCAGTAAATACAAAAAGACTGTGCCTACTTTAAGCTTGGGGATGTCGGTCTCCACTGAGTCTGCATCAGAGCCTGGATATCTGTTGTACTCGGCGTAGAACTTCTGTGCTGCTCTCAGCATCATGTAGTGTACCACATCATCATCCTCGTCCTCCAGTCGCATGGCTGTCAATTGAAATATGTTTTATAAAGATTGTTCGGAATACTTGTATTCAACAAACAATGGTTGTTTGGTTTACATACTAAAATATTTTACCCCTGGGGTTGCCTGAAACATACACACTGGAAGTTTGTGTGTGTGTGTAGGTGGGCGGGGGCAGGGGGTGGGTTCTTTACACCCTGTTAATCTATTGATAGGGCATAAAGCAATCAATCCTACCCCCAACCCCCGCCCCTTTACCCTTTCGTCCGCTATTGGCAATAAAAGAATTCAAATCAAATCCATACAAGAGATGTCTTTGATAGTTATCAGATATACCTGCCTAGTAATGAATAATTGGAAAGCCTTCACCTTTTAAATCCCTTATGTGTAATAATGTTTTGTCGAAATAGTTTTATTTTAATTGGTGTAACATGTATTACATATGCAGAAGTCTCTCATAGAAATCTAGACACAAATGAAGCCATACAAAGGTTGGGGCGAAATGACAGAAGCTATGGAAACTTACCAATTTGAGACATTTTTTCAGGAGAGGGACTATATTCATCTTGCAGAGATCTACACCTCACCACTCGTAAATAAGAGGCATTTTTACCTGAAATTTTAAATTATCAGTGTAGAGACATAAGGGGAGATCATCAATTAATATGAATCAAGGTGAACAGTTCGACCGAGGAATAGTACATGGGTAATAAAACTTCCCGATGGTAATGTAACGAATGGAAAACGCTATGATCACGATTCTCAATGACCTCTACTAATCAATGTTTACAAAAAAGTATAGTATGTCAAAAGGCCATAACCACAACTCATACATGATAAAGCTGTATGTTTAATGCCACGATGCCCGTAAAATATTAAAGATCTCGTTGGGGTATGACATCAAATTAACGTTCGTAAACATGATATTATATGATCAACGAGGATATATCCTATTCCTTGAATAATAATTAAGTTTGAGACGGAAGCGAAATAAAAAACTTACAGAATGTTTTGATGTCATTTTCTGTGATCCCGTCTTGGGGCTGTTTACAAAGTAGAAAACGCAAAGGCATTAATGTATTTTGATGAACAGAAACAGAGTCTCCGCTAGGGAGAAAGAACATTCAACATTAATGCGTGCAGGAAGATGGAATACTTAGCCGCAACCCTTTTCTTTGATTAAAAGGATTACAGAGGATACATCTTTTAGGAAACCCATGCAAAGCGATTGTACTTGGGAATCATAGCACACCCGCTGGAAGCATTAATATACCTTAAATATTCCATAGCCAGAAATATATTGACTTAAAAATTCCCAATTAGAAAATGCTTTAAAACTAGTTTCATCTAATTTGGTAATTCTAAATTTCAACATAGCTAAATGATTAACGTTGAATTTTCAACGGGTTAAAATTTGTTAAGAAACCATATAATATAGGACAACGGTCGACTATAAAATCAAAATTCGAACCGACCACGAAAGAACACCTAATGGATCTACTACTACTACCTTGTTGCTTGCATGCGTCTTTCTACACAAAGTGAGGGACTGTAAGGACCAAGCATTAATGAGAGAGGTTTATTTGGATTAACATTGAAATGGAAGACGAATTTACTTTTTGAGGTGATGAAGGTTGACTCCGAGATTCACGATTCATCAGTTCTTCCTAGAAGACAGATAATTTCTTGAGATGAGGCTGGCAAAAATATTTACCTTTTTGTCAAACCTTAAAGATTCTTTAACCTCCCCGGTGGATATACGACAAAAGCTTGGTGGTATGAACCTCAAAATTCGATCATCAAAAAGTTACTATGTGTGAAAAGCTTAGGATTTGATCTAAGTGTGATTAAACAGAATATACATAATGTAGTGAAGTGTGTAGTGAAGAAATAATATGGGTAAATTTATATTTATTTTAACTCTAACTAATAAATCAGGGATGCAAGTCGGGTAAGGTAAAATAATCTGAACATTTTCCAAGGTCCAGGGGGAGGTACATAAAGGCGCACATGTCATATAAGGACCATGTGTATATGTACAAAAGTGTGGCCTAACTAACAGTGGGTATCTGGGTCAGTCCAAGGGGTGTATATGATCGCCACCTGCTGCACCCTTCCCGGAGTTCTTAAGCGAAGGACCTCGGGTATTTCCGTGAGCTCCATAGACTTAATGCTAAAGATTATAGGAAATATCTGGAATCTCACTTCCGATGAGGAGTGAGGCCACCTCTCCCCGAGCAGAAATTGGCGGTTCCATTAGCACTAGAGTCGGTAGGGGTGGCCATATAGACGGACTCTGCCCATCACTCCCCCAAGAAGGGTGTGTGTGCCGGGTTTCATTCATCCAGCTTTGGAGCCTCTTTCTCCAAGATCCAGCCAACATAAGACAACTTTACAGACACTTAGGAATCTGAGAAAATTTTGGTACATATTGATTTAAAACGGTGTCATTTGGCAACTTTTCCATTTATCCAAATTATCTCAATTCCGTTGATAATCTGAGAACTTGCATCCCTGATAAATACATTTTTTATGACCTAAGACATTGCTGCAACACCATCTACCAGATAAGTTTGAACTTTTCAAAATATGAAAACAATTGACAAATCTATTTTTGGCCAAAGAATGAATGACCAATATTTATTTTTTAAATATCCTGTCTCTGTTTCTTTTTGATAAATACCTCAGTTTCTCTTTGATACCTTGAAGAAGAAAAAAACAACATACAAAAACGATATCACGAAGCTTTCGTATTCACTACCTGATAGCGTTTAGATAGGGTTTAGACATCAAATGGCCAGTGTTAGTTCTTACTTTGCCCATGACTTCGAGTAACTGGTGAACATGATGTGTCACTGTCAGGTAGTCTGCCGCGGCCTGGTCTCGGAAAACCTGCTGTAACTGGATGAAGCGTTCCGAGTCTGACGTCATATCCGGTATACTACCTCTGAGCGGAAGCAGACCTATGTAGGCACGAGAAAAGCATATTACTTCTTAATCGGTATGACTAAAAGACGCACAGCACCGAAAACCCACACAGCATCCGCACAGCACCCGCACAGCACCGTCGCTACTTGCGTGACTAATATTAGACGTATCTCTTCACAGTTTTTCACATGAAATATTCAATGTATAACTGAGAAATTTTGGGATATCAATAATGATGGGTGGAACTCAAAAGCCAGAAAATAGGGGGTTTATAAGTTGAATAGTTTTACTCTAATTAACTGTCAAAGTTGCAAGTTGTAATTTAATTTGATCTTGGTTTAGCCATGTCGTATAACAGGCAAGAGAAATGATAGTTTTCTTTGCTAGTAGAAGTATTACACTGTATGACAATGTATATAAACGTCTAAGTTGAAATTGATATTGAGAGAATATGAAAGATATTGATATTGAGAGATAACGTAATACAAGTTTGTGTTATTAGGTCTAAATAAATAATCCATTAGAAAGCCATTGATAAGGTTATCCCATCACTAATTTGCAAGAAATGAAAAAAGTGGTGGGAAAAAAGTGACAGAGATAGCGCATCACAAATGTTTGACCGACAATGAGCATAGGCTTGTGCTGCCTTCCCCTTCACAGAAGACGTCACATTGATGACGTCACCCAATACAAATGGTGACGTACTCCATTTCTGTTCACATAACAAGCTTCCCAACCTTTTCATTTTGTGTGGGGAGGCTATGTGACGGAGATTATGTATTTGACCAACATTTGACAACCAAAGTGATAGTGAATATCTTTTAGTGGCTTTATCTGAATTAGAAACAATTTACAATTGCTATGCTTTTTATGAGATTTTTCTAGTTAATTAATGCCTTGAGATATAAAATAGCCTTTTTATTCAATGTGTTGACTTGGTATGAAAATACATATTTTTTTGACCGACACAGTGATCTCTGAACGCATGATTTTAAATGTATATATTTCATATTTAAATGAGAGAAAATACATTAAAAAATTGTTACATTAAAGCAACAACATAACTTCATACTGATGTCACATTTTCTTCATTGTAGAAGAATTTGTTATATCGATTTAGCAACTTACAGTGGAGGTATGTTTGGTCGTTGTCAAAATTGCTGCCATATTTCGTAGACATTTTCTTTTAAAATGTATATTACCGAACTATTTATGGGAGTATTTGGAAGATGTTATCTTTTCTATCCATCAAATATCAAGCAACATGAATATCAATACCTCATTATTCTAAACTGAAAAGTCTTAAGACTTTTCAGTTTATTTAAATTTTCACCAAAATTGACGGAGATCACTATTTCCTAGTACCTGATAAAGGCCCTATATATATGTTATAAGACGTACATTAATGTGCGTTGATCCTCCTTTTGTTCAGAGTATTTAATAAAGTTGCCCATTCTCGCAACATAAATTCAAAATAAACCACGAGTAGTTCCCACAAATATTACAATAATTATATGACTTGGACAGTGATTAAATGACAGTAGGTTAATCTAAATATCACGAACTTCGACAGCTATTTACAGTAAAACTATACCAGTTATAAAACCCATATTTACGGCCTTTTGAGATCCGCATTCAATAATTTGTATTCTCAAATATCATGGTGATCAGAAGAATATTTCCTGAACAAAATGGCAAAATGGTGCGTCTAATATTAGTTGCACAAGTAGCGGCGGTGCTGTGCGGGTGCTGTGCGGGTGCTGTGTGGGTTTTCGGTGCTGTGCGTCTTTTAGTCAGACTCCTTATTAATTACTTTTATCTTTGCAGGTGTTCTCTCTTTTTTGGGGGTAATTTTGTACAATTTTGAATACTATATTACCCAGAATGCTTAGGAAATATGTCCAATATCGATTTCACCCGATGGACGTTCTTCGACTAGACCATGATCTATTACATAAATACATTTTTTCAGACTTCATATTTGATACCAACGAAAAAATTTCGCTTCACGCGTCAAAAATACTCTGTCTGTAAGAAAAAATACCATGTCTAAAAACAGATACCATGTTACTTACCATAAGGACAACTCTGTACGAACTCTTTCAAAGCCCGGGCCAAAATCCAAAATGATTTACTCTGAAAATATAGGATGAAAATAGTTGTTCATCACAGACCCAATAAAGAAATTGCACAATTTGGCTAGAAAAAATCGATGATCAGGGTAAAGGTATGTGTAATAGCGATCCAATGGTCTTATAAGAATCGTCTAAAACGTAGTACCAATACTACAACTGTAATGCCGTTGTTTACTGATTAACATATATTATGTTGTGAAGTTGTCTATAGCTATGTACTGAATGTATAATGTATAATGCATATTTAATATGTATGCTTCATACTGAATTTTGTAATATACCGATTGAAACCGCACAATTCATACCTAATCGTTTCACTCATTATTGCCAATCACATATTGCCAATGCCCAGCTCTTATTGACAAATAATGTAACAATGTATGGCATGAACCTCAGGGATGAGAGAAGACCAGGTGTAATCCCGACCCGCTACCAAGGCATATGCCAACGGTACCGCCCCTGATAAAAGGGTTTTTTTAAATGATAAAAAGAATTGCCATTATATTAGATATCATCGTAAATGACAGGCCTGAAGAGACCCTTCCGAGAGTAACTGTTTTTATATTTTCACCAGGACAAGTTGCCCCCAGTACCAGGGGGCGGAGGGAGGAGGTGAAACTGCAGCCGCGCCTGAGTTGGAACCCACCACATGCCACTGAGCCGACCCAGCGCTTTGACCCCACATTCCCATGCATTCATGTGTGATAGAAAATAGTACTTACATCCTGATCTAAGTTTTTACAAAGGTCGTCGTCAAATATGGCCTGAACATCACTAGGAATCTGAAATCACAATAAAAGGGATCTAATGCGGTAAGTAAGCTCAATACAGGAGCAGAAATAAATAGTAATAGTTCCACAGATTAGTTCTTCCTATGCCCTAAGTGATATACTGGATTGTTTCCTGACTTACCTTGGATGACATGACAGCTGTATTAACATTTCTAACGGCCTCGTCAAAGTTTTCTTCTAATTCTGGTACTCCTTCTTCGTTACATCTGATACCTGGAAAACATTTAAAGGGAAGGGTTATTGAACGAAAATATATTTTTTTAACAAAATTTTACAAAATAAAGCCTTCTAGATGAAGTTACGAAGAGATAATTTGAATATCCATTTAAGAATAGTACATTTTTACCCAACAGTAAATCCAAAGAAGGTGTTATGGGTTTATTTCTGACAAAGACCTATACGAGTGGAAAAGATCTGACAAACCTCAGAGGCAAAATTATGAAATGATAAACTAACTCAATAGCCTTATGTTAGACATAAACGAGTTCAATTTAAAGTAACTCACCTGTTCTTATTAGATCTTTTAATTGATTCTTCTCTCTATAATTTTTCGGCAGTTGACCTTCATGCTGAAAAAATTTATCAGAAATGATAATCAAACATTATACAAAATATCATATGTCGGTGAAAACCACAAATTATATAAATGAAGTGATACACTTTTTTTATTATCTAAACAAAAGATGTCACATGTTCTTGGAAAACAGCGATTTGATTAAAATCCAAATATCAGGAAATGCCGTTTTTGCATTACCTCATCCTTCCATTTTTGCAGGAATTTGTAAACGATGATAAGCCAAGGGGTATGACTGTGAGCCTGAAAGACAAGGTAAATGCGAGGTGAAAACCATAAACATTTGCATGAGCATTTACTCTTAACATTGGATTGCAAATATGTATAATATAGGTACCAGTTTCGAGTAAAGTGTACCCAAATGTTCAAGTAAAAATAAGATATTGATAGAGGATATTCTAGTTGGGAGTTCGTGTGTTCTATGTTTCTATACTATACAAAGACATTAAAGACAAAGTATTAATAGATATAGGGCTCAGTACACTTATATGTTATATATGCATGTAAAACAATCAGTACTAATTATCGAAAAGAGTAGGGTATTACATCCTGCTAACGTATTCCCGATCTCGACCAGAAATGACCAAATCTATATGAAAGTATGTGTTAACAGAGCGTAAAGCAACCAATCCACCGCCCCTGTTAATCACCAACAACGTCCACTAGTTAGGCCGAGGGGGTATCTCCCCAAAGATAAGAACTTTGGTAAGAGCTCTTCAGACGAACATTTACATAGAGTAATGAAGCCTCCATACAGGGGTATGTACAATGAGGTATAACAAAAGCTTAAGGATGGAAAGATGCATATCGGCATATTGGAGATGAAATAGAAGTCACAATGAAAGTGGACACAATGTGGACTAGGTCTAGAAATAATATGCACCTTCTTATTCATGGAGTCCATATCGAAGCCATCACAAAATTGTGTTAGACCTGGGAAGGGCTTGTCGAGACGCAGGTCCTCCAAGGTGTTATCAGGATGGGACTCCACCACTGGAATAATAAACAGACGAATGAATAGACACCCCCATATAATGTATTTGTATAACTACAATATCTAAATTATATTCCTTTTAGAGTACTGGTTGTATTATATAAGTTGGGTGGGTTTGTAAACATCCCTTAGACAAAGAAATGCGCCTCGGTTGAATCGATCTCCCATTAATAAACATCAAATCAAATCCCGGAAGAAATACAAACAGGAATTCATATTACATAGATCAAACTAAACCAGAGGTAGAATAATATTTTTCATTGATGTAATCGTGGTAGAAATTTCTCCATATCGGTATCAAAGTAACATCAAATGTAATGCATGTTAGATGTGCTTACACACCGACAATTGGACATAATTACGGCATTATATTTATTCTCAGTAATGATTTCGAATTATTATATCACTCTTTCTTGATTCTGGTTTTGCAATGACTTATTGATATAGATTTGGTTGATAAGAAAGTCTTCTTCTGGAAGGAAACTTATGTTATGAGACGGTTTAAGGTATAGAGGGCAGCACGGTAAGGGTAGTAGTATATGTAATTGCATCCGTGGCCCTGGGTAGCGGTGTGGGCGTGGCATGTTGATATAATCATATGTGGGTCAGATTTTCAGAAAATGTACAATTTGCAGCTGTGCACATTTAGTAAATTCTGCTAAATCAGGCGGCAATTTGGTCAATACTAGGTAAATTCGAGTATATTCGGCATTGCATTGATTCTAGCCATCTGTTTGGTTATGTTGAACTGAATTTTGAACTTTATTTTCATCTGAAATTCGGGTTATTTGAGAAGATTGGTGAAGGTGAATTGTACATTTTCTGAAAATCTGACCCATGTACTCTATGATTAAACGATATCGATTATGTCGTTGATATCACTAGGGTATATTATATGAATTGTGTTCTCTGAGTTGGGTTGACATCATCCAACACGCTCAGCCAATGTCAGCTGTCTTTACCGCGAGTCTCTCGATATTGAGAACCCGCCAGTCACAAGTTAACCAAACATGTATGGGTAGAATTTTGCCAAACGGTCGACACTCTGGAGGGGTGGATATTGTTATGACCCAATGTACACCGTTATATGAACAAGACCATTGTGAAAGGTATGTTACAACACCTGGTATTTCCACATACTAGTACCAGACATAGGATGTACCTGCTGGACGACAGCTGGTGAACACACTTTCAATGTACAACTTCTATTCAGCATTAAACACTTAAGATCTACCAGCCTTGGAGTCCACTTCACCCATTCCTCAGCTCGCACGATTTTCATTTAATATAGAGTAGACATTATTCTTTAGGGAATAGTACATTTATTTAAATCTCATTATCCAAAGGACAACTCAGCTACAACTCAGCTGGTGGATTTTTGTTAACTTTATTTCCATAGAGCCTGTCATCAATCCAACAATATTAGAACATGTCAGTTACCTGTGTGTTCCTTCACGACCAATCGCATGTAACCTATGAATCCATAAGAGGTGCAAACTAAGAGGGGAATGTCATGCTCCCATAGCAAAGTGGCCAGCTTGACCAGTGTCCTGTAACAGAAAATAACATGATATATTGTTAGTGAATTTGGTAATTTTATAATTTATAATTTCTTTTTCTATTTCATTATTTCTAAAGACTTTGAAATAAATGTTGGTGACCGTGTTGATGAACCTTTTTATTTTTTGATAATAATAATAATGTGGGGGTATGGCCCTTTTTCGACCATTTCTTTATGACCCCCCCCCCCCCCCACACTCCCCTAATACAGGGAGGGGGGCTGAAAAATGTCTGAGGAAAGTCTGATAGTGGGAAGTGAGTACGTCTGACAGGGATCTAATAGAGGGCAGGGGAGGAATAAGGAGGACTGCAAAACCATGATTTAGTCGATAAATAGGGAAAATATTGATTTTCTTGGGAATTGGTAAAATCGGGAGTCAGCTGAAAGTCTGACATTTAGTATCCTTGCTAATACCGTATATACCCGTGTATAAGCCGGACCCCGTTTATAAGCCCACCCCGTTTATAAGCCGGGGGTTCAGCACTTCATAACGTTAATATAAGCCGGGCCCCGTTTATAAGCCGGGTGCTGTACAACCATAGACTTATAATAGTCCTAATTAATGTAAGATCTGACTATATAACGGGCTTTTAGTGGATCATGAATGATAGTTTAAATTCAGAATTCAGTTGTTGTTGGTTGATTGTAACTTCACAACAATTCTGGAAGAGTTTTCTTTGTTAAATTTGAGCTTAAAACGGAAACCAGAGTAATGAATGAAGATAATAATTAACATGAGTTTCAGTTATATATACTTGTTTTCCATAATTGTAATATAAGCCGGGCCCCGAATATAAGCCCACCCCGAATATAAGCCGGGTCAATTCACCATTTGAAATTAATATAAGCCGGGGCTTATACACGGGTATATACGGTAATTGAATAATTAATATGATTCAACGAGACATACACTTCAGTGTAATAGCGTTCATGAGGAGAAATGAGAAACTTTAGATAAAGATTAATTTACTTTTCCGCCAGATTTGATGCCACGACTATGGAGAAGTTGGTAAAGAATGAAGAGTTGTTCTCCAAAAGATCCTGCGGGTTCTGAAAAATAAATACTGATTCGTGAGGATCGATCCACTGTTAACTATACATCCAGAAAATCCAATAATCAATTATTTTTTAAAAGAATAAAATTTCAAAATAGGCATAATACATTCAGCAGGGAATAAATGTAACTGTCGTTGGTTTAATATTAAACCGTTTTTGATCGGTCTAAGGTGAGTGGAGATTTTGATATTAACAAATTATATTTTTAAGCCTGATACACCAGTGAGGTCACCGCATAATTTCTATTAATGGACGCGAAACACATTTTCAGAAATTTCACAAAATATTGAAAATTCACCGAAATTCTGAGAATATACGAGTATATAAATCCGTACACCATGAAAACAGACAACAAGATATAAATGAAAATTACTTTTTGGTAAATCACATTAATCCTAGATTTTTTTCTTTTATTTGGGAATCAAAAACTTTAACTGTAAGAACCAACCATGAATACGTTTCAATAATTAATAAACTTCACACCTCCTCCAGATAGTCTCCATTAACGTCATCGTTCAGCTCACGTAGAAGCTCGGTTGCAATTTGTGCACGAGGCTGTAATGAGGCAAAAATTGCATGAACGCTCAGAAATATACACTAGCTTAGGTAATGGTAAAAACCACAAGTTATTAAGTCCAGATATTGATATTATAAAATATTACTAATTAAATATTACTAATATTAGAAAGAAAATGAGACCAAACTTAGTTGCTTACCGTCTCAACCGAAAAGAGCCACTTTGATTACTGAGAAATATTTACCTTTATTTTATTTGTTTCATTGTATTTAGTTATTTAAAATGTCATTCTTACTTTTCCGACAGAGTCTTTGTCGTAGAAGAAACTGGAAGAAATAAAAAAAAGTTATGGGTACCGTACTTATTACAGATGAATTAATAGTCTACTGTAAAAAAAAGAAAAAAAAGGGGGAGTTCTAGCAAAGCAATTATAGAAATGTATACATGCATTCAAAGGTCTAATTAATGTTTAAAGGCAATGAAATAAATGCAATTGGCAATTATTCCCACACATATTGAACGAAAATAAAGACAACTCACTTATTTCCAAGATCATCTTCTGTCACATAGCCTCCGTCCACAATTGTAAAAGAGCCAACACCTACAGTAAGTAATGATACCATTGAACGACAAAATCATGGCAAAATAAAGACACGAATTAAACATATGAACAAATGATATTATAATAAAGGGTGTCTTCAAACAAAATCACTGGATTTGCTTCATCCCAAATAGTCCCTGTCAAGAATGACATGTATAGGCCTACAGGGGGCCCAAACCAGGAAGTTGTATAAAATACATATATCTCCCGCTCAAATACAATTCCATGTAGTCGCTATATTATTGTATATATAAGATGTTTTACCTGGTAATATTATATTCTTTAATATCTCTGTCCCTGTAGCAGTTGCATTTATAAGACAGACACGGGCCTTTTCCAGGGCACTTTGACCATGGTCACCCCACAATCTGAAATAAAGAAATGTACTCATGTATTGAATGATTCATTTCAAGTGAAGAACCAGAACTTATTAATATCAAATTTAAATGGTGTAAGCACGTATAGTGACTCAGCTCTTTAAATGAGTAAATGAGAGAAAGTGATAGGAAGCAGGCCTAAGTGTGTGGTACAACGAGCTTCTTTTGGGGGGGGGGGCGGGGGGATGCAGATTAGCAAAGTGTTTAATGAATCGAGATTTTTTTATAAACTGTCCATTTGGCATTGCCATCGGCCATATATATATATATAACAACTTTTATTCAGTATCAGCTTACATGTCATCACTATTACAATCATATACGGAATGGGAATAAAAACTCTGTGTAGCAGATCTTCCGTAGTATCCGAGTAGTTATCCGAAAAATTATTTGTTATTTCAAATAGTCATTGTTCGATTGTTCTTTCCGATTGATACTTGATTTCCAAGTATGAGTGTTCTCTTTTAAGGCTTGTCGATCAAGCCAAATGTCATATTGTTTTCCCAATAAGGACTTAGCTCATGTAAGAAACAAAGACAAAGTATCAGATCGACGTAGGTTACTTATAGTTACCCTTAATGTTTGTCTGTTAGCTGATAGAATAATCAAATCCACTTACAACAAATCATCATTTCATACAGTTTCAAATTTTCCCTCCCCTGTCGATATAAGTTGACCATTAGACTCACAGATCCTAACATGTCTGTTTACTTCCCCCCCCCCCCCTCCCCTAGATCCCCACATGTACATATCAAAATATTAAATATTAAACAGTTTCTGGTAACAGGTAGGGGTCAAATTCATGAGGGTATACTTGTTTCAAATATTTCCTAAAGCCTTCTCTGGTTCAATATCTCTGGTATTTCTTGATAGATCATTCCAAAGACTGGTCATTTTGAATAAATAAGTTTTTTTGAATGCCTCATTATGAGGGTGTGGAACCCTTAGTTTTTTACCATCATTTAGGCTGCGGAGATTTATATCTCTAGCATCCAAATGATCTGGCTTTAGAGAACATCTAAAAGCTACCTCTAATAAATGACTATTCCTTCTAGTTTGTAGTGCGGGCATTTGTACTAAATTATGTATGTCTTTTGTACTTGTGTACTTGGGCAATTTCAGCGCTATTTTGATTGCTGAATTTGCAGTGACTGGATCCTATCCAGGTAGTTCTGAGGGGCACTAGTCTATGGTAGAAAATATCACCATAGTCCAAGATGGGTAATATTGTGGTTTTGTAAATCGTCATAAGTGTTTCAGAATCACATATCCCGTATAGTTTTGACATTGCTTTGATTTTTGATCTAACGTTATTTATTTTCTTCTACTATCAATTTCCTCCCTCAAGAATTTGTAAAATTCCACCTGTTCCAGATTTTGGGAGCCAATAACATATTCAGGCCCCTTGCCTGCCATTGACATGCATGTGTATTGATATGTGCAAAAACATGAATGGTGATGTGGCATGTGCAAGGCATGAAACAGATCTTCAAAAGGTGTATGGGTAATTAAATTGAATTCACCCAAACGAGGATTTTATTCAAGAGCAAGTATTCGCCATGCTGACAGACTTATAAATCATAATGATCACTAGCTAGGGGCTTCGTGAAATGACTAACCACCAGGGAAGTGTTCTGTAATATGTCAGGGATAGGTAAACAAAACCAAGATAAGACACTTACCTCAGCTGTCTGTCATACTTCTTACTTTTCTCACCACCGTCAACGCCTTGGTCATGTTCATGAGATGACATTTTAGCTCAGGTGTGGCAATATTCTCAGTACGAAGCCTTTTCTTCTACTACCACTCACCGGCCAGTCGACCATCAGCCGCTTCTGGAATATTGACCAATCACAAATCAGGAAAATCTTGTGGTGCGGCGCTTGAACCAAGATGGCGGCATCCGTCAGCGGCGAACAAAACCCAACAACTACAATGAGATCTTACCGCAAAATTCCCATCCACGTCGTTGAAGACCACAATGAGGTATTTTAGTGTCCGGCTTTTGATGATATAAGGAGTTAATAGATATTAGATATGGTATAGTTTCATTAATACATGTTTAAAATAGACCGAAACTTACAATATCGCCCACTTCCCGGTGTAGTTGGTAGATGCGTAGCTGGCCTTGGAACAACACTCACAGGGCAACAATAAGGGTATGACATGAGCCGGGGTTGGGGGAGGGGGGCCTTTCTCTGTTGTTCATATCGTTTTTACTTTTGGGGGCTCGATCATCATTGCCTTCAATGACAATGTGTGCGAGGATCATCCCCTATATGCTATAATAGCCTATTAGTAAAATAATTAATATTCTTACTGTACTACAGTGATATTTAGTCTGTACGGTACCGTATAACTTTGTCTTTGTCATTATCATCTCATTTGAACTTGAATTTTCCATTTGTCTTACCAGGCTTTGATTCCGATATACAGAGCGATTGGATCAAAGCATCTTCCTCTAGGTGGCCTGACCTTACTGCATTTTGACTCCCATCCTGATATGTTGATTCCACAAGAGCTGAAGGCTGATGACGTATACGACAAAGCCAAACTCTTCGAGTAAGTAGGCCTATGATTACAACAACACACATTGCAGCTAACTCCCTTACCAAATAAGCATATATAAGATTATTTAGGGAAGAGGATGAACCGTGGCTTTTAGAACTTGTTGGGGTTTTTTTTAGCACTGCGGTATGTCCAAATAGGCGTGCATTCGGACTTTTCTATCCGTCGAAAATGTACAATTCACTTTCACATAATTTCTTAAATAACCCAAATTTCACACGAAAATACAGTTCAACCTAACCAAACTGTTTGCTAGAATAAATGCAATGCCGAATTTACCTAGAATTGACCAAATTGCAGCCTAATTTAGCAGAATTTACTAAATGTGCACAGCTGCCGTTTGTACATTTTCTGCAAATTTGACCCATATGTTTGCATATGCATATCCCATATTTTGTTATCCAATATGCATTCTTTTCATGTAGAAATCTGAGCATCGAGAATTGGATCGTTCCCACTGTCTATGCGGGACACGTAGACACCGTGATTTGGATAAAACCGCCTTGGGCACAGCAGATGAAGGACCAGTGCACTGCCTTCTCTGTTGGAAAAGATAAGGAATCCGGGGCCATAAGGTAAAGTTAACATAACAGTTCTGCCTTTGTTAGTATGTTTCCTCCTCGATCTTTACTCTCTAGAGCACTGGATTTAAATCTGGACCCTTCTTAACGTAAGGTTTCCGACTTTCCTCCTGCATATGTAATCAGTGTGACATTACTTCTATTGCAGATTGTCTAGCCACGAGGATTATTTTGTAAGCGAACTTCTGTATAAGCCAGAATCGGAATTAGAGAACATCAAATCCCTGTACTTAGGCGTCCTTACCCTCGACTTTCCCTCCGAATTAGAACTTGCCGAAAGAGCAGTTACCACAGCACTGTCAGTATCCAAAGCACTGGCCTTGTCTAAAACACCAGAAACTGATTGTAATGGAAGCGGAGAGGACAAACTTGGCCCTTCTGAACCAAAGATAGCTAAGACCGGAGAATCAGCCTCGGGATCAGCCTCTACAGAACCTTCAAGTCGCAATAACCAGGATGAAGCAACTGCCGAAACGGGCAACGATAAAATACCATCGTCGTCTGAACAGAAAGCTTGTGATGGAATTGCAAAAGCAACAGTTCCAGAAAAGACTCTCCCAGGTCCAACCCCAGAATCAAATACAACTGAAAGTACAGAAAATAAAGATATACCTCAAACAGAAAGTGGCAAGACTGGTAATAATGGATCAGCAATCTCAGTAGTTCCCAAGGAAGCACCAGCATCAAATAATACTGAGCGCAATGCAGGGAAAGATACAGTTGGAATAGCCCAAGTGCTCCAAGATCTACTTGATAACTATGTTCTAGATATTGATTTAGATTTCTATTCCACTTCTAATCCATTCAAGTCCATGTTTACTCCTGAAGAGCACACTTTGCTGAAAGAAATTTACGTGTACGAACCACCAAAAGATGACTCGGCAGAGGTATGTATTTTTATACCAGATGAATTGATCCATAAAACCTCTTAAGCTCGTTCATTTATTTACAAGTTTATTCATCAAGATTTTATCAGCAGATGTATCCATCATATTTTCTCTGACATGTCGGTCGCCTTTCCTTCAGGAGCTCCAGATACCATCTATATACATGTATATGGAACCCAAATATTTGCTGGCAACTTATACATTTCGCTCATTTCTTTGCAGGCGATTTCGGAATGTTACCAACGGCGATCTGAGCAGATTTCAAAATTAAAAGAACTGTTCCTGGGGGTTCATGCAACGGGTGAGGCACCTACGGGCGACAGTGAATTGTGAGTACACTTGCATCTAAACATCTATTCTGCATCAGGGGGGCGCTATTTGTACTGAAATCAGTATACACATGTTTTCCCAAAATTTTGAAATCTCCACTAATTCGACCATTTATAATCAAATTTCGTCAAACATTGGAATAATTTTATTGTCCCAATTAGTTTCGTCTCAGATTTCAAAAAATAAAATTCTCAAAATCCGATTTTTGGGGGTTTTTTTTAATTGTGGGGGTGTGGGGGTTCACGATCTATTTATCATTTAAAAGTTTTAAATATTCTGTACGTGTGTAGTAGAGACGGTAACTAATAATCGGAATGACCAGAATTGTATCCCTGACTATTACAAAATATAGCTACTGAACTTGACAAACTTTAGTGACTTACTTATCACTTAAATACACGTCGCCAAGTCTTCTTGGTAAGTAGTTGACATTGATATGCGAATCATTTAGCATACTTATGCATTATTATTTGGTCTAGCCTTTTAGTGTTATAGCTTGCACACACAATGTACACCTTAAAGCATATAAGAGACTGTATGTAAAATGTTTACAGGGCGACGAAGCTGGCGAAATTCGTGAACAGTGTGAAGAAGACCCGGAAAGATAAGGAGATAGACTGGGCGTGGCTTCATGAGATAGGCTGCACATGCGATAATACTGAACTACCTCATCATGTCAGTAATAAGGAGCAAATTCGAGAACTTGTTCAACAGTCAGCCAACCTATTACAGGGCCTGCCTCGGCCTACGCTTATTACTATTGCTAGGTAGGGTATTCTTAAAACGTTCAAAATCTCTAAAAAGTGCAGTTATTAGGAGGGTAGCCAGGGGCGGATCCAGGATTCAAATTTCATTTCAAATTTTATTCTAAAGAACATATTTATAGTATGTAATGTTATAATCATATATGACTAATTGCTCAGCTATTGTTCTGCAATGCTTTAAATATTCAAATATGCAACTCACTTATTTCAAACATAAAATCGATCATGATGATAATCTTAAAATCACGAACACTTTACCGGAATTTATTTGTTCAACTTAAGGGTGTTGCTTCTGAACTTTTCTTAAATATATACAGCTTTAGATAGGCCCACTCGCCATTCAAGGATTCATTCAAGAGCATTCAAGTATTTTCCCTCTGTAAGAAACTGAGAATCCCCGAACATTTCAAGGCCATTTAAAAGATTCCAACGGGATTCAAGGCCATGTGATGATATTTCAGGCCTTTCGACCTATATGTTAATTTTCCAACCCCATTATTGGAATACAGTACTGTTGATAAAGTCCACCACAAAATACCCTAGCTTGATTTTAAAAAGGAGGGGCCGCGCCACCCCCCTAAATCCGCCCCTGGTAGCCTCTATTCTTTTTTGTTACTCTTTTAAACTGGGCGTAGCCTCCTGTTAGAGCCATTATTGTACAGTATACAGTTCTACTGTACACAGGGAAATGTCCCCCCACCCCTGTCCCAGCCGGTAGACGGGTAGGCGGAGTTAGCTGCTGCACATGGGTTTGTTGTGTGTGTTGGGGGGGGGGGGGGGGGGGCGGGTGAGGGGGTTTGGTAGAAGGTTGTTTATAAACTGTTGTTGTTTTGTATTAATAAAACTGCTGGAAAGATACCTTTGAAAAATGGCAATTGTATGGTTTCTTGTATTAATTCATTTAATATATATATTTGATCTGATATTAAAGCATTCCATTGGGTGGGGGCGCAATGGTTAAGTCATTGGCCTCTAGCCCGAAGAGTTCTTAAGATTCGAATCCCATTAGCCACTTACCAGACCATCATTTCCCCTCCTACCCAGTGCATGCCGAGTGGGTTACCAAAGGCCGGCCTTGTGTATAACTGCCTATGGTCATACACATGTAATAGAACCGTTGCTAATAATCGAAATCGCAGGGTGTCGCATCCCGTTAGTGTGTTTCCTCTCTCGCCCTGATATGACCAAAAATATACAAAAGTATAATATTAAACAGGACGTACAGCAACCAACCCTCTTCCCCTACCCCAATCCATTGGCTTTGCGTATCACAAAGAGCCTTATTACTTAATTGTTGTTCATCTGTATAATATGTCCTACATTCTACCATCATTCTTTTGTACCATGTTATACATTTATATTCTGATTCTGACTTGATCATACCTTTTAATTACTTGCATTTCTACGTTCTGTCCTGTCTAAACTAAAGAACTATGTGCTTTTGATGTTCGAATTTGTAGATCCAGCGATGACGATTATTGTCCGGCAAATCAAGTGGACTTTATTCAAGAGCAAGTACTCGCCATGCTGACAAAGCTCTACACTGAGGTGGAGGTACATCTGGATTTCAAAAAGGCAGAGTTGCCTCAACCTTGAGGTGACCAGTAATTACCCTGATCTTTCAACCAGGGAAAATACAGACAGGTGAAGGGACACGGGATATAAAGCGTTGACCTCACATCGCGACGATATTCAATTTCATGTGATGATTGCGAGAAGATATATGCAAAACATGTTTGCAGAGCTATACATTACAACTGGATGTATGGCTCTGATATTTGATATGGTTTAATTTGATTTTTTGTGTTAGTAATTACAGACAATGCCGTAGAGCATACCTGACTGCAATAGTCAGGTTTTCCAGGGCTTCCCCTTATGATATATATATCAAATATAAATCCTATATACAAACCGTTCTAATACAAAAACATGAATTGATTGATTTTTATAACAACATATTTTTTAATTATTGCTAATAATTATATTATTATAACGATATAGAGACTATATAGTTGTCATTACATCAGCTTTGTCACTAATGTATTAAATACATGTACTCAACGTAATCAATATCTATATAAACTATGTTTTCATCTGGGAAAGATTTCTTTTCAAAATTCATTGAACATAAACAGTCCCTTTGATCGATCTCCTATATTTACCGTACGTCCTGCTGGCAGTTCCTGTATAATCGCGTCTTGGTGAAATTAATTCCGTTGATATTGAATGGAATTAATTGAATTGGATTCTCTATTTGCCTTTGAACTTGTTGGAAGAATCGATTTAGGTTTATATACAGCTGATGATTTACTATCTATACTCTTTATAATGTTACGAATTATTTCTCTAAAATTCAACATATTTTGATCGTAGTTTATGCGATTATTATTCCGGGATGTTAAAAAGTCGGCCGCATGCCGACATTAAGGCAGCATTATCCTCTCGATACATTGATACAAAGACAATCGACGTACGTGTTGCAGAGGAGGTTTTATATCTTGCAAAGAGCGATCTGACACCAATAGAAGAATCGGTATTATTTTTAATTGATTTTGCACGGTCGTGGATGTAAAGTGAGTTTCCTTACACCTTAGTCTGCGAACGCGTGCATCCATTTGCTTTCTTCTCTGTCCTTTTTCGTTGCGTGAAAGTTATTCACGGAGTCTTCAATAATTGGTATGAAATGAGGGATGTGTTGTTCTTGGATCCTGCACATCTCTTCCTATTATATATGCGTTCTTTTAAAGCGACATCACAATGTTCTGTCCATAAAGCAAAGTGTATTGTGTTGTCGTTTCCAATATACTGTGCTTAAAACAAGAGGTTTTTCAGTAAATTATATGTGGTTATTTTGCAGTCAATTTTGTCCTTTTTCGCAAATGTTGCGCAAGATGTTTCTCAGTAAGCTATATGAAGGGTATTTTGCGGTCAATCTTATATTTTCTCACAAAGCGAATTCTACTTGCAGCTCTATTCTTATGACTTCATACGAGTCATACGACTTGGGAAACCCTAACATTTTCATATGAAAATATTGGTTATGATTCTTGGAAATTTCCTGTTCTTTAGATCTGACTTTTTTCTATTGTTTATGATGAGCCATGGTCTCGTTTGACACTAATTTAATCTAGGTTATGCTTTATTGATGAAGAAGTTAGTACAGTAGTCAAAGATGATGATAAATATATTAATGCAGCATACCCTGCACTAGTGAAATAGCAAAATGGTAAATTGTTGTATAAATCTTACTTTAAATCATCTAGGTCTGTACTTACCAAATCTTAATTTGGCGTAAACCGTTTAACAATAAAATGTAATCCCTAAACAGCTATAGCTACCCTGGTGGTTAATTTTGTGTTAACCATACCGGAATAGAGCATCCCTACTATAGTAATGTTAAATTGTCCTTTTCTGCACCTCGGATAGGTTGTAGAGTTGCTAGAAATGTTCGTGCAAAATGCCAAAGGTATAGAAAGTTGTTTACACGTCAAATCATTGTTCTTCAATTCATCAAAATATTAGGTAGAGCCCGGTAAAATGTTTTTCTTTTCAGTGTCTGTAAATGTGTATGTCAGTTACGCGGGAGGGTTTCTATCAAAGCTTGCAACATACTGGGATTTTGTGTAAAGATGAAGATTTTATTTTTTTATAAGATATTTGTATTTGTAATAAAATAATTTGAAAAATGAAATTTGTGTTTGGTCGAACGCTTTGCGTCACTATGAAGAGTATGACAGTAGAACAATGACGGAAATGTATTCCTGTGCCGTGTTTCTTTTATCAACTCCGCATTAGCTCGACCAAGGCACAACATTATTTGTATCTGCATTGAGTCAATACTTATGAGAACCAAACCACGGACCGTTGGTGCCTTGCACAGAAAGAATATTAACAGGAAGAAAGTTGTCCTTATCGGACGGATTTCCTTTAATCTCCTCATTACCAAAATGTGTATATTTCCAATATGTCTTTCAAAAGGTTGATCGTTAATGGACTGACTGAGTAGCATGTATTGGAATATACTGGAGAGCTATGTACTAGTGGCGGCCTGTGTCACTCCCTTGCCAGCCAAGGTTGCGCTAGCAACTCGGTGGAGTGATACCATCGCGAGGTTAGCGGAATTCTAATGTAGGAGGGCAGCATGTGCGATATGCTACTAGGGCACTCACTATAAACCATTACCGGGAGCCGGGACAGACAGCCCGGCAGACAGTATAGCGAGTCTGTGAGTGGCAGCAGCTGCTTAGTGCCTGCCGATCAACTTGTCTTGCTAGTTTAGTTATCAGCTATTATAAAGTTAACCTTCATTTTGAATATAATATATGTCTATGTTTTAAATATATTTCACATCTTAGATCCTTTTCCGTCAATTTTGGATACCTTACTCCAACTTGCTTCCCTGTATTCCAAATATTTGGAGGGAAAATCGCCTATAGATGCTGCAATTGGCCGTCACATGGGAATCAGTGAAAAGCCAATTTCATTTGTGAAAACTGCGAAACATTTGAAAGTAAGCTAAAGTACTACAACCGAATTACGGTTTAAGCTATAGGTATGGTCAATTTTACCCAATGTTTTATTATTTTAGCCTGAAACAGAAAAAAGGCATTGATATAACCTTCTATTAGTAGGCCTAATTATCATCTTAAAAATATACTGACTCTAATACTAGTAATAGCATAGACGTACAGTTTGTCCCTCCCATATGTCCCTCATTTTCATTTAAACACAGAAATATAATAGATTTTAAAATTTCAAACTGTTCTCTAATCTATCAAACAAACTACAGAACATTTTCAGTGGAAGCATTGGGAAGCTGTTTGGTCACGCTCTCATATAGCGGGAGATTTCCATACCATGTCGGTCGATCGGGAGAATTAGTAAAAAGGCCCCAAATAGCGGGAGATATTGGAGCCTCCGTATTGTTTATCACCGGGTGCGCACGTGCTTTTGTTTATACCGGAAGCTTTTGCTAAAGCCTCTGCACGCATGCGCCTTGGCAGACCTAGCAGGAAAGATGGCTGCTGATGAAGAGAAGGCACCGCTTCTGAAGGTGGAAGATGATGATTCGTATGAGTTTCCTTCACCCAAACAGACGATCAGGAGGCTATACGAAAGCAATAACGTCCTTGGGAGACACAGCCCCTTCAGAGAGGATGGAAACATTAATATTAGTTCGAGTAGCTCTATTCAGAACCTGACATCTGTTGTGGAACAAGACTGTGTCGTTTCTATTTTTGTCGTGGCTTTCGACACTAAAGCTGGTAAGTATATCTGTTTTCATCTTACGAATTCAAGCGCCTCAGAACTTTGAGTTTAATTTAAGTATTTCTCTTAACTTGACTAATAAGTATCGTAAATTGCCCCTCCGTCCGTGAACCTCCCCTTGAATAATTCTTTGATGATGATGTCGTGATATTGTGTACACAGGCAGGCAGCCGAATACACAGCTGTCACATGCAAAATGTAAAATAACCGAGGCCTATAATAGGCTATATATATGTGCATTTGAATTGTTTGCACCGAGATCTGCAATCTAGTCAAACTGATTCAACCGTTTTTAAACATACCGTATCCACAATCTCTATTTGCTTTAAGATGGCTCGATATTATATACAAAAGGCTGCAGAGGGTGGTGTGTGTGTGTGTGGGGGGGGGGGGGGGGGGGGCAGGGGCGGTGGGGTTTACTAAGGTGGGTGGGTGAGGGGGGGGGGGCAATCTCCGCGAGAATATCGTCTACCGTATTAAGAAATCGGTCTCAATAAAATATTATTTAAAAAAAATACATATTATGAGTTATATATAACATTAAAATTATCTGGGTGTGGCCTCTTTGGTGAAAGATCCTAGGCCTCTTCTTATACAACTAGAAGAAGATTGCTAGTGGAACGAACAGATATTCATAGAAGACTTGGAACGTATATATGGCTATAAACAATGCTGCCAATAGAAGGAAAACATAACAGTGAGAAGAGATACGGTAGGTGCCAAAGGGTGCAGTAGCCTAAACCGCAGCGCCGTGTTTCTGCCAGTGTGCATTAATACGGTACCAGTTATGATGGTAGGTCGGTATAGGCCTACTACGTGTATGTTCACCCGGTTGTCATGCATGAAGTCTGTTCTAGTAATGTATGAATGCTTCAGAATGGTCTGTGAATTCACGTTTCTATTGCCTCTAATATTCCTGTCGCAATGACCAGGAAGTGTAAATTGATATTTGTTATTTCACATCTCTTGAAGAATGTGGTGGGCCTATGAGTCACAACAGGCATAGGTCAGACTTGCCTCTCATGATTTTTGTTGACAACTCTCCCCCAACCCCCTTCCTTTATCTCTCACACTTGATCCCAACCCCAGAGTCTGTTGTCTTTCTATAATTCTGATTACTTTGATAAGTATGTATATACCGGTAATCTATAATTAAGTGTATGACTATGAGTTTCTCTATGGAAATCGTTGCTCTTTCAGGGAATATGATCGAATGGTGCATGCCAGAGAATTCAGATCTTGAAGGGATTGAATTCAAAGCTATGGCTAGTGGTTCTCACACACTTCTAAAAGACTTTGTGTAAGTATACATCTTATTTCCCATGTCCTTCAGAACCTAGCCAGTATTATTAGGGCATTATTAGTATAATGAAAGGTGCCTTTAAAACGACATGGCCTTTTCTTAGATCAACAAAGACAGCCAGTGACAATCGACAAAAAACACTTTCTTAGCCTGGCAAATCGACAAAGATCTTACTAGTCCTTAGCGACAAAAAATGGGCCATATTATTAAAATTATGTGACAAACAACAAAAGAATGCTTTAAGTGACAAACGAAAATTGTTGTTTCTTGGTAGTGCCAAGAGAAATTAGAACCCCCTCCCTCCACATGGAAGGCTATAATCATAACGTCCTGTTAAGTAATGCGTCCGTAAGGAACACATCCGTTCTATTAGAGATTTCAGATCTTACTGATTTATTGGTAGAATGAATAGCATCCTTGTTAAATGATCCGTGGTGTGGCCATGGTATGTTACTGATGAGAATATTATATAACCTAGAGTTGGATCCTGGTAGGTAAGCATACACCGTGTTCATCGGGGTCGTCAGTACTGATGCCTGTATGCCTATACTTGTATTGGGTATGAGTCTCCTATTGATTGGATTTTTAAGTGCCTATCCACCTTTTGGGTTTTGTTAACAAGTGGGTGGTGAATATAACAATGGCCACTACACGGGTGGGACGGTGATCCCCGTAAGTTTGGATATGTATGTGAATCATCACAAAAGATGGTATTCGATATTTGACCATGAAAATTGTTTTATTATGGTCATCACAACAGCAGTTTTTCTATAATATGTGTGAACAATTCTGATGGTGATGAGGTAACGCCAACCAGTATTGATTGTGGTGGTGCCCGTGAAGCAACTGGTTGATGCCTGTAAAGTGGATTTCTTAAATATATATATTCCTAACTTCTATGCAATTTTCTTTGTGAAGAATGGGAATTAATGCCTCAAAATGAATATAACAATGGCCACTAGTAGCTGAACACTGAGGTCTCCCTGTATGCCTATACTTTACTTATTTTTTAAATATTTTTATTGGCCTGACATTTAACAAATCATCAAAATACGCATATAACCAACTATTGTGATTGTTTTCGTGCGTTGCCATATCATCACCGAAAATTACAAACAAGATTCCTTATATCATATATCGCTTTATCCTTTCCTTTATCAAATTAGATGTAAACCCAAATCACAATCATTGCTACAGTTTGATCAGATTGCTGGTTTGGTCTCATGGTCTACTGCATCTGACTGGACACTGGCTAGGGCTTGATACTCGCATGTAGTCCGTATCCAACCAAGTGTTTTCTGTAACTACCTCTCCCACCAGCTGTTTACAAGTACTAATAGAGGTGTGTCCAGTAGAGCCGGATAACCTTGTCTGGTGTCAAACTTGCCGCTGAGTTCCATTTCCGATCCTAGTAGCTGATCCTCCGACAGACGTTTTATTATTGCATTTACATGGTCACAAGTAAATTGACAGTTTAAATTAAATATTTATATCGACTTTAGTGGACGCTTCCAATTGCCTCGAGTATATGGAAATCATGAGACTTTGACAAATACGACCGAAATTCATTATCTCCATAATGTCCTAGGGGGCGTTACTGCTATTCTTGAGTATAGCACTAGAGACACTCTAAACAATCAAGGCTTGTTTCACGTGTGGCTCTGCAATGTGGCAATGGGCAACCGTACACTTGGGTCCATACCATGGGAACCAAAATGAAATGCATATATTGATCCATTCTGGTAGACCGGGGCATCCGGGGCAGACCAGTAAAATGGTACAGCCAGTATAGGATTTCTTTTTACATTTACATTTTTATTGGCCACAGTAGTGTCCCAAATCTTAAATACACATAGCCCCAAATTGAGTTCCCTTCATGGGCTGTCCAAAAAAACAATAGTAAACTAATCATTGGAAAATAGCTATATTATAACACCATTGACTTTTGTTATTAGATGAATAGTCAACGTTATACTGAATGTCAATTTTGCTCACTTCACATACAATGTGCTTGACTTGTATAATCTTCTAAGTTATATCTTATACAGAATTTGTTTTGGGTGTCTTCACAGTATAGGATTTTATCTTAGCTTATTTACAAAAATAGATAGATCACACGCATAAAATATTGCTTATTTACAAAAATAGAAAGATCATACGCATAAAATATTGTATTGCAATAAGTGAGTTATCATGAGTTAAACACTAAATCCTCTACTTTCGCAGGAATCATTTAGCATTTTGATATTCTTTTGATGGAACTCCACTCTAAATTTGCTAGCAAGTTGTAGTATTTCTGTTCAAAAATCGCTGACATCTTGCGACTGGAAGCTTGGTTCTTGCGATCTAGCGGATTAAAGGACTGGAGAGTATATGCCGCCAGTCACTTTGCGACAAATGTCTGTTGATGTGACCTTCTCCAATCCCGGCACATACAATAGCCTCGCCATTGCATACATTTGTACTATCCCAGGGGCGCCAGGGTTCCCCCACAAGGTCGCAAAGGAACATGCGATTGCTTGCAAAGGCGATTTGATCGCATGGATATAGAATAGTTTTTATGTTCTTGCGATCAAATTTGCCGCTTTCAAGCTAGGCCG
The DNA here is from genome assembly GCA_942159475.1 of Sthenelais limicola. Classification (NCBI taxonomy): domain Eukaryota; kingdom Metazoa; phylum Annelida; class Polychaeta; order Phyllodocida; family Sigalionidae; genus Sthenelais; species Sthenelais limicola. The sequence continues at coordinate 97,901,516 of OW804099.1, read as the reverse complement.
TGCGACATATTGACATGTTAGCATGATAAGCAGGAGAGGTCTGCAACTTGGTTGCAACGCCAATCCTGTTTGTATGATCGGAATGATTCACTGGAGTCTCGCGAGTCTTTAACTGTACATTCACAGATATTTGTTGTTTTCACAAATGACAGTGTTATAAATCGCTGTGTGTATTTATTTCCTTTGAATGTTCCTTATAAATTCCCTTTTCTCTGCCAGGTATTTTAGGAAAGATAATCTCTTTGGTTTGGCCTGTTTTGAAAACATGCCAGTGGAAAGTGAAATTGAAAGAGGGGCGCGTATGAAGTCCGTTGGCATCATGGCCACATCTTACACGCTCTTGTATAGACATATGCAATTCCTAGAAACACAAGTAAGGTGAGTAAATTTCATACATTGTAATTATATACCTATCCTAATTTCTTTCCATCTTAAATCTAAATTTTCATCTCCATGCATGTATCGATGGCGCATTAACATAGAAACATTTTCATTAATGTATATTCCTTGAAGATCAGAATACAATTTCTTAGTTCAAAACTATAGTTAAGACCTGCTACTATGGAATGTTATTCTGTAACCTCTCAACTGTGTTATTTGTGTGTGTTACAACCACTCTTGTATTAACATACTGAAACATATTCCTAAGTTCGCTCATTTCTTCTGATAAAAAACCTATAGTTCTAGTACCTTCGTTTACTTTGAGCCTGCTTTTGATATATATATATACTGGTATATATTTGTTTCATAGCCGAACCACCAATCCTATACCTTGCAACTACATATGCGCGAATAGATACTTGAATGGGTTGTATGTGCAGCTGATTTGTTTCTCAGATTTCTCCGAGTTTCTTGTCAATGTTTTCATAGAATGTTCCCAGCTCTATTCTCTCTGTTATGATGTGTTACTTCTTTTAATGACTTGTTTTGCTTTGTCTCGTTCACATGTGTTAGAAAACAGCTGGAACATAACGCAGCTCCACCACCAGCAGACATTATGAGTGCCATAGACAGGTGCTTGATTTTAATCAATGGAAGATTTATTATAGTCTTAACCTTTACCTTGGAGGTTGAACATAGGGAGGATTGTCAGTGCTGTGTCGATACTGGGAAACATTTTCTGAAATAATTCAGAAACCTGTCCCTATCCATGGGCTTCCGATTATTCGGGGGTAATATATTTTTTATGGAATATTGACCATACTTATTCGGATGGTTAATCTCTCAGTGCTCTGTTTGGATATCAACATCCTAGCTTGAAGTAATTTGATTCGCTACGACTGCTGTGGGAATTATTTAAAAACATGTAAATCATTTTCCTACATTAAATTAATATCCCTTCCAAAAAATTTACTGGTATTTCCAAACCAAATAAAATCGGATAAAACATTTCCATCATGGGGATTGTTCTTAAACATGCTAATATTGCACGTGAGACAAGGCCCCTACATCCCCATACATACGGTTCACTGGCCTTATGTTAGTCCCTTATTTCAACCTCTAGGATAAAACACTCCCTGGTCCATTATCCGCTCCCCTAAATCCCATGCTTGGTTAGTCCTGTGCACATGCCTCTGAACTATACTCCCCTGGTGTTGATAGGAAGCTGCTATTGTATCGTATGCTCATTTTCAATGTTTAACTTTGAAGAGCCTCTTTAGATATAAGGATGATCGGGTGCTTCGCTGTCTCCCATAACTAATATATTTGCATGCTCACGAATCTCACAAGTACCTTTTTTATAACATATTGTAAGGTACATGGTATGTTTATATTCGAACACAGGAAGGTGTCGGTAGACATACAAATAAATGATGAGAGAAAAAGCTTGGGAAGTTCGTGCTTATAATCATAACAAATATTACTGTTACTAATCACTTCTGTTGTATCATATTTAGATTTTGTTTAAGACTCTTTAGGATATCAGCCAAACTTTATTCAAAATATACAGTAATAAAAAAACAGGCATTAATTCTGAATTCAACATCTAGCCATATACATTACATATTTGGAAATCTGGTCCTTTTCCCCATAGTTTCCTATATAAGCAATGAAATATACCTCCCTGATATAAGAACACTTTCAATATTATCGTATTGGTATTATCGTTTCTTTTATGTTGCTTGGTCACATACATACCAAATATAACGATATTTTCAATTAATTTTCATTGTTTTTCATTGTTATAAATAAATTGACTATTACTTTCTCACTTCTCTGGATAGACACCAATTGGAAACGCCCGGCAAGTATAGCCAGTTAGTGGCGTTTTATGAGGATAAGAAGGGCACCTTGCCGCCATCGGAGTCATCAAGTAGTCTTAGGATAGGCACACCAGGATCCACACCCGGCTCTGAGATCTTGCCTGAACTTAAGGTGAGCCCGCATGTGTTTTCAAAGCAAAAAGATAAAGCCGCATCCCCAGCTAATTTCAAACAAAAAGAATAACATAAGTTTATGTCGTTGCGTTGTTCCGGTTAATTAAAGTATTTTATATTTTAATTGAATATGATATTGATATGTTCTAATATTTTCGGATTGATATAATTAAACAGGGTCAAAAGAAATAAAGTTTTAAAAAATGCAACCACCTGACTTGTCCTTCGGATAATTAAATATCCACTCCTTCAGATTGTCTACCAGTTGGTAGAATTCTACCCATACATGAAGTATTTAAAGACAAAACCCCTTATTCTAACAAGGTTTTATGCATAAAATTAAAACGAATATTGATTAAAGCGCATATATTTCATGGACCTATATTTCATGGATTTTCCGAATTTTAAATTGTTCCAAAATTCTTTTTTATATCAAGAAGCTATCTTATCGAATAGTTTCCCAGCTTCCTTTCCTTTCCTCTTTGAAATAAGACTAAAAGGGAGATTTTAGGAGGATAACCTACTAATATTATGAGTTCTGTTGTTGCGGACCTTGCTATAGTATCGTACAATTGAATAACAAATTAACTTTTCTCTCAGATTACTCATCCTGCTGGGTGCTTTTCCCAATTTATCAAGTTCTTCGGGGAAAATATCTTTGTTTTGTGGAAGTATGCTCTCCTGCAAAAACGGATTCTCTTCTTCTCGCCGCCACCAATAGGAGTCGTCTGTTACCGAGGTTTGTGCTTATGATTCATTATCTTATCTTGGTTATGTAGGCCTACATTGCTTCTAGCTATTAATCAGCAGTTTTATATGTTCCTTTGTTGTTAGTTTGGTAAAGAAGAAAACAAAAAAAAACTCACAATTGTCATTCCAGAGGTCCAAAGGTGATCTGGTTTCGAATCCTATAGCGGGAATAATATACTAATCTCTATTTGATTTTCATTTTGGGGGAAAATAGCGAGTTGAACAAGTACGAATAGACAGAAAGAGACCTGGCGAGGCCGAGATTCTGGCATATAATTAGATATGAGTCTGAGCTGAGTTGGTCAATCCAATGGGTGAGGATAGTCTGATGTTCTCTCTTCTCTTATTCCTGCAGTGTATTGCGCCTGCTGTCTCGCCAATCACACGATAGAACACAGACTGACAGACAGGAAAGTCACCCCGCATTTCTACGTCAACGTGGCCGACATTGAGACCTTAGAAACGGAGATGGCCTACATCGCCTGTAAGTTGTCATCTTGAGATATTGCAATGACTTGTCATCTTTCAGTGTATGTCTGACATAGTCATAGACTAATAAAAATGATTTTTCTATAGACCAGGAAAGTATAAAGCATATATTCTTCTCTGATTTTGAGAAATGTTTTAACCTTTGTTACTGTAACCTCACAGGCACCACAGAGAAGATATTCGAGACCAAGACCCATCTATATGATGTATACATCGACAACCAAAACATCACCTCTCCAATCCGGGCACTTCAAGAGTTACTGCGAGTCAGTGAAGCAGACAGGGACAAATTCACCAAGTTGAATAATCAGAGGTAAATGTCAATGTCTCTTTCATTTTGTCCATATTTGAAAATAGGTTTATGCACGTTTTAGACAATTTAACAATACAATATAACATAGGCAAAATTACCAAATCAATGTTATTACGGAATGTGAACTTTTCTTGTGTATCTTCAATATATTAAAGCTAGGATTGTATTATATTAAGTGGTTGGCACAAATTACATTTTTGTCTGATACGAGATAGCCTCTGAGTTGGACACGTCAACAATCCTGAACCATTCATTTACAGTTTTAGATTATTGGTTCTCGTGCACCCCTTAATTTCACACATTCATTTGTGTTTGACAGTATACTCAGCAAGATCTTTGTGGGGCTTTGAAGTTGGAAAAAAGTAATTTTAGGCCTGAAAATTGCCATTTTGGTCAAATGCCTTTGAAGTTTTCGAAGATTCCCAGTTTCTTACTGAACACCTCCCCACGACCCACGAGCATACATGACTGAGTGACTCACAAAGTAAAAGTTGAAAAACTGTGATTAATATGAAATCTGATTATAAAACTGGTTAATCACACTGTTGGCCTATGTACAACAATTACTTCAGCTCCTTGGACCTGTCATTAGGGGTCTACAAAATTACTGAAATGGGTCTGAAAAAGCCTGGAATTGTGTGTGTCCAAAAGCGTGAACGTAACTACTGTGCAACAATTCTGGTAACTGTCACGTGTTGTGAATTCCATGTGCTTAATGTGTGTTTAATGTGGAATTTCTTCACAGGTCGGCTCAGATGTTTGAGGCTGACGATCTTGGAGAAGTAATTGACGAGGAAGAATTATTCACTCTGTGAGTATACGTCTAGGGTAATCAACGTCTAGGGTAATCAAAGAGAGAGAAGTAAAAATGATAAGAAGTAAAGTTAGTAAAGTAACAGATTGTTGTATGGTTTGGACTGTAGACGTCGTAGAAAAATAGAAACCATCTGGTTTAATATTGCCAAACCTGTACTGTGCCATTGGTGTTATGCTTTATATTTTTAAGCTGAAACCCTCTTCCAAATCTGAACGGTACAATTGTTTGTTATACTATATATTTAGTAAGATGAGTATACCAGTAAATATGCATGCCATTGACGAATGATTTGTTCCATTGCGGCATATTGTTGTCGTATTTACCATGTCAATATAGACATCTGTTGTCCCGAAATAATCAATACAGATTTGAAAAGATTCGAAAGACCCAGAGCATCATGACTGTCGGTACATAAATTATGAAAAAAAATTAAAAATACAATAAAAGATGGGTAAAGCACCGGGTGAAGTCTTTAACACTCTGACTGGTATCGTGTGTAATATTAAAAAAAGAGACGAAAAGATTAAATGCATTTCTAATAGAGTTGGAGTATAATATGCCTCCAACCAATTTGGAAAGTGGAACTGGCTAAGAGATGTGCTTCTGCAAAATTAACGAAATATGTATGTCATTCAGTCAATAAATGGTTGACTTAGCTACACGTACACAAACAATTTTAAAAATGTCAATTGTTGAATTGTGATCACTGCCTTGATATACACACCCCACAAATGAAATACTAATATCCTAACTCTTGTTTCTTTGTTATACTTCAGTTTCTTTACAGAGCAGAACAACCGCTTATTCCAGACTTTGTTAGATGTCTCGGTGTCTCAGGACCGCCAACTCACCTCAGAGCACATGAAGAGTATGGGACTGGACCCGATCGGTGACCGAGCCTTCCTTATGGAGCTGGTGGAGACATACGGCATTGACGTCATGCTCATGGTGGACAACCCTTGCTGTCCTCGATAGAGAGAACCCTCTCTGCTTCAGAGAAAAGGCTGAGATCTGGGCCAAGTGTTATATAAGCGTGTTGTTATTATGGTGTACACAGTTTTTTTTATCTTGAACCTCGCCAATGTATGGAATGCATTTGTTAATTAGTGGGAGGAGAAGATAGGAGAGGGGAAGGAGGAGGAGGACGACGAAGAAGTTAAACTGAAATGGATGTTTGAAGGGTTAATCAAATATTCTTAATGTGAAAACCTTCCATTCATGTGAATAATTTATTAATTAATTAATTTTTGCTAGGAAAAATCAGGAGTTAACATTAGAATGGAAGTTTCCTGTATATTTTTTTCTTCAAAGTTTGACGATTGAAATGAACTGGTAGGTTATATGCGTCGGTCTCAGCTGGGACTATGGTCGATAAGGTATTATAACAAACTATTAAATAAACGAATAAATAAATAAGGCTGTGTAAATACATGGATGTATATTGTTCTTGTGTGCACATGTCAATATCGCTGTCTGCGAGCATTGAATGTGATTAATCTTATGTATGTATATAAATGTTCTTCATTGACGGCGACTGGGTAGAGGAGACTGGTATATATGCTCTAGAATTATTATTTGTTCTGTATTTAAAACAAATTGTATTTGTGTAAATTACACTTCTGTGGATTTTGGATATATACGAGCTGCAAGTCGCTACTTAAACGTGTAAAAAAAGTTTATGTTTCTCAATAAATCATTCTAGAATGACCAAGGCCCTGTGGGATTCTTGCAATGAAAAGGGAATTGATAAGAACAAATTGAGTCCGACAACGTTGAATATTACCTCACCATTTTGTCAATGGCGTGTATCCGTATTGGATTTTTCACTAACCGAATGTTTAGCCTCCTTGGTAGGTTTGGCCCCGGAGGTTATTTTCACCTACAACTTCAGGGATGCAAGTCTGAGTATTTGCACTAAAATCTTTATTTTTGAAAACTTCCAAATCTCCACACAAAAAGAATCTAAAAATTTGAAGTATTCTTCAATTTTCCTGTCTGATATTCCTCTCTTTAAATCAGCTTAAAATATTCATCTCGTGTAGTAGAGGTCCTGAATAACAAGAATTCACTCTTTTTCTTAAGAATCATTTTTTTTGTGGAACATTTTTAGCATGACCCAACTTGCATCCCTGAGCTCCTGTATGTAGAATCCAGAGAAGTTCGAGGATGTAATCATTTGCTGTAGGAGGGAACTTGTGTATATACGGACATTTTGTTTCCCTTTGCATCATGTGTGTATTCTTTGATCAAGTATTATTACACTATGAGTGTCAAGTTTTCACACCCATTGAATTTGGCGCTGATGCATTTATAAAGAAGCGAGCCTTTATAGCATGTTTAACGCAATATTTCGATTAAGGTATTTTCGTATTTATTTCCTTTAATTTGCCTTTCTTCAACTAGCACACTACGTGCATCGATTTTATTTGGTTTATTACCTAATTTGCCATTTGTTCCAAGTTCATCTGAAAAGGCTTTACAAATCAATGCATATTCTCTCTGGTAGAAAAATATCACACAGAGTCAAAAAGTTTAAGGGCTTCTTAGTTTTAGTCTGCCCGTCATCCGCGCTTCTGAATAAGAGCGCAAATTGAATACGATGCTGAATTATTAAAACTACAGAGGTTATTTCTATTTTTCTATCCAGATGTATTATATCATTCACCTGATTTAGTATTTCATTCTTTCCTCTTTTCTAGTATAGTAGTAAGGCTCTGGACTAGATCTTCCAGGTTGAAGAGCATAATAGAAAAATAAACCCCGGATAGTGTGTATCTTGTTAAAGAAAGACAGGATTCATATCCTTATTGGAATGGATCCGTTTGTTAAAGGCCATATCAAGTGAACAACAACAACATGTGTGTCCATGTATATTTTTCCTTAAATAACAAATACTCACGAACTAGATATATGTGAAGAATGACTGTAGCAACCATGACTGTTGTAAAATGTACTCGAACTTTTCTTTGTTTTACTTTTTAGATAAGCAACACATTCTAAGGAAATGGTAGCTCTTCTTAAGTGTGTGACAAGTCACTCACTATTTGTATCTTGCCTAGAAATGGATATCCCTCTGAACTATTTAATTATCCTATGACACTCGCCCAATGAGTATAATTAATTTAACAGGAATAACCTTATTAAATGTGTTGCAAGTGAATGTCAGTGTGGCCCCTCTGGGTTAAGTATATCATAAAAAGGTGGAATTATTCGATGTCGATGAGACGAATCCAGTATTGACTGGATGTAGCAGTTGCAAACAGTAAAATGAGTCTACTTGGATTGCTAAACATGTCCGTCTGGTTGTATGTGGATATCTAATCTTCTAAATCTTTCTAGGCACATTTACTCCATTTTTACTCAATATAAACTATCCTGTGAAAAATCATATTCTATATTCCATATGTGAACGGTCTTGTCTACTGTAATCTCAACTTGAAAGTCCATGTCAGGGGTGAGTGCAAGTCTAAAATGGCCCCATATGCTAGTCGAAAAAACAACCATTTCTACAGGAAAGCGACTTTACGACCCTCTATTACTTGTCTGTTTAGAATGCACTATTGTTTGCAATGTACTGTTTAGAATGCACTACCTTCTATCAAGGAGGTATATATTCTTAGTATATACCATCCTATTTCTATCGAGATTTTGTTGGCTGCTTTAGAAATGGGTTCACTAAATCTCTGACCTTGTGTGTATACTTCATTGAGTATGAGCCAAGAATATGAACATCTGGAAATTCGTTAATCGGGAAAGATGGACTTTATGACTTTAGGTGGATATTATCATGTTAAAATCCGAGTTATCTATCGATCGTTTAAAAAAAATTAACTCAACCGCTGGTTCTGATGAATCAAGCCTAAGCCATTTAAATGCAAAAATAGTCTTAACAGTAACCGTGGCGCTGCTTTGTTTGCTAGTCGAGAGCGAGTGTTTCTGTATGTCAAGGTGCTCATGCCTGTGGTGTGTAAACTAATCTTTCTCCCATGGGATCCCGACCATTCCATCGTTTTCTGACCTGCTCTAGTTAGCTAAATGTGATATATATCCATATTAAAGCTATATTCTCAGCTATTGCGACAAGAAGTCCTACCAATCTTACTTATATTAATGGATTGTGAGGAATGCTTTCGCGAAATATAAATCTGGACTTTTATTAATCAAAATACTCCAAATTGTAAGTCAGACGACTTTTTAATTTTAGATCGCTTGGAAAGACCGAAACAAAAAGTAGAAAATGTTTAGTTTTTGACCGATGTTAACTGAGAATGTAGCTTTAACTGTGGGTTACAGACTGTTAAGCAGGCATATATACGTGTTTCTTAAATTCAAAAGACTAAGGTATCACACAATTATTCTGGTAGTTTGATTGTTAGCCTGAATCTAATTTTTTCTGGCATGCCTCTTCAGGGACCGAATTCTGATGGCATTTTGCTTTGATCTGGAAATTATCATATTGTGTAGTATCAACTTCTTCGTTATCTGTGTAGGAAAAAACTGTCAAAAACCACTGTATATGATTAGTATGTTCTGATTCTCTTATAGGATGTTTTAGAGAAGATCTTTTGATCAAAGTCAGGTCTGAGTCGAAAATATGTTTGTTTAAGCCTCTATTTGTCATTGTGAATAAAATGTTGCGAAATATCACACAAGAAATTATCCCTGCGTTTGTGTGATTAATGATTAGTTGATTGAAACATGACGAATTGCATTCTGCGCCAAAACGCCCCTTTCAAAACTAACCAAACAAGTTGTATCTCTATCACGGTATGTATTCCATTCAATTATAAAGTTTAGATAAGTATATATTATATTTGTTAGGTGTCATAAAGTATCTTGTATTTTCTTTAGACTTCTTATTGTCTTCTGACCGTTCCCCCTGTTTAATATAAATCTGTATTTCGCTGTAATTGTGCTTAGTTCTTCGCCCCCCCCCCCCCCCCCCCCCACCCGGCTGGTGTATATTGGGTGTATCAGATAATCTCCGAATCAACTCAGTGAATCCAAAATTACCCCTGAATATCCAGTTCCGACCAAACCATTTCCAGTACTACTAATATCCGTTGTTTGCAACAGGTTTGAGCAAAATTTCTAGGGAGACAAACACCCGCGTCCTTTTCGCGCTCTGAAGGGAAATCCAGCAGGGCCAAACATGTGATGAATTTGGACCTCGTGTGTAAAATCTAAAACACATTGCGAAATTTAATTGTAAGCCTCGAATTCCCCGTCTTTGTTCAAGTCACAAGATCGAAGTCGCCTTCGCTTAATTAAAAGCTGAAATAAGCAGCAATATAAATTATGACATTTTTATTGACGAACACAAATATTTAAAAATAATAAATGTTATTAAAAACTTCTGTCTCAAGAAACTCGGAATGATCTTTGAGTAATAAATATTCTTTGAGAACTTTAGGTAAAGGTAAAGACTTTACAGCCGTTACAATCGACTTATTCCCAATTACTAAATTCAAGTGCCGTCTTGTGGCGATACGAGCTAACATCTTTAAATTCAAATCAGTCTTTACTCTTTTCTTTATCTGGTCGCAGAACGTCTTTTGATCTCCTTCTTGAGGTAAATTCTTTAGCAGTGCATACAAAGCATGGAATGCATCCCCATCGATGTTCCCAGAGCATAGAAACATCTCAATCATATTTATCATAGTGTCTCGTTCGTAGCTTAGTATATATTCAAGCAGTATATCGTCGAACCCAGCGCCGTGAATCAGCAGAAGTACAGTACAACCGAATGATTTGGCAGAGACCGCATGCTCCAAGGCAGTCTCCCCTGAACCGTCCTCTATATTGAGAGGACAGCCGTGAGTCAGGAGAACTTGCAATGCCATCTGGTGATCTCCATACACAGTCTTGTGATGAGGCATGTCTCCGTCTCTGTCCCTCGCACAGATAGTGAATGAGGTGTCTTTGTCCAAGAGGAGACTGACACCCTCAGCGAACCCCTCTCTGGCCGCTATGTGAATGGCCATTTCCCCATTATCCGTTCTCCCAGTGACATCAGCTCCGTTGTCCAACAGAAGCCTCGTACAGCCCTCGTGCCCGTTTTCCATGACCATGGTCAGAGCTGTCCAGTTGCACTGCTCGAAAATGGCATCGACGTCAGCCCCATGTCTGATCAACAACTTCATGAGATCTTCATTCTCCGCCTCGCCATAAGCGGCTACATGGAGCGGGGTCTCGCCACAGTCCTCGGTGGCAGAGTTAGGATCTGCCGCCAGTTGTAAGAGTAGCTCGACCAACTCCTTGCTCCCCCTACGTACAGCTCTGTGAAGGGCAGTTTGTCCACAAACAGACAACCTTACATTCGGGGAAGCTCCTTGTTTCATGCACAGAGACACCAGTTCGAGATCACAAGCATCTATAGCCAGACCTAAACATAGCTGGGCTTTCTCGTAGCTGTCGATTTTCGCTCCAGATTGCAGTAGCAGAGTCAACATGGCCACATCTTTTGACTTTGCAGCAAAATGGATGGCGGACACATTAAGATTTGTAACCACTTCTAAGTTGACTTTGTCCTCAATGAGTAACTCCACCACACTGGTGTGTCGCTCAATGACGGCTAGATGCAATGCAGTCTCCCCATACTGAGTGACTATGTCTGTCAAAGCACCGCTCTTCAGCAGAACACTGACAATCTGAGCCAGTCCAAGGTTAGCAGCGAGCATCAACGGGGTCCGATAGAGGACAAATGTAGTCAAGCTATTTATATGTGCTCCGTGTTTTAAGAGCAACTCCACAAATTTAATCTGTCCACCTTCTACAGCACAATGTAAGGGGCACCAGCCAGAGTCGTTCTTGGCATCGACATTAGCAGATCTTTCTAAGAGAAGTTTGGCCACCTCGAATTTCTGCTCCATCACAGCTATGTGAAGGGCGGAGTTACCGTGGCCAGAGGCCATGTTAATGTCCACCCCGTGATCCAGCAGTAGTAATACAATGTCCACATATCCCCCTAGAGTGGCTAAATGTATCGGGGCATAACCATTCTGAGTGTAAAGTGATGGCTTGCTCTCGGCAAACAACAGGTCTTTTACTACCTCTCCGTGACTGGCAATAATGGCCATATGTAGAGGGCTGTGGTGCATGTCCCGAGTGCGACCGTTCACGTCAGCTTTGAGAGCAATCAAATTTCGCACAAACTCGACCATGCCTTTGTCCGCTGCGATGTGTAAAATAGAAGTGCAGTTGTCATCGTAGAGGTAGTTTGGATCCAAGCCTTTATTGGAAAGCGCGATTAGAATGTCTTCTCTGTCATGGTGTATACTATAATCGATGATTTCGTGTAGATAGTGTATTAACAACTTCTCTGACTTTTCAATCAGCTTCAGCATTCCGTCTATGTCTCCCTTGCAGAAAGCAGTGTCCACTGCCCCCAATTCCACTTTTTTGTTGCGCCGCTCCATTTTTATTGCCCTGAAATGAAACCAAAATATATACTGAATTGCTAAAATTTGTAGAACCATTTTTTTTTAAAAAGTAAGTTATACAGAAACATGATAGCATGTATTAACAATACATATATAGAGAGAGTTAAAAGGGATCCCTAGAGATCTAGGTGGGTGAAAAGTGTAAGCATAATTATTAATTACTGGTATATACATGCAATTATTCGTATCACTATATATATAGCATAGTATTACGCGGGACGTTTGGACCCTGAGACGTTAGGGGCGCAGCCTGGATATTATTCGGCCCCGGGGTTGGACGTTAGGGCCCCGCTGGCCTTGGACGTTAGGGCCCAGATTACGTGGCTATCACCAATGTGAAAATGTGAACTAACACAGATCCATACCGGTACTAAAATCAACCCTGAACCTAACCTCAAATTGGTGGTTAGAGGCATGTCAGGTTATTCACAATTCTTGCCGCAAGAACGAGATTTGGTGGACTCCTATAGTCTGTCCGAAAAGTAGTTGACACGTGATTCCTTAGTTCCTTTAAGGGGAGGGAAAAGTGGGAGATTTCTGTTTATGACAAGGACCTGTCCACTCTTTGCCCAGGGAGTCGCTCATTGCAATCAACCATTGAGAAACAGGGCCAGTATAACCAGCTCTTCCTTCTTTTTAAGCAAAACAACAGCTTCTGCACATAGAACAGAGACAGCACAATACAGGACAGCTGTACATTTGGTCACGGTTGGTCACAAACAGCCATGGTCGGTCGCAAATGGCGATTCAGAGGGCAATAGTTTGAAGTCAAAAATCCCCCACTTTTCCCTCCCCTTAAAGGGACTAAGGAATCATGTGTCAACTACTTTTCGGACAGACTATAGCTGCCTATATGGACTCCGGGAACACTGGGTGGTCATGTGTACCATGCGTCACACCCACTTTACTGTTTACACATAAAAGCATGCCTTTTGATGTGTGCTCCCCGACTCGACTCCCGGTACACATTTTATATAAAGATAAATACCCAAACTAAACCTAACCCTAAATTGGTTGTCCTCTAAGTCAGTAAAGGTGGAGTGTCCCTAGTAAAAACTGACTAATAAAAGTAATAACTTGACTTAAAAAAATCTGTAGGCCTACATATTATAAATCGTGGGTATCGTCTGCTCCTCTGCACTCCTCCGAGTGCAGAGGAGCAGAGTCCTGGAATCCCGGAGTACATAGAGGAGCAGAGGAGCAGGGGAGTGCAGTCACGCCGTCGAGCACTGCAAATAACCTGACATATGTGCTGACCTAAGTCAGTGAAGGGAGTAGTTGACCGTTACTAGTAAAAATTAGCAAGGCCCTAACGTCCAATGCCGGCGCCCTTCCGGTGGGGCGCTAACGTCCAAGGCCGGTGCCCTAATGTGTGGGTCCTAAGGCCTAACGTACTGGGGTCTGGAGAACTCGGACTGTTCTGGGCTCGGACCATCGTATACTCAGACCGTTGTATGCTTGGACTGGGTATGCTCGGACCAGTAGGTTATTGGACTTGGACCAGGGGGTTAGTGGACTCGGACCAGGCATAGCTTTAGGCGGAACATTATTACGATAGGTATATACCGTAGTGGCCCGTTTATAAGCCGGGACCTGTTTATAAGCCTATCTCGAATGCAGGCCGGGGGTATGAGGGTCATGAAAAAATAAAATCCTCTAAAATTTAATTCTCAATTAAAAGCCTATCTCAATTGCAAGCCAGGGCTAAAGGGGGGTCGAAACAAATATAAGCCAGGGCTGGCTTATGAACGGGCCACTACGGTAGTCAAAGTAATTCTTTTATTAGTCAGTTTTACTTCGGACACTCCACTACTGCCTTTACTGACTTAGGACAACCAATTTTATGGTTAGGTTTAGGGTTAGTTATTCTATGGCATGGTTTGGTCCAAGTCCACCAACCCAGTGGTCCGAGTCCACTAACCCAGTGGTCCGCGTCCACTAACCCCCTGATCCGACTCCACTAACCTGCCCGGTCCAACATCAGAGTGGTCCGACTCCTCTAGGAAGCCAAGTACCGGGGCCCAAACGTCCAAGGCCCGGCAGGCCTCTGGAGTAGTTGACCGTTACTAGTAAAAATGAGCAAGGCCCTAACGTCCAATGCCGGGGCCCTAACGTCTCGGCCCAAACGTACCGGGGTCCAAACGTCCAAGGCCCGACTGGCTGCTGTCGCCTACTACTACTAGGCCTAGGCCCTATACTAGGCCTATATATAGACTATAGTGTACGGTAGCTTACTGAATTACTCATGAAACCAAACCAAAGTCAATTAAAGGTTTTGGGCCTGGAGGTGCCGTAGAAAGAGAGAAATAAACGATCGCAAAGACTATGTGAACCTTAAAGGCTGAGGCTTCTCCTTAATTGCTTTTGAGGCTTTGGGCCAAGAACATACAGGACCAAGCCCACGGCCACGGGTCTGATATTCCCCGGGATATTCCCTAAACCAATCGACTGGCGCCCGTACCCTGGTAGGACCGTAGGCCTACACACTACATTCATTAGATTAGCGCCAGACTAGCCTACTAGTCTACACACAACGAATAAAATAGATTACTACACTTCAAGATTGAAAACGCTTACCTTATTTAACACCTCAAGTGATACACATCGGTGTCCCTTTAAAACAATGACCTGACCCATTCAATGGTAATCACAATTATTTGGAATGAGTTTATTTCTCTTCTCAGAGCTATTTTCCATATTCGCCTTCTGAGAAGGTGAAAATGGCAAAACACAGGTTATCCGCGAGTTACCCGATACTTCGGACATCATTTATACCGTACGTCAGATGGCGGGTCCGAGCTAGTCTCTCCACAGACCCACTATGTAGGCATGTAGGGTCCGTCGCATGGCCTCAGAGGCTCAGTCTCAGAGGCTCCGGATAACTGAAGTTGGGAGGTGCAGTAGGTCAGGAGATATTTCTGTGTCACCGGGGCCGCTTTAAGTAGCGGCCCAAGGGGGACAGTGTGAGAGGGAGTACATCCCCTCTCCCCGCCCCTCTCTCTGGAGGTGGGGTGGGGGTGGAATTTTAGTATTTATTATAGATGTGCAATCATGGAATTTGTGAACTGCCATCTGTGAACAGTTTTGCAGGCTGAATACTGTAAGGTTGGTTAAGAAATAAACATATTTTGTTCAAGGTTGAAACATGTTTTAATTATAACCCATGTCAAAATAAGCGTTTGCAAAGCATTTATGACTATCCCAAATTTTGCTAAAAATTCAAACTTCTTGAAATACGGTACAGTATAATTCCTATAATTCCCCATTGGGGGGGGGGGGGGGGGGGGAATTATTAATATATTGATATAATTGATATTATTGATTATTAGGATTTACGACTATTTCCAAATATAATTATACGTATAGGCCTATATTGTTATTAAAATTTGGATGTTCAATTCATATGACAATTTTAATAAATAGATCTCAGAATACAAAAATGATATAGTTTAGGGAACTAACAATGTGACCTGTGGTATGGCAATTGACGTATCTATGGTTTGGAGTGGCCCCCAGTTGCAAAGTTAAAGCATTGCCCTGGCTGGGTAATTAGAATGCTATGCAAAACAAGAAATATATGAGCGCTTTGCACCTGATGTGAGCGATAGTTCGATTATTTTAGTTTAAGTATAAATATCAGTATAAATATCAGTACGTACCGGTATAAATATCAGTATGAGATTAATCTTTACATATATGATAAAGAGAGAGAGAGAGAGAGAGAGAGAGAGAGAGAGAGAGAGAGAGAGAGAGAGAGAGGGAAGGAGGGAGGGAGGATGTTTCTGGACGATTCATCCTATAAACCCTATAAATCCTTAAAAGTCAATTCATCCGGGCCTGCCTCTCCTGATGAAAACAAAAATGCAAAAAAGTATGTCCTAATGGGATTCTTATGACATTTCATTAGATCTATATTTATTTATACTGACTTGTTTTAAACATTCGACTTTAAAAAAAACGAAAGTTGAAAAACACATACAAAGTAAGTCCACCGAATATTCGTATGATACTTGGTTGTTAGTTTGTAATATTTTTGTTTGTTTTTGCAACAGACTTTATTCAGACTTTATTCAGTTCCATCTTGGCTTCCCGGCCCCCCCCCCCCCCCCCCCCCCCCCCACTCAGGGGTAAAAAGTGTAACCACTTCTGTTCCAGCTTCTGAAAAGTACCCCCTTTCCGCGAATTTTCAAGGCATTTTACCCCCCCTTTTTGTGGCAAAACGCGGAAAATTTGATGCTAAAAAAGACCCCTTTTTATGATTTCAAGGAGTTGGAGAATAATTCTTCATGAAACTCTTGGAACATATGGATGAATAAACAAATATTTCCATGCATCTTAAATAATTGTAGGAATGATATATTTGATATTTGGGTTGGAAGGTATATTTAATGTCTCTAATACGTTTTCTTCAGGGACCATGTTGTGAAACTTATGTTGTAAAACCTATGTTGTTATTATTTATATCATTTATGAATCACAAAAGGTCTAAGTCGAAATGTTTTAAAAATCAACACAAAAGTAATGTGCCACAAAGTGAGTGAAAAATACCCCCTTTTCCAGCATTTCGCGGATTTCACTTGCAAAAATATCCCCCTTTTTCAGGATTTCACGGAGTTCAGCTGCAAATTGGTACCCTTATTTCGGATTTCGCGCTCCGTGTTTGGTCGTGAAAAATTACCCCTTTCTCCGCGAAATTGGGAACAGAAGTGGTTACACTTTTTACCCCTGAGTGGGGGGGGGGGGGGGCCGGGCTTGGCTTATACATTTATAAGACATGATTAGATATGCGAAAAGGTAGTACATTCAAGAAACAGAGCAATACATTTGTGTACAATTTCAAAAAGGTTGTACATTAACCCTATTAGTGTTACCATTGTCAGCTTACAGGTTTTTGCTTCGAAGTGCTCTTCCATCGCGTAAAATAGCAAGATCTGGTGACGGGGTCAGGGGGTTAGGGGGCCGGTACTCATATTATAATTCGGGGAACTACCCGGATTTGGCGTTTTCTCACTCTTTTGCTCTTTCAAACATTTCAGGACACCATCGTTCGCCTCTCTCTCTCTCTCTCTCTCTCTCTCTCTCTCTCTCTCTCTCTCTCTCTCTCTCACACACCCCTTTTTTCTTTTTGCTGTTCCTGTTAACATTGCATTGGATAACGGGTTTTACTTAAAGCTGCATTCCCAGGATTTAAGATCGAGTGGTTCTTCTGGAATTACATTCATATTAGTTCCCAAACTCAATATTATCTATCTCTTTTTCAATGAAAAGTAAAATAAATGTCTAAATTCTGTGATTTTATGATCGGGTACACACAGAGATGTGCATAGAAGCCAGTTTTGTAGATGCACTGAATGGTCACATGTGGCGCCTCTGTGCCACACCAAGCCACATGTTTCTCTCTGTCTGCCAACGAATTTTCTCTGTCAACGCCTATCAGTCTGGAACCAGGGGAGTATCCGCGCGAGAATTCGTGCATGATAACTGCTTGGCTGGTTAGTTTAGTAAGATTATTGTCATCTCTCTCTATTTATTATATCGATAGGAATAATCAAAGCTTTTAAAATTATGGTTTCGGCGACTGCAGAGCCGGGGGGGACCCGGCTAAACTGAAACGAGGGTTGCCTGGACTCGGTGTTTTTGACGAGGTATGCAGGCGTCTTTATGGCAGCGCCATAATACACCTGCACACATTAATACTTTAGCAAAAGAATATATATTTCGTTACCTTTTTAATGGAATAAATGATAATCCCGGAGTTTCTAGCTTTGTTTATCTGATTAGATCTAGGGCTTCCCCGACCTGCCGCTATATATGACGTCATTGTGCCCATGGTCATGTGATCGTATCTGATGATCTGATTGGCTTAGAGTCGCAGTGGCTCTTTCTTCCATCAACCTTCTGTTTTGGCGGCCATTTTGAATTCTCCGGCTCCGCTTCAAGTACGCGGTTAGCGAGAACTTTTTAATTATCGCTCAAATCAAAAATGTTTTCAATAACACTTGTATCTAATTTTTGCAAGCCATCTTTTGAGAGTACTTTAAGAGGTTCAACCTATGATGAAAAGTCGAGTTTTAAGGCAGAAGGTAGGGGAGCGTTAGATGTAAGGTTCGACCTTTAATGGCGGCGTGACGGACCTTAGATTTCGTATAAGCCTTTGGCTTTTTTTCCAAAAAAGCGCGGGGGTCACATTTCGTCAAGGCTAAGTAGGTCACACCCGTGACCACCAGTACGGGAGGACGAGTATTTCTTCTCAAATATTAAACTTCCAACCTTAAGAAAGAAACCTAAACGATTGGGATAAGGTGGGTCAGTGTACTAGTTAGCTTAACAAGTGAAAACTAGCTAAAACTGAAATTTGTTTAGAAATTAGCTGGGAATGCAGCTTTAATAGAGATGATGAGTTCTCCGATATCGCCATTATAACCTACCCCACAAAGCTTTTCCTGGGATTCAACCAATTTGAAACTGAAAGAGTATAATACAACCCTACATCTCATTTTTAGTTCGTACATGATTGTGGACAACAAATGTATGGTACCATTTGCAAAAAGCTTCTGTCTATAAATGAACGCTTTAGTTAGTAAAATCAACCAGTTTATGATCTTAGAACAAACATTGGATAGCTCGACACCTAGAATAATATCTTTAGGCTTGATTATCAGAGTTCCATTCCTCCTGACAAATATTGATTCATCCTTTGAACTTTTATTTGAATAGCCAGAGTCATATATCCACTCAAATATTTTTTTACATAGTACCTTGGTATTTGAGCATTTGAAAAACAAGCACAACATCATCCCTATCGGGGCAGTATGAACGTATCTTTTTTCTACCTGGATTTGCGAAAGAAATCTGTTGCAAGCTATTGCACCATGTATTAGTTTGTACTGAAAACATGTAACCTTGCCTCTGTGAATACCTTATATGGAGAGGTGAACACTACCTTATAAAAACTGACGCGCTTCGGCGCTTGTGGCCTTCATCAGGGGTAATTTGATTTTAAACTTTTATTCTCTCAGAAACTCTCCGAGTTGCATATGCAGTTGGAAAAAAATACGGAAGAAGAGATGAGATTGATCGATATATATAGAAAGAAGAAGGTCATCTTCTATTCATTTCGTCACTTCCATGTATCTCACGTTACCCCCATGTCTCAACTCATGATATTATAATATTTGCTCAAAAGCAGCAATGATATTATTGTTTTGAAAATATAGACATAAATGTCCTGGGGCCTACCCTTAGGCGGGCTTAACAAAGAACCGCGGCGCTATTGGGCATTTGTTTATAATTTGTTTTAATTAGTATTCTTAATATACAGGAAATCTCACAATTGAATTACAAACAGGCATGCACTGTGTACATTGAGATTAATGATCAGTATCTGGAATTACCTACAGACTAGATATTGTTTTTATATTTCTTTCATCTAAAACATACTGGTCTTATAACTGCATAATTATATCACAAATCTTTAAACGGGAGCGTACTAAAATAACACATAAACAGTGTAAAATTATGATAGTGTTTGGCTACTGTTATCATCACATTAGACTCGGGTCTAACAGGATGCGCATGTCTCTTGCATGGCGGGCATCCTAATTAAGATTGTTTGTTTTGCTATAATTATGTGAAGAGACTCAAAGCTACATTCGGACTCGGAGCAGGAGCTAAATCGTCCACACACTCTTTCTCGGTTGTTTCTTCTTTTGGTCCTACTCTTAGCGGGGTAGAATGGAATATTTAAAAGCATAATTGGTATTTCCTCCGTTTCGTGGCTTAATTCTTCTCAGGAGAATTTTATGAATCATACATGGCGACTTTCGGATGGGTTGCATGGGAATCAATATATAGACCACAACATTGATTTGTTTACGTAAATTAATTCCCCCCCCCCCCCCCCCACCCCGAGCCCAGAAATTACACTAAACCCATGAATTTTTTTACCGTATTGCCACAAGAGCCTAGCTTTGCTCACAATCTATTTTCTTTAATTTAAGTACATTTTAAATATGTTAAGTATGGACACATTGATATAATATAGTGAGTCAGCGGAAAGAGAGTCTCTACCGGATAATTTAGGGCACATCTTAGCGATGGATGATAGAAGGTTTAATTAACCAATCTTTCGTAGCGGTATAATAATGGAAATCTTTTGTTGTTCTTTTACAGCTAATGAACACGTTTTTAGATGAACAAACGTAGCCCAAAATTTACATTTGAACGATGTAGGCCTATGCATGCCTATACTGAACTTATTATCCGGTAAGATATGTTTTATATTTTAATAGACGTATTTCTTCAAAGTTGACGGGCATATTAGATCGAAACATAATAAAATATATCCCCCTATTATACTTTATGATAATCTGATCATTGTGCTCCCGCTGTCGCGGAGAGCCCGGAGAATCTGGAGACAAAATCGTAGGGCGGGAAACTGGCACCCCGAACTTGCGCGCCACCTGGTAGAGCAAAATCTAAACAGAGCCTCACTTCCAAAGACTGTTCGGATATCATTCTCACTCAGTAGTTCCGTCTGGATTATTTATTATTTCTACCCATTCTACCACGACACAGCAGTGACACACTCGGAATTGAACATAAACATTAAGAGGGTTTCGAAATGGAATCGTAAGTATATCTCTTCGTTAAAGAAACGATTTCTTTCGGCAGTTGTTTTATAGCGTGGCGAGGTCAAAAGCTTGGCTTGTGTTCGCCATGATACTGATACTAAAGTGTACCCCCACCTCCGAAAAATGACTTAGCGTTTATCAGCTTTTGACTTTAAGTCACACCTTTGAGACTAGCATATCATAATGGTTGTGAGTCACACATGCATATCCGAAAAGAAGCTAATGTAATCGGAAATGATATAGCCTAGCTGTGTTCTTTCGAAATCACTCATGCAAATCTGAGGCCTCGTGCGGAGGCACCGCCGTGGATGGGTCAAGGCCATGGAGTGTCTTGTCTTTGATACCATGCAGTGGTGAGGCACTGAGGGTGCACGATCGTTCTCTCCCATGAAAATGATACTGACGTTCAACTTCACGTGTATCTCCTTTGTTTTTGTACGGATAGATTGAACTCACATCAACTGAAAAAGCAAGTTAATTACAACGAGATAACGATGAATGACACTTTTAATTTCCAGGCCGATGAAGGCGCAGAAGGCGAAGAACATCGACCGACCGCGGCCGAGAAAAATTAACAGGGCGATAGCCATAGGTAAACAACATAATGACTTTTTGTCAGTTTGATATCACTGCTGGTGCACCTTAATTGTTTGATACGAAATATGTTCAATAGGCTGGAGGTAGGAGAAATTTGCATTTTACACTCCCTTGACTTGGGTGAGGCTCAACATATCCCGTCTGAGTCATGTGTAAGAAAATGTGCTTTCACTGTTTTTAGAATTCAGTTGTAATGTAGGCCCTAATGATAAGAACTAGAATAATAATAGTTGCCGCACATTATATATCCGTTGTATTCTAGAATATTCTTATGTTTACCTTAAACTTTCTAAGTTGTACTGACTACTGTCTACTATTGATTGAAACACGTCCTATTTCTGATATATGTGTCTCTGGTCAAGATAAGATATCAGATATCAGCTGTGTTTACAACCAAGATCAAGATTAGTTATAGGCCTACTCACGGACTGGAAGTAGATTAGACTGTCTTATTAATTAAAATCATTAAAATATATTTCGATAGACAGGCAGGGAACGAATAGTAACTTCAGCAGCCCGAAATGACATTGGCCCTGAAAATAGTGAAATCAAGATTACAATAGTTGCGGGTCCTGACCTCCTTATACCTGTTAATATTATAATGACCCTTGATGATCGTGTATCCACATTCTTTACTTTAGCCATTTTACAAACTTGATGTGCCCACTGAGATAGGCTGAGGGACTTTGTGCTAGTCTATAACACACCATTTGAGTAAGTGTCGAAAGCAACCAATGTCACTATTTCTGTTTATTTTCACAATATTGCTTACCGACTACAATAAAAGTTTAGCGACTTGAGTTGTGAAGTTTGTTTGGCCTGTAAATGAAATAATAATAAAAAAAAGTGACTGAGGGAGCATATTTCCTGGCAGCCTACCTACATAGTATTAATGATGTAAGCACGTCAGTAAATAAACATAATCCCGTATGTCCGGTTGTCTACCACTATCAGCTCTCCGCTTACAATATAAACACATTAAACGCAATAACACATGTCCCTTTCTTGTTATGCCTGTCAATATTTCTGAATCGGTCCGCCTGACAGGATCTCTCAATGATGAGTGCATCAAGCTGATACCGGTACCTCAGTCGAGGCAGGAGTGACTAATATAACCCCCGCAGCCCCACCCGGAGGTTTTTTTTTACCAAAGCAGGGCTCGAAAAAACCTATGTTTACTTGCCCGGGGCAAGTAAAAAATGGCTCCGGGCAAGTAAAATTTAAAGTTACTTGCCCGAGTGGGCAAGTGAAAATCTCTACGGCGCCGATTTCAAACCCCTATTGTGATGTCTACTTACAATGAAATGCCCCTGTAAATGTACTTCGGGCAAGTAAAAATTCTGTCCTGCAAAGCGTTACACAAGTCAATCATTGGGGAAACTGTTAGTCTGAGGCAATCATAAAATTACGCTTCAGATTTAGGATCCAACCCATTGATGTCAACATCTATCCAAACTCGCCCCCAACCCCCACCCCTTTCCATTTCTAAATAAAAACGCCAATTTCAGGTCTCTTACAATTTACAAAACGCGATAACATTTAGGGGTCTCCCGTCCGGTTTTGTCCCTAAATTGCCCTTGTAACGGACAATCCTACCAGCAGATAGCGTCTGTGGTCAACCCTTAAAGGACTTGTAAGGTTGTGGTTAGGAGGGAATAGCCTTATGGACATGTGATAGAGAACTCGCTATCGCTCGTCCTGTATCACATGTTAGTCCCCGTTGGTTGGTCTGGCGGGGACCGCTAGAAAGGCATAGAATTGTCCACCCCGCTGCTGCTGGGCTCTCTAAGCTGGAAGACGCACTCATGGAGTGGCCTCCAGTGATCAGCCAATCAGAGGCGCCCAACCAACAGGGACTAAAGCCATTAGAGCCTTCGTTTATGGCCTCACTGGACGAACGGCAACCTTTCCGCTTTTTCCCAGGGAAAAAGTCGAAGACTTCTTATCGATCTCAATACCCGTTGCAACCCCCATAATAATTGTACGCTTAGTGTCTACTGACTCCTATACTTATTGGCTCGTTCTCCTTATTTTTCCCGGTGACAAACATTTTAACTTATTCAAATCGTCCTAGATACCAGTTCTGTACACTTCAGTTTACTCCAATTTTGTAATCTGTTCTCAACACTTACACAGTCTGTAATAATCCATTGGGTGTTTTACGGTAGGCATACAATCGGCGCCATCGTTCGACACGGCATGTTCGACGCATTTTAGTTCCTCGTCAAGCCGCTCCGGCGGGTACCGTCGCAACACCTCCGTACTTACATCAACTGCATGACACCAGGGGCGCTGTTCACTGACTGAGTGAACAGCGCCTAGGCCGGGGTAGGGTCGGGCGGGCGGCTGGGTACTTCATCGGTACTTCATGTTTTTCTTTCCCAACGCAACCATAGCCAACCATACAAATCATATACAAATCTATCTCGCAGCGGTTCTATATCTGGTCTCTAAGCCTGCCGGAAAAAAGCCTCGGCTTCGCCTCGTCTTGTTCCCGGCAGGCTTAGAGACCAGTTCGGACCATAAACTCAGGCTCTAACTGCCTACCATAAGACTCTTCCCTCCTAACCACAACCTTCTAAGTCCATAATATATGTTAGTTCTGCTTGTCTGATTTCATACTGATGATATAAACACAGACATATAATCCTGGAAAAACATCCGTGGCTGGATAATCAAGCTGTTTATTTGTCTGTTTGTTTTTTACTGAATTGGCATGTGATAGTCATAGAAAACTATCTATCGCCTGCCTCTATCACATGCCATATCACATGTCTCTTCCCTCCTAACCACAACCTTGTAAGTCCATATTAAAAGGGCAATTTAGGGACAACACCGGACCGGAGACCCCTAAAACCGGCTAGTCCATACACCGTGACCGGAACCCAGTGTTCGAAATAACAGCTTGCCCGGGCCATTTGGCAAGTAAAAATCGTGGCGGGCAAGTTGCTTTGGCCATCAGCTTGCCCGCCTGGGCAAGCTAATATTACAGCAATATTCAGGTGTATTTAATGACTAATTTTCATGATTTTTCATGACTTGTTTAGAAAAAGTAAAGGGATCTTTGCCAACGGAAGCCCACCATCAATTAGATATTAAATCTTTTAAATCTTTGGCCAGATCTGTCTCTATATGGAATGGTGACTATTTTATATAACTACATGACTTACAATTATTATTGTCAGAAACAAAACAACAGCAGTTGATAATTTTTGACAACCATATTGTACTTTTGTTTTTTGAATTATAAAACTTCAACTGCAAAACTTGTAGAGACTCGACCTGAGTTAATGACTAAGGCAAGATTGTCCTCAAATATTGTAATTGAGTGTGAAGGGACTGAAAACCTCCCACTAGCCGGAGAGACCCCTTCCACAGCATTCAATGAATGAATAAAAAGTTTTTCAAATTCAGTAAAAAGTCTGTAAAAGTAATAATGATTTTGGGGTTTTAAGGACCTTAAAATTCAGAAAATTTCGCACTCTCTATGCTGTCAAATATTGCTTGCTAGAACCCTGATCAGAGGTCTATCATTTTAATTTCTTGGTATTCCTTATAATCATCAAACCCATGTAAAATAACTACTTTTGGGCTTGCTGTTGTGTATTTTAAAGACCTTTTTTTTGCCTGCTAACGACTTTATTTTGTTAGTAAAAAGGCAGTATAAATTGGGATAATTAGTCAGTAATTTTGTATTAATGACTATATACTTATTATTTACTATTTTATACTTTACTCATTATGTTGGTGGGCAACCTGAAATTTTGGCGGGCAAGCTGATTTGTCATGGAACTTGCCCGGAAGGGCAAGCTAATCTTTTTCCTTATTTCGGCCACTGGGAACCGTTTCATTGGGCAACTTTTGGCCATAGCGACTCGGCAGTTTTGGGCCATACAGGTTTTTGGCCATTCAGTCCCGACTTTGAAATTGGGACAGTCTTGTAATCCCGCTTGTAATTGAGATGGGCTTTTAGTTTCATAGTTTGTGTGATGCTTGTATTTTCAGTTTCAATAAGGGTGCTACACCACATGATGACTCAATGAAAAAGTTACTCAAATAGAGGGAAACCTCTTTTACTCTTGAGTGAAGGACTCTCTGCTTTGAGTGTGTGAGGGGTTAAAGCGCCGTACTTAGTTTTGAGCCTCCAAACTGAGGGAAAACCCTCTCGTTCCTGACCGTAAAATGCTATTAGAACCCACTAGGATTCACCCCAATCCAATCACTGGACAGTCACTGGCATACCATTCCTTAGAAAGAATACGGCCAAGAGCGATTCTCAGAGTGACTAGCTCAATTTACAAATTCATGGCTTTTGTGGCCATAAAGGTTATCTGTATCCGGGAGATGGAATTTTCCACGCCCCATTCTAAACAAATGTAATCTATTGTTGTGATGGTTCCATATTTTCAAATATAGGATAGTTAGACACGAATCTGATTTTGTTCGAATGTTTTATATACATGGGGAAACCTTAGGATGAGTCATTTCATTAACTTGAAGCAATAACTTTACAAACGATATACATATACTCTTCTTTCAGGCTTTCTGTCTCTTACTCTAAAAGTGAGTGGGCAAAATAGTTGTGCCAGTTGAACCTAACTCCCTAACTCGAGGCTGGTTACTCGTTCTCAAGAGCTGAGACTCCCTCCAAACCGCAAAATGCAATTAGAATACCATTAGGACGCCTACTCCAGAGCCGGGAACTCCATTAGGCTTAATTTAGCGCAGTAGGCGTCCAATGAAGAGCCTCTGAACCCAGTCTATACTTCTACTTTTAGACCAGAGACTGAAGGCTACTACAAGTAGAGTAGAACCTCTAAGAGGAGCGGAATGACAGGCAAAACATGGGATGTTTATCTCATTCCATACAGAATCGTTCTTCCCACGCTCATGAACATGAACACATAAACCATTACTCTAAAAGTGCCGAGTAGACAAACTATTTGTGCCAGTAGAAGACATCGTAACATTTTAGAGTAAAAAGATGTTACAGGATGGGATGGGGGGGGGGGGGGGGGGGGGGCACACTCATTTCTGACTGTTTTCAAACAACTCTGTTTTCATCAGCTGTGGTAAATTTACCGTGGTGAATGACAACCGTCTTTAGAATGGTGACACTTGTATTGTACATTTCAGCTTCGGTTTCAGCAAGTACAGGTCTTGTTTCTCCTGGAGCTTATGACCTAAATATAGACCTGTCCTTGTGGAGTAGGGGTGATGATTACTATACAGTAGAGTCCCGCATAACGACCATCTCGGTAAAGCGACCATCCAGCATGCGACCAGAAATCGCTCGGTCTCAAAGGTGGTCGCCTAAGCGGGATTTCGAGTGTAATCTCGTCTTACACTTAGATAGAAACTGCCCAATTTTGGGAATATGAACGCAAGATCCTCCTCATCTTCCTATAATAATTGGTCAAAAATAAGTTATCAGTCGAAAGGACATTCAGTTGCTTTGGAGGCCTTTTTACGTTGGTAGTAAGATCTTTTGCTCTCTTTCCAGACGAGATCCCACAAATACATAAATCCAGTGACCCGAGTGCAATTGACAATGGCCTGTTCGCACCTGTAAGTATCAACCCCTATACGATTAAATTAAAAGATTTACGTTTTTAAGTTTCATTTTACTTTATTCCCAAATACAACATACATGTCGCCCTGTGGGTACCCGTCAAATACACCCAAATTATAAAGATTTATCTCTCACTCTAGTATAAAGCATTAGCTTTGTTTACAATGTGTTTTTTTTTGCTTTGTTTACAAATGTTAATTTTAAAAATTAATAGAAGCACATTCTGTTTGGGGCATTGCAAGAAAAATCTTCGTCCAATTGACAGAAAAGTAAATATCTTTGATTTAAGATATGTTACCATCAGTACTAGGTGTGCTTGCTCCATGGTATTCTATATTTCCTACGTAGTTCCGGAGGTCGGACAGTGATCCAGGCACAGACACAGACACGGCCGCCCCCAAGTCGAACATGGGAGGGACACCAAGCCGGTGAGTGCAGCAAGTGTTTGGTGGGGACGGAGCTGGGGCTGGGGGTGGGGGTGGGGCGGCGTAACCTCCGATATTACAGTAAAACCTCGTTTTGCGGACACCTTGCAATTTTGGATATTCCGCGCCAATCCCTGATATTTTATTTTATAGTATCACTCACCCTTTCAAAGCTAAAAAGATATATCCCAGGACTTACAGTGAAAGCTCTTCTGGCTGACCTTGTCTAATCCGGACACCTCACCTTTGTGGACACATGCCGTGAGCTCATATCCCTAGTAGAGATTTTACTGTATAGTGTAAAAGTATATGTGTGTGAGTGGAGCGGGGGGGGGGGGGGGGGGTCAACACCGTTTATCTCTTGCTACCATGTGACGAGGATCGAGATCCCCGAGGCATCGTTGTTCTAGTCCCAACTCCTCCCTATGCCAACGTTATTATTGCGTCATCATTTCAGTGCACTTATTGGGATGTCAACGATCCATGCAGGGATACCAAAGTCATTGAGACTCTGGTATCCCATGTCGGTATCACATCAGTTGTCAAGTGACATGATTCAACTTTTACTGACCATGGTCAGTGTTTGGGTCAACATGGTTTCGCGTAGCGCACGCTCTTTAATCAAAATAATTTAAATAAACATTATGTTAAAAAAAAATTAAAAAAATTAAGAAATAGATGCAAAAATCTGTTTTAATACCCAGATATTTCATTTAATATCGGAGCAGATATGAATGTATACGACTAAGTGCTGTGTGGCGTCTCTAGTCTTGTAATAATTATATCAATGAGAAAAGCAAAAATAATAATAACATACATTTTTCCCCTTTTCAGTGATGATCTTCGGAAGCGCCGAATTAAATTGGTAGAGCGTCCAGGGCCCCGGAGGTCTATATCTTATGAAGGTACCCATAACTTTGGATTAATCATTTTCCCAGCAACTTTCCAAACGTTTATCACCTTTTGAAAATGTGCCGCGTGAAAACAACCATGCTGGTGATTACAGCGTTTTTCATTAATGTATATTTAAAAAACCCACCTCGAGCGAGTGGATTTGAGAAAACAGTCTTTAGAGGGAAGTACGTTTCTAGGAAAGACTTGGGGAGCTGGCCAATTCGGTGGTGTTGAGGACATCACCTGTTACGGTTTTAAAAAAGCCTTGAAATTGGAAAAATAGATTTCAAGGCTTCGTGGGTCTTCTCTTGATATTCAGTTAGAAAATATATAAAATGGCCATAACATTCTCACATAAAAAAAACTTACTGGCATTTTTTTCATGAGGTTTCACTGAAGCCTGTGTTTAATTTGAAAGATTTGTGTCATAGTTATACCCAAGAGAACCTTTATTTAGGACTATTAGGTTAATATTTTGGTTCAGTTGAAAGTCCCTCAGTAACCATTCCTACTATTCCTATTAGGTCGTAAATGAAAAGTCTTTATTTTGCTTCACCTGAAAATTCCTCGTTAATTAAGGGTAAACTAGCGACTGTTCATTTCCTCTATATCGTTCATATCTGTATCACCGATGTACAACAGGTTTTATCGTGTCTAACATTTTACTTCTTTCTCATATCATATCATGAACAAACGCCTTGTGAAAACAATATAAATGACATGGGGCCGGGGGAATATGAAAACCTAGTAGGGGATTGGCATATCCTGAGCCCCTGCAGCATATTTTCACCAGCATAAAGAAAGGATTTTAAATTAATTTCTTTTTGATTTTACTCAGCTTTTGAGACCGGTGTCTCTGATGCTGTGCCACCTCGAGCCTCTGCCGTGGTCGCGGCCGCAGCCGCAGCCGCTGCTGCTGCTTCTGCCGCTGCCTCTTGTTCCGCCCCCACCAAAGCCGGCGGTGAACCTGCCGCCTCTATTTTCAAGGTAAGCTATAAAATATAGCGATTATCGTCTTCAGGGATGAAATCAGTATTTTTGAGCAAATTTTAAAATGGCAAAAAAAACTTCGTAATCATTTCAAAATTAAACACGTGATGTCCTCGACATAATTACAGCTTTAAATTTCAATTTACCAGTAAGGTAGTTAACTGTAAAATAAAAACGATTTTGTTTGTCATCTAATTTGTGCGTTGCTTTAAATTAGTTTAAAATATTGTGTCAATGCCCTAAATAATACAAATTAAATTAAGTCGGTATTTTTGGCAAGAGGCGACTGATAATCCAAACTTGGAGACCACTAGTACTGCGGTATTCTATCCTCTATTGCTGGCGAGTTGCCCGCTGAGATTCTGTCTGCTACCTCTTCTACAGCACTGTTCACGTGGACGCAACAAGTTAGAATGATGTGTTGGTAGATTGACGTCGTACAGTCTCCTCCCGCATCCGCACCCACCCCATTTTGTTGTGCCAACAAGCTTCATTTCCTGTACTAAAAAAGGAGTTAACTAATTCTTACTCGTATTCATTAAAAACAATATATTAATAATTGTAATGCGGTTATTGTTATTCTACATCCCATACACTTTGTGGGAGGTTAAGCTTATCTATACACCTGCTTGATAATTAATCCGAACGGCGCAACAACTGATACAGCCAAATACACATGAAAAGTACTCATTGAGATATTGAATTTTTAACAACAGGCGTTGTAAACCAACCAAAGAAAAATGTTTTCTGTTCATGAATCAATTAGCTTTTTTGTCGAGAAAAAAAGGCCCACATTTAAAGTAACTTTTATGTAGGGTAAGGTTTTCTAGGTAGGGTGGTGGGGGGACTCCATGGAAAAACGCCTATTTTGTTCGTGGGCGGGGGGGGGGGGGGGGGTATTTTCTTTTTCGATCGGCGAAGCCACATTCATTAATTGGTATGAGCTGAGAGCTTCCTCTCCTCTGGGTTTGTACCAGTCAACACAAGTGCTTAACCAATACCTCTGCCTCACTATCTTGCCACACCTTATGGCAATTGGCTGGGGAACCAGAATTACCGAATCTTTTCCAAACATTTCCAAATAAAGAAATGAGTCAAAATTGTGATCTTGGTCACTTCAAAAGTCAGTATCAAAACTCCTTGAATTTGAAAGGTCTACCTGCTTCTATAAGAGGTTTTCCCCAAACCAATATTGACAGATATAGACGAAACTCAGAACCCCAACGTTTGGTTGCTGCTGGTTACTCTTCCGTTTCACCTACTTCCGTATCTAGAAACTGAAAGGGAAGCTATGCCTTCTTAGAGGCCTAAGAATGAATTAAAACAAGTACGCCAAGTATTATTGATAAGGTATCGAGCACATGAGTCCCCAGTAGCACGCTAACCTGTTAGGTAGGGGATCCAAACTAGGCCATGTGAGTCAAATACAGTGTTAGTGGCACCCGCTCGCAGCAATCCTCGATAGTATAGTGGTTAGTATCCCCGCCTGTCACGCGGGAGACCGGGGTTCAATTCCCCGTCGGGGAGGCAGAGTTTTTCGTTTCGCTCCCTTGTGTTAGCCCACATTGGTCGTTAGCCTATACTACAGAAACAGTCCGACCAATAATTTGCGACAGAACATTATGAGTGTATCCTACTAAAACAGATGCAGATGTTTACTATCAGTAGTATTACGTCGTACACCTCATTTCATATTGCCATTGGGTTGATGTAACCTAACCTAGAAATACAATTAATAATGAATCAATCAATCAAATCAGCCGATAAAATCAAAACGGTGATGGTTATCTTATCCATACATGTATATAGTATGTACCGTACTTACTACTTTTATACTTTGATCGAAATCCTTAAATCTGAAACAATTATTTCTATATCCTATTGAATGTTCGTTCATGCCTGGACAGACCTAACATGTGTCCATATATATGTATATTGTTAGCTCTGCTGTCGACCTATTTAATTTCTCCCTTAAAACCTTTACATTTAGTATATTGACTTATTTTCGCGGTAACTTGATTGTCTTGACTGAGAATGATAAATGTAGGCCTAGTCTGGTTTAATGTTAACGACCAAATAAACCCATTAAAAAATACCCTCCCTGAGTATACCCATCTGACGACGGTCTGTCTCTGTCCCTGAAATACCAACTATTTCTATAACTTCCCTTTTTCAGGACAAGAAATGCAGCACACGAAATCCCTTTATCAGCACAGGGCCTTGTTATGGGTAAGTGACACATTGATTTTTTTTAATGTAATCATGATTTTTTTTAAAAAGAAGAAATTAATTACAATCTGGCCCTGTAAATAGGTTTGTTCAATTAAATGCTTTAGTTATGCGTCTTTTTGTAACTGTTAAATTGTCCAAGGCCAATAAAAACATTTAAAAAAACCACCATAGTATAATGGCAGAAGGGCTGATTATACTGGCTATTATAGGTATGGAGATACCACGGAGGTATTACTTTTCCTACTCAAAGTTACTTCTGGCTTATCTAATTTGTTAGAGCGGAATGGTCTGTTATCTGATTACGTTAAACCTAGTTCTGCTCTTTATACTTTCGAAAATATAAGATATCCAGTCTTTTCACATACTCCAGCAATGCGCCCGCTTCTAACGGGGACACGGGCCGCCGCCGGTCTCACCACATATGATCTTCACTCTCCGCACCTGTCAATCACACCACATTGGTCTCCTAATGGTCAACCTGAGCATTGGTCAACAGTTGACTTTTCTGACTTAACGAATGACTTTTCGATTGACTATGTTCAACTATATAGCTTGGGAAAAGAGTTATATCCTAAAAAGGCCCCGTCCTCGTTAAACGATAGACCTTTAGACACCCTCTCATGCCCAACTTTTTGCTTCAGTTTTACTGAAGACTTTAGTCGATTAACCAAAAATAAACGTGCTCAACCTATAAAGTTCACTCCTTCTTGTATATTCCTGACAGGGAGATGTCCCGTTATTTTATGGAATCATCCGCAGAACAAGGTGATTAAAAACATTTTAATCATTTACGCCTCGAAACCTTCAAAGCGCCATTGTGCAAATATATCATTTTCAAATGTAGACTAATCACTTAAAAGAAAACAAAAAACAAAACACTTCAGTAAGCAGGTTGGGTTTGAATGTTGATATATTCCCATGTTTGGTGGATCTTAACTGACTTTTGGGAGAATATTCTCTTCGCTATCCGATAGTGGATTAATTTTATTGCTTTGGTTGTAATGCTTTCTGAACTATTGTATTCATATTGGTGTAGCAACATGTTATACATTCTGTTGTGATTACTTCTATGTATAGATGTTTTCGCTAGTAGCCCCCAAATATTATTAAATAAGATGTAATTTTTTTGTTATATTGGAAACAGTATGATAAATTACATTAGAAAGGGGGACCGGAAGATTAATATTATTTCACTCAGTTATAAGTTCCTGATATAGTTTGCTGTACATCTTTAACAACTAAATGTTTTTTTTATAGCGGTGTTCTCAAAAAAGCGAGTTGGCCCCATCGCAACTACCACCGATACACAAATAAGGGTTGAACTAGGTACAGCTTGCATTTCCTTACACTATAACATTTACATTTCTGTTTTTGTTCACGATGGCTCACGTGCTAGATATATAATTCAAGGCGATTGATGTGTTTTCCAATGTTACATTCATATCTGATATTAACCAAAGCTTTGTATTTAATATAACCACCAAACGAAAGTCCTTGGAAGTTCATTTCATTTAGATTTCCTCTGATAAATGTGTCTGATGTTTTAGTTAGATATATCATGGGTGATCTATTGTTTGCAGATGGTCGGGGTGTGATCGTGGAGATATATGGCTCCACAACAGGCCAGAAAGCTGCAGCATCACTGATCAGCCGCGAGACTCGCTTTCAGCTGCATCCTGACCCGGAAAATATGGTAAGGCGGAAAAAACGGGTCTGGCTAAATATTTTATAATTTGCAATAGTGCTTAAAAACACAGAAAATAAAAATCAAAGAAAATAATAACAATAATAGTTTACTGAGATTTCCGCTATGAAAATCTGATTTGGAGAAAGCTGTCTCCAACAACGAAGCATATTCTTGACTGTATAATTCACTAGTAATATGTCAACATGCAATGAGGATTAGTTAAGTTTTTCAGACATTTTTCAATGAACAAGTCATTTCCATCTGACAATTCTTAATTTGTAAACATTAACATACATACATACATATTTTCCAAATTACAAATTCTATAGGACAAGAAAGTTGCTCGAGGTGTGCGGCGTGACTCTATGGGAGAAGACTCTGCAACCAAGCCTTCTTATGCTCGGGGCAGAGCTCGCATTGAGCAACTCAACAGAGCTGTCGGGGCACAGAAGAGGAAGGCAGAATCCTCGGTAAAACTATTTCCTAAATTGATGGGGAAAAGTATTTCAACTGGTTGGAATGATTCCAGAAGGAACGCGTTGGAATAAAGTTTCCTTTTAAAAAAAATTGTATTGCTACTCTCCGACGATTCAGACTTTTTAAGTCCCTTCCTCAGGGACAATCTGCGTCATTTTCTAAATTATAACGTCGCCGTTGAAGAATCATGAATGTCATGTCTGGACAAGGCGAAATATTCTTGACGGCGAGTTAAAGTATTTTTCACCCTGCGAGGGAAAGACTCTCCCAACCAAAGTTCAGAGTGTAGGGTGTCGATCCCGCTAATAATAAGTAATGTAATCTTACATTATTTGACTTGAAATGCATACCGTTTAGTGTAATCCCGTGAGAGAGAATTCCATCTGTACAATTAGCGTGCTCTGGCAGTGAGTCCCAACCCCAGCGTTTTGTTATAATGCAACTATAATTATATTGGTAAATGTAAGATTTCACACTTCTAATAACTGATTTAGTCGAGAATTAGATGTAGCTGCCGTCTGTTTACTTAGACTTTTGTGTTCTATAGATGCCCTCTGGCCGCACGTCTTCTGTCTCATCCGATCTCGAGTCTCTTGATTCAACTTCCCGCGCGCCATCTGTAGAGCCTGAATATACAGCCCCGGATGTATCGAGGAATAGCAGAAAGGTTTGTTTGTTGAGTCTTGCCCTGGTAACTTACTGTATACAGGGATGCAAGTTGTCCGTCAGTTGACGGATTTCCTTTAATCTCCTCATTACCAAAATGTGTAATTAATTTCGTCAAATTACCTATAAAAACCTTGAAAAAGGTTGATCGTTAATGGACTGACTGAATACCATGTCCATCTACCCCATAGTAGACCCAACACTTGCATTGAAATATACAGGAGAACTATGTACCAGTGGCCGCCTGGGTCACCCCCCTGTCAGCCAGGGTTCCGCTAGCAACTCGGTGGAGTGATACCATCGGGAGTTTAGCGGAATTCCTGTAGCGGAGGGGAGCGTGTACATTGCAACTAGGGCACTCACCCTACACCCCCGCCGGGTGCAGGGGCTTGCAGCCCGGCAGACGGTAGTGAGTGTGGGTGGTAGTAACACCTCAGGGCCTGC
This sequence comes from Sthenelais limicola, assembly GCA_942159475.1. NCBI lineage: Eukaryota > Metazoa > Annelida > Polychaeta > Phyllodocida > Sigalionidae > Sthenelais > Sthenelais limicola. The sequence goes on along the minus strand of OW804099.1, from coordinate 97,866,710 downwards.
CTATCAACTTGTATAGTTAGCTCTATTAATTAAACGATGCGATGTGCGACCTGTCCGATCCAATGCTACCATGCTACTGAGGATTTGGAAGGTCCTCAGACGTGGGTAACCAATACCTCACTATTCCCTTGGTGATGTTGACATTATGACATCACAAGGGGTGCTCATGTGTCCAGGTGATGATACCTGGGGATCGATAGGTGCATCATTTCTGTGATGCATCTAAAGATGAGTATTATTGAATCAAATTATATTTTTCCACCCTTTATGTGTGGAAATGTATGTTTAAACTCAAAAACTCCCTCCATTATATAATATAATGTTTGGCACAACATGGTTTCGCTTGTTAAAGCTCATCAGGCAAAATGTGTGGGTCCTGGGAGGGCCCCTACTATTTGGGTGGGAAGAAGGATGATGATCCCTACTTAAAAGATGGTTTCTGGTCCAGCTTGGACTCAAGGAATAAAATGGTCTTAATTTTTGTTGATTTAAAATTAAGTTTGTATCCCTATGGAGCTAATGGGAGAGGATGTAGGCTACTGTCCCAAAAGAACCATGTTTTTGTGTGTATTTATGGAAATTATACACACACCACTTGTGTTGATGTAGGTGTGGTACACGAACAATGATATTAGCCATTAGTTATATTTAATGTACAACTGTACTGGCAATATATAATATATTCAAGGGTCAGGGGCCCCTTATCGGGGGGCCATTGATGCTTGAATATCTCATGGGGGCGGCCAGAGAATGGCCCATCGTGTCTGCGGGGGTCACATCAAGGAAGCTATCGATGTTGAAAATTTGAAAAAAATAAATTTGAAAAAAAATTTGAAAAAAAATTAAAAAAATAGTTAGCTCTATTAAGTTAACATGTCATTCATTTCGAATATGTCACATATGTGTCTAGAGACAGGCAAAACCCTCAGAAACCTTTCCGTCAATTTTGAATACCCCAACTTGCATCCCTGTGTATACATAAAACCATAATGAAGGTTATACACAGAACATGCAGTTAAGAGGTGATAGTACCAAATGATAGCCACTTTCTTATTCATTTTATACCGCCAATGCCCCCTGACCTCACAAACTCTGTCTGTCTTACACTCATCCTGCACTCACCCCAACGTCCTGAAATATCAGGAATCCTTTACACACTAGTTCTAGGTAGCAGCTTTCCTGCGAAATCAGGAGGGCTGGGGTACATGGATGGCACCTAAACTGCTATTACTATACTTCAACTTGGCTAATTGCTATACTTGGCTCACTCTAGGGGGATGAACAACCACTGTGGGTGCGGCACTCACTATAGCAAAGTACTATTCACACATTTCCTGAAAAATATTGATACCATACTTTAAACACTGGTTTCCCCAAATGTGATGCTTCTACCTACACATTGCAGACAACGCCTGCCTATGATGATAATCATAACGTATGTGGATGGGACACACCGACAACAAAGATGCCTTTCGACATGCCAACTCTGGAGGCCATTATCTCGGTAGGTACTCTTAAGTGAGGGACTTGAAGTGACACTTCTCACTGTTGAGGGCTAGATTATCGAGTAACGGAATTTCGACTTAATTTTCTAGTATTTGGTGCACCTTAGCCTACCCAACTAACTCCTGTGAATATCAAAACTATGAAATTCATATTATATCAGATATTTGGTAAAATAGTGAGCAAAATCTTCTTTGCACTCCATGTAGAGATTCAAACTGTCAGTTGAGTTAACATCTGGAATTATGTAACACCCAGGTCGGCGCTGGTCAGTACAAAGGACATTAGTTTCATTCCTGCCACCAGGGCTAAATCTGGCAGTACCTCCTGGTCTCCAGAGCCATTTCCTCATGTATTTGACATGGGTTTAGGTTCTGACCCATTCATTACACATATTCACTAATCATTGAATGAAAACGCAATGCTGATATTCAATACTTCAGATATTGCTATACTTATCATATATGATTACACTGACAAAGTTTCACATGATTCCATGACTACTCATTTTAACTATCTTAGCCGCTTTAAAAAGTCTGAATGTCGCAATGGAAGACGTACTTTGGAGAATTGTCTGCCCTATTCGTGCTTGTTATTGAAATACTAATAAAAATTCAATATATATTATAAAAAAAACAACAAAAAAACTCCACTAAATTCCAGCATTTATAACCGAATTTGTTGTTAAAAATGAATATGGACGATGTGCGTTGCCTTATTGCGCTGCCTGAACTCACCTGGTGACCAGGGTGGATGGAGTTCCCTTATTATGCCATCATATGAATGTCCTCCTAGTTTCATTTAAGGGTTTAGTACATATTCCGGGCCTCTTAATTAAGATTAGTTTTAATGAAAATTATCGTTCATCTTAATTATAAAGGGACGTGTGGTTGCGACCTAAAGGTCTCATCGGATGCTAGGTTAGCCAACTTGGTTGCATTTCATTGCAACACAACCTATCTTTAGGATAATAACTCCCACACTCATGTTACCCGAACCTTGATATGTTTTGCGAGTAGAAGTCGATTCAAAAGTTAGCGTCGGTCAAATTTGAGTCGATTCAAATCTGAGAGAAACTAACTTTTTTTGTATTAGACTTCATTACAATTTACTGGGAAAAGAACCTGTAGTGTACGTAAAATATTTAGTCCTGTCGAAAAGAAAGCTATTTCTTAAGGGGAGTTTGTTCTGTTCTCGTAATGGTATTCTTCGTAATGGCGATACTTGACATTATTTTTACTTTATTTCTTGCAGAGTTTAGAAAACCGTATAAAGAATTGTAAAGTAGCCCGATTCCCAAGTCCAGTACGTCTGCCTAGAGAACCAAAAATCGTAAGTTAAAATCATTTAAATTAGAATCTATATCATCAAATCAAATTATTACATTAGACAACTGGAACATTTCTCAAAGTGGCAGCTTGACAACGAAATGCGTTTAACTGTCCATTCTAAATTGAAATATGAAGGTATGAAGTAAATCGTTCTTTACCCCTACTCGAGTTTGAGCGAAATGTGTCACTACTTTGAGGACTTGGATGATGGTTGATATGAATCTTCACATTATGATTAGCTAATCATTTTCATATCTCATTGACTAGTAGTATTTTTCATCAATACATAAACTCATTGTGTTTAACTCATTGTGGTTTTTTTTTATTATTAAATATTCTTTACATTACCATTGCATTATACTAGGAACCCGCTGAGATCCAGTCTTCACAATCCAAGGAATGGACACGAACTGTGACAGTATGTCCTAAGGCAGGAGCTCAGTCCCTGACCATAACATCCAGGGAATCGTCTCCAGCCGAGTACGTCCCATCCATCAAAACCTCTCTATTCCAGTCAAGAACTTCCATGGAAAAATTGTCAGAGAGTGGGGACGACGATTCATCCGACGACATTCCAGAAGAAGTAATTCTAGACGATGAATTTGGTTCTGACCTGCACTCGTTGGCGGGAGATGGGAAGTTAAGGTGTTGTACATACTCTCTTTGATCTATCGTTTAATTACCCCTCTTAACGTTCATAGATTATACCCGCAATGTTACTCCCATTTTCAGATTTTATTATTATATACCCAAAGTACACTATTCCCCACACTGAGGAAGTTGTAAGAGAACAAAATCGATTAGATTAAAGATGAATACAGGGACAACTTGGCATCAATTCCCCCTGACCAGATAATATTCAAACTGAGGCCCTCTCTTTATTTTCGTAGGGTCTATGTATTTTCAAACCTGGGTACATGTATGCTATACATAACATGCTCTTAGTGTTAACGAGCCTTTATCACTCACTCACTCACTCACTCACTCACTCACTCACTCACTCAGAAGTATATAATACATCATTGATACTCTAGAAAAGCTCAAATATCAATTAGCACGAGCAAGGTCGACCTTCAACCGAAAAAAATTCTCAAAATTCGTTCTCCGATAAAATAAAAAAGAATTATATTTCAACATCCCCAAAGAAATAATGAGAAACTTTTGACAGTGCAAACCTATACTAAAATAATAGAATCGTATACAGCATTGATTGCAAAGAATGCTATGTAGGGCAACCCCCAAATTGATGAAGACAATAGATTTCAAGGCTACCTAAATGACATTCGGACAGAGCAGAAAAAAACAGTTGCGGAAAATTTGAATGATATATATATATACCACACTGTAGAAGAGGGTACAAGATACTACGAATTGAAAGCACATGGATACATACACTCAACACTGTTGAACCTAATTAAATGAATATAAAATTGGCAGAAATGGCAATGATTTGCTTTGTAATGGTATATATAATAATGCCACCTCCCCCAAAATTACTGAAATCATTAAAAACACATACAAAAACCTACAATATTCACGTCCGAAACTAAATTAATTTAGAGATGAACTGATCTTGGATATATGAAATACATTTGGTTTATAGCACCTTTGATTCATACTGCATGAAACAATTAGTTTATCAGCAACCCATAAAATACACATTTTTGAGAAGATCGACCGAATTTTTTTTTCAAAATCGGTTCTCCTATTAATTACAAAAAAAACTTATACTAAAGAATCACTCACTAATAGAAACATGCATTTTCTCTTCTGACTTGTGATGTATACTACACTCTTATTAGAGATCTACTCAGAGCAGTTCAGCATAGGGTTACCATTGGGTAGCTTCGATGTTTACTCTAAGTAGGTCTCAAACAGTGTAACTGGTTTATTGCTTTGACGTTGTTATTGTTGATAAATCTAATAAGTCTAATCACTGACAAAGAGAACCGCTACATTGTCCCATGTTTCCTTATATTTTGCTAATAAGTTGTTGATAAATCTAATATGTCTAATCACTGACAAAGGAAACCGCTACATTGTCCCAGGTTTCCTTATATTTTGCTAATAAGTTGTTGTTGATAAATCTCATATGTCTAATCACTGACAAAGAGAACCGCTACATTGTCCCAAGTTTCCTTATATTTTGCTAATAAGTTGTTGTTGATAAATCTCATATGTCCAATCACTGACAAAGAGAACCGCTACATTGTCCCAAGTTTCCTTATATTTTGCTAATAAGTTGTTGTTGATAAATCTAACATGTCCAATCACTGACAAAGAGAACCGCTACATTGTCCCAAGTTTCCATATATTTTGCTAATAAGTTGTTGATAAATCTAATATGTCTAATCACTGACAAAGAAAACCGCTACATTGTCCCAAGTTTCCTTATATTTTGCTAATAAGTTGTTGTTGATAAATCTAATATGTCTAATCACTGACAAAGAGAACCGCTACATTGTCCCAAGTTTCCTTATATTTTGCTAATAAGTTGTTGTTGATAAATCTAACATGTCTAATCACTGACAAAGAGAACCGCTACATTGTCCCAAGTTTCCTTATATTTTGCTAATATATATTCATTTGGATATTTTATAAATTTGCAGAATGTGAGAAAAGAGGATTACATCTGTTGAGCCGTTCTTATGGACGATAGTTTTTCTCTATGTAATGAGCACCAGCCTGATGGGCAGCACTTGCACCGCATGGAACGTTCACCACATTAAACTGACACTTGCCACTAAGTTCTTGATTTGGGAAATGTTTGCTTAGATTTCAATCATGTGCTAGAACAGTGTGTTCGTACCCGGGAGCTTTGATTTAAGGAATAAAGTATAATTGGATCATTTACGATTTGATTGATCCCGGTGTTTCGACGAGACATGACAGTTGCAGGAGAAAGTTGCTGACCTAATTGTGCATCTATTTATAGTTGCTGACATCATACCACGTGGATGGGACTGGGGTATATAATATGACTGGTCCCGACTCTCTCCTAGTACCCAACCCTCCACCATGGTCTGATGGCAGCACTATTGTTAAGCTAGCTTCTTCTGTCAGATCTGAATCGACCTAGCGATTAAACTATACTCAAACTATATTATCAAATTATCTAATGAATACATAGCTGTGATAATCCTGGGTGGCTCACACATCTATGTATTCACCTGTACTTGTGCCAGTCGTGGGAAAATTACAGTTAGATTACCAAATGATGCATAATCAAACTAGTGATTAAAACCACTTTAATTAAGGCTGAACGTTTACTGCCGGTGCTTTCATGTATGCCCGCGCATGGAGGACATAAGTTACCATGAATATCTCAGTTTCTCCAAAGAATCATTTTATAATAAAAACAGTTTCTGAACAACTGCGAATATTTTTTATACTAAAAACTTCCTCAACAGCTGTATACTGTTTTATAATGAAAACGTTTATGATCTGTTGAGAATATTTTTTTATAATGGAAACGTTTTCTGAACTGTTGAGAGTTATGTGTATGATAAAAACGTTTCTGAACAGCTGCGAATATTTTATAATGAAAATGTTTCTGAACAGCTGCGAATATTTTATAATGAAAATGTTTCTGAACAGCTGCGAATATGTTTATAATGAAACGTTTCTGAACCGCTGCGAATATTTTATAATGAAAACGTTTCTGAACAGCTGAGAATATTTTTATAAAGAAGAGGGGCTGTTTTTGTCTCAGGTCGGGTGGACGCTATTTTTTCAAATTTATTTGTTTTATTTTTTTTACGTTTTACCAAAAATATACTATCCTACTTTTTATTGACCACAAACGTTAGCTAAGCGTCAATCCTCATTTTTATAGTACAAGTTATTTATCACGCAGCTTTGGCAAGAACAAACTATTGTCTCGGATTTAACATTAATTCAATATTTCCATGGAAGTAATATTTGTATGTCACGGATTGATGTAAATAAATGATCATTTAAAACAATATTTTGTTCTTGATTTGTTTGTTAGTCGTCAGGTGTCATCCTGTTCCTATCGTGAAATTGTCAAATATAAAAACATACACGCCGATATCCTCAGCTACTTAGAAGTGTTTCATTTTTAAAATGTCTTGTTAATTAGTGGCGAAAATAACACTTGCAGACATTTTTATTTTAATTCGATTCAAATATTCGAAACATTTGTGATCTTTTCTTACCCCCCAAAAAAAGAAATAATTTTGAATGAAAAATTTAAGCTCCGCGTATCCGAAATTAATAGAACCGGGGCATATATGTATGTAGCATGGGGTGAAAGCCTCTACTGGTGAACGTTCCGTCTAAATTGCGGGGAAATTCCAGATCAATTTCCACCCCATATTAATGCCTGTTAACCTGTCCGATGCATGACTGGGTTATCAAAGACCGACCATGTATACCGATTCACAATGGCATCAATCAACCTTGTTTTTCTACCCTTATTCAAAATGTCTCCTCTTCCGCTCAGGTTTGCGCAGAGTTCCCCTAAAGAAGAAACCAGAGAGTGCCACCTCGTTCCACCTTCTATACCACCCTACCCGTCTGTCAGAAATACATCCTTTCACCCCATCGCCACCTCATCGCCTCAGGAACCGAGTGCTGACCAAGATGATTCTTTTGGTTCAGATATTTCTGATTACATCTTTGAGCCGTAAGGACCCTATTCTGTTGTGTCTGTATTTTTTGTTCTGTTTTTATTTGGTGGTGGTGGAGGGATCAGGAACATATGCTTGTCTTTACCAGTCTTAAAATCAGATTAAAATATACTGTACAGCTTGTAGAAGCCCTAAATAATAATCTAATTTAAAAAAAAGGATTTTGAGTAATTTGGACTTGACTACTTTCTTCGTTGAATATAGGGGTTTTCTCTATAATGGTTGCCTTATTGCGAATATAGAGGGTTGGTGGACAACGTAATGATTTACTCTACTGAAAACAACCATGATCAGTTGATTAATAAACTGACCACCCAGAATGTCATTGAATGCATTCCAGGCGATTAATAAGACTTGCTAGAAGAATATGCGGGACTTTAAATGTGAATTTTGTACCAACATAATTAAACTTAAATTTGGGTGCGTGATGGCTGAGCAGTCTAAAGCATTGGGTCGGCTCACTGGCATGAGAATGCTGTGGGGTCCAACACGGCGCGGCTGCAATTTCACCTCCCCAGGCACTAGTGGAAGTACTGTCTTGGTCACTTCTCTAATCAAATGTCCCCCATCTCTGTAAGTACAACTGTATGAGCTGAACTAGTAGTCTTGGTTAAAAAAAGTTACCCGCCATCCCCTGGTAGATTAAAACCCTAAGTTTTTAAAACTTGCTCACTTTGATAACTTTATCCTACAGTTCAGAAGCGAGCAAATCATTGCTACTAGTCCCAGTCATCGTCCCCACGGGCACCTTCGATCGTGCAAGAGCTAAAAGTGGGAATGTGCCTGCACTACCGTCGCGTTGTGTCGCAAAGACGACCGAGTCTCGTGGATATTATAGGTCAAAGGTCCCAGGACATGCACTTAGAGGTAGGAGACATGTATTTCCAATGCTGCGGTCAAATAGGGGAAATTCATTTAAATTAATAAATTTTGATGGTTTTTCCGTTTTGTCAGCGCATTTTTATTCTTTTACTTTTAGGTTGGGCAGTTTCTAATACAAGGAATTATAACTCATCTCAGCGAAAAATAATTAGAACGAAGGCAAAACAACTTGTGCACATGAGATTATCAGCTCGCTGAAACTGGAGCGCAATAAAATTTCTTAAAAAAAAACACCAAAACATCCTCATGTCGCTACCATGTTATTGAGGAATTTGGACGTTCCTCGGTCGTGGGGGACCAATACCTCACTGTGTCCTTGGGGACCAGGTTCTGACATCACAAAGCGGTGCTCTTGTTTCCTAGTGATCTAAAGCTAAGTCAGTAGGTGGTACTGTCAATATCTGTGATTGATAGTTCACAGTGTTTAGACAATATCATGACCTGATATTACGTTTAAAATAGTATCTAAAATATCTCTTGAAAAAAGACTATACTACCAGATAGGGGATCGACCGACTGGTCTAAAGCGCTGGGTTGGCCCAGTGGCATGATTAACATGTTGTGGGTTCGAACCCGGGCACGGCTACAATTTCACCTCCTACCTACCCCCCAGGTACTAGAGAAAGCCCACCATTGCGGTGATCTAGTCCTGGTAAACAAAATATTTCCTTTAAAAAAATCTAATGGAAGTTGTAATTACAATCTAATCATCTGTCTTTTGCCTCATAAGACTTTCTGCTTGTGGATCAGATTTTGAGAAAATATACAATTAGCAGCTCTACACATTTAGTAAATTCTCCTAAATTAGACTGAAAAATGACTAATACCGGGTATATCTGAGAATATTTGGTATTGAATTGATTTAAAGTATCAGTTTTGTTCTGTTGAACTGCATTTTGAAGCTCATTTCTGTCCTAAATGTGGGCTATTTGAGACGATTGGTCAAGGTGAATTGTACATTTTCTGAAAATCTGACCCCCGTATGTTAACTCAGAGCGGGACGTGACCAGTGGTTACCGGGAGGAGGTGCAGCTGGTGCGGGCGCCCATTCACCCCTTCACATTGCCACACCTAGTGCGAGAGATAGAGGCCTATGAGGAGGGAGGCAGCAGGTCTGCTAAAGCCAGGCGGCACAGATTCTTTGAGGAGAAGCAGTTCATTAAATACAAACTTGCCAAAGAGGAAAACAACAAACCTATCCAAAGTAAATATTAATTCATTCATTCATTTCTGTGTTGTCTCCACTACTCTTGTTCTTGTTCTTGTTCTTGTTCACATTAGATATTATATTGGCTTCTGAGTCTAGTGAATAATAATAATAATTTAAAAAATGTCCCCTTTTCACATGCCCAGGGGTTCAATAATAGAATCGTTATTCAACTGAATGCAAGGTAAACTTTCCTATGCAGGCTAGCATCCAAGACAGGGGAGATAACCTAGTCTGCATGCCCAGAGAACGTTATTGCATGCTCAGACATGTTCGTTATTGCATGCTCAGACATGTTCGTTATTGCACGCTAGTGTTTTCAACATTTCCATATGAAAAATATTGCATTACTTTTTGCATATAACGGCCCTGTGCCGTGCATGAAGTTGTAATTTACCAGAATAAACATACTATTAACATTTTCTGTCAATTTGGAGGCTAATTATATCAAATAGGAAAAAAAGGTGGAAGAGCAGCCTGAATATGCTATACATGTGTATACATATGTGCTGTCTTGTCATACATCTTGTTCACGTCCATTTTAATCACCACATACATTTATATATTTGCAGACCTGCCTGATAAGCGGGACTTTATTCTGGGTCTGGCCTCCAGTAGTCTGTCCCGGAGGAAGCCTGCTGACTGGGACCAGTTGTGTGAACGGCATCCAGTAGTATGCCGGCCTGAGGTAAGCACACACCTCTTTTCTTCATTACATTTTCTCCATCATTATCTGATAATATATATTACTTGATATATGTTCATATAAATCACCAGGGAAGGGTTGCAGCGCTGGCGCCCCCTTGGCTATGTTTGTTTAACTACCACTCTCTCAGGTGTTGGTTTCTCACTTCATTTCACCACCTCACTGGTCACTCACACAAGTTTTGTTTGCTCCCAACCGGGAAATTGTAACATGTAACATGTATACAGAAATAGAAATTAGAAGTTAGAAGTTCTGTGATACATACACACAATATATTTGAGATGCACGTTCTCAATTTGTTGACTGAATCATTTAAATGCTGTAAGCGAGGAAAATAGCCAGCATCTAGAAAATCTACCAGATTTGAAGAAATATTGCAAACAAAATCTTTAATTTATGAAAGCTGACATGATCAGACATTATATTCTGATAGGCTTCTGTATTGTATTATACATCTGTGTGTTAATTGATATTGTTACTATATATAGTTGATACTTTTCCCTGCAGCCTGACGAGTTCTTCGACCCACAAGCGTTCAGGAGGCAGCGTGAAGACGACACAATGAATCGGCGTGCTGAGATTTTCGTTAAAACTTGGTTGTACTAGATATGTTTTAAATACATTTTTCCATTCCATCAACAAAATGTGATTGTTTTTCGGGGTGGGTCGGGGGTGTGGGGGACTATAAATGAGTTAATTTATCTCATCTGATCTCGTATGGGAGTGTTCTACTTGAAATTTGCTAAGTCATGGAAAATACTAAGTAAGGGAGATGTGTTTACTGGGTGTCTACACACGAGTTTCTGTCTAGTCTTTTAATTAGACAAAGTAGGTTTTTGTCCAGAAGGGTTGATCTCGGTCATTTGATAGAAATGCGTTCAAACTTATTTTGTAGTATTCATGTATGTATGGTTGTATCTTCATATCTTCTGACCTGGTGGTGGTGCGGAGTGACACTTATTGCACTTCAAAACGTCCATGACAGGCGAACTGCCAAGATCTTAGTTTTGTGTATATGGTGCACTAAGAGTTTATGAATTAATAAGTGCCTCTATTCTTGTGTAGGCTATATGGTGCATTTAGATAGTTCATTCATAAGTGCCACTTTTTTAGTGATGGGTTATATTTTTTTCAGTTGTGTAGACTATATAGTGCATTTAGATAGTTCATTTATAAGTGCTAATATTATTGTGATGAGTTACATGTTCTCGCTTGTGTATACATATGGTGCATTTAGATAGTTCATACATAACTGCCACTATTTTTGTGATAAGCATAAAATTCCATCAGTGAAGGACCCGCACCTTCTCTATTCTGTGATTGCTGACAATATAGCAGATTGCTTTCCCCGTCAAATCAACTAAAAGTTATTTCCCAATTCTGAATTTTATTTGATCAGCATGAATCCCTAAATTAGATATTTTATAGATTATAGTTTGGGTATTCTATCGACTTAAAATAAATATGTGTCTGAAATGTCGGAGTCCCCAATAGACCAAACGTTAACCAAACTACATGAACAACTCCCCTGTCCCTCATCAGTCCTGGGGTGACTTAAACTTCTTCGATTTAAATATTTTAAAATTGGATGTTCAGATTTTGATATATTGGCTCATCCATTTATTATTTAAGTTTGCATATTTGAGCTCTTTTTCATACATACATTTATATATTGCGTTACAGGAGAAAACATATCATGTACATTGTACGTTCCATTGCCAGAATTTGCATAGAGCAAGTCTTTTTATATTCCATTTAAAGACATGGATGTCATGGCATTAAGCAACCATCACTCACTCACTTACTCCATTTAAAGAGAAAAATGTTAAATACCTGTGAACTATAATAAATAGTTGTGCTTCCTATTTTTGGTCATGTGAATAGTTGTATACTTTCTTCCTTAAAGAATAAACGCCAATGGTATTTGGTCTAAATTTAACATATGTGTTGTGTTGTCATTAGCATTATTTGATCCCTGGAGTCATTTTACTCTCACTTCTAGTCCCTTTACCGATCTTTGACGTCCTATTGTGAAGGCGCATATAGACTTACATACACCATTTTTCGGTCTCCACATCCAAAATAAGGCGTCATTATTAGTAAAACAAAAATGACTTCTCTGTGATTTATACTTTTTAAGTTAAATAAATAAGTATTACTGTCCGAGTGTAGAAGTAATGATGCCATTTCATCTGTTTTACTCCATCTGTCCCTTTTATTTGATAAGCTAATGAGCTGTTGATAAGCCTGCTCCACTTGTTGAGGCAGAATTTGAGCGTTTCTCTGAGAATTGTGAATCGATTATGTGCTTTTCCGTCTCTTAATGATTCATATTTTAGCGGAACGGCTTATGTAGCTGTTCAACGATCGATATATATATATATATATATATATCACTAATTGTTCCACTTACATTAAATTAGCGATTAGCGATTAACAAATAATAGCGAAACGAGGTCCTGAGATACTGCACATAATGCTGCTATGATTCTACCAATCTCAGGTTACCTCCGAAGTTATGAAGTACCTCCGGATCCCCATAGGGCTCTACGTTACCATCGATACCGATATTAGCAGTTTGTATTATTTTATGAATTCATCATTAATTATCTGTTTATATTACACCTTGTGGAGTTAATCCAAGTTACTTGTTATATATTCTTCTTTTTATGTTGGAGGTTATGTTTATATAAGTTATTATATTTATTAAATTATTCCTGTTTCTATGTTACAACACTACTTTACTATTATGTTATTGGCGAGCCTTATACTTAGATGTACTCATTGCTCGTCGGATTGAGGAAGCGCACTATGGAGGAATATATTGTCATCGCTTAAAGATTGATATTAGCAAAAGCTATGGTCCCAAGGGTAATGTGAATGAGAACGCGGAAGAGTTGTAGATATAAAGTGGTTTATTAAACTGGTATGTGGATGGTACACAAATTCATAATCAATATCTGAGCTCTCCGAGCCCCAGCTGTTTGCTGATGCACAACTGCATTACGTAACAACGTAATTCGATGTAATTTGATTTCACAAATTCTTGAATATTCACCATAAACTACGTATAAATGATGTGATGTTTTCGGCCAATAAACGTCGGCTCTGTGAAACGAAAATTTAATTCAAATTATAAACACGAGCGTGAGTTGAATTATAATGTTTTGTGTTGAACCCCAATATTTACATCATATGTCCCCAAGTCTGGTGATCACATCTGCAAGAGCTGCTTTGACATCTACACGGACTACTCGACTATAATGCATTTTCTTTTTAAAAACAGCAACAAGTAAAGCTAAATAATGCCCATCAAACCGTCTACCTTACAAAAATATAGAACATCGGAATGAATGTGCGACAGGAATATCGTGGAGAAAGTTTCATTCGAATGCCATTATTTCAGTTACTCGACGTTATTCTATGTGGAGATGGCACGTTTATTCGGTGCACATTGAAACAAAACATGTATTCATAACATATTCGACATTTACAACACCTTAAACCTCTGAGTAAATGCCTCCCTGATTTTGTCCGCGCCAAGGAAGTTACAAATAGTTTAAAGGGCATTCGGAAACCTTGGATTCACACTATGTGCGTTGCTAAACTATACCTTGTTAATCTTGAACCGTGTGAATTCACCCCCTGATATGCATGCATTGCGATTGAACGGTCCTCAAGTATTTATAAGTGCAATTTCGAACTGGGCCTCCTCAGCATCGAATCATTTTCCAACATGTAAAGTTGACTTCTAAATGGTACAAAGTTCTCTAATGACCCTGTCCTACCTATAAGTCGGACGGCTCGGTCATGATAATCTCTAAAAGAAACGGTAGAAACTGGATGACTGGGACTGAAGTCAGTCACTCCCTCTCCGCCCCCGTCACCCGCCCCATTTTGAATTTATTTTATCTTTTCGTTCCGTCAGTTTTTTTTACAAATTTAAAAACCGGATTTCTGGAACAGGAACATTAGTCCTGTGCAATTATGAGAATAGGGTCAGATCTAAGGCATTGCTCCCTTTTGGTATGCACCACGGAAAGATTTATTTAGAATATCACAAATGATTCCACAGCCATACTCTCCATTGCACACTCGTCCGTGCCCCTACGGATGCGGAAATAGCCTTCCTCGCCCCACTGGGGTCCCCAGCTGTTTTTCACTGTCCAGAACTTGACACCATTCTCCACTCCATATCCCACAATTGTGACAGCGTGGCTGGTCTGCTCAAAGGGGTTGAATCGGTCACCGAGACCTGTGTGCACATAGATGCCTCCTTTGTAGTGGAAGAAATCTTCGTATACCTCAAATCCCACCGCTATGGGTCCGTTCCCGGCCAGGCTGACTCTCATGTGCTCCTCGTTACAGCTAGTGGGATAATCACAATAGGAATATACATTTTGTATTACTATTTTCCAGTATATATCATGCATAAGTGGATCCCAGTGTATTTTATATACCGAATTTCCTTGTGATCATTTCCACTAATAAATCATACATTACGCCAGGCGCTAAAACAAGACACGGGGGTTATAAGACCCGGCGGTAATTTAAAGCTGCGTTCCCTAGTATTAATATTGGATGGTTCTTTCAAAATTACATTGAGATTAGTTCCCAAACTCACTATTATTGATCTCTTACTTAATGGAAATTCCAATAAATATCTAAATTCAGTGATTTAAGAACTGACCAGATCGTGGTCAAGTAAATGCCAAGCTATATTTGGTTTTGGAATTGCCAACAGGTGGCAGGGTGGTGTGGCCTGTAACCTGTAAATGGGTCAACAGGCTAGAGCCTGCTCCTGTATGCTCTGATCTTATTGGTTGAGGCAGGTCACTGTTATGTGGGGCTATGACTCTAGAGGGCAGGACAGTGCTTTACAAATGGTGAGAACTTTATTTACATCTTCTGGTGGTCACCAGTACGGAAATAGTCAAATATCTATTTTCAACATTAAGAAAGAGACCCAAACTCTTGTGACAAGGTTGGGTAGGGTATTTGAGATCTAAATAAGTGAAATTTGAGATTTGTATAGGAAATAGCTGGGAGTGCAGCTTTAAGGAAATACGGTATTTGTAAGTAAATTCATTTGTTTTATCAAAAATATTTTAATTGTGTCTATCTTCCTGAACTCCACCGTACACGTGGATACCTCTCAGTTGCAAAAACTACAGACAGTCTTCCCTATTAACATTATATTGATTTTAGCACCACTATCATATCTTGTCCATCTTGTTTTCTAGCCAAAAGGCATATGTTTTCTACGTATAACAAAAGACTGAGCAAAGAATTGTTCCATACTTTTCATACGATAAGAGGGCATGAATGCAGTGTATGTAATTGTTCCAATGGAACGGTGCCATAACTTTCTACTTCTAAATGATAAAGACATTCAAAGAGCTGCATTAGGGCATTCAACATTATTGCACGCTTACAACTCTGTCCAGCCTCTGTAGAACCCATACTTCAAAGAGTGCTAGCATTGCGGTTTCGGTTCTTTAGAGGCTGGACAGGGTATAGCTATGCTTGATGACTGACATAATCACAATGATCCATTAATATTTTTCAGTTCCAACGGCACCAGGAAAAAGACTGGATCCAGATCACAGCAAATAATAGGCCATGGATCTAAAGACCACTTGCTTGTAAAATTGGGGTGGACTCAGCGGCGATGCTTTCTATGCCACATTCGTCAGTGCCTCTGCGAATACGGAAGAATCCTTGCTCCCCCCACAAGCTTCCCCAACTATTCTTTACAATCCAATAGCCGACCCCAGAGGATTGGTCGTGGCCATACCCCACAATAAGAACCACATGGTTGGTAATTTCAAATGGATTCAGGCGGTGATTCAAATGGATTCGAGAATGAACATATATCCCAGATTTGTATTGTTGAAAGTCCGGATAGACTTCAAAACTGACAGCAAATGGTCCATTTTCCACCAGCGTAATGCGCATGAGTTTTTCATTGCAACTGTTAGAGAATGAAATACAGTAAACAGAGGTATCAGTGTATGATGGAGTTCATTTGTACTTTTTCAAACATAACCCAGTTATAAACGCCATCACACCACAGTATTCATTATTAAAAAATAAGTGATTATTGAAAGTAAAAGCACTAAAAGCAAGTGTGATTTTTACCATTATTTGTTATATACAAGATGATTGAAACTTGAATACGGAAAAGATAGGTGAAACGCAGTAAGTGTACAACAAAGAGCTAGTAAGTAAGTAAGTAAGCTAATAAGTGATAACTGATAATTTCTAATTTAATTTTAATCATAGTCTTTTAATCATTTAGTCTTAGGTTGAACTTTGTTTAGTAGAGTTAGGTCAAGATAGACACAGTGGTGGGCGGAAGACCATTGTTATATCACATCTATAGAAAGTGGTAAGTGGAAAGTTGGTAAAGGGGCTTTTTGAAATTTTAACAGAAATAATTGATAAATAATTCTATACAAGACTCACCCGCCATAGAAACCTCCAACATATCTGTATTTGGTGGAGTAGTGGCGGGAGCAGCTGTTCTTTTGGCACACGCCGTCTTCTCCTTTATATGGGTAGCAGTTCTCCTCAACAAGGCCAAAGTCTTCAGCATATTTCCCTCCAATCAAATAAGGAAAACCGCCTTCACAACCTGGCAAATACATTAAAACACATTTTATACAATAAATTTGAAATAACCAAATTGCAATAAGGATAAAAAATATATTCATATTTATTTAATATTTCATAATTTTTAGAGACTTACCGTAGGAAGTTGAATCAAAATTTAGATTTCATGAGCAACACATAGGGTTGTGGGAATAAATAGTATGGCTTAAGACAGTCTACAAAACAGATCTGTTTAGAAATAATTTCGACTTCACATGGCAAAGCACATTCATGGGATACATCTAAAATAACCTAATCACAATTAAATTGTAATAAGGATAGAACATATTACAATTTTAATATTATTATTAAGACAATTTACAAAACAGTTTTTAATATATTAATTTTACTGCCAGGGAGGTATTATATACAGAGGGAGTAGATTGCCGAAACGAACACTAAAATAGCTATACATATTCTAAAAGTAGCAAAAGTGTGCTAATGAGGCAATCAACAAACTAAATATAGTTGTAAAGCCTGCTTCTAGGTATACACTGTCTGTGTCATCCTTATTTTTTATTTGAAAATAAAGGCTTTCTCCTCTTTTCAGGTGGATTGAATAATCATACCGTCTCAGGATTTTACCAAGAGTATACATGCATATCAACAATTCAACCGTTAAATTGCAATAACGACTGTGGCATGAGAGTGATTGTAATGATCAAAATTGATTCACGACGTATGGATGGGAGAGTGTCAGTTCACATTTTTACTTTTATTTCAAATGATTTGTGGAAATAAGAGGGTGTTATGATGGGAACATCAACTAACCTTGGGAATATTGACTGCAATCGACAATCTCCTGTGGAGAGAAGATAGTCTGGAGAGTGTTGTTACTCCTAACTCTCAAACGTGCTTCATTCATGGCCATGGAAGCAAAGGAATAGCAACTGCCACATTGATCTAGAGACAGCAAAATCATTTATTTAAAAATTGCCAGGGATCATTAAATTACAAGTTCTTCCATAAATATAATCTGCTATTATTAATGAAATGGAAAATCAATGCCGTTTAGTGACTGATTGAAAGTAAAGAACTGTGTGATAAACGATGTGGTAGATAGACTAGTGGTCAGTGGAGTCCAGTGTGCAACATAATGAATTTGGAGACGAGAGACCGCCGGTCTCCGCCAAATTGTAACAGTGGAGACCGAAAAGATTTTACAGAGACCTAAACAAAGTCTGGGTCATAGACAGGGTTCCCGTGCTCCAGAGCACTTTGAATTTAATGACTTTTGATAACTGATTCACATAGTTTTTAATAACTTTTCACTGACAAAATAAAGTCATCAGCAGGCTGTAGAAATACACAATAGCTCTTCAGTTTAAGGGAATAATTCACAAAAGATTTCGCTTGTACTGCACTTCTTAGGTATGAAAATAGTTTGCATTTCATTCATTTATAGAAATTTGTAAAATGAATGTTATTGGAGTGCATTGTACTGTCGTTAAGGGCCTAAATCAGTTTTATAGTCAACATATCATTAAATGTTTTGATTTCATTCAATTATCGAAGAAGGTAATGCAATTAAATGCAAATTAAAAATTGTTTTGCAAAGATTTTCAGAATCGACAAGAAGATAAATAAACATTTTATCACTTGGATATTTCATTGGAGACCGTCGAGCCCTGAGAAATGTCAATCTCAGAGACCGACGAAAATTCAGTGGAAACCTGGGCGTCGGTCTCTGGGTTATGTTGCACACTGGTGTGTCTTAATAGCGGGATGGAGGTTGTTTCTCAACTAATAACAAGTTGATTACTGTTTGTTTTACTTCATTTAATTGACGGTATGTCCGTTTGTGGTAAACGGAAGGACTATCTATAATAACAACTCACCCTGATTCCTTACAGGCGAGACAAAGTTTTCACCATTCACATTCCTCCAGTCAAATGAATCTGGAAGGGAAGCAGCTTTGGCCCGGATTGCCTCGGAAGCTGGAGCTGGTTTTGGTCTCCTGAGAAGAAAACAGTCAAAATTAATAATATATGGACTGATCGATCCCCCGCGTAAAATAAATTGTCAAATAAAAAAAACAATCCATAGTTCATAAAATGAATGTAATTTGAAACAGAGGTATCAGAGTATGATAGAGTTCACTTGTACTTTTTCAAACATAACCCAGTTATAAACGCCACCACACCACAGCATTCATTATTCAAAAATAAGCGATTATTGAATGTAAAAGCACTAAAAGCAAGTGTGATTTTTACCATTATTTGCTATATACAAGATGATTGAAACTTGAATACGGAAAAGATAGGTGAAATGCAGTAAGTGAACAACACAAACAACATTACAAGGAGATAGTGATAAATACAGGATAACTAACGAGTTGGTTGAAGGATTGTGAATATTGCACGAGTTGCGCAGCCTTCAACCAACGAGTTAGTTATCTGATTTATTATATATGCTTTACATAAGATTAAAGAATGTATATTTTGTAGAAATATTATCAAATTACAACCTTATATGGTACTTGATCATGTAGTTTTGTGTATAGGCCTATAATTATGCATCACGCTGTTCTACCGGGCATCGCGGCGAGGGAGACCCAGTTGAGAAAAATACCGTAGCTTTTACGAGTCAATTTTAGATTCTTTGACAGCTTTAGATTTAAAAAAGAATAAAGTAATACTTTGATAAAGGGTAGACATTGATAAAGCTGAAAAGATTTTAGTTTATTAATTCATTTGAATGAGTTATTACACCTCGACCTGGGTTGAAAGTTACGACGATCTGCAGATCATGTTGTCATTTGGCCACTGCGGGAAAATCGCTCACATTTTCGAATCAATTCATAACCTTTTCACAGCTTTAAATGTTTTTAAAAACACAGTAATGCTTTAACCAAGGATATACTTGAATAAAGTTGAAAGTGTTCTAGTTTATTTTCTTCATTTTGTTTAAATATCACCGTTCTAGCCTACCTCCCGTTCTGTCTGCGTTAGGCCTACTGTGCGTTGACAACGGTGGCGTGATTCCCCTCAGGTGGGCCTACACGCTGTCATAGGCGCCTTCAGAGCGTGGAGTTGTATACGGCACAACTCAGAGCGTGGAGTTGTATACGGACACAACGTATACAACTCTACAATACGTTGTTTCAATGGCAACGCGTATATAATAATAAGTGATAACTGATAATTTCTAATTTTATTTTGAATCAATAGAGTGTGTGTTGTAAATGTATGAATGTAGAAGGACCATACAAGTATAAAGGTTAGTTGAGAGTCAAACAAACTTTACCCATATATCTTAGATTTCCTTCCGCCAGCACGCTTAATCATTGTCTCAATGGTCATAGTTTCATACTCCGGGTAAACACCAGCCGTCCACGACTTTTGAGCCTCATTGATCTTCTGTATGTAGACTGGGTCATTCTTGAATCTTTGCTGAGTAAGGCTGCCAATATATATAGAAGGAAATACATAGAGTGAGAGACTGAAATAATTGTATGGTATTAATATTAGATGAACCGTGATTATTTTCTAAGATAAGATAAGATAACATAAGAAAATCTTTTATTTGTCTTAGGAGTGATTAAATACATAAGAGAAAAGTGACAAAATAGGTTGACATGTCTATATGAAACTAGCTTGTTCCATTTCTACCGACAGTTACCTTAATTTTCTAAAAGATAATAGACTCCTGAATTATAAATGGGTACCAACCCCACGCTGGGTTTATTAACGCAAAAAAAGCTGAAATTTGTTCAAAGTGAATGCACTTTAGCATTTTGCACGAATTCTGAATGTCTCACGTGTATGAGTGAGTATCAGATTTAAGCACGTGATCATGTAGTTTAATAGCAGAGGAAAGTTGTCAAGAAACAAACCTGGAACGCTTCCTGTATGTGCTTATTTTGGGTTTCAGTATCTGGGCCTTACGCCCAACATAGCACGCCCAGTCGTGGCCAAGGACATCGTGAGACCATCCAGGCATGGTTTGGTCACAATAGCTAACCGTCTTTTTCCCGTGTCCTGCATACTTGGAGAATGCAAAATACTTCCTTCCGTGGATCACTACTTCAAAGCCCTTGAAAAATTGAAAGACAAGAAACAGTTGATCGTATTCTAGAATAGAAATATGGAATGAATCGAGTTGTTTTTAAAAATTGTACTGTTATGGATGTGTTGGGCAGAGAGACTGCACCTCTCTACCCGACGCCACATACATTATAAGAGGCCTAGTATAGTATAAACCTATTATAAATCTTATGTTGTCTCGATTCTTCCTCCGATTCTACAAACGCACACAACCAATCATAAGAACCCCAAGGCCTAATTGTGACAGTACTATGTCTGTCCTTGTTCATGTAGGATGAATGCATTAAAAACCTGTATACATATTATAAATTCCGTTACGGTCAGAGTAATCAATTCTCCGATTGATGATCTTACCTGGTTATAGATAAGTGTCCAGAAACCTTTGTTTCCGAATTCGTCTAGAGCGACATCAGGTTCTGTTAGCTTTATATGCACTTTTACATCAATTGGCCCTGGAATTAATAACAAGTAAACATAAAATAGCTACATACTATGATATCTATCGATATCAGTCGGGTATTCCTGCAATGAATCACCAAACACTGCGTCAGTAGCCAGTGGCATTGACCATTGTTGATGTTATAAAATATAGGAACATACTAGAAGGGGTCCTGATGCCTAAAATCAACAAACTGACATAGCCATTTCTTATGATCGACAAACAACATAGACCCTTTCTTAGAGCGACAAATCGACATGGGACATATGCTCATCCTTTAGTGCGACAAATTGACACAGGAGCCCCCCCCCCCCCCCCGCCCCATCAGGAGGGTGGAAGACCAGAAAAGTCTTTTTCTGAAGAATAGCTCCTATTTGCACGTCACCCTTAGCCTAGGTATGAATAACTAATATTTTGAATTGAATTATTGTATTTCTGACTAAAGATATATATTGATCATGCAGGCTTGCAGCTAGCCAGCATAATAACTAGCCTGATTCTGCCTCTGCATATAATCTCGAGGGATGCAGAGGCAGCCTAGGTTTGCTGACTAAACTAGAATTTAAATATACATGTACCGGTGTATAGTCATATACACGTTGTGACCTCCAGGAACTGACTGGATACTAGCCAGTGGTCGAGTGGTGCCTCCACCTGGTGGGGCTCTGTAGAGCCACTGACCTAATAAATCAGTTTCATACGTAGCTCTTGTCTTAGTAGCATCTTTATATGGTACCAGGAGTTAAAAGTACAAATATTGAGCATTCAAGAGAAAAATGGAGGGTATAAAACCACCAGAGGAACTCAACTTGCAAGCAGGTAACCTAGCTCAAGTTTGGAAGAAGTTCGAAGCCAGGCTCACCAGATACATGGGAGCAAACGCAATCCCAGTGGCGGCCCACGCCAGGAGGACGGACATCTTGCTCAATGTGGCGGGCCAGGAGGCTGAGGAGGTATACGACACCTTCGAATGGGCTGAAGAGTGGATAGAAGATGAAGATGGAGAAGCTCCGATTAACCACCCAGCAGAGGATCCTACACATTATCCGACAGTGTTACAAAAGTTCAGGGAGTACTGTAACCCAAAGAAAAGTCTGACGTACGAGGACAGCTGAATTAACTCAGCAAAGGATTAAAGAGCTGCACCCGACGGAAGAGGCTTCGGTGAGTTACATAAAGGACCGCCGCAGATCGGAGCGAGGCAACATGCGCCCCGGCACATCAGCAGCATCTGCCACAGGAGGCCACGAGGAAAAACATAAACAAAAGGAGAGTGAGGATCAATTCGACTGCGGTAGGTGTGGAAAGAGGCATGGAAAAAGGGAATGTCCCGCCTACCACGTCAAATGTCAGAAATGCAGGAGGAAAGGTCACTTCACAGAGAAATGTAGGACCAAAATCAATTTAGTGGCCACAAAAGAAGAATACAAATACGAGTCGGAGAGCTCCGAGGAGGAGTACGGATTTGTTGGGGCAGTAAAGGTGAGAAATGTGAAAATATCTCAGCACTGTAAATGGACACAACCCTTAGTAATTGGTAAACAAATAGTACCCGCGGGGTTAGACACAGGGGCAGGAGCAAATCTGATAAACCTGACTGATTTCAGAAGACTTGATAACAGACCAAAGTTACGCAGCACCAACATTAAACTGTCAGACTATAATGATAATGCAATCGAATCAGTGGGATCGTGCATAATCCCAGTAGAAGTGAGGGCAAGTAAATTTCATGTCAGGTTTGTGGTCGTAAAAAATGGTCCCACCCTATTGGGAGTAGACTCATGTGAAAAGCTAAATGTAGTGAAGAGGATACAAAATGTGAAAGTAATGCCTATCTATGACTAAGGAGGACATTAAGGTTACTAAATGCTTACTTCCAGAAGCTGAGCTGCCGCTAACGTCCGTACCCTTCACGTATAACATAAAGCTGAGAGAGGGAGCCACGCCCACCATCAAACCGGCGCGGAGAGTGCCAGTGGCCCTCAAGCAGGCTCTCAAAGAGGAGTTACAAAGAATGGAAACTTTAGGAGTGATTCATAGGCAAGAAGAACCAACTGAATGGGTCAACGAAATGGTGGTAGTTAGGAAACCAAGTGGAAAGTTACGGATCTGTTTAGATCCTCGTGACCTAAATAAGGAAATCCTCAGAGAACATCAGTTACTGCCGACAAGGGAAGAGATATTTGCGGACATTAAGAGTGCAACAGTGTTTTCAAAATTAGATTGTTCTCAGGCATTCTGGCAGGTTAAGTTATCAGACAGGAGCAAATCCTTAACCACTTTTAATACCCCCTATGGTCGCTTTGCATACGACCGCCTTCCCTACGGATTATGTTCAGCCCCGGAAATATTCCACAGGTATATGGAGATAATGTTTGAAGGTCTCCAAGGGGTGAAAGTCTACATGGATGATGTATTATGCTGGGGCAGGAATAAAGAGGAACACAACGAAAGGTTGGAAAGCATCAGACAGAGAGTGAAAAAGTACAACCTAGCTATGAACTGGGAGAAGTGTGAACTTGGAAGGAGTGAGATCACCTTCATTGGAGAGAAGCTAAACAGTGAAGGGGTTCAACCGGATCCCTCCAAAGTACAAGCAGTCATGGAAATGAGGACACCGGAAAATAAGACAGATGTCCAGAAAGTGCTAGGTATGGTGACTTATGTGGGGAGATTTGTTGAGAATCTATCAAGCCGAACGACCCACATGAGATCACTACTGTGCCACAAAACGGAGTGGAGATGGCAGCCAGAACATCAAAAAGAGTGGGAAGACATCAAGGGCGTGCTCTCAAAACAACCAGTGTTGGCGTACTACAATGAAAATCGACCAACAAAGGTATCAAGCGACGCATCCAAATCCGGTCTTGGATCAGTGTTGATGCAACAACATGGTAGCGACTGGAAACCAGTGGCATATGCTGCCAGGTCGCTTACCAAGGCAGAAGAGAGATATGCCCAGATCGAGAAAGAGACACTTGGACTGATGTACGGGTGTGAAAGATTCCACTCGTACATCATGGGGATCAAGGATCTCACTCTAGAAACGGATCACAAACCACTAATTCACCTCGTACACAAGCCTATGGGTGAGATGACACCCCGCATCCAACGAATGATGCTGCGCCTACAGAGGTACTCGTTCAACATAATATGGACACCAGGGAACCAGTTACACATGGCTGACACACTATCCAGGACCAACCAAGGGTGTCAGTCATCAGATAAGCAACAGCAAAGAACAGAGAAAATAATAGAAGCACAGGTGAGACTAGTAACAGAAGCAATGCCGGTCTCAACAACACAACTGGATAGGATAAGAGAAGCAACAGCAGTAGATCCCATAATGCAAGCCCTCATGGGGTGTGTAATGGGGGATTGGAGAAACGGAAAATGTCCCGCCTACGCACCGTTCAAAGAAGAGCTATCAATAGTCAATGGCCTAGTACTAAAAGGAGACCGCATCGTAATACCCACCGCGATGAGAGCGGAGATGTTAGACAGGCTACACCAGGGACACCTGGGAGCGGAAACAGAAAAGCGTATGGCAAGAGAGGTGGTGTACTGGCCAAACATGAACCAGGACATAGATCAGAAGGTACACTCCTGCTCAACATGCATTAAATACAGGCCAGCGCAAAGGAAGGAAAAACTGGTGGTGAACGAAGATTTCACGAATGCCGCTCCATGGGAAATGGTGGGTATGGACCTGTTTACGTGGCAGGGAAGCGAATACCTACTGGTGATTGACTATTACAGTAATTTCCCAGAAATAGTAAAACTAAAGAGCACTACATCAGAAGCCGTAATCGACCACATAAAGAGCATCTTTGCCAGACATGGCATACCTAGGATAGTGGTCAGTGACAACGGGCCGCAGTTTGCATGTATATCATTCAAAGAGTTTGGGAGAAATTATGGGTTTGAACACCGTACGTCAAGTCCACGCTACCCACAGGCCAATGGGAAGGCTGAGAAGGGCGTTAGCACAGTAAAAAATGTAATGAACAGATGCAAGGAAAATGGAGAAGATCCATACCTAGGCCTTCTGGCTCTGAGAATGGCCCCCAGGGAAGGCAAGCCCTCCCCAGCAGAGTCTTTAATGGGACGGAAACTGCTGGGGACAGTAGCCAAGTTACCAACAAAAGTGAAGAAAAGATCGGAACGACGGCCAAACCAAGAGTGTCGAGAAGGGGTAGAGAGTGAAAACCAATATGAGCATCCGCCCTTAACCACAGGAGAAACTGTGAGGTTGAGGCTCGGCGAGAAGTGCTGGGCCACCAAAGGAGTAGTGTTAAATAATGTAGCTCCTAGATCCTACGAGGTGTTGGCCGAGAATGGGCGTAAATACAGAAGGAACAGGAGGGACATCCTGAAACCACATTACAGAGAGGATGTGGAAGTGCTAGATGAAAATCTGGGACTAAACACAGCTCTAGACGACGTGAGAGAAGTGAACTGGGGGGATGAAGGAAGCATGGACATAGGTGACACCATAGACAGAGTGAATAAACAGATACACACAAAAAAGGAACCTGTGAACACTAGAGAGAACATGTGTAACCGCACCGTCACACCAGCTATCAGAAGAACATCAGGAAGAATAAGAAAGCCAGTTGAGAGACTCAATCTATTAGTGAAACAAATCCATAAGTGACTCATTCCTAATTGAAACATATTTCCAGTCTTGTCATTGTTATGTTATCTTACAGAGGGGCGTGACTGGATACTAGCCAGTGGTCGAGTGGTGCCTCCACCTGGCGGGGCTCTGTAGAGCCACTGACCTAATAAATCAGTTTCATACGTAGCTCTTGTCTTAGTAGCATCTTTATAGGAACTAACCCCTGATTTCAGACCTGGGAGAGCTGGTTTCCTTTATCTGTGTGCGACTATTAAAAACATATAATTTAAAATAATACAGATATGCCAAGTGTCCCGATATTTGTCCGGGACAGTCCCGGAAATCAGCCTGGGGTCCCGCGTCCCGCCTAAAGAAGCTTTGTCCCAGAAAAGGGTAATTTTGAGATTAGAATAAATATTTTATTTTTATCTATATTTCATTTTAATCTCGTTGTTTTGACATATCAACACATTATGTCTCCTCAACATTCTGATACTAGTGATAGGTCATTCACTGTGTATACTCGCCACTGCGTATACTCGCCACACTGGCAGATGAAAGGACTGTATCACTATAGTGTTTGGGTAAACCAATCCTCAGTGTGCTTAGTCGTAATAGATATTATATGAAAATTACAGTATACAACCCCTACCGTTCCTGTCTGTAACGAAACTACAGTGTCATAAGCCTTTGTGGTTAGTGAGCAATGTGGTATATGGCACCAAAGATATAGTAATTCATTACCCGGTAAGTATCTCATTGAGCATCTTTCGTGGCACCTAATTTATATTTAACAAAATAGGGGTGGCCGGGGGTCTGAGGGAGGTCATCCAAAGAATTTTTCTTGAAGTTTTCATGTTTACTAAACTTTTGTAGAATCATGCATTGCAGGGTTCTCGCGGCCAGACCAACATCAACACTACTAACATTTTAGACTAATTATAGCTCAATATTTTTACTGATAAAATGAAGTCGTTAGCAGGGCAAAAATCTCTTCAAGATACACAAGCACTCTTCATTTTAAAGGAATAATTCGCAAAGGTTCGCCTGTTAAAATAAAGATTTTAGTCGACCGAATATGTATGTCGCTGTTTATAAAAACAAAAGAAAGAAACGCTGGTAAAAATTAATACATTATCATTAATGGAAATTTTATTAGTTACTTGCAACAACTTTAACATGTTGGCAGTTGCCCGGTCAGTTGCACCCACAATTTCCCTTTATGGCTTATCTCTCTCTATAATATATATATAATATATGATTCAATGAACTCTTTTTGTTATTGTTTTGGGGTTTTTCCCTGTGTATGTGTGATTTGGAATCAAACGAAGAAGTTTATATTGTTATCTGGACAATATTTAACCCCCAAAAATGCTTAAAATGTACCAGAGAGCTAGGCAAACCCTCAGGCTTCTGGGGCCCTAGGCAGGCCCTAGACCCCATATCTGCTGATGGGTTGGGATAGTGTTGTGAACTCCAGGAACAAAAGCCCTGATTTTAGACCTGGGACTGGGTCTGGGAGAGCTGGTTTCCTTATCCTTGTGCGACTCTTACCTATTTTGGAGCAGTTGACGGTCCTCTCCTGTCCACCCTTTCCTATATAAAACGTCCAACTACCAAGGACATCATTATAGGTACAGTTAGCCGGAGTGTCAGCGTTAACACGAACAAAACAGTAGAAAATACAGACGGACAGGGCTAGCAGTCGACCACCGGTTGATGCCATTTTGTGCTTATTGTGAAGCGAAGCTTGTCATATGACAGTCATGTGACCACCCTCCTCCCGGAAGTAAACGTCACATGATCATATGACTAGTCTGTCTGTGTGTCCCTTGCACAAGAAAACAAGAGGAGGGACTTCATTTCGAGTTTTCCAAAATTGTGATACAAAATGATTGCGTTTTTCCATAGGATATTAGACTGGTTCAAGAGTCTCTTCTGGAAAGAAGAGATGGAACTAACATTAGTTGGACTACAGTATTCGGGCAAAACAACATTTGTGAATGTGATAGCGGTGAGTCTCTACCTCGGCCGACGCCGTATACCGTCGTCCGTGTTACCGTCACTCTGACTCACTCTCCATAAGTCACCGCCTCGGGGGCGGGTCGCACTTTTATTGATATCACTTTCATATTCTCTTTTTGTATATCATGTGATAGATTAAGTCGGTGCCTATTAAACGCAGGTTACCTCTCGCTATTTAGATTTTGTTTGGTTGCTGAATTTTTGTTCCCTTGGACGACGGCTTCGGTCGACCTGCTTGATCCAGGTTCGAGGGGATGGTTTACGGTTGCACTATAAGCCGCATTTTACACAAATGCCGCATTTTACCGAAAAACCCGCATTTTACACCGCATTTTACACTTTTTTGTGTATTCTATCAATTTGGGGTGGAGGCGGGGGTTGGGGGGGGGGGGGGGGGGCAGGGTGTGTGTGTGGGGAGGGGGGGCCGAGATAGTGGGGGGGGGGGCGAGAATTTTTTTTTCATTCTAGGCCTACACCTGGGCTATGTATTCTGTTTTCATTTTACACTTGGGGGTTAATGCTTTCCTTCGTTTATTCAATCAATCAGGGGGGTGGTTTAGCAATATTAATCACATGTACCTGTACTACAGTATCATGTACTTCCATTCATCAAAATGGCATTTTTTAGGCCCAAATATGTATTGAGACGAAATACATTTGATATTTAGGGGGCTGGGTACCCTGTCGCATCACATCAGATAATTTTATAAATTCATATCGCCCAAATTTAAAAAACTATGATATAAATTGCCACTGGGAACCTTGAGACATATTTGGGCAACTAAGACCACATTAAAAAAAATGATGTATTGGCTGACCCAGCATGAATACACACATATATTATATATTCACTGGTGTGTATTGACTGAGCCAGCATGTATACACATGTATATTCACTAGTGTGTATTGACTGACCCAGCATGAATACACATGTATATTCACAAGTGTGTATTGACTGACCCAGCATGAATACACACATATATTATATATTCACAAGTGTGTATTGGCTGACCCAGCATGTATACACATGTATATTCACTAGTGTGTATTGGCTGACCCAGCATGTATACACATGTATATTCACTAGTGTGTATTGGCTGACCCAGCATGTATACACATGTATATTCACTAGTGTGTATTGGCTGACCCAGCATGTATACACATGTATATTCACTGGTGTGTATTGACTGAGCCAGCATGAATACACATGTATATTCACTAGTGTGTATTGACTGACCCAGCATGAATACACATGTATATTCACAAGTGTGTATTGACTGACCCAGCATGAATACACACATATATTATATATTCACAAGTGTGTATTGGCTGACCCAGCATGTATACACATGTATATTCACTAGTGTGTATTGGCTGACCCAGCATGTATACACATGCATATTCACTGGTGTGTATTGACTGAGCCAGCATGAATACACATGTATATATATATTCACTAGTGTGTATTGACTGACCCAGCATGAATACACATATATATATTCACTAGTGTGTATTGACTGACCCAGCATGAATACACATAACCGGCTACCTCTATTAGGTAGATTAATAGGGGTATATATGGGTCCCATTTTTCATGACTGTGTCTGAGTGTCACACGATAAGAATTTTTTCCATGTCCCATGTCACTTTTTAAAACAGTTCAATGATGTCTCGTGTCACTTTTTAAGCAATACATTAATTAATATTAACGGTCGATACAATGTCGTGTGTCACCTGTTAAATAAATCACTGTGTCTCATGTCGATTTTTAATACATTTATGAATGTCTCGTGTCACATTTTATCAGCATTTTTTAAGCTGTGTGTGTCGCACGTTAAGGGGACCGTGTCGCCCATGATTTAGCAGCCGTGTCGCGTGTCAATCGTGTCGAATTTTACCCATATGTACCCATATTAATGAGTGTAACAATAGAATACACAACCCAAATACACAATATACAACCCGCCGACCCCCCCCCCCACCACCAGCCCCCCCCCCCTATATACTGTTTGCAATTGTGTATTGGCTGAGCCAGCATGAATACACATGTATATTCACTAAGTGTGTATTGGCTGACCCAGCATGAATACACATATATATATATATATATATATATATATATATATATATATATATATATATATATATATATATATTCACTAGTGTGTATTGACTCAGACTGACCCAGCATGAATACACATATCCGGCTACCCCTATCAGGTAGATTAATGAGTGTAATAATAGAATACACAACCCAAATACACAATACACAACCCCCCCCCCCCCCCCCCCCCGACCACAAACTTGTTGGAATACACAAACATATAGTAAACAAGCCAAGTGTATACATGTAAAATAAAAACATGAACCGCCCCCTCCCCCCCCCCCCCCCCAGCCCCCTCCCCCCCGACACTCCCCAACTTAGAATATGAAATAATATAAGATAGAATACACAAAAAACATACAATACACAAAAAAGTGTAAAATGCGGTGTAAAATGCGGGTTTTTCGGTAAAATGCGGCATTTGTGTAAAATGCGGCTTATAGTGCTACCCATGGTTTATGATCAATCAGATCTGTGACTGGATAATGATGCTGTCTATATTTGAAAAATTACCTCATCCGAAGTTGATGAAAACATTTAATACATATGGGACCAGTATACAGTGCTGTATATTTCACACCGATTAGATCCAAACTGAAACATTCCCAGTCATGTCTGTCTGACTCGTCTTTTGTGCATACATGTACACTACAATCTGTAATAGATCTACAAATGTAATTAAATATGATCCCTCCTGAAAATACCTCCCATCGCCCTTGTATTCAATATAATAAATCATTCTTCGATCTGAATAATGATCTTTGAGCTTGCTAAAACTAAAAGTACAATGCATTAGCCATTCGTTTTCTAGCTTTTTCTGTCTGAAGCTTTTTGTAAATGATTGAAAGTGTGCGCTGAATTTGAGTAAACTAGTAACAGCTGAGATGTTGTCCCGCATGTTCATTTTATGTAATGATTCCCAACCCCTCACAGTCACAGACACAGGTATTTCAAAGAATATAATCGTTAATACGCGTCTACAATGGTCGATCTCCATATATTAATAAACCGAAATGTTCATATATATTGAATTATGTACTGATACTCTCTTTATTTTGCAGTCGGGCCAGTTCAGTGAAGACATGATTCCAACAGTTGGGTTTAACATGAGAAAGATCACTAAGGGAAATGTAACAATCAAGGTTGGTTATCCATGTATATGATGTCAGCCTCAATATTTTATTGTTTATCGACCTATTGCTCATTTCAAATAATCTTTATTCAACATAAACATTGTACATGATTGTAGTACATATTATAAGTATTTGAAAGTAAAATAGTCTTAAAGTAAACTAAAGTTAATAGCACCTGTATGTTTCATGATCATCTTATGTTGATTTCAGTTATGGGACATAGGAGGACAACCTCGATTCCGCAGCATGTGGGAGCGATATTGTCGAGGAGTAAATGCTATTGTGTAAGTAAACCCTGGCCCTATTTTTTTTTACTCAATTCCTTCCTGGTCAAGCCAGTGTGAGAAACGTCCATAAGTTCGATGTTCGCACATTGGAGCGTCTAATACGTCGCTTTCTTACTTTGTTTGGAAAATTTAGCGGAGATAATTAATTAATACCTCCGTTTATATTAAATGAGGTTAGTGTGTTTCCTCTCAGCATGAATCACTGCCTTGGAAATCTTGAAACTTAATCAGTCTAAGCCTAAGTATTAAGGTGCACTGTGCATAATTATAACCAAGCAGTGCACCAGCAGCCCCTCAATGTCGGTCATTAATCCTTAATAGATGGTAGTACATGTATACTAACCCTGGATTTAGTGGAAGATCTGCCAGCTATCGGTGCTGAACTAAATAACATGCTAAAATATCAGACAACACTATCAGACCCAAGTCCAGGCTGTCTCGGTGTCTGGCTACTAAGTTCATTACTTAGTCTTACGTAACAGCCATAGGTCAGGGAGGTCACGAGTCACGCTTCAGTGCGCTTGGTCAATACATTCAGTCACGGTACCAGAATATAAGTTCAATAACTAGACAAAGACACATCAAAACCTGCATGAGTATTTACCGGGGAAAGTATTTTCATGCCAAACCGATTCATAATGACAAATTCCAAGTTCCGAGCCTTATTTGTATGTGAAGACAACAGTCTTGAATAACATCTAATAAATTATATCCTGTTGCCTAATCTACGTCTCCGATGAAATTATGTAATGTTCATCACTGTTCTTTTTTTTAAAAGATCTTTATTTATGCTTTTACATGCTTTGGTTGTCGGCCTATACATAACATGTATTAGGGAATCTTGTATTCTCTCTTAGGGGAATTACAACGAGAATTGGTAGTTGACTTCTGATTTAAAACCAGGTTAAAGTTACGTCTGTTCATTAGGTATAGTTGTAGTGCTGTCAGTTTGAATGTGATCGTTATGAACTTGCATTAACTCTTTGTCCCGGCCGTTGTCTTTTCTCACAAGTGTCAATAGGTGTCCCCTATCCTTGCCATCTAATGAATGTACCAGGTGTTGCACTCTCTTAATGAATTAGCCTTTGGACTTTCGACCATACAGCTTACCGCCTCAGAAAGAACTTCCTTCTATTTAGAGCAGTTTCATCTCTTTGAACTTTGAAAATGCAAATTATACTTTATTCCTGGTAAATAGATAGACCTTTAGATAGCCGATAAGAGTCTCCAGCGCTCGCCTATGCTCAGATCTTGGACACAAATATATGTCGGTGATCACGTAACCAACACATAATTTATGTCTGTTAGGATGAAGTTTAACCCTACGAAAAATACGTACATGTACTACCAGTTCTTTTTGCTGACCATTCTACTAGTTTTCCACTTAAGTAGTTATTTGTTGATAAGCCTACAGGACAAACTAAAGAAGGGATTGCTGGCCATTTCCTAAAACATGCTCGTTTATTGAAACATTCACGTTGCTCCTACTAGTTCATCGCTCTCTAATAGGGCAAAGACATCTGGCTAGGTTTGTGTACAAATGTAAGACCCATTGTTTGCTTCCTTAATCCACGCTTTGTATACTCTATACTCTAATATTATAAGACATAATCATTATGGGGAACAAAACTCCCCAACACACATGGGACTAATTATGTAATAATGCTCTAGTTTCTTCCCAGCAGGGTTAGTGGTGCACCTTACATGAAACTTGTATACTATACAATAGTCAGTACATTGCTAACCCCTTTTTCGCATTGTATTCAAAGATTTACCAGCTTCCCATATATATATAGGAAAATATTGCATTTATTTCGTTATCTGTTGGTCTCTGCACGAGTAACATGTTTTTTGTTCTGCCTTCCCTCAAAACTAAGATTATTATTATCTATGGTGTATTTTATTATCGCTACACAGCTAGATTTTCATTTATGAAGCTGGCTTTAAGAGTTTTCTCTCAGTACTCTAAGACTGGACTTCGATCTAGGTATAGGGAAAAAATGTTCCGAGTGGTTCATGCCTGACCAATTCGTCTCATACTTTATGTAGATTTTTCTACGACTCTGTTAATAACATGAACACCAGTATTGTTATCGATTGATTGTGTTTGGGTTTGAGGCTGATAGGATATCTGGGGTCAGCCAAATCAAGTGCCCAGATACCCGAGCCTACCATGCACGTTGCCCGGGTTACAAACACATTCGAAAGATAGAGTGGTTCCCTGATATGGGCAAGTAGGTATAGTGACCCACTGTTGGGAGGGGCAGGCGGGGGGTGGTGGCGCATTATGGGTTGGCGCCCCGCTGTGGGCAGGTGTGCTATTTCTCCTAAACCCAGTGCTGACAGGCTTATTAAAGGCCGACTGCTTGGATGGCTTCAGTGACCATGTACATTAAAGATCCATTGCTGATTTAATGTTCGAAAAATGTACTAGTAGGGTATAGGAACTGTTAGTGTGTTTCCTCTCGATAATAGATAGTAGTATACTGCAACAGGAAAAGTTGACTAGCTCTTGTAGGTGATTTAAACAACCTGGTTATACATAATATAAAACAAATAATAGTCGATATCCGGAGTAATTTACTTAGAGTAAGAACCTAATGGTTGTTGCTACATATTTTCTAATAAATTCCAGAACTCTTTGTTGGGGCTTTTACAATTTGTATAATTCGATATTCATATTTATGGTCTCTCAAGGGTTCTCAATACACGTAGCAGACAGGCAGGTGGCATGCCGTTCTGTGGAGGCGATCATGTCTGTTTCTCCATCTCTCACGGTTTCTGAATTGTGGTGGTTGGCTTCTCTTCTGCTGACCACTGCGGTCACCAATGTAAACTCGATCTTAAAGTCCTTTTCTGTTTGCATCCGAGACTCCTCTTGCCCTCTTTTCTCTTGTTACAATATGTTCCAGGGTGCCGTTCCATGTTAATTTCTTTTGCCGTTTCTTTATTTCATTTTTTTCTTTGCTGGTTCTAATACTTTGTCGGTGGTGATTTTATCCAAGTAAGAAATACGCGGTATTCTTAGGAATCATATTTCATCAACATTGGTTCTGTTTTTCATGGTTTTTTTTCTGATGGTCCATGAGCTACAGCCGCACACCATTATTTCTTTTATTTTTATGTAGTGTTCTTTATGGAATGTTTATTGATATATAGTAATTCGACATTCGCATTATAAGTACTAGGGAAGTGAGATGATCTAGTCCTGGTAAAAGTGTTAACCAAAATACGCACATGCACATTATTATTTAGGCCTTCACAATCATAAATAACCGTACATTGGGTATGCTGCCAATAATGAATGTTTCCCCTTCTTTCTATATTTGCAGTTACATGGTTGATGCTGCGGACCAGGAAAAGATCGAAGCCTCCCGTAACGAGCTACACAACTTGTTGGACAAGCCACAACTACAAGGAATCCCGATTTTAGTGTTAGGAAACAAGCGAGATCTCCCCGGTGCGCTGGATGAGAAGGAGCTTATTGAGAGAATGTAAGCAGCTGCTCATCTCATTTAAATTTCATCTTCAAGCTTTTTTGTTCTGAAAATGTTATTATCCTGGAGGAAAAACAGAAACAAGCTGTTCAAGCAGGGATTGTGGCTATACGCATGTAAAAGAACCATTGGCAATGGTCAAGGAGAGTAGGGTATCGCACGCCGTTAGCGTGTTTTCTCTCCCGCTCCGCCCCTGATATGGCCAAATATTCATAGCTTAATAGGGTGTGAAGCAACCACTCTTCCATTTTTGTTCACCCCGTTCCCGGCAACTGTTGTTTTTGCTAGGTGAAATGGGATTCATTAGTAGAAAGTGGAAGGAGATGAGTTGTAGGTTAAATGGTTTGTTACCAGCTACATATACTTAGTCCCCCCAAAATCAGTTATTATATGCGCATTTCATGAGAGGTGCAATAACTGGGGTGCTATAAAAATATTCATATAGTACGCATACTATATGAACTACTTAATCACTAAGTCGGCTACTTTTTTCAGATTTTACACATCAAGTTTCATTCCCATATGATAAATATAGAATGGAACTCGCCTGCAATAATCGAAAATTTATTGGACTTGATTCGTCTGTATAAGTGCTCTGCCTACGGCATCGTGCTTATGCGGACGAATCCGGTCAAATAAATTTCCGATTATTGCCGGCTTGTTCCATTCTCTCTCTATATTGATTGATTGATTGAAAACTTTTATTGCTAACAAGTAGCCTTGTATGAGAGGGGGGTGTTCCGGCCCCTTTGCTTTAGTACATTTTGTTGCTAGTGAAGTAACAATACCAACTCAGTCGTAGACTGTCGTTGGGTCTTCACAGAATTCCACTTTTTTGTTTTCAATTTCCATATTAGAGAAACAATGTGCCTTGGTGTGGCAGTAAGTTCTTCGTCAGTTACTCAACGATAGAGCTTGACTATACAGCGTTTATACATAAGAGGTGTAACAATTTATCTTATATTATAATTGCTTGGTACTGATCTATTACAGTGTAACTTAGATGAAGTATTGATCTTGCCAAATATATGTAGACATGGCTCTAAATTTAAATGACTTAGGATCTAGGGTTCGGTGGGCCACTTTGCCCTTTCTCATAAGGTCATTTTTTGTGCTACCCTGGTGAATCTGATAATACAGATTACGGACGCTATTTGTGGTTCTCTTGACTCAGCTGGCAAGTGACTGAATACATGTTTTTAAGTATATGTCAGAACTTAGTCTTAAATATGTCAGTGAACTGCCAACTGGTTGATACTCTGGGGTGGTCGGTCCATGACTTTATTCGACATGTGCGATGTTTCGGACCCTTTTTCAGGGACACCTAAATTTTAAGTTTAACGTTTAGGAAACATTTATAAGTAAGAATTATACTTTTCCAGGTGTACACTAATGTATTTGTATCTGTCCGCTTGACATACACCCCTCAAAAAATGTTAATAAATATGAGTTGCAAGTGTTGGGTCAGTTCCAAACTCTAGCAGCGCCTTCACATTAATGGCAGTCCTGCTGTTTGAGGGATCACACGTCATTATAGCTTATCAGGGAGAACAAGTCTTGCCCTAGATCTACCAGTATGGTGCCATTGGTCATGGGGTGTGAAGAGCCTTGCAATGTGTAATTTGCATCATTCCCTAAGATTTAGTTCAAAATGTTCTGCTCTTCATTATACATTATACTTAAAAAGAAATATACTGGAGGCAAAACTAACTCACATTTCATGAATCGAGATTGTTTATATGGTAGGACCCATACTTGTTGTTTTGATATCAATGCAGCCCAAATCGCACCATAAATAGCGGACCGTGACCTTTGTTTTCTTACTCATGTTGAAACTGTTGCACTCATTACATGTAGTTTGAAATGCCTGAGGGGCGACGTTGCATAAAATTGAGCAATCTTGTTTTTATTTTGGTCTATATAAGAAACGACGTCTGTGACGAATATATAGAGGGAATGAAACGAAAAGCCAGTAATTGAATATTTATTGGAGGAGGTTGCTCAGCAATCGAGTCCAATAGATATTCAGTTACTAGTACAGAGAGTTCCATTCACTATTTATCATATGACACTAGCATACAAGAATATTGAAATATAAACCTTTGTTTGCGGTTTTAAATCGTCATAAAGTATCTAAAAGCTAATAAAAAAACAAATTCGAATTCTTATCGCATCCCCTTTATCTCACGCATATGATAAAAACATTGTAAACATTGCCTACCCTACATGTATTTTATGTCCGATTTTATAAGATGCCCTTTTTATTTATGACGGAAGTAAACATATCAAATATGATAGCAATATATGTTGTATTATAGTACTTACTCGTACTATTATAAATATATTTCCAGTTGTCATGATCAAGATATTTACATTAACCCCCAAAAAATAATATATATTTCTCTGGGTTTCTTGGAAGAACTGTGAGGGCACAGAAAGAATACTATCCATTTTCCTGTCTAATGAAATTGTCTATTGAGGAAATAAAAGCATTTATATATATATATATTTACAGTAATAAAACAATAATGCAATGTACGGTATATTTTCAGGAACCTTTCGGCTATTCAAGATAGAGAAATCTGCTGCTATTCCATATCGTGTAAAGAAAAAGACAATATTGGTAAGTATTGCCACTTCTATTTATATAGCTATATTTAGCAAAATATCCCTTTAATCGTGAAGTTTATTATAATTTTAGATCTATTCTGCGAGTGTCACTGGAACCAGATACTATTACAAATTCGAGATATCTGTAGATATTTAATGGTTCTTACATATTGTATCAAATAAATCATTCAAATTGCTCTTGTACCATATGGTGCATCTGCACACACCTTAAAAGGTGTCTGCTGCTTAGGTAAAGATTAAAAATAAAGCTATAAAAAGAAATAAAAACTATCAAATAAATAAATGTGTTATACCGTATGGTTACTTAAGGGGCCATACCTGTAATTTTCATTTTTAATACATGTTACCTGCATGCTGGTACAAGTGAATGATTTCAATTTAATCAGATGAGAATACACATTGTAGATTTTGAAAAGGTTCGGAGACCTCTTGCTTCTCTTTTCTTGCGACTCTCATAAATTGTATTCAATCTTATAATCATTCTTTTTTTTTTTAAAGTTAATTCATTAAAGGCCAATAATTATGCACATACCAATAACCTGTCATTAACTATTGCAACACTGGAGGCGCATTGCCTTTATAGCAATCTACGCAATAAATACAAGGACTTGCCTTCCTTTTTTTCAGATATTACATTACAGTGGCTGATACAGCATTCGAAGTCTGGCCGCTGAGCTTGCGACTCCATGGCTAGAGCATTACAAGCATCCACCAGACATGCGATCCTGATCATATTGAGTGAAGTCTCTTTTTTTTTAAATCCACCCCTCTTCTTTTTTATGTAATATGAAATATTTCTAATCATACTTTCGAAGAGTCTCCAACCTTAAAGAAAGTTACATTAACTCGTATAATACCTGTACTTCACTCTTATTATGATCACACCATAGTAAGGCACTCCATCTAATACGTTCTCTGTATCAGTATGTTATTAGTGATTTCCCTTCTACCCAGTAGTAATGTCCTTTAAAACGAAGGAAGCATGTAGTGCCGAATTGTGGTTTGGTAAAATTAATTAAACTCTCTAATTAATGTCTTCTGATGATAGTCTTTGAAATTATGGTGAACTAATGCTTGTAATACAAGTTGTATTGTACGTTTGGGTAGGGAAGACAAGCCATCTTGCTGTTGCAAGAATTTGCCTTCATTGCACAGGCAGATTCTCTCATCGAGAGGAAAAACAAACTGTACTAACGTTTGAGCCGGTTATTTAAGAGAGAATTTCCTTGTATATGACGATGATAAAACGTGTAAGAATTCTAGCTAGAATATGGAACGCTGGAAAGATTAATATTTTTCATGATAGCATTTAAAGGACAGATTGTATGTATATGTAGTCTGTATAGATAGAGTCGTGTTAGTGATGTCGGCATTCCCTGCCTCAGGGTTTGCGACCGTTTGTATATGATTACATAAGCTGTGAGGTAGAACACATGTATGCATTAATCATACATGTATATGGTTTGAAAGTTGCCTATGAAACAAATAAGAAAGGTTTAAAACCAAACCTGAAAAATGTTGATAGCAGTTACCCGTCAACATGTATATGAGAGTGAACCACTTTATTTATTTCACATCAGTTCAATATGATCACCGTATTGTATCCTATACATCTGTCTATATATCTATATATATATAAGGCTTAATAATAACAAAGAAATTTGGTGTGATGCGAGATTTGGGGCTCCTGTGAAAGCTTCATGTTTACCTTTGAATCGGCATTCAATTAACATAATGGAGATTGAGTCACTAACATAATACGCTCCCGAGTTCTGTAATATAACTTAAAATGACTGGCAAAGTATATATAGATTACGATTTGTTATGTATATATAATTATCAGTGTACTCTCATCAGTTGCTGTTTGACAGTTCGATCGACCCCGCGGCTCTACTTGTAATTTTTTGTTTTTTAAATTTGAGGATATGAACTTGGTCAAGCTTTAATGAAAGCCAAGGTCAAAGACCAATAAAACGCGGGCCCTGCTTACGGTCCTCAGTGTTATATTGGCCGGG
Source organism: Sthenelais limicola (assembly GCA_942159475.1). Taxonomy (NCBI): domain Eukaryota; kingdom Metazoa; phylum Annelida; class Polychaeta; order Phyllodocida; family Sigalionidae; genus Sthenelais; species Sthenelais limicola. Next base: position 97,826,977 of record OW804099.1, on the reverse strand, counting down.
AAACTTAGTAAAGGAAAAAAGGCTCTGTCCTCACTGAATGCAGAACATTCTGGTCATGACTGAAGTGAGAGTCTCAGAGATATATATTTTACATTCCATATTTCAGGTTTTATTACAGGGAGGTAGATAAGAGGGAGTGGTATCAGGCCATTTGCTCAATGTTATAAGGTTGGCCTCGCTCCATGAATGCTAAGGTCTACTGCGAATAATAGCAATAACCTATTTGGTTGATTTTTTCTTTCATTCAAAAAGTTTTGTTCTGCTTTATCACATGTAATATGCCTTTGGGTATAAATTTGTAATCACTACACCACATGTTGCGAGGCCGAGGCTTATAGCTTTGTCTTCTCCCTGGACACGAACATCCCTGGTTTTGTTCAACATCCTTTATTCTTGTCTGCTTGTAGAGTGTGTGGGTGAGAATTATTACTTTAAACATGGTTCTATCAACACATAGGGACTAATCAATATATATTCAAATATTCCCAATGAATGATAAACTAAGAAAGACAGCATTTGCTTAGCTGGGGTATGTTTTAGGAATACTAGATCTTGAAAACAGGGCTAAGTGCAATTAGCAGATGTGGCTAGACAACCAATGGTAACAAAATAACCAAGAAAACAAAGATATTGTGTCTCATTAGAAGGTTCAAAAATACTCTCTAAAAAGTCAGTCGAAAATGTTGAGAAAAAAAAAGATGAAATTACTAGAAAAAAATCACTTAATGTTGTTGCTGTAAGATGCGAGTTCAGTTCAGAAATACTTGTCCTGTCGACTCATATAATATATGATTCCTCTTGTTGACATGAATAGATGCTGGTTGATCTTGCGTTTGAAGCTCTTGTATTTTACCATTCATGCCTATGATTCCCATTTATCGATGTTGTCTTTAAAAGTGTTCATGGATTCATTGCTGTTTAATAAGACACTTGATGAACCTACAACAACCGTCAAATATATATGAAGTGAAGAACAAAGTAATGATTAGTGTAATGGTGTTCGATTTTCGATTGCAATACATACATCAGATTCGTGTCTCTTCCGTGTAATTATATCCGAGGTATCCCTGGGTGATGCTTAGCGCATCTGTAGTAGTCGATTCAACTGCACAAAAAGGACCAACTGAAAATGCTCAGGGCACCATTGTGAATTCCTCCAAATACCAAGACCATTAAAAGCCAACCGATGCTTTTTACAGACATTTGGGAAAAGGTATAATTAGACCGACAAAGCACTTTTTGACTGTTGCCAAAGGGGAACTCAAAACAAGTTAGGCGAGTTTTTTTTTCATAAATGATCAATAGTTCTTAAGTTGAACTGTTTGCAACATGTTCCCTTGCAACAGATATAAATGGAATTCCTGTTTTATTATGATTAAATGCTTGCATGATTGCCCTTGTAATAAATGATAACATTGCATCTATGTGGAAGCTTCTGGTAATATGACGGCGAATTTTCAAGCATGTACATAGGGTTCTCGGCAGAAAATTGTTGTATAAAGTGAGGATCTAGGAAATGTAGCCAGCCTTGAATAAATTTTGTCTTTAACCAAAGATTCTGGTATTCGTTTTGTGTGTTCATTCTATTTTCATGTGGGCGAAATTATTTGACTGTTTTACTGGGCTCTTTAGTTCAGCTCCTTTTCATGTGGGCGAAATTATTTGACTGTTTTCCTGGGCTCTTTAGTACAGCTCCTAAATCTGGTCTTCCACTAATTCCTGGGTTTGGATACCACCATATATTGCTGAGAGGAAATACGCTATGGGTACCTACTATACCCTACTCTTCGAATATTACCAATATTTTTAATGTGCATAAAGGCACAGACACACCTAGTAATGATGATCCAGTCAGCTGGCACTGGGGTGGGGGATGCGGTCCTTGAAATACCGGAATTAATTAAGTTGACGTTTCCAGTAAAAAAAAGTTTAAGAATTAAACTAAATTGATATGTGAGGTAAACGTAACTACATTTTCGGACATAAAATTAAAATATTTCAAGCTCTTTGGAATCGGAAATGTATCGAGGGATTTACGCCCATCGCTCACTAACTCAAATGAGGCATATATATATTGGATTTTAATTCAGGAAGTAACTAGGTTTGATCTGATTAATCAGGTTCATTTGCTCACATTAGTAGCCGTCGGACCATTAAATCTCAACAAGAGGTTGTCATTCACCTCGGTCCTTGGTCCTGTTCTCTACTTCACCCCACGCCATTTCCATCTCTCTCAGCTCCCTCTTTGCTATTCTTCTCCTAGTGGATTTTGGTTCCACATGGTCTTTTGCCCTGTGGCATCCAGTTAGCAAACCCGCACGTCCCGAGATTAGTATGGGTACAACACGCAGAGGCAGACTGACTGACTCACTATACATGTGGCCACCTCACATGATTAGACATATTTAGATGTACAGTGGAACCTCGCATAAAGAACACCCCTCTATTAAGACCAGTCTCTCAGTTCCAAATTGTTTCCTCTAACCCCCCCTACACACACACACACACTGCATCAACGCATATAGCGTCAACTACTGTTCCATCTATGGACGGAGAGAATGGCAATGCTGAGTACATAAACGAGAATGTAACATAAATGGCAATCATAAGGACTAAAACACGCCCCATTCGATTAATATTTTTGACAAAAAATATTCATAAAAGGGGGCGTGGCGGTTTATGCTATCATTTTCCCGATTCGATTGTGCCTCGAATAATATTCGACATATTATGTCACTCCTACCCCACTTCAGCTTTCGGGAGACTTTATTATTCTCTCTTTAGACCATGAGTTCTATGGAATGGAGAATACGAGTAAAGTTAATTCACATGCCTATATGCACTGGGAGTAGCCCTTGAGACAGGAGGGAATTCCCTCTTCTCGGGGAAGCCCTCTTGAGGTCACGTGATTAACTGCGCCGACATCACATGATCAGCGTGTTTGTGAGCAAAAACAACATGGCGGACGAAGAGAGAACGCCTCTTCTCTCCAACCAAGGAGATCAAACTACTCCGACACTACCGCCTCCGGCTTATTCCCCATTCCCATCCGGTAGTGGCTCAGGTAAGATGTTTTTCTTTACGTTTGTAAAATTTCTGGGGTTTACCTTCTTTTTTAAGTTCGCTTTGACCCGTGATTGTCTGAAGTCTGGTAACAACAACAGAGGCAGATGAACTGAGTAGGTGGCTCGCCAGGGCTTATCACGAAGCCTTGAAACCCAATTGGTTTACCGTATGCCTACTGAAACTTTCCTTGTTGTTCAAGGATGTATACGAAAGACTAACCTGTCTCGTTACTGGAAAATACATACATTATTTAACCATTTATTCTCCTAAGAATGTATGCTGTTGACCAGACTTAGTTATGAAATCATCACAAATGATTATCATGACATGTGACATTTGATTTCCTTCCTTGGTCGGTGATGGAGAAGTTCCGATGTTGTTGCACTCTTTTTTAGACTTAGTTTTACGTATGTAGTATTTGATACCAGACAGTTCACTTGTCTTTGACTCGACCTAAAAGCTGAAACGTTACTGTCACTCATGGGCCCAATAAAGGGAACTACTGCTGGAGCTTCCTGAAAGTTAAACATCTCGAATGACGAATCTTTTTAACTCAGCTGTGCCTGTGGCTGACCTAGAATAACCGGTCTGCTGATCATTGACTTGCTCTTGGAGTTTCTTCCATATTAGTATCTGTGATGATGATTACGAAATAAAGTTTATGTTGGATTGGAACTGGTGAAGTTCTGTTTGTTTCTGTATTTCCCAATACAGTTTCAGACGTAGGCCATCAAATGACCTACAGATGTAATGTATTCATCGACTTTGACTCTCATATTCTTAAGTTAAGACTTAACCTGTAGGTCTATGGATATGCTTGCTCAAGTCCTGTTTAAAGATACATTTGGTTGATCGTTTTTTAAAATTGAGCTCTGCAATCTTTATTACTGTTTCTTAGTCGGTACACCCTTCTCATTTCAATATAATAAAAGACGGTATACATATTTCCAGTGAAGCGAACTCAGATGAGCAATGCCAATAATACCATGATACAGCCTATACCCGGTACCGGTATATGAAATAGGGACCGTTTAGCAAGATATAGGTTAACCTTCTTCAGCAAATTTGATCCCCATAAGATGTTGAAATGCGCAACTCTTGGTTCTGGTTAGAACTGTCTAATTACTTAAAGCAAAATCAACACCAACTTACTATGCCCTGAGCATTTGGGGTGTTATGAGTTCTGTCCAAGTCCTTGTGTATTCTAGAGAGATAGATTCAATAGTACTGACACACTTGTTATGAATACATGTTGTATTTATAAGTGCTCCTTGCAAGGCCTATAAATGAAACACGTACTGCGGTATTCATTTGCATCTCTGCAGTTCTTGTACCATTGCCAAATAGCCCCATGTGTGTCAAGACTAAATAAGATTAGCTGGGAAAGTTTGTGGTTTCATTACTTCCATGTTATTGAGCGATGAATATTTTAAAGTTTTTCTCCCTTTAAATAGAAACACAAGTATACATCTGTTTATTACTACTGGTTCGTCATGATTCACCAGGTTCGGTGTCATCATTTCCTCATGATACTACCTTATCAAGGCTCGGGTTCTGTTTTATCTATGATAGCTGGATTTTACATTCTCACTGTTTCAGAGATAAAAGAAATCCGTCCAGCAGTGCTAGCATAAATACAGGTGTTACCTTTAGAGTTTTAAGCATAGACAACAACTGCTGAGAGGGGACTATAGTAGTGGTATTACTTCCTCGTCTTTGTGTCGTTATCTTTTCACCCAACTGCCATTATACGTTGTAATGGCTTTCACAGCAAACCTGTCTCCTCTATGTTATACTCCGATTCATTTTCAATGATGTTATTTTTTTCCCCGGGAATGTTTTTCTTGTTCAGATTTGTATTTGATTCTACCATCCAATCATTCAGATTTTGCCCTCTGCTCCACTCAACTAAATAATCAACTTCCAATGGTTTTAGTTTCGTTCTACTTCTTATTGTATACATACGGTACGATTAGATAAGGAAGTCATTGTATTTATTCTATATAGGCTGCTTAGTTGAAGTTTGTTCAGCCTACGACCTATAGCGTCCATAGCTGCATGGTATTCCACTAACTCCAGCAGGTGTAGTATACATCATCTACGGTTGATAGGAAAGACACTAATGGGTGCTATAACCAATTTTTTTCGAGCAAAGGCAATATACATCTTTCAAGAACGTGCATAGTTTGCTTTGGAGTTAGATAGAAGTTGGGGTCTGTACCTGTCAGTTCCAATCATGCAATTTTATATAATAAAAAAAAAATTCACCGAAACATTAATATACCAATAATGACCGATATAAACCTAGTATATATTATTAAAGTCTTCATACATCTGCATCAATATTTTAACATTAATTGGCGTGGAATTTCCTCAATACACAGAACTTCCTGATCAATTATATGGTTGATTTCATTCAGCGGATGGCATGTGACATTAATCATTAATATTTAATCCGTATTGATTTTTCCCCAGATATTGGCAATGGACCAACAGTGGTCACAGTGCCCGTCATTGGGGCGGATGAATTACCCCCTCCCTACACGCCTTCCCCCACCGGAGGCATCCCGATGATAAACTGCAAGGTGTGTCAGTCTATGATCAACATTGAGGGCAAGACACACCAACATGTCGTCAAGTGTAACGTATGCAATGAAGCTACAGTAAGTACAGTTTATAACGGTATCAATGCTTAGAGTATATTGCTATAATTAAAATTTTAAATGTGTTTATTTAGTCAGATAATTTTTCAGTTTTTGCAATCTCCTCAGACATAATCATGATTCATCATAACTGACAAAGGGACGGAGGGATGGCTTTCCTGCGTATTCCCGCGGTTCTTTTTGTATTCATTTCGCCGTTACTTATCAAAATGTACTCGAGTATGGCAGATTTGTTGATGAAATTAAATCTATTTTCATCTTGGTTGACGTTGACGTCTTTGTTTACATCATAACTCATGACTAAATTACTTACAAATAACTGCAGTAAATAAATGTATTCAATTATTTTTTTTAATTTTGCAACTCATTTATATGCGCTAATACTATTATCGTTGGAGAACTATATTCATTCCATATCAGCCTGAGGCCTGATACGGCCGTCGTATCGGCCTCAGGACTGAGTTGCGCTCTCAGTGTTAACTCAATGGGCCACCGTATTAACCACACTCAAAGGTGAAATAAAGCATCAATTCCAATACTCAAACCTAACTAAATGAAGAAGAAAAAATGATATGATAAAATAGAAACTTTATAATGCCTTCAATATGCTATAATATCCTGTATTGTAATCATATTTATCATCAAAATAAATCCACAATATTATCGAATTTAGCATGTCGATTAATGCCGGGGAATAATTTAGAGGGGACCGCCTTGGCTTTACAGACCACAACACTGTATTCCAACACAGAGATAACAGTGTCCGCAAGCTGTATTCCATAGTAAACAGTAATAGTTGTACAAGCATATTCCGCATCGTCCATGGTGTTATTGTACCTTTTGTCATATGGCGACGCGAACGATGATGCTGTGTTTGAAGTAGTGCTAACCGAGAAATGCCTTTTCATGAAACACAAAACATCGACCTATAAAGTGAAGTACATCCTTAGAAATGATTACTAATAATACCACAGCCTTTAGTGTTAAAACATCTTAGTTTAGACGAATTCCATTACTTCATTACAGATATTGTGTTGTGATTTGTGTCGGCGCATGAGGACATTCGAGTTATGTCACGAAAATGTGTGTTTATATATAAATGTAAATTTGTCACAGCCTGAATAAACATTTTTTAAACAAACATTTCTTATTTGCAGCCAATAAAAGCCGCTCCACCCGGCAAGAAATATGTGCGATGTCCATGCAACTGCCTTTTGATATGCAAAGCTTCATCACAAAGAATCGCTTGCCCCCGACCAAACTGGTAAGAAGCAGAAGAATCTCCTCTCATGTTTCTGTTACCTCTCTGGTTCATAACCCTCTGTCCATATATGAAACGATTTTGCTGTCACCTATTGTTGTTTAATATATGTCCATGCTATATGAAGGGTACAATAGAAATATTTTTATCGCACACGTACAATAAAAATTCGACTCTATTTTTCATTTAGATATTTTAGGAAAATTATGATAACAATTTTTTTCTTTGCTAAGGGCATATAATGAATAGTGAATGGAATCTGGAATCCCATCCAGTAAATATTCAGTTATTAGCAGAGAAGTTAGTCTATCAGTACCATTCATATATACGGTAATTCTAATGTGTATGGTTAAATCCAATGCCTTTGACAAGGCTATTCATCGGCCAGCAAGTGGCGGTGTATGGATGAGTGCACATGTGCGCTGATCAGCTCATTCATTCAGTGATTGGTGTTCACTCTAGGTCCAAACCTTCAGATCAGATAAGAATGGTATGTCAGCCTACCTCGCTAATCGGTCTCCTCGCCTAAGACTCGGCGTTTTAATGGGAATATAATGACATTGTGCGGTCTTAATGGAATTATAATGGCACTTTGCGGTTTGAGGCGAGAAGCTTTCCCTTCGTTTGAAGGGACTCTCCCATCTTTGGGCCTAGACTGGGCCTAGACTGTGTTGACTAACTCCAGCTCGCCCATGTCAGCCAGTTGGTGGTAGAGAGCAGGAGGGGCAGTAGGGACGCCCTTACTCCAGTTGCTACCTTTCATAGGGCTACCTCTAACCCTGACACCCCATTCTTATCGGCCTTCTACCCTCCAATAAAATTGGTTAAAAAAATGTAGTGAAGTTGGGGTATGTAGCGCTATCATCCCTTTAGGCACATTAGTGTAACTGGTATTCACCCACTGCCTAAGCTTCAGCCATTGTTTTTTTTTTTTTGTTTTTTTTTAATAAGCTTCAGCCATTGTTAAATACAATTAATACATCCTTTCCTGTCCAGGGGGGGGGGGGGCAAGGTTTCCTCTTGATTTAACTTGTCGCTTCAATCGTTATATTTTGTTATCAATGGCCTTTTTTCTCTTTGCAGCAAGCGTATCATCAACCTTGGCCCTGTTAACGTTTCTGTTACGATGCGCCCACCTGGAACAAGTCGAGTTACATGCGCTCACTGCAATGAAACATTCCTGGTATGCAGATCCTCTTTTACAACAATCTTTAGAATCATGATAATAAGACTCTTCAAAGTATTAGGGGCTTTGTGAATTTGAAGAGGAATATAAATGGTAATATATCACTAATCAATCTTTTTAATTTCCTTCCAATCAAAATATGAAAACGAGGGGAAGATTTAGTGAAATATATTTATTCCAAATTGTTATCGGAGAAATTGATCCATGATGTCACCCATTTAAATCAAATGAATTTTTACAATTTCCATCAGCAATAAAGTTTCCTGAATGTCCTTAATACTAACAAATAATTTGGCAATTCATATTGATCAATCTGGTTGGATTTGATTTGTGTTACATGCCGTTGTTGAATATGGGGCTCCAGCATCAGTTTTCTTTCTTCCATTTTTAGTTTAATATTCTCAACAAAGCGCTGGCCCGCTGTCCACACTGTAGGAAAGTGTAAGTATATACGTTCTATGTAGTAACATTTTTTATTTTTTTTGTCCAACATCGGATCTTTATTCAACAAAAACATGTAAATAACAGGGAAGGTTAAAAAAAAATACAACAACAGGGATTTTATAAAGTTACATAGCGCATTGGATGCAATCTGACGGGGTTTTTTTGTGTTTTTTTTACAAATTATTACTTAACCCTAGTAGTATATCTCGCTATGTTTACAGTTTTGCTTGGACCTCTATCTTTCTTCTATGTAGTAACATTTGTTAATTTCCTCCGTGGGTTGTTATGCTAGTGAGCAAGATTGATAGTTTTGCAACTAGACGTTCTAGGTATGAACTCTGGAGTCATCCTCCCAAATCAGTCTATAAGTTACTGTGTTCTGCTTCTGTCGCCAGTGATATATATTCAAAAAGTGTAGCCTGTATTGGATTCTCAGTCCGTGTCTCCCTCTCTCAGACCGAGTATAGCTTGAACACTGTTGTTTCTTTTTTCTTTCCAGCTCTTCCGTCGGACCCTCATTTGCCAGGACCCGTGCGATTATATTTACTGTGATTGGGCTAATCTTTGTTGGAGTTGGAATCGGCGTGACGGTAAGATTCTTGTTTCACTTTAAAATAATAAAAAAAAAAAAAATCTTGTTTCGTTTAATTCTATGTATTACATCTGAAAATATGAAATAGTTGAAATCATTTCAAGATTCACGTCAGAAGGGCAGAAAACTGAAATTTGATCAATTGTAAAGTCATGGATCACTAGATGACAACATGTGAAGGGATTGGGAAGATTTGTACTACATTTGACTCCATTAGTATTATTTTTGTTGTTATCTTATATTGTTTGTAAGCTCTGTACGTTTGTAAATCGCGAATATTCGTGTCAGCTTTCAGATGACAAACTTCGTCAAATGTGATGAACTTCTAAATCTACTCTTTGTTACCTTGCAGATTGGAACTTATCATCTGGCTCGGGAAACGGCGGGAATATATGTGGTCTGGATCGGTAAGTGGTATTCAGTATTCGGATTAAGTCAGTCTAAAAATCAAAGTTGCGAGGGTTAGGTATTAAATAGTTATGCCTTGTTCTTGTAGTAACTAAGCGTTTACAAACCCATGGGTAATTTTGTCAATGTTTTGAGATAATCTAATGATATAAACGGTTGGAATTTAGTCTATCGTTTAAACATTTTGTTGAAAAAAAACCTAAATACTTTTAAAGCTGTGGTTTTTCACTCAAGTGCCGGAGGCGCTTGTTCTAACTCAATTTCATTCCCGTTCAAAGGTGTTGCAGATAAACATAATTTCATGGTACTGAGCTATATGACGAACTACTTTTACTTTTACCTTGCACAGGCGATTGTTTGGAGGGTTTCGCACTGAGCCCTCCTCCTCAATTTGATCTTAAGAAAACGAACTAATCTCTTTTGTTAACGCAGGAAAAAGCCAATATTTGATTACCACAATATTTGTTTACTACATTTATATGGTTCTTATCTCTTTATCACTAAATCTCCAAATATTTTTTCAATCTCTTTTTGCAGGAGCCTTTGTAGCCGGCGTTCTAAATTTGATTCGTGCCCTTTACTATGCCACAATGAAGGTCAGTCAAGTGGAAGGACCTGCCTAAGAAGAAAGAGTTGGAGTCTTGGAGTATTTCAGAAACAACAGGTTTCCTTGCATTCTGCAGTTTTCTATTCTTCTTCAGGGAGGGCAAGGGCTAAATGATTATTAAGCCAGGACCTCATTAGTGTGATACGACGTATGACACGTGTCGCATATAACAGAACTTAACTTAAGGAACATGTGTTACATTTCTAACAAATTTCATATTGCATGCGATGAATTCTGAAAGGGTTCAGAGTTGTCGCATCATTTTTTGTCGCACGTTGAGTTGCACCTGTGGGTCCTGGCTTTAACCAGCCCTCTCTCAGAGCCCACTACTACATATTATTACAACCATGGAGGTTTTAAAACCCTCTTTGTCCTTGCAGTTTCTTAATGGTCATATTACCATACACCATTTTCACATCTGCTTCACCTTATTTCTCTCTCAGGTCCTGTTATAAAACTTGTGAAATTTGGGGCGATTTCAAGCTTTTGATTATAAATTTCTCATACTTTACCTCTGAAAATATAGCATAAAATTGTGGCGGATTTTAATCGAATGTTATCTTTGGGGTCATTATAGTATTTGGCTTTTGTTTTATTATATAAAATGCCCTTATAAGGGGGAAAATATCCGAAAATATTTACTTAGTTTTTTTTTAAACTTAGAGAGCCTGAGCCCCCGGACAATTGAATATCAATGCTCAAAGTATATCAGATTGCTTAATAGCAGGGTTACTATACCTTGTAGTATATGGTCACTAAGTTAACTCCTGAAATTACTGTTATAAACTGGTCACAACAGGTGGTGAATTTTTATTTTTGTTATTTAGGTCATTTATTCAGAAATTGGCCACAATTGGAATTAATAACAGCCAGATATAAGAATAGATAAATAAGGAAATATGAACCATCCTAATAGTTATAAAAGACTTTCTGCGCTTTTCTTGTAGTGTTTATAAATTTTGAAATTGGAGAGCGCACATGGCAGGTGAAAATTAATTCCACCTTCATCACAGACATGTAACCATGTATTATTACATGCACCGCGACACAAATTCCACAAAATATATTCATGTTTTCTGAGATTTTCGAGGTGGACATTTTTTTGGGTCAATATTTTGATTGGACTTGGTTTCACGAGCGATGTGCCATGTGCAAGAATTGCATGCGGCCTTATAATAAAATGTCTACCATACTTGTACATAACAAGCATACAGATGATATCAGATACATAAACGAGTATTTACCATTACTTGTACATATACACATGTACTTTATGCATACTACCCAAAAGAAAACTTAGGTAAGTGTCTCGATGAGTGTATTAGCTTGAGATCCCCCTTGATTGATGTTATAAGCCTGGAAGTTACTTGAGTATTTTGTTTTCATATAGAATTCCTTATGTCCCCTCGTTATTGAGAGGAGGCTGGTGTTATATACACACTTATATATATGTATTTAGACTTCTGTTGGTTGTGTTGATGGCCGATGTTCGTGTGAAGGATGTAAGTTCTATTGCATGCCGTTGCAGGTCATGTATTTAAAGACTAGGGTTGTGTACGTTAGAGCAGACGCAGGATGATTTGCCAGCTCCTTTACTTGATGTGACAATATGTGACCCTCTGGTTTTCCCTGCAGAGTTTAGCAAATTATTATTTTTTTGTATTGAAAGATTGATTGAAGTGAGGTTTGGGTACAATCAGTACGGGGACATTCTGTTCCTCTGTACATGGTAGCAGTCTGAAGGAGAGAGGGTTATGTTGCAGAGTAACAACAATGATCTTAGCAAGTCAGATTCCTTTTGTGGGTATTTTTTGTCTCTAAATTACTCCAGGGATTATGTGTTTTAATGAAGGCCCTGGATCGGGGCTGGTGATAGGATGGTCTTGTATTTGTGAACAGTGAATAGGGAGGTGGATTAAGAGTGGTTGTCTCGATATTCTCATTTCTCAAGTCACATTTCTGAGCAACTGACTACATTAGATTATGTTACTGAATAAATGTTAATTAATAAAGGTTATCTGGCAACGAATGCATTCAGTCATTTTCCTTTAAATCATTAGCGGGGAAAAATATACAAAATGAATTTATATACAAAATGAATTTTGAATACTAGGTCTTTTGCCCTCTGAAGAAAATGTACCTCCCTTGTGCTGTCAATTATTTTTCACCGGATTTTGTTTCTATGAGGTTAATTGAACATGTTGTACCTCACCAATGGCATTTATGTTTTATATAATAATCCAGTTTGTGTTATTAAAAAATCTGAAACGTGTTCTCTCTTTTGAGATATTCATAGAAATATCACCTAGGAGAAAAATAAGAAGCAAGTTGGAGTTATATGAACCATATAAGCTTTTCATATCTCTGTCTACTCAATGAATATATCCGAACTTACTTATTTGTGATTCTTGCGACGTTATTTGTATATAGTTCATATAGAGGAAAGACCGTGTACCGATATACTTTGCAGAATGGGGGAATTCTTTGACTACAATGTCGCACACATTCATATTATCATTACCCTGTTATATGTAAGGCTATAGTGCTTTGACCTCCTAGAAATTACCTTTTAAAAAGATTTAGCGTTCAGAAACGACCTTGCATCTTGACTCATTTAAAATTGTATAGTGCCGGGTTGAACGACGGAGTATTTGTAATTAAATAAATTTGATTAAGTATTATCCGCATTGACTGAAAAAAAACACACTTTAAGAATTAAATTAAAATGTGTATATTTCCAGGAGGTTCCAGGGGACTATAGAAAATATTTTATACCTTTCTTTCCAAGGCGCGACAGGTATAATTTCTATATATTTTTTTCCGTGAAGTTTGACAGAAACTGGCATGTAATTTACAGGTCACCATTTATGCAGTTTGTTCCTTGTTCTCAAGATATCTACTCATAATTTTGTATATAATATACCGAGCGATATAGCTTGATAAGAGAAAAGAGTGCAATTGAAATAAGTCATTTTACAACGCATTGCGTATCCTGTGAACACTACTAACTACCCCTGGAAATGCTTCAATCATAAATTAAGGAGTCTCATAGGTTTCAATTTGAACATAAATTCAGAGGCATGCTAACGTGTTTATACAAAACCACAAGCTTCACTGTGTTAAGTTCATAAATGCGTCGTGAATAAAAACTTATAAATGATTTGAACTGTTGTCTTCAGTCTTGTCCTTTTAACTAAAATGTGTGGAACGTTAGTGGCACTAAAATCGAGTGAATAAGTCAGTAGAATTTGACTGCCTTGTGCTCTGGCTATTCAATTATTGCTTGTGGAAAGCATTTAAATACTGTTATTAATAGCGTTGATCACCCGTCGCGTGTTGCATGCCCTTGAGGGCCTTGGTATATTTTCAAACTTTCCAGCTATGTTTTACAATTTAGGGGATTGAAAAACAACGGAATATTTTTTACTTCTATGAATGACCCCAATATTTCAGTCTAGTATCATTTATTGCATCTGGGTTTTTTACCTCCCCCACCCCACATCGACTTCAGAACATCATTCAGCCAAATACTTAAAGATGTGTGTATTGGATGGTGTCATTAAAGACTTCATTGTCAGCTCGGTTCCAACCTTGGTATCCGGGCGGCGGCGGCCCTTTGAGGGCGGCGGCATTGCTGGAGGAATTGAAAAGAGCCCCTTTCCTATATTTTCGACTGTTGCTATAGCTGGTTACCACTCACTGAGCCTATTTGTTATGGTTCGCTACCGTCCGCTATGTTTTTGCAAACATTTCCTGCAAGATGACTTGATTTTTAATACATATGATAGTTACATAATGATGGGGTACAAATTTAGGAGAGTGAAATAAACATGTCAGGATATTTAATGTTTTTTTAATCTTTGTAAAAAAAAATTCCCAAATAGTCGCCGAGATATAAGCATAAATATTCAGTACATTCAGTTAATGGTAATCATTATTTCGCCAAATGGTGGACTGTTAAATCCCTGTCAAGACAAAACACATAAGAAACTATCTATATGCATCTTTTTATATTAAATGAGTTAGTTTTGGTATTACAAGGGGAATTGCATGTGGGGACTCAACTGAAATAAATAATTTTCCTGGTCCATTCTTTTCATTTTGTCTCATTTATTAGCCGAAAACACAAAACCATTGTACATGCATCTAGTTTATGTTGATGTTAGGTAACATTACGTAAAATTGCCCTACCTAATCATAATTATATCTATTATTAATTAACACCCATTTATTATTAGGCCTACTGTTATAATCATATTTGCAAAATGACTAAATATGACTAAATGAGTAATTTGAGGAGTAGGTGGTAGAGCGTAGAGATAGATACTCCGTCTATGTCCACCCAACGAGAGTAAATTCAGAAGAGTATGAAGTCCTGCGTCGGCAGAAAGATGTAACAATTTTCCCCATCTTATCTTGGAATCTGATGGCCCAGCCGGTCACCCCTTTCATCCGAGGTTGTTTGTAACTTCTTAAAGGGACTTCAGCCTCCCCTCTCAATTTCCGTTTTGGAAGTGCAAGTGAAGTTTCTTTCATTATTGTTTAAATATTGCATAAATCTGATTTATAACTTCACAATCAGGTTCAGAACATCTATAGCTCTGGACCTGTACACCTGATTTGTGAAAATAAAATAAAACTGAGCAAGTATCATGAAGTAATTCATTTGTTGACTAATTTTCAATCAGTTTTTTCCATTTGATCATATGATCCGATTTGATTTGGAGCACATAAAACATATCAATGTGTAGCTAATGATCTCTCCATCCATAGGTCTCATGGTAATTCTGCAAATCAGATCGGAACAATGTTAAATGTGGTGATATTTCCATTTCTCTGTACAAATTAATGAGTTGAAATTTGCCAGAACATGTGGTTTTATGGTATTTTATGGTATTTTATGGTCCTTTCCCCGATTTTCTGCACCAGACCCCTTACTGTGGCTCACAGCAGGGTCAAACAAGCTCGGGTATAGCATCGGACATACTTCTAACTCTCTTCAATCCAGACTCGTTGGTCCACCTAATGAAACCAGCCCTGTAGTCTAGGACTGAAAATCATGATATGAGTCAGATTTTCAGAAAATGTACAATTCAATTTCGCCAATCTTCTCAAATAACCGAAATTTCAGACAAAAATAAAGTCCCAAATACAGTTCAACCTAACCAAACAGATTGCTAGAATCAATGCAATGCCGAATATACCCGAATTTACCTAGAATTGACCAAATTGCAATCTAATTTAGCAGAATTTACTAAATGTGTAAAGCTGACAATCGTACATTTTCTGAAAATCTGACCCATATGTCAGAAGGTGGCCTATGACTACATTGCAAAAAGGTAAACGCCTCCATGTCACTCCCTCCACGTGGCTATGTTTACATCTGGTGGCGACATCTCCTGGCAGGAAGTCGCACCAATCAACACAAACCAAAACGAGGTTGCCGGTTTGCCACGTCCACTTAGCCGAGCAGAGTTATTTCTTAAATAAAGGATATTTACGGGAGAAGTTAGTCACTACAACACCATGGTAGGTAGCCTTATATGTAATGTGTCTTTAGGATGTATCTTTAGAAACCTCTGGTTTCTGTGGTATCTGTAAATCCAAGTTGAACCTTGGCATATGCGGGGGCGCTCACCCTGTAAGTTGTAACGACGTGGAAGGCCATGGCTTAACTTCTTTCACTCACAGAACAAGTACATTTTCTCCTGTTTCTATTAGTTTTAAAAATATTATTATCGTTATCGATACTATACAAGGAAATACGTGAGTCACCTGGCCCTTCAAGTGTTGATGTGGTAAGAATACATCGAAAATATATATCTAATCTCTACCTGTGCGATGCACTGAGCGATAATATAAGGAGTTGGCCCTCTTCTCTTTGAAAATAGTCCCTGAAAAGCCATGCCAATGGTTCATAATAAAAGCCTGTCTGCTTGGTGTAAAATGTGTATATGGCTATAATGATTTTGATATGGAGGCACTCTAGTAGGCCTCACTATTTCACTCTTTTCAGGTTCATTTCTCTCTTTTGTTTGAGGTGTATTTTGTCTGATTATGTCATTGAGTGATTGAGTTGACTGTCATTTCACGATTTTTGTTTTTATATTGATTGAACAATTTCATCATCACCCACGCTGGCTTATGACATGTAGGCCTACCGTATAACCCATAGGCCTTCTATGTGTATACGTATACTCCGGATCCATGTAACTCTAAGGTTGTCAGATAATGAACCATGTATGATTTATATCATGATCATGACATAAGAACTTGATCTCTGATAGTATGATATTGACCTATTTATAACTGAGCGTACCGAGCAACCAATTATTTTTGATAGATGAAAGTATACAGAATAAATGTACAATCTCGTGTAAAAAGATTTAAATTGTTCTCTTATAATTATTTGTAGCACGTGCCCCATATTTTGGCACTAAGACAATGGCCCTTGCGTTAAACCTAAGGTCACATGTGTTATCATACCCTTGATGAGGTTTGTTGTTTATATATTTTCCTCCAAGAAGAATCATTGACCAAATACAATTAAGAGTGGAATTGTACTTATTTTCTGGCCAGAGCTGTGAATCAATATACTAAGACATTATTAGTTCCAGGGTTACTGGTACATGGCGCATAATGACTTCCTTGCGACATGGCAAAGTTAAGCCAGACACAGTTCTTTTGTACCACACCAGTGGTGTGCAGTAGACTAATTATAGTCGAGACACCTGAGACTTGTACATAGAGAGACTCACCGTTCAGGGAATGTAGTAGAAAAGGGTAGTACACAGATAGCATGGCAAAACCTCTTAATGTACAACACATGTTACAATAACCAAGTAGTAAGATAAGAGTTATAACATATAATCTGTACATAGTGAGTGTTATACATATCACAGCAACCTGTGGAGGAGGAATACAATAATACGTAGACTTGGATATACTATAGCACAGGATCTACATCAGTGCCAGCTCTCCCGCCCTTGATATAACGCTTCAAAGTGTTGATAAGGGCGTAAAGCCACCAATCTCACTCACTCACTCACTCACTCAGTGCCAGCTGGTGGTAGAGTTTGTATACACTACAAGCACTGGCCAGGTAGGCAGCCTGGTGTACAATAGAGTCACTATTACTGTGTCCACTCTAGTGACTCCCTTACTTAAATCTTTAATCCCGGGGATTCCCCAGCTCCCGGGGATTCCCCAGCTCTGTGGCCGTCCATACTCGCAGAAACACGGAGCACGAGAACTCATGCGAGACTTAGCCTATACAACACATGGAAAAGGGAGGGACGGGGGACCAGTCAACTAAAGAGAGGCCCACTGGTCTCGGGTTTTCCTTCCCTGTTTTTTCCCAGCTTTTTTATGTAGTAAATATTTCCACCATATTTATATGTGCAAACCTCTTTTTTTCTACTAACACTTCTGTCTACAACTGGTCCTGTTTTAAACATGTTTTAAATGGAGAATCTGAGAGCATGTCCACTCCCGGGAGTGCGAGAGTGGCGAGAGTGTTTGTAAACAACCTATGACGTCACACCGTTTAGAGGATTACGTAACTCACTACCCAGACCTTTAGTGGTTGCATTCGGGTAGGTTCAGTGTGCACCTCTGTCACCCAGAGCGGAGCAAGCCACCCACCCAGCTGGGGGTTTGGGGGCGCTGTAAGCCCCCTGACAAAAAATGGATTTTAATCAATGAAAATCATTTGATAAATTGGGCATAATGATGCCGAAATAAGGCAAAAATATAGGGAAAATATAGGTATCTGAATCATAGGTGTAGGAATCGAAATATTCGCCCCAGCCTTCCCAAACTTCACCTGCATTATACTGATATTCCCTGCTATATGTACACCAAAGATTGTAGAGATTCAACGAATTCTATTTTTTTGTAAAAAAAAAATGACCTTCTGAAATCAAATGCTGCCCGTTTGGGAGAATTACTCATATATATAGAAATCCACCCAGATTCTCCGGCCACCACTCCACTCTCTCTCCCTCTGTCTGTCTGTCTGTCTCTCTCTGTCTTTCTCTCCTCCTCCTCCTGCCTGGGGGAGGGCAGAGTGAGGAGAGATTGGTTTGCATTTAATATGGTTATATCAAGGGGAGGAGGAAGAGGAGCGCAGGAGGAAGAAGAGGTACAGGTGTGTGTGTGTTTGGGGTGGGGGGGGGGGGGGGAGGGGCAAAGAGGATGAAGATAGGAAGGTAGGAATGGGAGGAGGAAGAAGGTAGGGATTGAAGCAGCAGTTCATGACCAAATTTTTTTTGACCCAACTTTCTTTTACGGCCAGCTTTTTTTTCGCTTTTTTCCGACCCAACTTTTTTTACAACCAATTTTTTCCAACCAACTTTTTTTCCGACCAAATTTTTTTCCTGGCCAACTATTTTTCCGACCCAACTTTTTTTCGACCAGCTATTTTTCCGACTAACTTTTTTTCAACCCACCTTTTTTTTTACGCCCCCACTTTTTTTCAACCTTTCGACCAACTTTTTTTTTACCAACTATTTTTCTGACCAACTATTTTTTTTCCGACCAACTGTTTTTACAACCCATTTTTTTCCAACCAACTTTTTTTCCAACCAACTTTTTTTCCAACCAACTTTTTTTCCGACCAAATTTTTTTCCTGGCCAACTATTTTTCCGACCCAACTTTTTTTCGACCAGCTATTTTTCCGACTAACTTTTTTTCGACCCACCTTTTTTTTTACACCCCCACTTTTTTTCAACCTTTCGACCAACTTTTTTTTTACCAACTATTTTTCTGACCAACTATTTTTTTTCCGACCAACTGTTTTTACAACCCATTTTTTTCCGACCAACTTTTTTTCCAACCAACTATTTTTCCGACCAAATTTTCTTTTACAACCCATTGTTTTTTACACAGCTTTTTTTATGGCCAACTTTTTTACGGCCAAATTTTTTTTTTTTTACCAACTATTTTTCTGACCAACTTTTTTTACCAACTGAAACAACTTTTTTTTTTACCAGCTTTTTTTCCGACCTACATATAAGAAGTAGAAACACAACTGCCTCTACAATCCAAGTGCCGAAGGCACTTGTATTTACTAAACCACCATGTTTTGTTACATTAATGTCACAATTGGTTACCCCCGTTTTCTTGTTTTAGGTGTCTGTAATATCCACGGTCGACACGGCTCATGAAGACATGATTGTAAGTAACGTTACTCATTATTCTAAAAGATAAATCAAGGATTTTTGTTATGATTCCAAATGCCTCAGGCCCTGTAGTCATTCCAGTCTTGGGTTCATTCTTTTGACGTTTGGTTTTATACCGTGCCCAAGAAAATTTTTGGGGGCGAATAAATCTTATTGCCAAACAATTCATTTTTTCTTAATTCATAAATCTTATTTTCTTAATTCATAATTCATGATTCTCATTTTGCTGGTAGAGTTAGTGGGTTTGTACTGAGAACCACTAACACGATCTTAGCATTGGACTCTTAAAGTTTGTATCATATTTCATGTGTTCTCTCCTTGGTTACGGCCTGTAAACAATTCTTATCATATGATTGATTTGACAGCATGATGCCCAGATGGACTATTATGGAACCAAACTTGCCACATGCTCTTCCGACAGATCCATTAAAATATTCGAAGTAATAAATGCCCAGCAACATCAAATAGCAGATTTAAGAGGGTAAGTGAATTAACTTGATCAAAGATCACCCAAACTGTTTCTGCCGACGCACCTGAGTTCATTGTATTAATCAGGAATTAAAAATGTCCATGCTTCCAAAAATGCTCAAAATTTCCTTAACAAATAAAAAATGTTCTTCTCCATTAAACTCAATATTGCCACCAAAATACATATATTATTTTAGCCCTTGGGGCGATTTTCTCATCTTCCGATCGTTTGCTGTGTCTAGCCACCCCAAGTAGAACCAGAAACAGTGAGAATATGTGGCCCTTTTCCTCAGCCTGTCCCCGTCAGGAGCGTGGTATTGGCCTTCATCCATAAATGACTTTCATTGGTGCACCCTATCCAAATCACAGGGAGGTTCAAATTAATATATTCTTTTCTAGACACGAAGGCCCAGTGTGGCAGCTGGCGTGGTCACATCCCATGTATGGTGGTCTTTTAGCGTCTTGTGGCTACGACAGAAAGGTACTAATATGGAAAGAATCTAACGGAACCTGGTCGCAACTATTTGAATACAATAACCACGATTCATCAGGTATGTAATCTTGAAGAAGGTGGCTAAATTATAATCTTATCTGTTCTATGTCCTAATGGTTGACAATTTGTTATAATCAATAATATAATATGATCAACACTTCATTGGTTTTGTGGAAAGGGATTTTCACACTTCGTAATGTATTATTTTGATCGTGGTTAAATGTCATAATTATGCCAGGATTCGGTCCCAGGCTGTATTCATTTCATTTAATTAGGTTTTAATTTTGACTTTCAGTCAACTCTGTATGTTGGGCGCCTCACGAGTTTGGTTTGATCCTGGCGTGTGGCAGTTCAGACGGTGCCATATCCATCATCTCCTCTACGGGCGACGGTACGTGGGACACTAAGAAGATCACTAACGCACACACTGTGAGTATTCCCCTTCATCCCATTTATTATAGCTAATAAACACTGGCAAAAAGTAGAATGCACTTACTAACCACTGGGGTGGATTGTACGTTCAATAAGTACCGGTTCATAACCCGGTATTTCCTTCCCTTTTGGAAGTCTTCAGATTTATGTAATACAATTCTCTGATAAGAGATTCTTTATTTTCGCGTCCTTTTGTTAGTACGGAAATTGATCGTGCTTCTAAACATCAGGTCTTCCGGGGCGTGCAGAGCCACCATTATTTAATGAATTTTACTCACTTGAATCTAGTATTATTTAACAGTAATATATTAAGTAACTTGCAAGTTGTTTCACCAGATCGAATATTGGGCGGGTACTAAGTTGTGTCCGGAGTAAAGATAACATTATTTCTAGCTGTCCTGATGCTAGCAACCACCGGGGTTGAATATGGACCTAGTAACTAATATCCTATAATTCTTAAAACAACTCCTGATTCTAATGTTTAGTTGTATACTGAACAAAACCTAAGGTAATTTTTGAGATTTGAATTTCCTCTAAGCTCTGTATTGCGATAGAGGTTACAGTGAGTGATTTCTGTTACAGTGAGTTGAGGCCATTATTACCCAAGGTATTAAACTTGTCTCAGATTTAACTTTCATGTGCTATTATTCATTGTGATTTGCCAGTGGTAACTTATTTCTTACTCAAAGACGGGCTTTCTTCAGTGTTTTGTAATACTTTCTGAAGCAGTAATATAGTTTTGTGATGCCTTTTTGAAAGACCATGTGAAAAACGTAACTGCTGGCTAGTCTTGTTTATAAATAAGAAATCCCATTTGAAGGTGCACATTGCTTTATTTCAGATTGGATGTAACTCAGTAAGTTGGGCCCCTGCTGTCAACCCTGGCGCCCTGTTAGACGGATCCACATCTAAGTCACCAGTGAAGCGCTTTGTGTCCGGCGGCTGTGATGACCTCGTGAAAATATGGAAATATGTGTAAGTAGGCCAGCACTCATACATTACAGCAATCCAGCCTCTGTGTATGTAGGTCTAAGCAGCAGCAGCAGCATGGCTTTTGGCTCATTTATTCCAGTTACTAGTATATTCATAATCATGCAATAAACGTAATGATGGCGATATGTAGTCTAGTAGTCTAGTTTATTTTCTAAATTTTGGTAACGGCCGGAAGAAATGTACTCTAGGTAGTTCATAAAGTTATGTCGACCCTTTTGTCTGTTTATATATAGTACTCGTTTGCACTCATTTGTACTCACCGAAAAGACAAATAAAAAACATCTTATCTTTCTAAATTTTGGTAACGGCCGGAAGAAATGTACTCTAGGTAGTTCATAAAGTTATGTCGACCCTTTTGTCTGTTTATATATAGTACTCGTTTGCACTCATTTGTTTGTACTCACCGAAAAGACAAATAAAAAACATCTTATCTTATCTTATCTTATATTCCATACTTTGGGCAAATATGTAGAGAACTTTTGAACATACTCTATTGAAATTACCGTTGAGATTTGTGTGTAAAATTATTACAATTGAAGCAGCCATCCCAAATATTATTCTTAAGTTAAAATTGTAAACTGAACCTTGTATGTTTAACAGCGAGGAGGACGGCGGCTGGGTGGAGGAGGCTAAGCTGGACGCACACTCCGACTGGGTGAGGGACGTGGCCTGGGCGCCATCTATAGGCCTACCTAGGAATATCATCGCCAGTTGTTCACAGGTGAGTCCACCCACACTAATAGATGGCAGCACTACAGTAGTCAGACTCTGTACAGTTCACCTGCACCAGTGCACTCAAATTACCCATGTTTAAGACAAGACGTTGAAAATGAAGTATTAAAGGGGGTCTCCACTGGCTGCGGTAAACTCTGCGGTAAGCCTTGTGATCGTGTTGTGCTGGTGGGGAGGAATGACGAGATCCTGCCTATATGGATCACTGGCCATGTGGGCAGGATCTCGCCACTTTTCACCATCACAGCACCATCGCAAGGCTTAACGCAAAGCTTACTGCAAAGCTTACCGCAAAGCTTACCGCAAAGCTTACCACAGAGCTTACCGCAGCCAGTGGACACCACCCTTTAAAGTGACACTTGCCACAGAGTTCCTGATATTTATGGGAAAGTTTGTTTGAATTTCAAATATGTGCTAGATCATTATGTCAGTATTCAATACACTGAAGGACTAGTGCTAGGAAAAAAATAGGAGACAGTTGCTGACCTAATTGTGTATGATACATAGTTTATTATGACACACCAACTGGATGGGACTTGGGTATATGTGGCGGCTAGCAAGCTGATTCTCCCCTGGTACCCAACCCTCCACCATAGTCAGTTGGCAGCTACGAGCTGCTTCCATCAGATTTGAATAGATCCAGCGACTCTACCCCAATCAAACTATATTTGCAAATATCAAATAATCTAATAAATAATCCACCAAAATGATCGTACCTAGTAACAAGGTTCCCACGGTCATGGAAAAGCATGGAAAGTCATGGAATTAGTGATTTGGCTTTCCAGGCCTGGAAAGTCATGGAATTCTGGACAGGTCATGGAAAGTCATGGAAAATGAAATTCTGAATGTTAAAATTAAATTTCTCCATAATACCACTGAAGTTCTACATTTGTTCAGCCTGACATTTGTCCAAAGGAACTCTTCCACGGTTTCGACTTGCCCACCATTTCTCCTCCCTGTCAGAAGGCTGTTTTGGCCTTGAATTTGTGTCTCCAGATTTTTACCTAGCACCTCATTTGCACTGCAGCCAACTTCTACGATTTCGCTGTAGTCACTAAAATTTCAGCATCAAAATATGATGCTACAATCTGTATGACCCAAACTACGATTTTGTGGAAATTTATGACCAAAAGATGTTTACCCTGCACCCTCCCCTGAACTCAGACCAGTGTTGCCAAAAAGACGTCGGCAAAAGCTGACATAAAATTTCATTGGCCAACGTCTGCTCCTGTGCCAAATTGGCCAACATCGTCGTCACCCTCAATGTAGGCTAACATTTGATTTGATATGAAAAGGATTAATATTCTAATTACCTATATATACAGAGGCCCACTGATGAAGCCACTGCCTGGAATTATATATTATGCAGAACACATAATGAAACAAGATTCTTCCACACATAGAACTATGAAAGTAGAATGTTATTAATTTGCATGTAGGGCCGAATTATACACATGCTAATATCAAGTGATCTTTAGTTAAAGTAAAATATTTTCCCCTTGCTTAGAAGCAGTTCATCCAAATTTCTGCAAAAAATAAAACTGTATTATGGGAATCAAACTGGGAAAATTATGTTGATATCCAGATGATATTTAACCCCCAAATACTTAAAATGCACCAGAGAGTGAGTTTCAGATTTTTAGAAATTGATGTTAAAATGCCCCCAGAAGGCACCATTTCATTGCTTGTTTATAAAAATTCCAGTGGGCATGCCCCCCTACCCCCTAGTCTTTACAACTCCCACCCTGACATAGGTGAAATAAGGTTTCGGCTATAGGTGTTTTTTTCATGAGAATTTGCAGGTACCATTACAATTTTTCTTGTAGGTAAAAAATGGCCTGCATCAGTGACAAATGGCCGACGTGGGGCTTATTCACGTTGGCCACATTGGCCGGCGTCACTTAAAAGTTTTACCAGGTGTTTCCCATTAATTCCTCATTGCTCTTTCTGGAAGGGGCTTTGCCTTTAGTGAGGCTCTTAATGGATGGGTTGGGAAGGCAACAATAATGTTTTTGGCAATTTCTATTCAAATTTGACTGTTTGAATGCAGATTATTTTTTTCAAATAGTACAAAATCCTTAGAAATAACAGCAATATTAGTTTATGAGTGTGCATTAATCAATTGCTCTCCTCTCAATCTCCTATAACATTGCTTATGAAGCTGGCCATATCCACCCTGGCTGGGTTTGAGAGCACCATTTGACTCCTAATTTTAAAAAAAATTCCTCAGGGAACATGCCCCCAAACCCCCCTAGAAGCACTCTCAGCTCCATGGGACAGACTAGGATTTGAGATCCTCACAGGTTGGCAACTCTGTATTTGTGCCTCATCTCATCCCCCTCTCCTACCTCCTACCAGAAATGTGTGGATCAGGCAGCTTTACTCTGATTATTGTGGGTCATTGAATTTTTCATTCAGGTCTGGAAAAGTCAGGGAAAAGTCAGGGAATTTGAATCCAGATTTTCTGTGGGAACCTTGAGTAAGTCATGGAAATCCGCAATAACATTTAAAATTGACATCCAATCAACATAGTGATCTTAGCCACTTTAATACAGTTCAACGTAAGGGAACACGATTGTTTAATTAACAATACCTAATATTTATAATTGTCAACCCAATTTAGCAGAATTTACTAAATGTTTAGAGCTGCCGACTATACATTTTCTGACGCCCTGATCCATACATGTGTAGCGATTCTTGCCTATGTTCTTTCCAATGAGTGGTATGCCAGTCTTGCATTTCTGTGTATTCATCTCCTGGTCACCTCCAGGTTTAATGCTAGTCGATATTTAATAATGATATGTTAGTGATCGTATATCTACTTCTACAAGAATATATTATGACGATCTTTAGCAAACGAAGTGGGGGAAAGAAATATATTCTCCGAATCAAAGGCAGAGGGTTGATGATATTTTGTCCAAGTGCTTCCCCGGGATAGACAAGTAATAGAGAGATACTTTATAGAGTTCCTGTATTCTTCCTCCTTATGTGATGTGGCTAGAGTGCCTGCTCCCCCTAGCCTATCATAACACGCAAGTCAGGCTACAGGTGATATACATTATTCCTTGGAGTAATAGGGACACAAGACATCATAGTGTTTGTAATATAGAACAGGAATATATGAATAAATATATGTAATACATAAGATGGTTAAAGTCTTAAAGTTATAGTTGGTAGACGTGGCAGTATTCACCTAAACCTGTACGACCGTTGAATGCCTGTGGGTGGGATCTGTCCAGTATTTATATGTGTCCAGATTCCCGCCAAATGTTGAAATCCTTTGTCCAGTATGAGATCCAGGTTTTGGACACTGGTCTATTTCCGTCTGCCCTGGGAGTGTTTGTCCCACCTCTGTGGAGGTAGGGCTAGACTTGCATAGGTCTCATTCCTATTTTGGAAGAGAGGTGGGGAGTGGGGGGTAATAGTGGGGTAAAAATGGGGTGTGTGTGGAGTGGGGGGAAAAAACAAGGCTTCTTTGGTCTTGTTTCAGGAGGAGGAAAAGTTTTTTTCTCTCTCTCTCTGTTGTATGGAAATAGATTTATTCAAACGGTTTCGGCTGTTGGGCCTCATCAGGTACTTTATTTAGGTGTTAACTCTTTTCCCTATCTTCCACCAATTATTGGGGATTTTTTAGGGCGGTCATAAGAAAGAAATTTTATTTTATTTTATTTTTTATTTTTTATTTTTTATTTTGTTTATAAGGATTTTCTTCCAAGGTCCTCTAATTTAAATTAGGGACTTGGGGCATTCGAAAAAAGAGTACAGGTCTTAGTGAGAGTCAGTCCCCTATATTTTATTCATAGGTTTCAAATAAATTTCGCCTTTGTGGTGTTACCCATTTTGGGAGAAAAATTTTTTTCTCCCAAAATGGGTAACACCACAAAGGCGAAATTTATTTGAAACCTATAAAGTCTTAAAGTTGTAACATAAACCAATAATTAGTGATAAAATAATGAACTTTAGTCTTATTCCATCTAAGAATATCAGCACACGGAGAAACTTCGGAGATTCCCGGAGATCTTCGGATATATGGCCGGAGCTTCATAGCAGCAAGTAGTATGGATATGTCTCGGGATCGTTACACATGTACAACAATAATAAAGTCCACGTGTATAGCACTTGTTGATGATACAGGAACAGCCTGGTGAAATATTATACACAAATAGATGGTTGTATACTACACCTGGAGCTAGTCAACTGAACAGAACTCGCTATGGCCTTTGTTTATTTAAAATGCGAAAAATATGTAACTTCACACTGGTCTGGTCTCTTTTCTGTGGGTTCAAATAACCACTCCCTTCAATACTTTATCTGTGAGTCAAATGCATAAGATGAACCCATATTTCATATTGTTTTTCTAGGATTGCCGCGTCATTATCTGGACTAATGATGGCACTACCAACGCCTGGACCTACAAAATCCTGCACAAGTTTAACGACGTGGTCTGGCACGTCAGCTGGTCTGTTACAGGCAACATTCTGGCTGTTTCTGGTGGAGATAACAAGGTAAAAACCGATCTATATTTACACTGTAAATCAATTGCCATCTTTGAGCTTTTAGTTACTCCCATTAGAGTCCATACTTTGTGCTGTTTAGCTAGAGCCGTTAAAGCTGCACTCTCAGTTAACATCGTTCCAAAAATGAACACTTTCTACTTTTTGTCCCATTCCTTTCCAACCTTTCCAACCTATCTGAAAAGTCGTTTTAGCAAAATTTTGGAGAATATTTTCACAATTGTTTTTGCTACAGTACCCTGGGATACTCAGCAGTACCCCAGGGAATCAGGGGTACCTCAGGGTACCCCAGGACACTGTGGTACCTCAGGATATTTGGTGGTATCTCAGGAATCAGGGGTACCTCAGGGTACCCCAGACTACCACAGGGTGCCCTTGGATACTTGACAGTACCCCAGGAAAGGTTACTCAGCGGTACCCCTAGGTTACTTGGCGGTATCCCTATGGTACTTCAGCATATCCAGCGGTACCTCGTGGAATTGGCAGTATACAGGGGTACCTCAGGGTAAGCTGGGGTACCTCAAGGTACTCAGGTTTCAGGCTTTCTCCTGGGTACCCCAGTGTATTGTGGTACCCTGCAGTACCTCAGGTACTCAGTGGTAGTACCCTCGGGTGCCCTAGGTACTTGGTGGCACCTCAGGTCTCAGGGCAGGTTTCTCTTGTGTACCTCAGGGTACTTGGCAGTACCCCGCAGGAATCAGCAGTACAAGGGGGTACCTCAGGGTATTCGGCGGTACCTCTGGCAGTGGTGGTATGGTGGTATCCGCAGTACCTTAGGGTTCTTGGTGGTATCAGTTTTGGTGGTACAAGGCTACCTGGGGTCCACCACCCCCCCCCCCCCCCCTCCCTCCCCTCTCCCTGCTCCACATCATATCCATAGGGGCCAATTAACGGCTATAGCTAAATTGCACGAAAATAACCCCTAATAAACAATTGAACAAATCCGATCTGATATATATAGATTTAAGATAGCTTTCTAACGTGTGCACAAACTGAATTATTGAACCGTTTTCTGCTTCTAGGTGAGCCTATGGAAAGAGACATTGGAAGGACAGTGGGTGATGGTCAGCAATGTTAACAAAGGACAAAGCCAAGTCACTGGACCACAGTCGGACACAGCAGCCTAATATACTCTTAACTCCTATCTTAAATATCTGTACAGATACATTTTGTCTAAGGATCTACCCTGAAATTATGTTAATGTTATTTCTTAAAGTGATCAAATGAAGCTTAATTGCTTTTGTACTAATTAGTGTGAATGGATTGGTTATATGTGTGCGTGACGTCATATTCATTGCATTAAGTCGAAGATTTCTGCCATATATTTAAACCTTATTATGAAAACACTAAATCTATGTAAAAAATCGAGAATAATTGTTGGAATGTGTGGGATTCATAAACCCAAATGCATGAGCATAAACTACGAGGATAAAAGAAATTCCCATTCCATGTACGAGTGACTGATGGACATCGAAATATTGCGATTCAAGAAAATAAAAAAAACTATTACTTACATTTTTATTTGAATCTTTATTTTTCATCTCAAGAATACATTTCATAGATCAAGTCTCATAATATAGATAATAAGTGATTCGTTCATCTCATCTCTAAGGTATAGTTAATAAGAACTTATCACTTGATAAGTGATGTCTGCACAAAACTGATAATAAAATCACTACAAAGGTTGGACATTTATATCATGCATAACCGACTCAACAATTGATATACTTCAAATTGTTTTCAGAGCTAAGATGAATAAATTTGTCACTATCAAATCATTTGTCATGACTCAACATAGGGGAACACAGTGCAAGGGCATCGAATAATAATGGTGGTTAATGAATCTAGACTTATACAAGAAAGTCAGGAATGATCGACCGACAACAGGGAAATCTGGCATTGCCAGGGCCACAAATCTTCAGTATTTTGAAAGCATCCACTAATTGTCAATTATCGCCCAAATTTAGTCAAAATTTAACAAATATCTCAAAATCTGATTGGCTAAATTTCGCATGCATTCTAAAAAAGTAGGGTCATCGAAATGTTTTTCTTTAAATCAGTTAAAATAGTCCGTACAGATGTATGGTAGCTTTGCAGACAATTCTAGGCAATGCTCAATTTGACTGAAAGCGGTCACCTGACTGAGACGTCCATCTTTGATTCCAGGTCGCATGACATAATGAAAATATTCATGAAACTAAAAACCAATGAACAATTTTGGATGCTAGATACTATTACAGGATATTCATATGGCGAGGACATCTAACTGTTCTGTTTTCGGGGGGAAAGCTTCACGGCTAACCCATTTATTCATATGAAACAAAATCAGTTATTTGATTTACATTCGAAGTATACTCCTATGTAGAACATAAAAAGGAAACACAACTTCAGTACATAAAAGACAAGAGATCCTTCTTATATACGAGCAGAAAGTGTATACATATCGCCAGTCGGCGTGTTCACGCCTGTATGTCTATGTTGGAGGAGAGGTCGATGTTCTTCCCACCCGTCAACTGCGCTTCAAATTGACCCAGTTTGAGGACACAATCCACTGTGGGGATGAATGCTTTCAGTAACTTTGGATCACCTTCTTCTGAAACTTAAAAAAGAGGGATAACATGAAATAGGGCACAAATTACACCTGCACTTCTACGCCATATGTAAACGTTTCATGTTTAAATAAATTAATGATACTGTATTAATTAGTTGATACTTCCAAACGTTTAACAAACTTATTTCATGGAAATTGTGTTGTTTTAGGAAATAACAAATTTAAAAGAATAAAAATGAAATGTTTAACAAACTTATTTCCTAAACAACAGAATTTCCATGAAATAACAGATTTAAGACAATAAAAATGAATTTCTATTATAACATCACGTAATATAACAGGATATACTTGCAGCGAAGCATGCTCATTAGTAGACTCTTATTTATACAGTAATGGCAAT
Organism: Sthenelais limicola; assembly: GCA_942159475.1. Lineage (NCBI taxonomy): Eukaryota > Metazoa > Annelida > Polychaeta > Phyllodocida > Sigalionidae > Sthenelais > Sthenelais limicola. Next base: position 97,796,984 of record OW804099.1, on the reverse strand, counting down.
TATTAGTAGTATCATACTTCAACTTGCGAACAATGTTACGTGGACCTAACTTAGTTGATAAGTCTCAGGCCCCAGCGCCGATAAAAAGCAAGTCAACTTTATTATCTAAAACTTCAGCTGAACCGATAAAAAACAACATTCATTTAGACATGTGTGACCTGTTTCTCAATACACATTGTACCCTTTGACTTTGACGTTTTAGTGGAATTCCGGTACAGTCCTTGGTATTGGTACTTGACATAATTAACTGAAGTATGAAATACATTTGTAAATCTAAAAAGGTTCGATATTTTTACCTTTAAATATTTCCACTCGTTTGGAGAAGGCTGAGCACTTGTGGCTGCGTCTAATGTGAACAGTCCTGATACATCCGATGTCTTCCAGCATCTGCCAATGACAAAGCATATGAGTTATAAACTATTCCCTAATGGCAGTAGGAGCAATGTAGATTTTCATAATCCAACCCATCACACTGATAATAAGGCAAAATAAGTGACGGAGAAATACGGTTTACCCCCTACCTAGATAAACTAAACCCAGAAAATCCTTACAGGGTACGTTTCTCTTGTTTAAAATAACATTGTTACGAAATAGACATTTTTTCAGTTCCTGAAAGGTGGTTCCCTTAAGGTGACTCAGTACTGATCTTGTGTATTCAACACATATAGCTCAGTACTGATATATGTGTATTCAATACATATAGCAGGGAATATCAGCATTATGCAGACGAAGTATGTATGTTAAGTCTTGATATAAACATTTCAGATAGAAAATTTATGCTGATTTTTGGTGTGGGAGTTAGTATCTACGATCCCTATACATCCATATTAAATTTCATTAAAATTTATGGAGCCATATGTGTATAAATCAAATAATTATTAAGAATTTTCTCATTTTTAGCCAATTTTCTCATAATTAAGTTGTAACACAAAAAAATCGGCCGGGAAATTCATGCTGATTTTTGGTGTGCGAGTTAGTAACTATGATAGCTGTATCCATATAGAATTTCATCAAGATTTATGAAGCCATTTTTGTTCAAATCAAATATTAATCAGGAATTTAATTTTTTTCCCAATTTTTCTCATAAATAAGTCGTAATATAGAAAAATTTAGCCTGGAAAGCCATCCTGATTTTTTGTGTATGAGTTGATAAATACGGTATCTACATTCATATTAAATTTAAAAAATATTCATCAAACAGTTTTTTTAAAAAACGCTGATTGTCATCAGCCAAAGTCAATTTTGCTAGTGCCCCGTACTGCCACTAGGGGGCTTCCAGGGGGCTAACTCAGGATCTGAGGAAAAAAACATTATCTGATGATAAGTATATATATGTTGAATGTCTGGGTGAAATTTGATGTCTGAATTCATGTCAGAACCATTTTAAACGAATTATGTTAATAAATCACTCAAATGTAGTAAAATTACTCAAATATGATTCATTATTTCTATCTCCATACTGCCATAGCATGAAAACTAGCCTGGTGACCTATGTTTTTTTTTCACTCGATAATGATTATTTCATGTCAACTATCATTGGTAAAAATTTTAGAAAAATTCATCAATAATCAAAATCACTACTGAGTCACCTTAAATAACATTCTAAAAGTTACCCCCTCCGCCCATATAGTTCTCAGCTACTATAACCCGGACACACACAGGTCTATTTGATAAAATCCATGCTTTGTGGTTAGTGTGGAATGTGGTATGGGCAGCTGGTAGACCGTGTTGCTCTAATCCTTCTATTTTCCTCTCATATGTGCACGTCACTATGGACAAATCTATTATATAGGGACCACATAGCATAACGAAATGGTAGGTGTTGAGACCTATCACATAAGTTGATATTTTATCAGTAAATGCGGATTTATGTTAATTTATAACATGTCTTCTCCCCACCAAGACTTTCATAACATTGCCGGTGACTGGGAGATAGGGGACTCGACTAAAGCTGCGGACAAAGGAAGGAAAGTGGCAAGTAGTATAGGAAATAATGTCCTTATGGCAGGGTTAGATAGAGCTTGAAACAGTGAGTAGTATGTAAAGACTGGAAAAGGTAGCAGGCTCGGCACATCGACAGGTTTCACAGCATCTTTCGTAAATATGATTATTTTTCAAATGTGAAAGTGCATGTACATGTAGTACCTAAATAAAGTTGAGGACTACTTTGGGTAGATTTTCTAAATGCAAGAAGACCTACCTCGAGGAGTTCTAATACAGGGACAGGTTGAAGTATAGGGTTGTATTGAGCCGTTACATCCATGTACGTGATACCAGGGCGTGACATGATGAGGATAAGCACCGACTCGAGCATCAACTTGAGTGTGGGACGGTTGACCGTGCCGTCTGTCTGTCTCCACGGTCGCGGTACTACTAGTACACGCTGGTATAGGCTGAAGTAGAGACGATATATATGGGTCAGATTTTCAGAAAATGTACAATCGTCAGCTCTACAAATTTGGTAACTTCTGCTAAATTAGACTGGAATATTTTAAATGCTATGCATATCCAAGTATCTTTAGCATTGTGTTGATTAAACATATCTCTTTCGTTGTGTTAAACTGCATTTTGAACGTAATTTTGCTCTTAGATTTGGATTATTTGAGAGAATTGGGAAAGGTGAATTGTACATTTTCTGAAAATCTGACCCATATATACACATGGGTCAAGTCACCAGATAATGTACAATTCGCATTCACCAATCCTCTTGAACAACCCAAATTTAATACAGTCAGTGAACAATAGTATAGGGGCCACAAAACTATTTTAGGGGGCCATTACAAATTACTCATGGGAGTTCTTCCAGCCAAAACTGAACCCCGATATGAGAGGAATAGAACTATATAATCGATGTATTATCCTTAGTATTTTTTCATTATTTATAGTGTTCTAGGGTATTAAATAAAAAAAAGGATTTAACTTTTCTATGGACATGACAAATAATAATGTTATGGCAACAAATACAATAATAACAATAGGTTATTATGTATATATATACAGATTAAGGACACTTCCAGGTCGAGGAAGTTTTAAAAACATATAGAGATAACTCTAAGAAAAGTCATAGATGAATAAATAATTATATTCACCCGTGCTGAGTGTCCTCTGGGGTGCGACCTTTGAATTTGGGGAACTGGCTGTAGCGAGCAATCCTCTCAGCTTTAGATTTAGCCTCGGTCGTCTTTTTGCGTGTCGCTGATGGGTCGACCTCTGCCACATTACTTGAGTTATCTCTTGATTTTTCCATCTGTTTGGGGGTGTCGGATGGATTGGAAATAGTTTCCGCTGGGTTACCACTCTCCTGTTCCGTCTCAGCTTTTGTCAAGGCTTGCTGCTCAGATGTTTGTGTATTAGTTGGAGTTTCTTCTGTGACATCCATTGGGGTTTCTTCAGCGTCTGCGTCTGCGTCTGCGTCTGCGTCTGCGTCTCCTGATTCTTCTTGCCCTTCATTTGAACCAGGATTCTCTGTGACATTGCTTTGCTTAGCGTCTTTGTCTTCTATGGTCCCATCCACCTGAGGTAAAGTCTCAACATTGTTATCTTCGTCCTCTTTAGACATGATGTCCCCTTCCTCGATATCGCTAGTGTTGTCTTCACCTTTAATGATCATTTCAGCATCGCTCTCTTCTTCCTCTTCTTTAATGACGATTTCCCCCTCCTCGAGATCGCTAGGGTTGTCTTGCTCCATGTCTTCATCTCTTTCTTTGGAAGATGGTTTGTGTGAATCTAACTCTGATTGTGGTGGGGCTTCTACGTTCCTCTTTTTCTTAGTGCTCAGATCCAGTGGTTCTGACTCAGATTCACTGTGAATGGATGATTGCAATTGTGAGGCACCTCTGGAAGATTTAGAAAGATCGGAGGAGGAAGTGGAAGGAGTGACGGGGACAGGTAAGCCAAGTCTGCGAGCTTCTGTCTCTGAGATGACACTGAATTTAATAGGAACATTGGCTATGGGCATCTTAAGGCCTGGTGGGAGGTTGATACGAATCATCTTATCTGGATCATCCGTTCCTAGAAGATGCTTGACATTCTCAAATCCCTGCAGTTTCTTCAGGGGAACAGAAATTGCATTGTCAGGCCCGCCTTTAATCACATCTCTGCTGTCTTCCCTCGATGATTTGGACTTCACAGGACTAGATTTCTTTCCAAGAAGGGATCTCTGCAGCGCCAGCTTGGTTTCCTTTGAGATTGAGCCAGATTTGAGACTTTCCTTTGGCTTCATCCTCGAAATTTCTAACTGGGCATGTAACTCTGGGAAGTCATTTTTCATACTGCTACTATATTTTCCTTTACCCTTTGTTTCCTTTGATTTGGTGTCACTAATTCCTGCTTCACACTGAGGTTTTATGCCAGGTTGGGGGATCTCCTTTGTCTTCAACCGCGCCTTTGCCAACTTGGTATCTAGGTCTGTAGGCTCCAAGCTATTACCATCATCATCACTACTTGCTTCAACCTCTGTGAAGTTAGGAGGCTTGGGAAGTATACTTCTAAAAGAGGGACTAGTAGGGCTCCCTATCACTGGGGGAGACTTCATGCCTGGGGTTTTAGGTATTGACAAAGGCACAATGCCTGAAATGCTAGGGAAACGAATGGGCATCTGGAGAGCAGAGAGAATGGCTGGGGAGGTGGCTTTCTTTGTTGAGAGGAAGGAGTTGCTTCGATCTCTTGGTGGGGTCCTTTCAGAGCCTTCACCATCAGATACACCGCTAGAAGAGCTACTAACAGTTCTGAGACGAATGTTCTGAGGAGCATCTTTTTCCAGGAGCATTGCTTTGATGAGGTCATCTGATAAACCCACACGTGAACCTTTTGACTTGGATGAGTTGCCCATAGATCCTTTGATTGGTGACTTCTCAAACCCATCTAAAGATGCGGATGTTGATGCCCTGGCTTTGTTGATTTGTTTGGCTCGTGGGGATGGGGTTCCACGAGGACTACTACCACCACCTCCAGTTTTACCAAGATAGGAAGCCTGGCTTTCACTTGGGGCTCGTCTTCGTTGACCTTTTCCCTTAGATCCATGAGGGGAACTGCCGGCAATGTTCTCTAAAAGCTGAACCATGGTGCGATGAGCATCTGCTTTGCTGCTGCTTACACTCTCACTCATAGACCGTGTTCTTCCTCCAACACTAGCAGGTAGGGAGGGCAGAGAACGCGGGCTCAAAACTGAGGTGATGCGAGATAGTTTAGCTCCTCCTCCTGCTCCTCCTCCAACCTCAGACCCAGACAGGGTCCTGCTCCGGTCACCTTCTGTTCCAGCTTGAACAACACCGAAGGATATCTGACTAGCAGCCCCAAACTCTGTGGCAGAAACTGTACGAGGCCGAGAGAGCTGGGACCTCAGGAGTGGTGACCGTAGAAGTGACTGTTGTGGCTTCCTCGGAGACTGGGGCAGTTTGGAAGCAGGTTTAACGGGGGTTGTAGGCTTGGCCTTGGGGGAAGACTGAACTTCTGAACTGGTGCGAGGACTTGCAATAGGCTTGGCCTTGGGGGAAGACTGAACTTCTGAGCTGGCACGAGGACTTGCAATAGGCTTGGCCTTGGGGGAAGACTGAACTTCTGAGCTGGCACGAGGGCTTGCAATAGGCTTGGCCTTGGGGGAAGACTGAACTTCTGAGCTGGCACGAGGACTTGAACTAGGCTTGGCCTTGGGGGAAGACTGAACTTCTGAGCTGGCACAAGGACTTGCAATAGGCTTGGCCTTGGAGGATGATTGACCTTCTGAGCTGGTACGAAGATTTGAACTTGCTTGTGTCTCTGCATCACTGGCTACAAGAGTAGAAGACTTGTCCTTCTCATTTGACGGTGTCAGGCCACCGGAAGTACTTATACTGGAAATTTCTGTTTGCGTTGATGCTTTCACAATCAGTGACGAGGAAGATTGACCCGTGACTGGGACATCGTCCTCTTCGTTGGTGCTTTCATCTTTGTGTGATGTACCTTTTGCCATCAACATAAGGTTAGATCCAGGGGCAGTGTCCTGAGACTCCAAACTCTTGTCATTGTCTCCCTTTTCACTTTTGGAATGGTCTGATTCTGTTATACACGCACTTTTATTTCCAACAGCATCAGTTGATTCATCTGTTTTGGGGGGATGACTGGCTTCAGGCTCGGGGGTTTCGGGAGGAGAAGGACCATCATCTGTAGCTTCATCTGGTCCTCCTTCAGTGGACGAATTGGCAACTGTTTCATGATCTGCGTCGGTTGAAACATCAAGACTGACATCTCCTGGTTCGGTGAATGAAGTATCTAATGACTCTTCCTCAGTGACAGATTCAGCTTCAGATTCAGAGGTGGTGTCCCCACTTATCTGCCGCGGAGTTACAGGCAGCCTTATGCGAGGCCCAAACATCCCTGGTGCTGTAAAAGTGGGTCCAGCAAACTGTGCTGGCCTGGGCATTCTCAGTCTCACTCCCCTGGGCTGGAACATGGGTGGTGGTCGGGGAACTGTGGCGGTGGTGATGGTGGTGGGCACGGGTGGTACCTTGGTGGTGGGTGCAGTAATGGTGGACGTGGGTGGAGTTGTAGGTACTGGAGGAGGTGGAGGGCGGATGGGTTTGCTGGAGGGGGAGGTGGCGGGTGGGGTGGGAGTTTCTCCAGAGACTTTGCCAGTACCAGAGGGATGCACTGAGCTCTCAGCATCAGCGTTTGCCTGTGACTGATGCTCGTCTTCGGCGGCAGATGGCTCCAGAGTTGAGGGCTTCTCCTTCGTTGTGCCTCTGCCAGAAGTGGCAGGGGAAGCTGGCATGGATTTCTCCTCTTCCGACTTCTCCTTACTATCACTCCCAGGCTTCGTACCCTGGGCTTCTTTCGGCCCAGCGGCCGATGCTTCTTTTGTGGTAGAGGCACTTGCACCATCTTTGTTCTTAGCTGTTGTTTCAGGAGTTTTGTCTGCAACGAAAAAGCCAAGTGAAGATAAGCAAAATGGACTGTCATTCAGGTAAATAATGAATCCTCCTTCCACATGACTTAAGATTCCTATCTATGTGTTATCAAAGCAATACCCACGTGTATATTGCATTAGCGTGGTGATAAATTGTATCCGTCTTCATTACTGAAGATGATAGATATTTTTAAAATACTGTAGAAATGCATATGGTAAGTTGCAAAGTATTTCAACAAATAAATAGCTAAAACAAGAAATTGATTTAGAGGTTTTCCATTATATCGTCCACATGAAATAGGACAAATATCAAAAAGCATACTGCGAGATAACATGGCCTTTGTCAGATGACAACCAATGAAGTTGGTCAGGCAAATTGGTGACATATGATATCGTTATACAACACAAATAATATTGTGACAGAAAATCCAGTTAGTTGCCTTGGATAGAGCTGATATTTATATCCAATAACATCTCATACGTACTTGGTTTACTAATACACGCGAGTAATGAATACGCAAAATCGAATAATCAATGTCAGTCCAAACTTTTTGACTCACATATTAAATCCTTTCTAATACGACACAACCGGTGGAAATGAAACATTTAATGGGAACGCAAGACAATATTAGAAATCGATACAGCGCAAGGTTGGTACACCGCAATGTCGAGTCTGTCTACAGATTGGGTGAGATGACTTTATTTATATTTCTTGGGAAGGCAGAAGGCAAGGCACTCACGCAGGGCAATATTGACAAAGCGATCACTCTACCTGTTACACCCGTCGTCCCCTTGTCGGCACCTGGCTTCTTGCTGCTGGTATCACTCGTCACCTTCCTCTCCACCACGATGGAGCGGATCCTGGAGAGGATCTTGTATTTGTCCTCGGGAGGGGTGGGTAACCTTTCCCCCTCCAGGGCCTGCTCCATGGAGGGAGGATCAGGCACTCGGATGACCACCGTCTCATCCTCTTCCTGGTATGCATCCTCGAGGATAAACTCAGATTCCTGCGGTTCCTGAAGGGCATATAGAACAAGTATAAGCTTTAGAAGTGTTATGTTAAGGCAGGGAGATACATGGCCTGATGATTCTTGGGTTAGATTTTGAGATATAGAATCGACTCTCCAAAGGCCACTATCAAAAACAAAAACAAAAGAGACAATGAGAAAATAAGAGCGGTGAATGATAAAGTTCAACTGGTTTAAAACTGTGCAATCCGAAGTTGATATATTGTTTACTCGAGATAAGGACAAGCATTGGGATATTGCCATACTAAAAATGGAACAATGTTACATTTTTGTAACGTGAAAGATATAGACAAATGCTTCCAAAGTTTGCATCTGTAATACGGCGAAACAAAAAAACATGTGCATATTGGAGAAGTTAGGCATTGTTAATATCAGGTAACATGTGTATTAAATTCATATTTATATATCGTTCACATATATATTCTGTAAAAGAACAGAATCAAACGTAGCTGCAGATGAGTGAATCGAACCAGTTACGCTTTTCAATCAGAAGCGCGGCAGACCGTACATTATTGCGATGGCCAGATACCACTCTTTCTAAGCAACCCAAGCCATTTACCTCAGAAATAATTATTTTCCCACCCGTTTATCAATCTTGTGCGTTTAGGAATTTTATTACAGCAAAGACGTAAAGCATTTAAGCACTGTTACGGAATCGACGTACGTGTTGTATGCCTTCTTGCGCTACCACAACTGAGATCTGAGGATCCCAGTAAGAACGAAGCACTTAAGTACTGTTACGAGTGGAGGACCATCATTTCTTTGCCTGCACAATTGGTTACCTCTGGTATAGATGGTATAAAATATAATATATATAAAGGGTTATCTAAAAACCTCCCTAAACTGATGGAACTGTATACCGGAATATGTACTTGTTTGTTTCACAGGATTGATTAGCCAAATGAATTATTTATAGCCAACTGGTAAAGGAATGTCGAACTATTGTGTTTTATTCGATACGGATAGCTCCGATGTATTTGTTTTAATCAGCAGCTAAAAAAATCCAAAAACATGTATGTAATAATAGAATATCATAACAGATCAATTGTATTTTGTATTTAGTAATGATTTAGTCCTCTTTATTTTTCATTCATGAGCATGAAACCTACCAACTTGTTGGAATTTGTCTCTTGAAATAAAAATGTTTAAAAAAAAAAAATGGTCGTCTCTTAGTCCTCCTATAATTCCACCCCAAGATATAATACACGTCCGACTGGCTCAAACTTGTTTTTCCTGCTGCAGGAATCTGGCTTACCCCCAAAACAATAGGAAGTTTTAAAAACTCACATGAAACAAATTTACAAAACAAGTAAACATCTTTACCTCCGTGACAGGAATAGATGTAGTAAGCACATCTCGATATAATTATGAACATTTCAAGCAATCGTCAGTGACGAGCATATATGAATAAAAATATATCATCGGGTCCACGACATTTAATTACAACATCCGTCCCATTTCCTTCTTTCCTCTCTTCCTTCGTAACCAGGAAAGCGAATCAATCATATATGATATCCTTCCTCCACGAACACACCTTTATTAATTAACAGCGGCATTCTTACGATCAAAATTATCAACTATGTTGCCATCTTCCTCAACCCATCCGAAAACTATCAGGCAAGAAAAGGTTTTTCTTGAGCAGACAAAATCCTCTAAATATATTCCCATGATGAGGGGACCAATTCTCTACGATACGATGTTTTTTTTATTCAGTTTAAGGCCAATACAATATTTAAACTTATATAGAAGAGAAAAAGACGTGAAATCCTCCATGGATGTTTTCACACGGTGCCTAATTTACAATTACAGTTTATGTAAGAATAAACACCCTCCATAGCTAGATAAATGGCCACATAAAACCAAATATGTACACGATGCCACCATGGGGAACAAGCAGCATATTTATCATTGTGTATTTGATTATACGGGACACTAATTTATACAGGAACCTGCCAAATTGAAGTCATACCACATTTTTACTTATTACACGTCAAGGTGTACAGGTAACTCACAATCAATCTTTTCTATACCTAAGAACGGTATGAAAGGCCACGAATGTTGTTGTTGCTTATTTGTACTGACAACACAACTTTTGCTCTTCTTTTCAAGTCATCGATTTGAATTAATGACTATTTAGAAAGGTGTATCGTCCTACTATAGAACCATTTTTCTTACCCCACCTAAAGTTCGTTTTTGACTTAGCCCATTTCTTTTTATTTCAAAAATTAATTAAAGTAGGAGCACAGGTCTTCCGAAACACAATATCCCCCCAAAAAACTTGTTCTTGTTCAAAGCAATTATTGTTACGGAATAAACATTTTTCGCAGTTCCTGAACTAAAAGGTGGTTTCCTAAAATAAAAAAGTGACCTCCCCCCTGACTAGTTATCGCTGGTCTAAACCGATACACGCCTACTTCTCTAGCCTAGAGAGAATGGTACAATGCGGAATCTCGTCCATAAACAGGCATCGAGTATAATTCACGATTCTATATGTATTATATGGGTGGCGTCGCCAGACAATGTACAATTTGCCAGCCCTAATCCGCTCAAATAACCCTAATTCAAACAGAAATTAGGGTTAAAATACGGCACCACTGATTGACTGAACAGTGTAATAAGGGATCATGGCTGTATTTCTATTTATTAATTGGATTGATAATTGACAATTAAGCAGTCCTGGCATAGTTGAATTTAAGATTTAGTTACAACAGTAGATTAGGTGGGAGGGAGGGTGTGTGGACCATTGTTTCTCAGTAAACTCCCTTGCTAACTTTAGAGTGTTTATCTTAAAGACTATTCATTATAGTTGAGGTATTTCCACAGCTGAGAATGCATCTTTAATGGCACACGTAACATTAATGCTTACTAATTGCACTCCACTAATGGTTCACCTCCGATAGCATGGACGTCATATATACGAGAATTATATTATAAATACAACATGTGTGGTATTTAATTATCATGGTGATATCAGTGAGTCTGGAAACTGTCTATTATTATCTATTATTCTGAATTATTAGTTTACTAGTTTTGAATTCATACAAAAACCGCGATAAGACACTGAAGTGATATTTGTAACGACTAAATTAGGAAAATATATTATCAGCTTATATTAAACGCATGGGTAGCCTACCTCAAAAGGTAAGACAACATTAAATCTTCTACTATACGTAATGACAGCAAATTATCAAAAACAAGTAGATGATGAACATGTTACTAATTTAGAATATTAATTATAATAATGATATTTAATGTTAATTAATGACCATAAAGTGGTTACATACTGTTACTTCATCATCACGTAGCATGATGTAACAATTGCAGTGGTGCTAAATACAACAACTGATTCATGAATTCAAAATGGATGAAGTAACTTTCTTAGTCTGAATTTGGACCATTTCGTATATTGAGCTGAGTTGTTTTGAACTGAAACGATTCGGTGATATATAAGATTATGTATCGGAAGATCGTATACATAATAACTAATGAACATGTTAAAGGTTAATATAATTAAATCTGTAGGGTAAAATCCGAAATTTATATGTTATATTGTAGTAGATATAGTAGAGATGAACAGCAAGAAATTGTAATTTTGATACGCATGTTATGTTTTCCAATTGGCAAATGAGAATTATCAAATATGAAACTTTGACCAATAAAATTTATTAAAAAAACCCAAAACGCATGCTATAAGTAATGACAGCAAATTGTCAAAAACAAGTAGATTACAGTGGTGCTAAATACAAGAACTCATTCGTGAATTCAAAACGGATGAAGTAACTCTCTTAGTCTGAATTTGGACCATTTCGTGTGATTTATTTCCAGCAATAGTAATAAGGACAAAGCATCTACAAGGACCCAGCAGAACTGTTAGGGACATTGGCTTGGAACAAAGACATTCCATATTTCAAGTGTTGGCAAATATTCCCAGCACTTTTAGTTGAAGCGCACATTATGTAACCACGTTGTCCGCTGGCTTATTCAAATAATCCACATTTGTATAATACATTAATTTCAGAATATCTGCTTTTGATGACTTCAAAGCCAACATTTCGCCTACGGATGCATTTCTGGATCACATGTTTTATAACGCAATAAGGAATGGACCAATGGGTAAAGGGAACCATTCGAAGAACAACTTTTTTTTTATATTCCAGTTCAGAGAAATACAGTAAAAATGGAGCTATTTCATGTGTTAACTGCAATGCCGAACATGGCAAAGTACTTTCTTGATTCTAAACCAAGGAGAAACGAGAATCATGGTCTGAATTTCCGAGGAGTTGGGTACTAAAACGACTGATGTGGATAGATATATCAAAAGGAACGGTATTGGGTCACTCATCATAAACAGGATTCGGGTCATATCGCGTCGGTTATGGCCGAGTATGGGAAGATTTCATAACACCCACACAGAGTTAAGTATCTATCCGCATGAAATATAACTCCAATATGGGTCCTGCCGCTCTTAAAGGAGATAGAATTGCCAAGTAATATTAGTTTAGATTCTGTCTGGAGAATGATGGGGAGGAGGAGGAGGAGGAGGAGGAGGAGGAGGAGGAGAAGGCGGTTCTTTAAAAGGCAACGGAGGCGGGCGGCGGTACCTAGGAAGAGCGAATCCGCTCTGCGAAATATAGGCAATAAATTCTGTGGCCAAGTGAACAAGCTTCCACACTTAAGGTGGGAGGCATCGTTAAAAGCTGGAAGCGACGTGAGCCGTTTTGATTATGTATTTATATAGAAAATCGCTTTATCTATTGATATATTGATATTGATATATTGGTATAATAAGGATGGATAGGTGCTCAAATCACAAGGGCTGTCTCAAGGAGGCTGGAGCATGATTACAATTTCACACTGGCCTCTATGGCTATATATTATATAACTATATATGTAATATAATAATATATATAGTATATAATATCACACAAGAAAGGTATATTCATAGTGATCTATACCATTGTGATCATACCATATGTAAGGACTAATGTCGGTCAGAAATGGAGGTTATTAATCATTTACTAAACACATGTACTGATTAATGTGACTTAAATTATTTATTTGCTCAGGTCATGGATGAGTTATGTGCAATTAAATATTAATGCGTGGGGAGGGGCGGCGCAGTGATCTAAGGTGCTGGCTTAGACAAGTTTCTTGAAAGGTTAATTTAATACAAAATTCCATGGGAATCAAGGGAGGTAGATCAGAGAGGGTGAAGTATCATGCAATTTACCCAATTGTTTGACGTTGGCCTCGCTGTACATGTATATAACATTGATTATGCAAAATGCATGACTGGCCCTGTCAAGATATGGCTTATACTTACAATGAACATAGAATGAGACTGGGAGTGAACGAAATGAAAAATAACCAGGTTTATCATGAATAGATGCGTGAGCATATTGGGGCCCTTTCCTGTAATTTTCACCCGGTCAATGCCGCCCGCATGGGGAGCATCGGTGAAGGATATGGCGCGGTAAGGGGGCGTGCATGGAATGGAATAAGATAGGAATTGATGACTTACCGACTTGGAGGATGAGGAGGAGAAGGAGGAGAAAGAGGTAGCGGCGGAGGAGGAGTCACTAGCTTCACCCGCTTTGCGACCCTTGATGTTCTTGAAGGCATGAACTAGCCAGGGCTGCAGGTGGGCGTAACTTACGTACCGCGGCTGAGTAACGCCCACTCGGCGGACCTGCAACAAAAAACATCGTACTTTTAGAGAATTCCCTCAAGGACGCAGACTGTGGGGGAAAGGGCCCTCAGGCTAGCCTTGTCTACTGCAGGAGGAAGGGCGGCAGGTCAGGATGGGGGCTGAACTGTATATGTATGGTTGAAGTCTCAGAAAATGTACAATTCGCCTTCACTAGTTCGCTCAATTAACACAAATTTGAGACAAAAAATAAGGTTCAAAATGCAGGCTAACATTACTCTACGGAAAACATTTTAAAGAATTTATCATTTGTAGCAAAATTCCATGTTAATTTACTCATGCTCATTGTGAATTTTCTAAAGACCTGGGGTGGCGTTCATAATAGGTTGAATTTATACAATTGTGCCCCGTGATAAATTTGTGTCCATAAAGAGTTATCACACCAATCTGTGGTGTGCTAGATTTTCCGTGATAACTTTTGTCACGGCTGTCACGGGATGCCCGTGACAGCCGTGACAAAAGTTATCACGGAAAAGTTTACATACAATCTCAAAAAATGGTTCATTTTTTTTTGTTACAGTATTTTTACTCAGGAGATGAAAAAACACTTTTAAGACACTTTTATAGTGTTTTTCGTTGTGCCCTGATATAGTGGTTGATGATATTACAGACTGTTCTAATGCTGTCTACATTATTAAATAGTTATAATAAGGAAATAATAATAATTAGATGAGATGAGATGAATAATGGATTTGTAAATTTAATTGAGTAGAAGTCAAAAAGAGTAAATAGAAGAGCACATTCACATATACTAAAACCATAGGAGAACCACATAAAACAAAATGTATTTGAATTGCTGTATTTTACTTGTTTATTGGCTGTATATCATATTGAGAAACTTATGCATTGCACATGAATTCCCCAACTTTCAACATAATTCGATTCATTTTATACCAGTTTTCCCCGCCATCCCCTTGCACCAACCTCCACACAAAGGGGTCTTAAATTACCAATGAAAAGCAAGGACAAGACGTATATTTTCTGACATAAATTAACATATCATAATGTAATACTTTTCCTTCTCATGGGAAAAGCTAGTTCTTCTCCCAATCTATGGGGGAGGAAATAATGTCAGAATTCCAGATGTCACTGACCGAACCCACATTTTATCACATCAATTCTACATAGCCTCAGGCAAATTGTCCTTAATAACATAGAATTAATGAGAGGACTCTTTTACTATTCATAATACATGATCAAACTCTGAGACATGTTCTTCACTTCTTTTAGAATGAGGTTGGAATGAAGTCATATCAGATAGAATGCATTTTGACAATAATTACTCAAAAGAGAAAAGGTTTGATCTGAACTAAAAATAAGAAGAGATGGTTGTATACAGTAAATAGTATCTATTTAGAGTGAATAAAAACAAATAGCACACAGCTAATATCAAAATCGTATGGGCTTGGCTTTGACCAGATATGTTATAAGGGGGTGCCTGCCAATCCCTGCATGTCCACGCCCACCCTGAACCCCTGCCAGCCCCACATCTGGTATTACCTCCCATTACCATGTGCAGACAGAATATGTGCTGCAACTAGTCTAATCCTTATCTATCGACTATGATGTACCATTGTAGGCCCTATGAACTCTCCTCTACTGCAACAAGCATACATTGGCTTAAATTTACTCTTTTTGTTACTGTAATGGTATAAAGGAGTACAAGGCTTCATAGAGGGTCCCACATTTGTTTCTCCCTCCCCTCTGCCCCTCTCCCTCTATCCCTGCTATGCACACATGAGTTCTTCTGTAACATGATGCTAGTGATACTAGAATTCATACTTTTTTAACACTTGGGAGAGGGATGGAGAGAGACAAGGGGAGTGAGAGATTCCTCCTGACATCTCGACTTGACATCAAAACCTCCTGCCACAAGCCCAAATTGTGAAATCACAAATATTTATCAAAAACATTTCCTAACTATACAAATCCGAATAGAGAAACTTAGTATCTGGCCACAGGTTTATTATATAATTTCAGTTCAAGCCCAGCCTTTCTATAGGAGTGTTTTCCCATGAGACCAACTCAAGTTACAATTTATGACCGTTGTGGAGACGCAATGGTTCTTTTTGGGGTAGGATGAACTGATTATATCTTTTCCATGCCCATGCCAATGTACCTGTGTAATTCTCCCAAACGGGCAGCATTTGTTTTCAGGAGGCCATTTTTTTCTTTTGAAAAAATAAAAGTTGTTGCATCCCTACAATCCTTGGTGCTATCATATATAGCAGGGAATATCAGTATAGTGCAGACAAAGAATGTGACAAATATTATGGACCCTACACCTATGCTTCAGATATAGCTTATTTTTGCCTATATTGTGCCTTAGTTCGGCTATATTACTATTAAACCCAGTCATCAATAATTGAGGTGAATTACCCAGTAATTTGGCCAGCACAATTAAATGAAATGTCAGAGGTAGGGAAATGATGTAGGCCGGCAAAAAAGGGCCTGGTTATAACCAGAAGTTTGACTACCTTTTTGACAAAATATCCGTTTTATTACTATAAAATTACTCTCCCAATATAGAGGGATATCTTTATCTCTAATAATTATCATCCTCCGAAACGCAGGATGTCTTTCAGTTTTGTTCCTCCATCAAGACAAAGGACACTAGATTGGTAGAATCTCGCCATGGTTTGGGAGGGTGACAATTATGGCATAACGACGATTCTATGGTGTAAAGGCATGATTGCAATGAGTGTTCCCTGCAATTTAACATCTGTATTTATTCACATTTATACTTTTCACCAAATCAAGGCCTAAATAATTATTAGAAAGGGCAAAATTACATGAAAATATTTATTGCCAAATTATAAGGGAGATATTTTACATTTGACAAAAGATTCCCACACCAGTTCAAGGCAATATATGTGAGGTAATAAAAGGTTTCAGGGATGTCGTGGGATAATACATTATCTAAATACTAGCAAAGTACCTGTCCTCCGGATGGTCAACCTCCTTCCCCACACTTCCCCTCTCCCTCTTTTCCCTCCCCCTCTTCTCTGACTTTCATACCTGTTTTTCTCTCCCAACCCCATATCCGATTCCCCCCTCCCTCCCTCTTCCTCATGCTTTCCCTCCCCTCTCTCCCTTCCCCTACATCCTCTCCCTCCTCTCTTCCCCCCTCTTCTTTCCCTCCCCCTCTCCTATATTCCTACACCCTCTTCTTCACTCTCCCACTCCTCTGCATGTAGGACGGTCACCCTCTCTTCCCATACTTCCCCCTCTCCCTCTTCCCTCCCCTCTTCTCTGCATGTCTTTCATACCTGTTTTTCTCTCCCAACCCTATGTCCGATTCCCCCCCCCCACACACACACACACTCTTTCTCCCCTCTTCCTCATTATTATCATTATAGAACTTTTATTTCTCATGAAGCATGCTGTTACATAAAGGAGAAAAAGGGGATAGCATATGATCTGTCAGCACTACTGTAAGGTGTGTTGATCTCCCCAGATTCCCTGATATATTTTGGATTACATTTTGTTTTGTTTTTTATGATTCAGTCACTGTTGCATAGTAATGTTTTCCATATTTTACATTTGTTTTACATTTGGTAGAGTAGTAGAAACTTTTTAATTATACATTCAAGTTTGATTAGAAAATCACGTTCCCCCTCCCCTCTCCGATCTCCCCCTCCCCTCTTCCTGATGCTCCCCCTAGGTCCCTCTGGACGTAGGTTGTGGGAAATGACGTAGTATCTCACAGGGGCTTTCCCAGGCTATAAATGGAGTGTAGAGATCGCAATTTAAACAAGTACTAAGTTAAGAAATTATCAAGTTAAGTTTGGTTTATCTATTTAACTTTACAATTATTGTCAACTTAATTTATATACCTGGCATTTCCAATGAAAACGAATCTCAGGCCCAAATACTTGTGTCCGATGTCAAGTTATATAGTTATATTATTGCAATGTAGCCATGTAAAACAAGACAAAATTATTTTAACAATTGGACAGACAAAGACAAAGAAACCATACTTTTCCTTATATGGATTTCTACCTCTTTTCGTAGAAATCGCTCTACCCGTATATTATATGGATACATAAGTATTCCATCCACAAAAAAATAAATGCAATTTAATATTAACCCAAATAACCATCCTAGCTTCAAACCTGCAATTGAAAAAGTTCTTTGCAAAATATGCATCAGTAGGCCTACATGCTTTCAGATTTATAGAATATAAAGTGAAAATGACCCGAAATGCACCATTCACACCTAGTTTTTGCAAATTTTCCAGGGGAAGGGGAGGTACCCCACTAGTGTATACTACTCGTGTTTGTACCTCCCACCACCAAATACTCAAAAACGGGAGATCTCCTGACTTCCACTTCTCCCTATTTAGCACCTCTGGGAGGGGGACTACATTTGTCTTCATTGGGACTCCAACATTTAAACTTTTAAATTTCTATTAGACTATACTATAATTAGGTAGATTATGTCCCCAAGGGTATAACAGTAGGGAGAGAGAGTGACTGGGGAGAGAGGGATAGAAAGAGGGGGAAGAGAGAGTAGGGAGAGAGACAATGGGGAGAGAATGCCAAGATGGGGTATGGGTAGAGAGGGAGGGAGAGAAAACAATTAAGGAGAGAAAGTGGGAGTGAGAGGGATAGAGAGAGGGGGAAGAGAAAGTAGGGAAAGAGAGAGGGAGAGAGACTGGGGAGAGAGAGGAGAAAGAGAGAGAGACAAAGGGGGAGAGAATGCCAAGAGGGAGTGGGGGAGAGAGGGAGAGGGAGAGAAAGCAAGGAAAGGGATAGTGGGAGAGCGATGGAGAGAGAGGAAGGGTGAGAGGGATAGAGAGAGGGGGAGAAGAGAGGGAGACAGTGGGAGTGAGTGGGAGGGGGAGAGGAGAGAGATGGGGAGAGAGTGGGGGAGAGAGAGGGAAAGAGGTAGAAAGAGAGAGGGGGAGCGAGAGAGGGATAGGAGAGAGGGGAGAGCACAAGGAGGGGGAAATATGTAAACCTTACAAATTATTGAAATTTGAAACAAATCGATTGGGGAGAGAATGCCAAGATGGAGTATGGGTAGAGAGGGAGGGAGAGAAAACAATTAAGGAGAGAAAGTGGTGGGAGTGAGAGGGATAGAGAGAGGGGGAAGAGAAAGTAGGGAAAGAGAGAGGGAGAGACTGGGGAGAGAGAGGAGAAAGAGAGAGAGACAAAGGGGGAGAGAATGCCAAGAGGGAGTGGGGGAGAGAGGGAGAGGGAGAGAAAGCAAGGAAAGGGATAGTGGGAGAGCGATGGAGAGAGAGGAAGGGTGAGAGGGATAGAGAGAGGGGGGAAAGAGAGGGAGAGAGTGGGAGGGGGGAGAGGAGAGAGATGGAGAGAGAGTGGGGGAGAGAGAGAGGGAAAGAGGTAGAAAGAGAGAGGGGGAGCGAGAGAGGGATAGGAGAGAGGGGAGAGCACAAGGAGGGGGAAATATGTAAACCTTACAAATTATTGAAATTTGAAACAAATCGATTTACAAAGCATCACACTATCACAAGAGTAAAGTTAAAATGTATGCTCGTTAGTTCTAGCTATTTTAAGTGGCAAGAATGATTATTTTCTTAATTCACTTGCTTGCACCTCAGAATAAGCTCGCACATATATTATGGTGCAGAGAGTTGATTCACTGGGTCTCTGCTAGAATTAAATGGGTGATTGGTGAAATAATAGATTACATTCAGTGGATTCTTGGATCGGCAGAGACTATAATTGATTACATCATGCATGACTCCTTATGTATGCACCCTCCCACAGGGTGGCCTTATCCCTCAATCAGCAGGTGGTCAACTCATTTTTAAAGTTTTTTGAAATTGTAAAATATACTAACTAAATCATTTATAGAAGTATTCGCCTTGTCATAACAAATATTCTCATCTTTATTTCATCAATGTGTGACGTTTAGAAGGAAAGATATTAAAGCTGTGTATTTGTGGTGTGAATGTGAGTGGGTAGATTATTATGCCAGATGTGTTCAGTGCTCCATCTCTAGTAGGCCATCAGCTGTACCCCAAAAGAGTGATTTTCGTTCCGGATTGTGGGCACTACGAATCTGCCATGTTTAAATTTCTAACTTTTGAGGAATTTTAATTATCTATGTTTGGAAAATAAAATAAATAAATAAATAAATAATAAAAAATATTATCTTCTATATTTAGAATCAAGTGACTGATATCAACCAATAGAGAATAATGTGCCCTTAAATTGTTTTCTTTTGACCTAAGATGTCAGTGCATTATTTTCAAAGTTATTAGCAAAATGCCTCATAAAGGTCAAGGTCAAAGGTCATTAATCCACCCCAAAAAACCAATAAGTTTGTTTACTAATTAGATGTCCTACTGTTTACTACCATTAGAATCGACTTGATATAATCGTTTCAAATATAATATCTCAAAATCCATTATAAGTGACTTGTGACTCATTTTCCTGTAACACATCACATATATCTGTTTACTGGGAATATCATCTAAAATCGTTTTAAAATGATTTGCTCTGTTGGTTTTATTACGGCATGGGCTACATGAAACATGAAACATGATATGGAACATGAAAAATGCACAGCCATACCCTTCATTACTTTTATTAAGACAAGATTTATGACTACCTTGTGACAAACTTCTGACTAAAAGTTGTCATGGTGACAATTGTTTTGTCACGGTGACACCATTTTTGTCACGGTGACAGCGTTATTGTCACGGTGACAACTTTATAAACGCGGCCGTTAAGACGGTCTTTGTCAGTGGCATTGGTGCCCGGGCACCGGGCACCGGGCACCACTTATTATGAACGCCACCCCTGACCCGTAGGAGCATTGGATCTACTTTAATATAAATCCTCTCTTTCTAGAACTTGTATCCATATTGTTCTACAGATATAAATGTCTACGTATCAGTAATATTTATATCATGTAAGGAGACACTATATGTTAGGTTAAAAATACACCATCAAAGGAAAGGTGAACCGAATATCATATATAGAAATACCTTGTAAACAAGACTCACTGTAAGGTTGAAACATCGAAACTATTAATGAACAAATGACCGCCTAATGAAAACAGCAATAATACTGAATTCTTGCTAGGTGGTGTTTATAATTTTCATCAAAATATATCATTTATAGATCATAACACCAACATTTACTAATAATAAGCATAGGGGATTACTAGAAACAACCATCAAAGTCAATATGTCTGGAAGGCATTAATGTCTTAGCAACGCCCGCAACGATATACAAATTAATATATAGTATCAAATTTGACGTTTGTCCAATTCGCACCAACTTTTGGTAGTTTATCAACTGATAACTTTTAACCACGAACTAGCTGAACGCCATTATATGGAGTGATTCCCATTGCTGGATGTGTATGTGATTATTTATAAATGAACTAATATATCGAGCAAATGCTCCTTAGGTTTTTTGTCCGGAGAATAAATAACGAGTACGCAAGCGTTCTGGGTGGGCCAAGAAGAGCCTATGAAGAGACTTGTGACGTTTTCTCGATCCCCACTATCGCGACGCTGACAACAAACTTCGATCAGGACGACAGGGAGTAATCGCAGACGAAGTGCAAATGCAGGGACAATCTTATATAGGTGAGTTGGGTAATGGAGACGAATCTTTCCCCCAAATCAGATAAACCTCCCCCCCCCCCCCACCCCGCCTTACTGCTTCTGTGCCTAGTATTCAGGCAACTTTAATGTCAAGTCTAATGTCAAACTAGACCTGGGAGATATGGTAAGTTATTCTGGGTAGACACACATATTTAGAATAGACAACCACTATAGATACCGGTATTATCATCAATACTAGCTGCTCCCGTCTAAAACGGGTTGAGACTATTGGTCTTCCTTTTGAAAAGGTACTAAAACAAAACTGTTGAAGCCCAGACATTGTAAATCACCGTTGAAATCTCAAGCTTGACATCTATTTTGAAATCTAAAATGGAAATCTGCAATTGTATCTTTGCAAAACAACGCCGGACTAAAAATTAATTGACAAGTAAAATAGCAAAACTGTGCGACATCAAACACAGCGGAAGTTGAACATTATGGACAGTACCTACCAAATAACAGCTGGAGGCCTACATAAACTTTTCAAACCGGCAGCTCAACAGAAAGACTAATTCTTGAATACCGTCAACTAAGTTAAAGTGTGTTTTTAAACCGGCAGCTTGACGAACAGATTCATCAAATGCCGCTAGCTAAGTTAAATTGTGTCAATATCGAATTACTATATATTTTATTTATGGATCGAATATCTTATTACTGATGTTTAGTTTAAAGGGCTGCTTGGAAGATCTCCAGTGGAGAGGGAGTTTGTCCTCTTCTTGATTTATATTAATACATATGTTCTCTGAATAAATGTTGTATAATAATAATAAATAATAATGTCAGGAATGTGTATCGAGTATAATTGGTAGGTAACTATATAAGGGTGGAGTCGACAGAAAATGTACAATTCTCCTACCCCAATCCTTTCAAATAACCCAAATTTAAGATAAAAATAAGCCTTAATAAGGTTAAAAATACAGTCTAACATATATCTGAAAATATTTTTCAAATCAAGGCAACACCAAATAATTATAACTTATATTTACTAAATGTGTAGGGCTGCCCATTGTACATTTTCTAACGAACTGATCGATATAAGAGAGTCCGATGTGTTGTTTACAATAAAGGTTAAAATGTAATTAACCATTCGACAATTCCAGAGCCGGAAAGAGAACAACACATACACATGTAATTATCTTCCCATGTTAGGATGGCATGTATGAGGCCAATGTATCCAATGTGTTTAGAGAGGTATACATGACATTGGTGTTCACCTCGCAATGCTTCCAGGCATACGATGCCCCTAAAAACCTTGTTTTGATGACAAAGCATGGGCTTGGCAACAGGCACGGGACTCGTTCATGGCTTCTCTAGTCGTCACATTCGATTGTACTTGTCGTTTCCTATTCAGTATCTTAGTTGTAGGTGTTCATAGCTACACTATATATATGTGCAAGGTTCTTTCACAAAAATAATGCCTCGATAATGTATCTTCTCTTCTATACAGAGATTGGTGTTGTTTTAAGGAACGTTATTTCGACGTTATTTTCGCGTGTACTTGTTACAGATGCAGTCCGCTAAGAAAGTGCGTATTTGTTTAAAGGTTAAATGATTTAGGATTCAACATTACAACATTGCATTGCTTTTCTTATAAGATTCTGACATCTATACTATATTAATTTATTTACCGATTAAATTTAGATTATTTAACTCTATCTATTTTCTATTTTACTATGGTAACAAACTATCATAGTATATCTTAAATATATATCGTATACTATGTAGAAAATATTACTATTAAAATAAGCGAAGATTGACACATGGTCATCAACGTCACACATAAAAGCACTACATACCTATCATACTAATGTACACACGTATTATATTATCACTTTCATCCATCTTTGAATGTTAACTAGTTTACCTGTCACATTGCGAAAATTTCGTAAGATGTTCCAGAGCACGACAGTGAATGAAATGCCATACACGACAAGCTATAATTTTATGAAATACAGAGGCTTTCCCAGGAACGCTAAGCATGAAGCAATATCCAGGAAATATTGCGAGTGCGGGTTAGAGCAAATATATTTTGTATTGCCAATGACACCTCAGAAGGTCCAAAGGTATGTAAACGCGTGTGGGAGTATTGAGAACCAGATGGGAAAATGTCACTTTATGACAAAATGTCTCAAGACACATTTCGCATATATATAGAAAACATGTTATCTTCAACATGGAATATTTAACAGTGATCTCATGTAGTACATAACCGTGTGTCTTATATGTTTCACTAAAATAAGACGACACCTTTCCCATTATGTATTTGGTTTTATAGATCATTTACACAAGCTATGAAATATCATAGCTTGTGAAAAGATCCTGACATTTTTCGATAAAAATGTTGCCACATATTTGTAAGTCAGATTTTAACTGAAACCACCCCGGGATGCACCCTAATAGAAATGTACAGTAAGACATTCATATCCCCTATTGTCAGGACGTTTTCATGTACCCCCCCCCCCCCCAAAAAAAAAAAAAAAAAAAAAAAAAAAACACGTGAGAAAATCGGTTAAATGAAAACCAAAGTATGCAATCTTATCAAATACCTGTAACGTGCCTGTCAAAGCGCACCATGCAGTCTCATGAGATGTACACGTGCTATGAAATAAACATGTACACATGCCCTAGAATACATCGTTAATTGCAACTATGCTCTCCGGGAGGTAAATATATAGTACAGCTGGCTAAGAACATCATGCGAGTTGCCTTTTCGCTCATATCCTTTCCAATCCATTCATTAATTGGAAAGGGACCGATAACACACACTGTAAGCTTTACACTTTTTATAACCATACTCATGTTTTTCCTCAAATACAAAAAGTTTGCGCATGCAGCATATTCCATTGTAATACAACCGATAGCGACACACTACCGATACTACAACTTGATATGATGATAATGATTGATGGAGAGTGAACGTACTTTTGTCTTTACGAGTCTAGTATCAAGGGGCAAATAAAAACATGAGCTTTTCGACAAAAACACCAAGGTGTGCGACGGCAACTTGGTCCAGTAAACAAAGAATGTAAAATGTGATGTTTATAGACAAGAGTATGCAGGGACTTGGTCATTAATATCTTACCACCTCGCCGGTAAACATGTAGAGACAACTGCTTGTACTGCCACACCTGAGACCCAGCGCGGATCTCGAGGCTGTTAAAGATGTGCGAAAAGGAGGTAATACATATTTTGGGGGTTTGTATGAAAATAAATACCAAACAAAATCAGACAGTCTAATAACAGAGTTTTCATTTGTCATGCATTTCATTCGCTGACGTAATGGAGTACATGTATGATAGTTAATACCTATCAAAACGGGAAAATAGTTACAAGAATAAAAAAGTGAATATGTTCCAATTATTGATGGCCTGCCCTCCGTTCTAGCTTCTACTGTCCTAACTCTGTCAATGATTTGGGCAATATTTCAAAACGCGTGTGTGGTCGATTCTCATGAAATGGTTCCAAATGAGAAAATGCCATTTTGACTAGTTTTCTTCAATTAGATATTTCCTATGTACTCATGCCTCATAATTAATGTTTCCATGGTATTAGGCTCTATATTCTGAACAAATGCGTAACCACTTTTACCTACCTACCATGAATATTTAGGAAATTAGAGCCATTGATATGCTGAAAATATACATTCCAACCCAAATATTGGATATATCATTCTGAAAATTAATCAAGGACACAGGGGAATGATGTTTTACTTATTCAAATGTACCAAGAGATTCATTAGGCATAATCCATGAAAGAAAATTCCACTAAAATCATGAATTAAGTATTTGGGAGAAGAGAGAAATTCATTACATATTATGGCCGTCACCGTCCGTGACGCTGGTAATAGGGTGTAATATATTAAAAAATCATGCAACATATAGTTTTAGTGTCCTTGATGAGAGATGGACATATGGGTGTATTGAAATAGGAAGAAAAAAAATCGATAAATATTGCTAATTATTCTAAGGATCTATGTTTCCAAAATGGGGAAGTTTTTTGTCCGTCACCGTCCATGACGGCCCCCGTCACCGTCCATGACGGCCCCCGTCACCGTCCATGACGGTACTTTGTCATTGATTTTCATAATGATCCCATGGATGTAGCTTCGTTCCCCATATACCATTCGAAAGGGCTTGCTTTCTTCTTTGGAATCATGTGAAATGATAATCATTTTATTTTTTTATAACTGAATATGAAATGACCACAAATATGTCTATGACCATCACCGTCCGTGACGCAATATATTTTAGGGTATACTTTCAACAATTTCCATATCTAAAAAATGCAGTTTCAGGGTATAGAAGAGTAGGATATGGGGCACCTATACTAGAAATTTCATTTCATTTCAAGGACCTTTCCTAAAATACCCATTTGGAACCGTTTCATGAGAATCAACCGTGTACGTCTAATACCGTAATCCTCTCATAATAATTGAATCCCTTCCTGAAAATCTAATTTATAATATTTTCCTTAAACAAAAAGCAGCATTATTTGATGAAAGAAGAGCCCCTACAAGATGTACATAATAAATACTAACTTAAAGTCAAAGAAAAAGAGATTTCAGACGAGACACCCTGTGGCAAGAGACTGTCTTTGTGTCGATCAAAATGTCAGGATAAATATATCCCCCCCCCCCCCCCACAGACTGTGTAAGGTGTTCTTGGAACCAGGTAATGTAACTAGTGGTAGGCCGAGCAAGCTGAGATGAGCTGGACAGGGGACGCGGAGAGGGAGCACTTTCAGGAATATATGGGATTCCAGGGAAACTCTCAACACCGCCATCTTTAGCGCGAGAAACAATTGATTGATTGATTTGAAAAATGTTATTCGGACAAGGAGGCAAGGACACAGGAGTATACAGGTTGCTTATCGTGAATAGAGAAAACAAGAGATTATTACACTCAAGGAAATGCGCATATCAGACCATCATCCAATATGTTCATGCGTTGCCTGCCCGAATTATATAAATCTTAGTCAATAGGATGCATCGTACATACGTAACATGATTAAGTAATAAATGTAGGTCGCATTTTCGAGGAATGCACACCTGGAAGTTCTGTCCGACACATAGCGGACACCCAATGGAAATCCCATTGAATGTCCGGAACATAATGTAGTAAGCTCTGCCAATGCCAAACAACGCAACACACAAAACAATCGCACCCCGCCCCCCTCCTCACCCACACATACACACTTCCTCTTTCTCTGGTCCTCTCACTCTCATTTTTTCTGAAACCTTCGTCCCTCAAACACCAGCTTTCTTAAAAACAACCCACTCACACCAATAATCACCTTCACCTCTTCCCTTCGCCCTTTCATTAATGTAACATATTTTGAATTACTAATTACTAAATAGGAAGGTTGAGGAATCTCTTAATCCCCATTCCCACCGTGAAACAGGTGGAACTGGCCATCGTCAATATGGGTCCGGTCGGCCGAAAAGTCGACACATGTATTATTAAATTCCGCTAACACTCATCAAAAATACAAATACTAGGTAGCTGAGTATATTTGGCATTGCGTTGATTCACAAAAAGGCATTCGGCTATGTTCAACTGTATTTTAAATACAATTTATTTATTAAATTTGGGTTATTTCAGAGAATTGGTGAAGGCGAATTGTACGATAAATTTTCTGAGACCATGCATACACAATTAAGGTCTATCTGAGTATATTTGCTATTGCCCTGATTAAAAATATGTTCGCTTATGTTAACTGTATTTTGAACATCATTTTTCTTAAATCTTAGAGACATTGTACATTTGCTGACGTCCTGGCCCATATATCATAATGACAGTGATGTTCTCCATCACCAGACCTGACATAGCTTCAAATGAAGCATTTTTAGCCTCGACACTGTGACACCAAAACTTGGCATCAAAAGAACCAGTCTTCCTTCATCTGATCAATCAGTAGATCTAGGTTAATATGGTTGTGGTGTGACAGGCGTTACCTTGACTTTCGTACCATATACCCTCACTCCATGGCTTGTGACACTTTTTAAGCATCGATTTTCCGGAGAAAAACAGCAAACAAATCAGATCAGCTTGTTACAGTTTGGAAAAGCACCTAGGTATTTATTTCGTCAGATGTGCAATAAAAGTAATGCCATATCAGCAGAATATGGTTCATTATTTAAGCGTTATATCAAAGACCGAATTTGATATTTCAATTTGCAAGATAATTTCTGAACATGACAATAGAGTATCAATGCAATTTCAGAGCTAAAACTTGCAATAGATGGTTTGTAGAAGATATAAAAAGCAGGGTGTATAAATATGAAAATATCAGTTTGGCATTTATTTTCGCAAACAGACAACACGACTGCTTTCCTCTGCTACCGTAAAGGGATTAAAGTTGGCGTCACCATCTGTCAGTGATCCATATGGGTCAGATTTTCAGAAAATGTACAATTGGCAGCTGTACACATTTAGTAAATTCTGCTATATTAGGCTGCAATTTGGTCAATACTAGGTAAATTTGAGTTTATTAGGCATTTCATTGATTCTAGCAATCTGTTTGGTTAGGTTAAACTGTATTTTTAACTTTATTTTCGTCTGAAATTAGGGTTTTTTGAGAGGACTGGTGAAGGTGAATTGTACATTTTCTGAAAATCTGACCCACATACCCGGGAGCTTTACAGTAAGAAATGCGTGTATTTGGAGGACTTACAGGTTTAACACCACAGGTTTGTTCCAGCCGGACCTCCCAGACTGTGAGACATGACAGTTTGAGGAAGTTACTGTTCTGCTTGTTATTGCATGATTTCTGTTCCAACGCTTCGCTTTTGCACTACGAGGCATTTTGTTCATTAACCTGACCGGTTTCTGCTCTGTGTCAAGTCACCACAAAATTTCTGCATTCGCTAGAAACCGTAGAAGCATAAACAACATAACAAGGCTAACTTAATTAGGTCATTGGGGTGGTACTGACATTTGGGCCCACCTACAGACTTCAGATTGACAGGTACGTCTTAAGGCATTAAGTGTGAGAGGAACTATAAAGTTATTAGCGGCAATTGATGGAAGTCGGTTCAAATTATAGATAGCCCTGGTATTCGACACAAGTGTATGCAAGTTATAGAAATCTGCAATCACATTTCCAAATAATATAGTCACTTTAACATTAGCAACAATCGTTAATGTTAATTGGTTGTACTTAAAGATTTGCGGCTACTACTCAGTGGCTTAATTTGACCAAGTTTCTCTTTTATTACACTCACCATTAGATACAAAAACAGCAACTGATCCCGCTGGCACGAACCATGTTAAAAAAGAACATAAATTTAGGCTTAAGAGAACATGATTGTGTATCCTAAGTATCACTAAAGAGCATAGGTTCTTCCTACCCCTGCAGGATGGAGTTAGGAACTGTGGAATCTCAATCTAATTAAGATAACCTATTGCGAATGATTGTGAAAGGCAAAAACAGTAAAGTGAGGCCTGGTCTTCATCTAAAGCCATCTGTTAGGACGAATACGAAAGCAGCGGTTAATGGAAAAGGGAATAATGGGCCATAGGAAGTGCACTTGTCGTATTAGACCCGACTCGTGGGGAGAAAAAATGGCAAATGTTTTGCGGGTAATAGGAAGGGAATCTATTTCGAATCGCAGAACTAATAGTGCGCGCTGTTTCTTATAAACGCTTGAATCAATATAAACAAAATTGAATTGTCCTCAGTATTTTGTTCTGCTGAATGCTTTATATGTAAAGTGCTATCTTTTTACGTTAATTGCAGTTGGTATGGTATACACAGAAACGATACCATGATGGTTTATAAAATGCTAGATGTATGCGGACACACACATCAATTAATGGATAAACGGAATAGACACTGGCAGAGGTGTTTTCAATGCATGTTTTAAAGAGAAACTGGAATAGTCCATTATATATAAACTATCCCAAAAATTTATAGTGATCAATTAATTCAAGCAGATAGTAATTCATTCTGCATGAGACAGGCGCCTAATACAATTAAAGGATACACAAGCGCACCCTTTCCCCCTCTCTCTCCACTACGAATAATTAGATTCGAAATTCTCCAGGCACCTTATGTGTGTCACACCCATAACTGGTGAAGGCCAGGAGAAGAAAAAAACTATTTGCCTGGTATCGACATTTTTCTAATTCTTCTTTATTCAGGTTAGAGCACAACATCAGGATCAATCAAATTAATTTTAACATTATGGCTCAGCGGTTCACCTACTGTTGGTCTTCCTTCCGATCCCTGAGCCGGCAGAAGGTGGAAATCACATTCAAATCATTGGACAAGAAGTCCAGAAGGATAAAAAACAATATAACACACACAAGTTATGACATGAAGTGAAATTGTAATAATGTGTCTAAGAAGTTGATTGATTAAAATCTATCGAATTCTATAGAATGGCACAAGAGGAAAGAGACTCAAGTTGACACCTTATTTATCCAAACATGTTGCATTGGCTTTCATTATGATAGCAATTCCGACTCAACGTTGGTTAGCTATTTCTACTCTTTTACAGATTCTATATTGCTTAATCTCAGAGAACGAGCAGACGGTGTTTAAGTAACGAAGAAATAAAGTGGCACTTTCTATTGATAACAACAATACAGTATGAATGTTCCCTGGAGAGAATACACAATATGTGGCCGGGGGACACCAGCACAGACCCCAGGGACCCACCACCAGCCAGATACAGATAAGATTCTGGCCCTAAATCAGACAAATCCCAGTGGACAATTGCGCCTGAGTGAAAGGAAAGTGACTTGAATGATAAATTAAATGCAGTTCGTTAGCTCTGCCTTTGCCGAAATGACAATTCAATACTGCGTGATTGACCATGGAATGGTCTAAAATTATTTACATTTGTAGTTTTCCAAATAGTCCATGTCCTCTCAAAGCATGGGTCAGGTCGTCAGAGAATGTACAATCGGCAGCTCTAAACATTTAGTAGATTCTGCTAAATCAGACTGGAAAATTTAAAAGTTAAATGAGACTTCCCTTCTAAAGTTGATATTTGACTAGAAGTTTATGATTGTACTTCTAGTGGTGATGAGGTATATATATGAATATATATGTATTGCGTTGATTCAAAATATATGTCCGGTTATGTTAAGCTGTATTTTGAACCTAGCTTTTGTATCATGTTTGTGATGTGTTACAGCAAAATGAGTCACAAGTTGCAAAAAATGGACTTTGAGATATCATCATATTTGAAAATATGAGATTTAATGTTGATTTAATGTTGATATTTCTATTTTTGAAAATCAAAGTTCAATATTTCTGGGTGGACAAGTACTAGTAAAGTAACTAAATATACTCGATATAACCCGTTAACCTTGGAAATGCATGGATATTTTTAACACGCTGTCTGTCATGTATTCATCGGATTTAAAGAGCTAGAATCTAGATACCCTAAAATATGATAACATTTAAACAAAGAGAACTTGTGAATAAAATACTTTGAACAATTTTGCGACGTGTGAGTCATTGTCCTAGAACAGATCACATTTGGGTTATTTGAAAGGATTGGTGAAGGCGAATTGTACATTTTCTGACGACTTCACCGATATTACATTAAATACATAACAATGACGGAATATAACCCACATTCCACGTGGGTTTAGAGGAAGCCAGGCCGACTATTTGTACCAGAGACGGTACATTTAGACGGTGATTAAGGGTCTCTGTTTGTACCCACAAGCACAGCGGAAAATGACGTACTGCTTACTGTGTTAAAGAGTCAAGACATGGGTATGAAACCCAGTATGAGATACGTCACATGCGTATATCACTGAGAGTCATATCATATGCAACCTCGCCACCTGAATCATCAGATGCGCTTTGGGGAAGGTCCACGAAAATGCCTTTAAAATGTTCGTTTCAGATTAATAAAGGCATATAATAAATCAGCCAGTGAACTCGTTGGGGTTTCTCGCTTAAAATACCACGTTCCTTCAACCAACTCGTTAGTTAACCTGTATTTATTGGATCTGAGGTGGTCTACCAAAACACATTGATGGAATGCAAAGAACTTTCCATATACAGGATGAGTCAATGTTCATATTTCCACACCCGACTGGAACACTCTCTTATGTATGCTCAGTCTGTGCAGCCTTAAACATCTTGGTTTCACTTTTTCGTCCTGACCAACAGTGACAGAGCCAAATTGTAGCCCATCAATGTCTTTAGCGTGTGAGGCCAAATTGTATTGAAGCACTCAATTTGACCATAAAACATTTATTGTCTTTTAAAAGCAGACGCGTCAATGCATACCAGGAAGTATGCCCCTAGCTAAATACGATCCCCAGCGGAGTCAAAATAAATCTCTCTTGCACATCTTTTCTAGGAATAACACACCCACGACATTAAATCTATTCAGAATAATGACAAGGCGGTAACAACCTGGTCTTCAGAAATTCTGATTGTGTGGGAAAAGCGAGCTGCCAAACCGAATAAAGCTCAATATGGATAATTATTGGGCCCAAGGTCCTCGTAAGAATCTGTGAGTTCCCATGGATAGAATAAAAGTCTGGAGATCCATCCGGAATGCCTCAGCACAACATAAAATATTTATATCCCAATCCTGGCCCGTTTCATGTGATTGCTGAAAGCCAACACATGTTTATAACGAGGGGAATAACAATCTATATCTGTTGGAGGACCTTATTTTCCACTATGGTCAAGACTCAGAAAGCTTTTCAAACACTTATACTAATGCACTTAAAGCTCCATTTTTCGCTATTACAACTAAGAAATCTAACCACTACAGTAAAAGATTGCTTTCGGCGGGCCACCGAAATATAAATGTGGACATTTATGAAGCCTTGCAACAGGGTGAGATCATCCACAATATTGGTCGAATAATTTTATCACATCTCTATATTTTATATTCTGTACATGGGTCAGATTTTCCGCAAATGTACAATTCGCCTTCACCAATTCTCTCAAATAACCCAAATTTAAGACAAAAATCAGGTTAAAAATATTGTTCAACATAACCAAACAGACTATTTGAATCAAGGCAATACCAAATACACTCATATATACCCAGTGTTGATGATTTTTCAGTCCAATTTAACAGAATTTACAAAATATGTTGATCTGCCAATTGTACATTTTCTGAAAATCTGACCCACATGTGACACTTCGTGTCTTCATTAGTAGAGTGGTGAATATTTATCGAGATCACTGTATGTTTCATTGTTAATTAGTTTATGTCAGATTTGTAAATTCTCAAATCGGTTTTGATAAAAAAAAATTCAATCGGTAGTCTATCCGCTGAAAATAACATCGTTAGATGTAATGTGCGAGCAGAATAAAAAAACATGGGAAAAGACATCTTTATTTCGTCCTTCCTCCAAATATTATACAGTGGGAGGACGGAGACGTCGCTGCATTTCCCTTGTCCTTATCATATTCTATACTCCAGCACACACTGCACAGATATGTCCATGTAAGATCAGCATGGAGCTGCATACAATAGACTTGTGCAAGCCTTTAAATTATTATTATTTAAATAAATTGTGTCCATGAATCCCACACTGGCCCCAGCCTGATGCGACCACTGGATCATAGGCTGAAGGACTTGGTGCTATAGTCTGTTTAAAAAGTAGTTGACACGTGATTCCTTAGTCCCTTTAAGGGCAGGGAAAAGTGGGGGAGTTTTAACTTCAAACCTTTGCCCCCTGAATCGCCGTTTGCGACCGACCATGGCCAAATATACTGCTGCATTGTATTGGGCTGCCTCTGTTCTATGTGCATCAGCTGTTGTTTTGCTTACAATGAAGGAAGAGCTGGTTAGATTGGCCCTGTTACTCCATGGTTGATTGCAATGAGCGACTCCCTGAGCAAAGGGTTCACAGGTCCTTGTCATAAATAGAAATACAAAATCTGCCACTTTTCCCTCCCCTTAAAGGGACTAAGGAATCACGTGTCAACTACTTTTTAGACAGACTATAGTATACGTAAGCAAGTAAATCGACCAGAAGTGAACTGATACCAGCATGTAAAATAATCTGGCAGGCGGACAGGCGGATGAATCTTCATATCATCAGTTATCCATCATTATATAGACACTCTTCTCTGTGTAGTATCAATATAGCGATACATATCACCTTAAACCGCAAAAGTGGATTTTGTCTGCTCGTATTTCTTTCCATATGGGAGTTATATGTCAGGTTTTTAGTTATTAGAAACTCATATGCAACAATAAAGGAGGATGTTTATGATGCAGGAAAAGCTCTACTTGTAAACAATACGGAGTAATTGGTAATATCTGAATACCTGTCATAACAAGGTGACGTCAATTTGACGGGAATGCTTATTAATAGTAGGTATAATAATGTTGTTATTGCATCATGTTAAGTTCAGCTGTCTTCCACTAACTACTGGGGTAGTATACTACCATCTGTTGTTGTATGATTTTCTTTAGAGAAATTCCTTATAATACATTTTGAACCCCTGCGAACTGTTTACAAGAATCCGGGCTTGGTGAAACAATTGCCACGTACGAGCTTCGTGAACAGCTCATCTGAACAGGGTCATATGTAGGAAGCCGGGAGAGGTCAGAAGACAATAGCCCTACCTGCCTACCGTCCAAATGGCCATGTCAGTAGTAAGTACAACCCCTGGAAGCTAGCTGATTCGCCGCTACACCAGTAAGTGCCATAACAAATAACCCCTCACACATCGGAAACATGGCTCCCTTATTTCCCTTAAGTACTGCTTGGAGGTATGGCAGGAGACCCGGGGATGTTTTTTACAGTACCTGGGTTTCCTGGGCATTAGAGATTGGAGATGACACAAGGCAGACAGTATTATGCACAGAAGCCCCTCCCCATTCTAACAGCAGAGAATAATTATTGATAAATTCAGTCCTATAAGTCATGATATGAACAAATTTGATTAGATTTATTTTGTCGTAATTCAGTTGAGAATGCACTTTAAAAATACAGAACATAAGGTTTGAGACACTGGTGCAGCAAGAAAGTGAGATAGTTTAGGTATTGACTTAACACATGTTCTCCAGGCCATAGATTGAAGAGGCCCAGCCAAGAAAAGTAATAGCATACTTCCAATTACTCAGCAGCCTATCCAGAATAGAGTTAATGTCAAGCCATGTTAACTCGCGGCTATATCCTTAAGGCCAATATCTAAGAACAATGTAAGAAGTCGATAGCATTGTCCAGCTCACTTGTTCGATACACTGACCATAAGTGTTCTATGAGTATTTCTGGAGGGCAACACCTTTGCAGGTCACACAGCTGCATGTGATGAAATGCCTTGAACTACAAACAAAATTGTAGTCATGCTATGGAAGCAGATCTACTTAGTATTGTACTAAGATGTTTGGACCCAACACTTAAAACGGGAAATCAAAGGCACCTGCAGGGAGGCATTCTGGTGTGTAGCTAATCGCTTTCTCATCAATGCAACAAAAACTAAGCTCTTACTTATCAATAAGAACAATAAACCAGCCATTATTAATATTATGCTAAATGGCACTAAGCTTGAGATCGTTCACAGCTATAAATACCTAGGCCTTACTCTAGATGACAGATTATCCTACCAAAGTCACATTAAGAATGCAATACATATTGTCCCACACAATCTTCTTATTCCTTAGAATCCGTCACTTGTATACCAAGTCAGCAGCACTGCTTGAATACAAAAGTAAAATCTTACCTTATCTTGACTATGGTGACATCATCTTCAACAACACACACTATGGTAGTCTTAACAATTAAGCTCCAAAAGCTCCAAAACAAGGCCATTAGGGCCATGCTTCAACTCAATCACAACTGTTCAACTATGAACTGCCATAGAGATCTGGCCATTCCTTTACTGGAACATAGACGTATCTTCCATCTTCAAGTAACGGGATATCAAAGATATAAAATTCCGACATATAGAGATACGGTACTAAGAATGATAGGAATACTAGAGCAGTATCAATACTGCACTTAAGCTTAACACCCACAGATGTAGAACACAAACTGTTAAACTCAGTTTTGGTCAAAACAGCCAAAGCCTGGAATGAACTCGGTCCACGCACTCGTAACATAGCCACAATTGAAACATTTAAATCACTTCAAAAGAAATGGCTACTCTCGACCCTTGACTGATCATTTGTGCTGGGATCCTAACCCTAGCAAGCAGTCATGTCAATGACTTAACACTCCCCGCTTATACTATTCTTAACTGCACATGGTCCAAACTCCGCGACAGTGATTACCACCATGTTATTTATCTTACTTTGTATGTTTTTCTGTATTTGTGCTGGGCTCCAACCCTAACATGCAGTCATCTCACTGACGTAACTATACCCAATTATACTATCGCTAACTGCTTATGTACACACTCTGCGATAGTGATTACAACCATGTTATATACTTTTCTTCATATTTTTCTGTTTTTGTGCTGGGGATTGATTGCAGTAGCAGGTAGGCGTGTCCTGATTCATATACTACTCACACCTCTTACACCGGTGTGCAAAAGAATGCGAGGCTGAATAAGAGGGGCGTGAAGGGAAATAGGAAGAGGAGAGCCAGTGGTATATATAAGAAGGGCCAGGTGAGTAAGATAATCAGGGGAATAGCAAAAGAGAGGAGGGGAGAGATTAATTAGAGAATGAAGAGGGGGAGAAATGTGAGAGAAAAGGGGGGAGAAGTAAACGAGAGAGAAAGAGACAGAGAAAGAGAAAGAGAGGTAGGGAAAGAGATGGAGAAAGGGGCAGAGGTGTATGGCAGAGTCTTATTCAATGTCCATGTATCATAAAATGCCTTCAGTACAGAACATACTGCTGTCCCAATTCGCTACAGCTTCTTTCTTTGTATTGGCCAAGATACAGGTGTTGAAAGATAGAGAACGGAACCACACTTCTCATAAATTAGCACTTATACTAGTACTTCCCGATGACGTACTTAGTAGAAGTACCAATGCATTATATTACACACCTACAGAAGCAACTGCACCCGGGAATATGTTATAACATTTTCAGGCACACCTCAGCGATGACCTGGGCAGGTAATTAACTCAGCTAAACCCACATCAATCTGGCAAATCATACATAGAATTAAGGACGCTGCTGAGGCAGAGATACGAATGCTTCCGTCAAAACGCCGGTCATTTCGCGGTAGAGCCAAGTTTTGGAGGGAGAGACATGGCAGTAGGTAAGGCATGTCAGCAGGTAATGGATTACTCCTGCTGATGACATGGATGAGAGTTGTAATTAGCATGGCCTTGATATCGATCAGATTCCCCGATAAATCCCCTTCATGGAAGGCACTAATAATTAGTCGCAATCGAATCTAAATGGTTAACCCCTAATTGCAGAACGATCCATCTGAAAGCAACAGCTATGGCAGAGCCTGATTGAAAGGCCAGAGATTGATCCAGCAGTGATTGTAGGAAAAGGAAATGAGGCCCACCTTGGCCTGGGAAGAAGTATCCTTGGAAACATAAGGAAGGTATGATGTAGCTGTATCCATGATTATGGTCTACCAACTAGCGGGACAAGCATCCATTTAAAAGTCATTTGATCATCCGGTTATTTTTGCTACAGGGCTTCATAAAACGTCCACATTTATGTTTCAGCGATCATACTTCCAATATGATCGTACTAATATTTAAAAGGCCACAGAAGAGATTGTAAAGGTCAATTACATTAATTTCACTTTAAAGAAATTTGGACTGAAGAGGTGGGATTCGTAGGCCTACATACTCCAAGCTAACTGCAGAGATACGAGATCATGCGATTGCCCAAACTAGTTCAAATTTGAACTAAAACAACGCGAGATTTATTCACTTTGTATATATGCCAGAAACTATTACTTCTATAGTAAGATGAAACAATGAAAACCCCAAAACTTCAATAACTTATAGGTGCATAGCAACTGCACTTGCAAAAGGTATAAATAGAGGACATATTTCCAGAATTATATTGGTGACAAATGGTAATATATTGCAATGACCAAAGATCCATTTATAAGACAAATTTCATGAAATTTGACATCTTATTATGAGAAATATGCCTAATCCAGAGCGGCGATTCGATCGATTATTTTATATTCTTGTGATGGAATCGCCGCTCGCAAGCATTTGCTTGTTCCTTGCGTCTAGCTAGTGGAGGAGCTGCGCTCATTCAGGTCTCAAGTCCTGGCTGCATGAATCGCAATGAATCGATGGTTCTTGGGACCGAGTGTAGAACCCCTATAAGTGATTAGACACAAAGAGGCTCTTAACAATGAGCCTCCTACTTTCTTGAACTGTGTCATTAGAATGACGCATTTATATAAGTCTAAATCATTTCATTTAGAAATTCCTCATTTATTTACAAATGCCTTAACTTATGGCATACCCACGATTAGGAATGTGTCCGTCGAGTCATTCTCAGACATGGATCTCATTTGGCTAGTCACTAGAGTTAGACAAAGTAAAATTTCACCGAATTTCACTGAAATACTTGAAATAGTTATATTCATTTTAGATAATCTATAATTTGATGTAATTTAATAGTGAATGATTTTGTGTTTTCGGCCCTAAACGGCGGCCCGAGGGCTGAGTTTGACGGCTGTGCCTATAGTCTGTCTAGAAAGTAGTTTACACGTGATTCCTTAGTCCCTTTAAGGGGAGGGAAAAGTGGGAGATTTTGTATTTCTATTTATGACAAGGTCTTGTCAACCCTTTGCCCAGCGAGTCGCCCATTGCAATCAACCATGGGGAAACAGGGCCAGTATAACCAGCTCTGCCTTCCACCTAAGCAAAACAACAGCTGCTCCACATAGAACAGAGACAGGGCAATACAATGCAGCTGGATATTTGGCCATGGTCGGTCGCAAACGGTCATGGTCAGTCGCAAACGGTGATTCAAGGAGCAAAGGTTTGAAGTCAAAACTCCCCCACTTTTCCCTCCCCTTAAAGGTCCTAAGGAATCACGTGTCAACTACTTTCTAGACAGACTATATCAGCTTACAAGGAAGACGTACACGTTTCGGGTGACGGAATAAGATGAAGTTGGTGTAATCCCTCTTGGACTTACATTGGACATCGATTAATTATAGCAGACGTCTCAGGCTTGTGTCTATGAATACGTCAGTCGATGGACAGAATAAGATAACAAGACACTGGGTATATTTATTATTTTTTACTTCGTAAAATGTACACCACACAAAGCGAAAATAAAGACACTCCATGGGTGTATGTATATATATATATAATATATAATATGAATATCTTGGTAGATATAACAATGTTTGTAAGGCCAAAAGAATAGGCGTGTTCCCGGTTTAGACCAGCTAAAAACGAGGTAGGTGTGGGGGAGGGGTTGCTTTTTATTTTTAAGGAGTACCAGACTAGAGAAATAAATAATTGTTTAAACAAAAAAGTGTACCTCACAGGGATTTTTCTTGTTAGGAGGATTGTGTTTCTGCTTTAATTAAAGTTTTGGGGTAAAACAAAACTTCAGGTGGTGTGAGGTGTTTCTAGATAAAGCGGGTAGTGGTAGTGGTGGTGTGGTGGTGGTGGGCGGGGGGTAAGAAAGAAACACACCTATTCTTCTGCCAATGGAACAACAGTTTGGGAATGATGAGAAGCTAAATGCAGATGCGACAACATCTCAACAGTGAAACAATGCAGTTAACATAGATGAGTATTCTCATTGCACAAACATATTAAATTACTTGACTTCTCTATGGTCAGGATAACTAAATTGTTCACATCTCGATTTGATATCACATAGGTAGTAGTAGAGAGGAAGGGTTGACGATGGTATAATATACCTGCAGGCATTCTCTACAATTGGTCTCACAATATGTTTTATTACTCTCTTAACAAAAATAATACCTCACATCGCACATATGAAACATCGTCTCCATAAGCCACATAATGTTGATTAAATAATTAATTAAATGGGTCAGATCGTTAGAAAATGTACAATCGGCAGCTCTACACATTTAGTAGATTTTTTGATTTTTAAAAAAAAAAACCTAGGTAGATCTGATATTCATTATATGAGTATATCTAGAGTTGATTGAAAAAATCTGTTCGGTAAATTGTACATTTTCTAACGACTTTACCCTATTAATAACCATATCTTTCACTAGGATCCTTAACAGATTCAAACAGTATAATACATCACATATCATTTTTTTTTAGAAATAAATAGAACAGAATCCAAGAGCACCTAATAGGTCACTTGTTGAAAACACTAATCACAAAAGACCCGAATGATCCACAGTAATGTAGTGGGTAATTTTACTATAGGCTATCCTCGCAAACACCTTTGCCTAACGTATCAGGGGAGATAAGCTTGACGTATACCTTTTCACTATTAAGGTTAATACATGTCCCGTTCACAACAGTATTAACGGGTTTGCTTGTTGCTTTCTCCGTATCCAGGAGACTGTCTCTGCTCCCCGAAGTACATTTCACACCATAGCTGTCTTTGGACACTGTTATCTCATTCGAGGTAGGCGTACGCAAAATGGTCTCTGTATATTTCTCTCGCGAACCTACCCTTTCTCTGTATCCTGAATGGTTCCCTCCACCTTGACTCAGCCGATGCTGTTCAAAGACTGTCAAACTTAACGAGCGAGAGAACTTTTGGAATTTCTCATAACCGAGCAGACAATGGCAGAAAATCTTCCAGAAGTTCCTCCTGAATTTCTTCCCAAAGAAATAATATGGCACGATGTTGATGGAGGAGTTCATGATGATAAGCAAATTTCCTATTTCGTTGAGCGTGTACAAGGGCAGTTGATGGAAGGCCTTTTGATCAGGTTCGAAAGCCCAGATGGTGCGCGACACTAGCGCCGGCATCTGGCAGATAAAGAAAACGACCACTACACTTATCAACATTATGGTTGTATCGTTCCTCTTCTTCTCAGCTGCGTTGATCTCTTTGCCTCTAATTCTGGACAGGTGTACCGCTTGCATGAGGCAGCCGTTGAGAACGGCGAGCGTAACAAAAGGCACCCCACAGACAAAAGTGATATAGAACCAGGAATGGTAGAGCTCACGGAACCAATGACTCCTGCCCAGCTCGGTCAAGTCCCAGCTCGTGATGGAGGCATTCTGCATGGGCAGGTCGATGGTCACCGTGCTGTATTCGAAGAATTTGGGGATATTGAATATAAAGGCGGTGACATATAAACAAAATATGACCTTGCGTGCTCGGCTCACTGAACAAAGAGGCTCGGCTTTGAAAGGATGACAAATCATGATATAGCGATCTACTGTAAAGGCTAACGTCAGCCATACCGATGTCACTTGGAAGGTGAATGCTCCGGGATGGATGTATGGAAAGAGGTATGGATATATGCCCTGGTCCCAAGCCCAGCTGGGCTCGCGTTTTACCGGGTGATTCACGTCCTTCATTAGGAGAATAACAGTGAGAAGGAGCATCAAAGAATCGCACACAGCCAACGCAGAGAGATAAGAATAAGTAGAGGATCTCATTGTTTTCTGGGTTAGCACTACCAGGGATAACATGTTGGCCACGAGGCCTAGACAGCACAAAGTCATGCCCCCCACCCCCATGATGTAGTAGGTGAGGAGGTCGCGCTCGTAGACCTTTTTATCCGGTGTGAACATGTTGAAGTTGCTGTACTGCTGCAGTAGGATCTCCAGATCGTACGCAGAGTAAGTCTCGTTGGACTCCATGCTGCGCGAGAGTTGCGGGCGGAAGTAGAAGGAAGCGGAAGTTGATGATGATAGCGGGTAGGCGGCTGGATGGGTGGATGTTGTTTGAGCGGTGTCAGCAGTGCATCTATTAATGTAATAATGTCCACAGCCGACCCCGAGTTTGTCAGATGGTGCCTGAAATAGAATATGAATAAAGTTATAATAGGATCCACAATGACGGATGGCATTCCAAAAGAAGAGGACGAGGACTAGAAGGAGG
The DNA here is from genome assembly GCA_942159475.1 of Sthenelais limicola. NCBI lineage: Eukaryota > Metazoa > Annelida > Polychaeta > Phyllodocida > Sigalionidae > Sthenelais > Sthenelais limicola. The sequence continues at coordinate 97,755,893 of OW804099.1, read as the reverse complement.
AATAGGGAGAGGTGGAATAGGAGGAAGAAGAATTAATATGCAAGAATATGGGGAGGAAGGGGTGGAGGAGGAAAGAGAAGAGGAGGAATAAGGGGGAGGAGCAACGGTAGTAGTAGTAGTAGTGGTGGTAGTAGTAGTAGGAGGGGGGAGGAGGAGGAGGAGAATGAAAAATAGCTAAAAATAAACAAGGAGAAGGGTAAAGGAGGTGGCAATTGGGAGAAGATTGGAGTGGTGGAGACATTAAGTGGAAGGACGAGAGACATGAAGGATTCCATGTGTCAGCGCGGCCTACATGGGATTCCCTCCATCAGCAGGAGAGAGAGACAAGAGCAATTGAAACATTACTTATGGATGGAAGGTCCCACAAATAGCATCAACACATCAGTACATTGAAGTGTAAAAGTGTAAAAACTGGCCATAGTCAAATGGAGAGTGAGGAAAGCAATTTTCCAAAGCACTATTTAAAGGGACATAAAATAAACATAAAAATTAAATTTTAATTGAAATTCATGGCAATAGAGAAACCGGGCTCGGCGACCTAAATAAATTTATGGGATAGGATCCTAACTTTTCTCTGGGGCCTAGTGTTTTTTAAAAAAAAGAATCTCCTTATCTGTGGGTTTTTAAGGTAGTAATTAATTGAATGCAATTACATCACTATTCCAACGCCATACCTTCATGCCAGCAATAATTTCACAGAGCTTATTCGGAAACACATTCGATGACTTTATAGCTTAAGCCAAACCATGAGAAGTCATAACATTTTCCAATATGATGAACTTTATGAATATTTATGAATGCAGTTTCATGTACTAGCCGACGAAAGCTCATTGAGCCTACGTAGGTGAAAGGAAGTTTCAAGAGGTCAAGTCCCCAACTAAATGCTAAAAATGAATTAAAAGCCCTCAAATAGCTATATATCATATACAAGTGGAAGTTTAAAGTATACAGTGCTGGGGTTGGACAACCCCATATGGGATCGGATTTGTTCAATTGTTTATAATATTAATTCATTACAGTTCTGATGCTAGGTATGCCACTACCGGCTACAGTAAAGTGAGTATCAGGCCCTAGCCAGTGTCCAGTCAGATGCAGTTCACCCTGACGAGTGCTGGCCAAACCAGCAATATGATCAAAGTGTAGCAATGTCTACTATATAGCCAGTATAGGCATACAGGGAGACCTATAAGGGTATGCTTCAGTGATCAGCTACTAGTGGTCAGACTAATCTATCAGTACCAGTCATTGTTTTATTCACCACCCATTTGTTAATACCCGCAACATTGCTAGGTGGATGGGCACTTAACATACAATCATAACCAATATAATATACTAGGCATACATGCATAGTATAGGATTCTAAATATCTCGGACATAGTAACACAATGAAGTAGTCTTAACCTTACTGATCCGATAAATAAAGGAGCATCGTGCATTTTCCACTAGTTTATCAAACCACGATTTGTTCAGTTCAATTTCGATGGACTCGATGACCTTAGTAGGCCTACACATAATATATTTGTACAGTACGATGGTATCTAATCAGGATATATTATGTACGTTGTGTGATCAAGCCGACGATTTAATTAATTTCCACTATTTATGTAATGACGCCCAGGAGGTTTTGAGAGCCTAGAAAGATGGTTCTATTTAACTATTTGGATTGGCTGGGGTAAACAATACATATATTTATTTGTACATGGAACTGAGGTGCAGAATATGAATGAGCAGGAGGGCCAGCTACACCCGGAGACCCAATACAAAGAGTGGACTTTGTGAGGAAGGAAGGTGTAAGGTGGGGGAACATAAGGCCCTGGTTAAATGCCCGTCCATCAGGTGGAGCCAGTAAAGGCAGGAAACGAGCGACTTAGCATTCTGGCCACGCGGCATCAACAGACTATCTGACACTACATCCAAATGGGGGTTGTTTTCCTCACGTCTTCCAGAGGGCTCATTATCTTTCCTGAACCTGCCTTGCGTGCACTACTACTCTCTGTACAGCTTAAGACTTTAGCGCCAACATGGGAAAATAAACCCAATATCCCAAACCCAATATTATTATTTAGATAAGTGTATCTAATATATTACTTCCTTTGTTGTCATACGCTTTTTCTATTCTTTCAAAGAAATGAAAAACTGGGAGAAATACCTGTCACACATATATTGTGCCGATATAAGACTCGATTACTTTGTGAAACTTTTCAATAAAAGGGCGTTTTTCTTTGTTTCTTCCCCAACAGCAACAATGCAAGAAACTACAAGTACGTTGTCGTTTATAACCAGTGGAAGGGTAGTTAAAGCAAGCCAACCAAGTCCAATACAGTATATGAAAGTTAAGTTAGTAGCAATTTAAGGTCAGTCATATGCCTTTATTACACCTTTCCAGATGGAACGCCATAGGCTCGCACATTGGTGTTCATATCACAAACAGTGGGTAATAAGGCCTGTGTATAACCAGCTAGTGCTACACTCGTCATCCATTTCCATAGAATTTTCACTAATTATTCGCTATAAATATCGGGAAAAATATAATAGATACAAAATTACCCTTGGGCGATCTCCAAGTTTCATATTACACTTGGGCTACGCGATTTTGTTCATTTGATAAACTCACTTACTGAAATAACTATACGTGTAATAGGGAACTTCGAGATGGCCCTCGGGCAGTTTTGTGTATGTATATGGGTCAGATTTTCAAAAAATGTACAATTCACCTTCACCAATCCTCTCAAATAACCCACATTTAAGACAAAAATGAGCTTCAAAAAGCAGTTTAACATAACAGAACTGATACTTTAGATCAATGCGATAGCCTACCAAATATACTCAGTATTCCTCATTTTTTAGCCTAATTTAGGAGAATTTCCTAATTGTGTAGAGTTGCCAATTGTACATTTTCTGAAAATCTGACCCATATATATATGTAGCGTTAAAGTCAGAGAACTTTGCAAAGGAATTCAATAACTTGAAGTATTGTAAGTAAAGTATGTATCAGGTATAATTTTCCAGACGCTCAACATTACCGGGCAGGAGTTGGGCTAAACACAGTATAATTATGACTAAGATACATTGTACATTGTAATGCAACATAGAAATCCAATGAGATGTGTAAACTAAGTATCACTGAACTATTTCACACTATAGTCTGTCCGAAAAGTAGTTGACACGTGATTCCTTAGTACCTTTAAGGGGAGGGAAAAGTGGGGGATTTTTTACTTCAAACTATTCCCCCCTGAATCACCATTTGCGACCGACCATGGCCGTTTGCGACCAACCATGGCCAAATGTACAGCTGTACTGTATTGTGCTGTCTCTGTTCTATGTGCAGCAGCTGTTGTTTTGCTTAAAAGGAAGGAAGAGCTGGTTATCCTCCCCATGGTTCATTGCAATGAGCGACTCGCTGGGCAAAGAGTGGACAGGACCTTGTCATAAATAGAATTCAGAAATCTCCCACTTTTCCCTCCCCTTAGAGGACTAAGGAATCACGTGTCAACTACTTTTTAGACAGACTATATCACAAATGTACCATCGTTAGCACGGCGTAAACTTATTCTATGGCGCATTTGGGACATGAAGGCCAACGGATCATTAATTAGCAGAAGATGATAATGAACTGATTAATCGCCTTCAATACCAGATCATATTGTAAGATTATCTGTCACTATATGAGGCTTACTTGTAAGGTGATGACACCAATCATTTGCCGCTAGATCATGCATTGTGTAGCCCTCGCCCTGTACAGGCACCACTATAGCACACCCTGTGGCTGTGTAGCTACTTGGCAATAAACCGGCCAAGGTTGGACAACACAGGAGAAATCAATTTAGCTAATACACACCTTCATGACTAATAGTCATGTAAACTTGCACAATGGGACAATCCGATTATCTGTAAGCACTGCTAATACTAGGTATGAATTACCACATCATACACTGATATACGGCCAGGCAATAATGAGCGTACGCTAATGTATTTATGCTAATTGAAAACCTTATTTGATAAGTATTGAATGGGCATGGTTTGTTAAGCTTAAAGCCAGCCACAGTGATAGCTTTTGCCTTCCTAGAGGTGTTATTAGTAAGCCCACGGGTGCAAATTACATCCTCTCTTTAATAGATCTCTTGTCATTGACTTAAGAAAGTACTCACAGATTTATCTCAACAACTATACCCCGTAGAGGCCAACACAGTCATGTCACTGTATTTTGCTAACCGCCCCCTTTTTCTCAAGGCCAGCCTATAGTAACTGATATATGGGTCAGATTTCCAGAAAATGTACAATTCACCTTCACCAATCTTCTCAAATAACCCAAATTTCGATGCGATCAATGCAATGCCGAATATACTAAAATTTACCTAGTATTGGCCAAATTGCAGCCTAATTTATCAGAATTTACTAAATGTGTACACCTGCCAATTGTACATTTTCTGAAAATCTGACCCATATATATATATGACATTCACTGATAGGTGGATGTAGCAGAATGGAATACGTTAGGCCACCCCCAAAACGGGTGTTTCCTACCCTATACCCCCACCCCACCCACCCATATATCTAGAAAATCTACCTCGCCTAAAAGATGACCTTGCCTAGGTTTTGGGGTTTGTTTTGTTTTGTTTTTGTTTTGTTTTTTACCAAAAAAGCTAATTAAAGCAGGAAAACAACACTTCCCAACCAGAAAACCCTTTAAAGGCACACTTTTCTTATTTAAAACAATTATTGTTACGAGATAGACAATTTTTCAGTTCCCGGAAGATGGTTTCCTAAAAGTATTACCACCCTTAACACGATATTTAAGAGCGCGAATAAAAGCAATGAAACATTGGTTGGAGGGAAAACTATACAATGCCGCACAGCATTTATGTATCATTTTCATTTCGACTAGTCTGTGCATGAAAATTAACGAATGCATAATAACGGCCCAGGGAGGGAGACCCAACAACTTGCTGGTCGGCAGCATTTAAACGAGTACCTCATTACGAGCGCCGGGTAATTAGGGCCCATTCTTTTCCCACTACCATCTATATGGGTCCGATTTTCAGAAAATGTACAATTGGCAGCTCTACACATTTAGGAAATTCTGCTAAATTAGGCTGCAATGTGGTCAATACTAGGTGAATTCGAGTATATTCGGCATTGCATTGATTCTAGCAATCTGTTTGGTTAGGTTGAACTGTATTTTGAACTTTATTTTTGACTGAAAATTGGGTTATTTGAGAAGATTGGTGAAGTGGAATTGTACATTTTATAAAAATCTGACCCATATATAGGTTGCACATAAAGTCGACATACATTATTCCATGAGCCCTTCTCAGATAGCCTAGAAACCTTAGGTCGCATGGAGGCTTTTAGTAAAAGGAACCTTACATTTTATTTGCTGAATACACAAAATAATCAAGGGCGACATATGTTTATCTCTATACCCAAGTGCAAGGAAATCAAGATCGTTGCTGTTTTTCATCCGCCACGAGATGAGACGTTCACACCTGGTCAAACGCTCGTGCTGTGATGATAAAGTAAACAGTCCTGGAGAGGATTACTACTTGTCCTCATCCTTGACCCCGAGGCGATCTTGGGATAAAGCCCACACGACATGAGGGTCAGGGGTCGGTAAATATACCATCAACAGCTTTACGCGTTAGTAAATTCTGCTAAAATTGAGAAATACTATTACTCTAAGGTATATTATATGAACACATATTTGGTGCTGTGTCGTTTCAAACTATCTGTTCGGTTATGTTGAACAGTATTTTGAATTTCAGTTTAATCTTAAATTTGGATTAGTTGAAAAGATTGGTGAAGGCGAATTGTACATTTTATGAAGCCTTCATCGATGATAAGTTGGTCCGCTGCCTCCGGCTCATATATATCCCTGGCTTCCGCTGTATTAGTACCCCTCCCTTGACTAATTGTTCAGAACGTGTCTAATGAATCAAGTGAACAATGCACGTATAGCGCTTATGCAAGATCTGTGCAGGAATACTGGTTCCATTAGGAAGACAATGAGCTTAACATCCTCTTCCTTAATGAGATCTGGAGGAGGGGAATTAAGGAGAAGACGGACATATGGCAAATGGGCTGACCTCTAAGGACCAGGTTAAACCAGCAGCTCAAAACAAGAGCAGCTCGCTTTGAGGAACACCCGGAATCTTCAGGGAAGGTAATTTCACACCTGCCCGCGCCATAATTCCTGATGGCCAACAGGGCACCTGTATGTCAAAGAAAACGGGACTTGACCCCAAATTTGCCACTTTTCTGAAACTTTCTTGACTGGAGTTTCCTATAGCTATAACTGAGATCAACGGCCAGAGTTGGACATATCAGGCGTGGCCAGAAGGGGACAGATCTCTGCCAGATGATTACCTCGGTTATTTCATTCATAAAACAAGCTGTCATAAGCGGATGGCAAAGTGGTGAAAGGAGATGATCAGCCAATGTATACGGGGAAGATTACTGTCGCTTACCATGATTAGTTCCGAGTAATGGAACTCTGGGCGTAGTAACAGCAGGATAAAACGGTGCTTTAGGAGGGGATGATAACATAAAAAGAGGGCATATGCAGATAAAGAGAAAAATGCCTCGGAAGAGTATCCCACACTGAGCAAACTAAGCATTTTTCATTCTTTAGGCAAAAACCTCGCAGTTTCTTCAGAAAGGCATCCAACGTAGCTCTTTCAATAGTACTGCAATAAAAAGGCCCGAATCCATAGGAGGATTGTGCACCGAAGCAGCTTCAAAAGATTTGGGTACGAGGAATGAAACTAGCATCCCTCCCAATGGAATTAATGTTAAGGTTCGTTTCCCTTCTCTTGACAAGCTGATATATGAAGACCTACTAAAAAAATGTATTAATCCTTTGTCGGCCGAATATTGGTACATATGAATGCCGCATTACACCATATCTCATCCTATAGGGGAGGGACACCGAATGGGAGTATTCACACTATAATGTTATCTCATAAGGGAAGGCGAATTCAGGGTATGAGATGTATTTTGCAAAGTGCAAGTAGTACGAGTGCTCTCAGATGGCTGTTTAGATGTTTCCGCCTGTATGTGACAGGGCCCTGATGGCAGTATAAGGGCTTCCCTCCGAGGAAGCTTTTTTCCAGTCAGTTACACGTAATCCGAGTTCGGCAGTGTCCTGCTATTGTACACCAGCGTATCTGCCAGTCACGCCCAATCTTATCATATTGATACTTCCAGCACTGATGTGCTCGCACAAAAAAACTTGGTACACGACCAATAGGGCTATGGGAATACCTACAACAAAACCTGTTGTTTTGTACGATCCACGTACCTTCTGGTACATAGCAGCGCCCATATTTCAACAACGGAATACACTCTAGGTCCAAACCCTCAGATCAGATAAGAATGGTATGTTAGCCTACCTCGCTAATCGGTTTCTTGTCCTAGAACTCGGCGTTTTAATGGGAATATGATGACATTTTGCCGTCTTAATGGAATTATAATGGCTCTTAGCGGTTTGAGACGAGAGGCTATACTCTTTCCCTTCGTTTGAAGGGACTCTCTCAAGTTTGGGCCTAGACTGAATATATATACACCCACCTGCACACGAAGAAGCTCACTGGCTGGACCTTTGGACAATAAGTATTGTTATATCATGTAAATGACGATACAGCGATTCTTTCGAACTTTTACTATACAGATACCAATCAACATTATAGGGACATATATGTAGGCTCCAGAATTTCGTCCAATAAATATTCAATTACTAGCACCTCGTTCCATTCAACATTTATCATATGCCCTTAGCAAAGAAGACTTATCAAAAATAACCTTTATTTTTTAATCTGAATTGCCATAAAGTATCTCAAAGTTTGGTTTCTTTAACGCACACGTACGATAAATCTTTATTGCACGTTTCGAGAGGAATGGGCATATAATAAATGGGTGTAAAGGATTTCGTTTGCGCAAATAACATACAGCCTTTGTGTCCGCTTTAAAACAACTAAATGTTTTACATCAAATAAATGAATGCATTTTGCATGTTAGAATAAGCAGGACTGACAAGGACCACAGGGCCTTAGGTGAGGGCAACGGGTGGAGGATAAGCAATGCATGGATGATGAATGTGTATGCTTCCCTGATGAGATTTCCATGGGGAGAAGATTGCATGTAAAGGTTGGGCACAAGGACAAATGGGTCCAGGCACCCAGGTCACCGTTAATCAAACACACGAAGGCCAATCGCTATCTATAGCAATCACAGGAGTAATTAGTCAGATAGAATTATGCGCTTCATAAGGTTATCTATCCGGGTGGACCATAAACATAGATGAATTAGGCTCAGGGGCCGGGGTGGCCAGGGATATGATGTGATAACAAATGGTCGATGAGTGAAGAAATGGATCGGGGTGAGAGCAGAAGAAGGACGGTGAACAGAAGAAGAATTATATTGGAGTAAGACGACGACGAAGAAGATATAGGATCTCACATGCAGTATGGTGACAAAGTGGGAGACCAGCATATTCCCTAAGACCCTGCCCACACACAGCCGATTTGCCTCCCGATTGCCCCCCGATTTAGGTCTTCTGGTGAAACCTAGGATTTAATTTCAAATCCTGGTTGATGTTATTTCAAAAACATATACCAGGACTTGAAATGTAATCAAAGGCTTCATTGGGAGACCAAAATCGGGGGGCAATCGGGAGGCAAATCGGCTGTGTGTGGGCAGGGTTTAACAGCTACGTCCTTTCATTACAAAACAAGTGTGGCCAGCCAAAGTATATCTTATGAATATCTCCATATATATATGAGTTATCACTAAGGGCAATACATGTGCATCGACTCTAATTTCCCCTTGATTATGTGTCTGTGTAGTAACAGAACACACGAAGGCCAATCGCTATCTATAGCAATCACAGGAGTAACCTTCCCAAAGAAAAAATAACGATGCTCGTCCCAGCTAAAGAAACTGCTGAGTTAGCCTCCAACTGGATGTATGTCCATATGCCACTTTAGGATCTCACGACTCTAGTCAGCAGTGTAATTCTCTGGAGTTTCAAGGTTTACACAATAGCGTGGATGTTGTATATTCTTTCTAAGAGCAGGAGACCGAACAGAAGCCTTCTACTATGAAAAGAACAGATTTTCCCTAGGTACCGTGACTTTGGGCTTATCTAATCTTACTGTTTAATTTCCTGTTAGAAACTGATTGGATACCGGCAGCTTTCTTGCCACAGACCCTAAGGGCCATCTTCTGGTGCCAGGTGGCAAACAATTACCGTGCTTTACTCGCACAAATACAAGGCAATTTTCTTCCTCCCGGAAAAAAAATCCAAGTGAGAGGGGTCTTCAATTAAGCTAGCCCCATCGTTTCTGACTACCAGATAGTTTAGAACGTGTCAGAAAACGCTCTGTCTTCACGCCCCAATGTGAGGATTGATAGACTACGGTTTCTATCTCAGCGGGTCCAGCCTAGTGTCTAAATGCATCTAATTTGGGCCTTCTTTGATACGTATAGCAAGCAATTTCGCTGCTCTCCAACATCTGGTGCAATCATATACCTAGATTTGAATTATTCAAGCGTAGCATAAATCGCTGTACAGTATGGCCCAAGGCGGTTGCTTGGTAACCTGTAAGCCGGGCAAACATAGATGAATGGCAAGGGGATGGATATAAACATATAAACGTATAGCCTTTCAGGTCCCAAGGTCTAGTTATGGCCGTTTGATATTAGGAGCTTCTGTTTCGGTGACAATGGCGAAGATGTAGGTATCGCACAAGATAAATTACAAGGCATAAAATCTGGAGTAAGGCCAACAGGACCACGGTCTGCAGCGCACCGATGTCATACGACCCCATAAGACCTGCATATTGTAATACATCGGTGAAGGTGTTGAGTGAGACCCCGGATCCTTTTAGACATTAACATGGCAAATGACCCAGTGATAAATTAAATTGGTGCCCCATAATCTGAGAGGTAACACAGATTAACCTACAGCAAGGCCCTTGGAACTAAGGGCCTGGGCCCTAGGCCCTTCATTAGGGTAGCCTTCATCGATTAATCATTTAAGGATCTCTGGGGGTTAATGTTTTTCCCTTGCCATGTCCGCAAAGGCCATGTGTCTCATAAACATGCTGATGATGATAACCCATAAACCTCTACTGACCTTACAAAGGCTTGAGCAAATGAAGGTTGAGAGTCCATATTGTCACACTTGGCATTCTACCCAAAGCCTTTTCCACAGCGTAAAAGTCAAGTTAACACCTCCATATCAAAGGAGATCATACATCAAAGCAGGGCTACTGATACAGTGGGGGACAATAGCTTTGATTAAAGTGGCTAAGATAGTTAAAATGAGTAGTCATGGAATCGTGTGAAACTTTGTCAGTGTAATCATATATGATAGGTATAGCAATATCTGAAGTATTGAGTACCAACATTGCGTTTTCATTCAATGATTAGTGAATATGTGTAATGAATGGGTTAGAACCTAAACCCATGTCAAATCCATGAGGAAATGGCTTTGGAGACCAGGAGGTGCTGCCAGATTTAGCCCTGGTGGCAGAATGCCCTTTGTACTGACCAGTGCCGACCTGGGGGTTACATAATTCCAGATGTCATCCCAACTGACAGTTTGAATATTGGATTGGAAAGCCAAAACGATTTTGCTCTCTATTTTACCATATATCTGATATAATATAAATGTTAGAGTTTTGATATCCACAGGAGTTATTTAGGAGGGTAAGGTGAACCAAATACTAGAAAATGAAGTAGAAATTCCGTTACTCGATAATCTAGCCCTCAACAGTGAGAAGTGTCACTTTAAGAATGATTAACATACATACAAGGGAGAGAGAGAGAGAGAGAGAGAGAGAGAGAGACAGAGAGAGAGAGACAGACAGACAGAGAAGAGAGAAGAGAGAGTAAGAGAGAAGAGTAGTGACACTGAAGAAGAGAAATGATAAACAATGTGCGTGCGTGAGACAGATTGGGTGTGTGTGAGTGAGGACGACAGAGAAAGAGAGATTGAGAAGAGAGAGAAGAGAGGAGAGAGAGAAAAGGGACAGGAGAGAAGATGAGATGAGAGGAGGATGAGGAGGCGGAGGAGGAGAGGAGAGGAGAGGAGAGAGGGTAACAGAGAGAGAGAGAGAGAGAGGGGAGGGGAGGGAGGGAGAGTGAGAGGAGAGAGAGAGAGCTAGGTCTCACGATATGATAATGACTTCATGCATGTTCTTATTGTACATATATGAGTAAGATTTTCAATAGATGTACAATTGGCAGCTCTACACATTTAGGAAATTCTGCTAAATTAGGCTGAAAAATGATGAATACCAGGTATATCTGAGTATATTTGGTATCGCATTGATTCAAAGTATCAATTCTGTTATGTTAAACTACATTTTGAAGCTCATTACTGTCTTAAATGTGGATTATTTGAGAGGTTTGGAGAAGGCAAATTGTACATTTTCTGAAGATCTGACTCATATCAGGTAGCTTCATCATTACGTCCCTTTATGTCTGGGATAGACTTTGTTGCACCCTCTGGAGGGAACAGGTACGCATACCATGTATACTATCGGTGCAGAAAGCACAATACACCTCGGGAATCGCAGATGTATATACAAACTAATACATCTCAGGGATTATGAGGCCCTCGGGTTAGGAATGGCTCCATTTGATCTTACACGCTTCAGTCGGGATATGCCAGTTCTATATAAGCATTACACGTTAAGTGGAAATCTATACCTTACTTTGTGTAATCACAATACTGAGCAAATACCCAAGTCTGTCGCTGTCTGTGCCAGATTAATTACCAAAACGACAAGCCTGGGTAAACAATTAATTAGGCCCAGCATATTTTAAACACAAGAAGGTAGGGAGCCCAACTCAAAACCTTAGAAAGAGATCACGAGGGAGAGAACAAAAACTGCAATTAAGAAACAAGAGCCTCGTTTGCTTAGCGAAATTGAAAAAGGTCACTGGTAATTAACAAGCTGTTTTATTTGCATGCATTCAATGCAAAGGCATAAACATGAACACAGATACCGAGCCAGTGAAATTAAAAGAAAATCCATTGGCACATGTGCGCCTAAGGATCAATTTCTATAATGGGATTAAAGTAAACGTTGTGGCTTATCGAGTAAATCATTGCGAAGTTAAATGTCACCAAATTCCTCTGAAGGCAACAATTGAGCCAGTCATACAGAAAGACTCGATCAGGCTTTGTGGCCGTGGAAGGATTGTTGTGAAGAAACCGCAGGAGAAAGGGTGAACAGTTTTGTGGTCAGAGTGACGAGTTGGATGTGCCATGTAAAAAAGTCATTTGAAAATACCACAAGGTAACAGGATATTTCGAAATAAAATGTCAGGAAATCAAAGAGGTGTTCCAAGAGAATGTTAAGGTGATATCAAATAAAAGAAGGTGAATTCGGACGATGGGAAGAACTACTTAATTAAGTAACTTTCACGCCGCCAGAATGATGTTCATTTATTATTAACGATAACAATCCATATTAATCCAAAATTCTAGAAGATGCTGTTAGAGGTCTTAAAGCTAGATTCCCAGCCAAATCGACCATACATGCATAGATGATTTTGTTCAAATCTATATTTCTTTGACCCCAATAGTGCTGTAGATTGGATATATTTGAATACTGAAAACAAAGAAACATTGATATTTCCCTGAGTTATTCATGAATTTATGATTCTTTCTAAAAATTCGCATACTTTTTGCCGTTCTAAATGGGCAATTTGGAGTTAATAGTATTAATATTGCAATGTGTTAGCTTCTTGAGCCTTATCGAGGCAGTGCTATATCCTAACATATTCACTATCATTGAGGATTCCTACAGCTTAAGAAGATGAAAGAGAGCCACATTGAAAAAGGGATTTCGTTGGGTCACCGAAATGAATAATTTGGCAGATGCTTTCGTCTTGACAGAACAGGCCGAAATAAGAGTTTTGGGTGACTTTCGGATGTAAATGCCAGTGTAAAAACTAGAGAAAACGTTCCATATGTTTATCGTGGAATATATTATATCAGTCCTTGAATGTAAACATAGATAGAACAGGTCTTTATCTTTCCCATCATGCATTTGGAATCCATAGATCGTTGATAGAAGAAATAGCATTGTCGAAAATATTCAGCCTAGATCTTGGACAAAAGTGCTGGTTAATATTTGTATGTCAGATTCAATGGGAATCAATCCTATATATAATGCACTGTAACAAACATGCGCAGCGGCACATGCAACTCCCCTATTGAATACTAAGCGGGGAATAACAATTTGTAGCAATCACTGATGACACACTATGAGTTCAGCCCCCAATCTTTGCAGGTACCAATTTACTGCCACAACACACGCATTGTTGGACGAAATATTCGTTCCCTGGTGGTGCGACAGAAAACCGAGGCCACCAAAGCAGGCCAAATCATTGCAAGCATTGCAGATTGTCATCGTTAATTCCAAGAAAGGTTGCGTCATTAGGATGGATTGAAGGTATTTGCTACTCTAACCTGGATCTCCAGTCGATCGTAACACGCGATAAATCTCTAGCTGTATACATAAAAAGCCCTGAAGATATTAGCAAAATCTTATACAATCTTTAGAGTTTAGTTGCGCCAGAAGAGGGATTTTAAAACAATTACATAAGCAGCAAATCCACAAAGTCGATGAGGAGCAATTTTGCGAGGTATTGAAGCATATCATTGCAACATTACATAACAAGCATACTTTAGCACAGAAGCACAGAAGCACAGAGCAAGACGTACTAGCATTGCCTGTCTCAAATGGCAATTGTGTTAGCGGACACAGGTGGGACAAAACCTAATGGCAGCTAGGATGACATAGTCGAGGAGCTGCATTACCCCTGTTAATAGCGGGTGGAGTGAAGAAGGAGCGCTTCGTGGAGGGGAAATATTGCCTTTCTCAAGAGGACATAAAAATACATGCAAAAGTTTAAAGTTTGTCCACTCAGTGCTAAGATCAGAGGCACGTTTGGGCCTAGTTTATAGGACAAACCAATGTCATAAAGATTTCAACCTTAAGGAATTTGTTTACACTCGCAGTGGCCATGTATAATAGAGTGGTGGTGGGAGAGGGAGAGATAACCATGGCCATCAATAGGGAAGCGTACAATGGGTCAGGCCGTCAGGGAATGCACAATCATCAGCTTTACACATTTAGCCAATTCTGCTAAACTAGGCTGAATATCAAAGACCTGGTATTTCATCAACCGGTGGTGCTTCCAATATAGTCTTTTATCGGAGTATTAACCAATCGTCATTTAAAGTCTTTCTTCCCAGTTTCTCCTTTGTTTTTGATCTTTCATTTGGGGTTCTTTGAGAGGATTGGTGACAGTGAATTGTACATTTTCTGACGCCCTTCCCGGCATACTTTCAGTATGAGGGACATAACAAGGAAGCACAAGCTGCCACCAATTGCCTAAGCCTATCCATTAGGGTAACAGTATTTCAAGATGTGCCTCTTTCTCCATGCAGGGACCCAGGATTCCAGGCATGCTCCCGGGAGATGCTCTTTTGTGGAGGTCCAAACCGGCCAAGCAGTTGGGCAAGCTTACACCTTCCTCTATCACAGAGCCCTGAGAGCTCTTATAGTACCAATATGGACCAGGGCGTCAGAATATGTACAATTCGCCCTGACCAATCCTCTAAAAAAATCACAATTTGAAACAAGAATTAGGTTCAAAATTCAGTTCGATATAACCGAACAGCATTTTTAATCCAATGCAATACCAAATATGCTTTGATATACCTAGTATTCATTATTTGACAGCCTAATTGAGAAGAATTTACTAAATGTGTATACTAAATGAGTTGCCGATTGTACATACTCTATATTTTCACCCAGAGTTTGTTTTCAGAGGAACAATTCAACCCCCCCCCCCCCGAAATCCTTCCAGATTCCTCTGCAGAATATATTAAAATATTATCCGATGGAAATCTTTAATGGTTTTTATCAATTGTCGTCCCTAACCGACAAGTCCATGGTAATGAAGAGTACTCGCCACTCTAGTTTCTTTCACGACAGACTGGTATTTTCCCAATGGGTGTGTTTTTCGAAGTAGTCTTATCCTTATGCAACGGTTCCAATATGGGAAAGCTCCAGATCCAATCCTTTGGCACAAACACTTTGAGAAAAAAGGGAAAGATAATCTTGAATTTTAAAAAAAGAAATGAAACACTTTTCAATATATCAACTCGTTTTTCACGTACGATATCGTATGTAAAAGCAAATGTTATGATGGCTATGTGCCACAATTATTTACCAAAACAAATAACAGCGATGAATATATGCACACAGAACATAAATTGAAGACGATTGATTGATGTTTGGGCCCAATACGTGGTATTACACCTATATATATCCTGAGAAGAGACCATGGGGGACCTTTCAACAATAAACTTGTGATGCATACATCACATCATACATCACTCGGATCATTAACTAACATCAACATGTCAGCCATGATACAATAGCAATCACCAGCCACAATGTAATCTGTCATGTACACTCACAATGATCTATTTAACAAGATATTTATCCTTAGAAAAACTGGAATCCAATCCTATATCTGACTAACCCCGCACTGACAGAGGAATAATATCGGCTAGCTCTGATGGGACTGAAATATTATGTCTATACGTTCTATTCATATGCACCTCAACAATTGCGAATGTCGAAGCAGTTTCAGGTATGGTAGTATAGACGCTCCTAAGAATAGATCTCAGTCAAACCAGAAACTATAGAAATGTACCAGGATTTACTCGAAGGATTTAATAGATCTCGGGCTCAGGGAAAGCTTAACATTGGAGAAGTAACCACAAGTCACGAATGGAAACAACGTCACATACCTCAATGAATAACTTTATTTATGTCATGTCAGCAATATAAAAGACATAAACTTGCATTGCTATGAGAGAAAAAAATATGTGCCACGCTTTTCAGGGCCTTTACCATTGATTAATTTTACTCAATGCTAATCAATAAATAACCGAAAGTGAATTAAAGGTGTCCTTCATATTCCAACCACCACGCTCTTTTAAGCTCTAATATGCCCGAACCTTTGTGGCAAATATACCCTGGAATTACGACTAGCGATTCTAACTATTCGTAGTAGTAGTAGTAGTAGTAGTAGTAGTAGTAGTAGTAGTAGTAGTAGTAGTAGAAGTATTACCTGATAATTAACAATCTAGGAACTGGGCGATATAATTATCACTTATTTTCTAATCATGGTCACCCAATATCACGCTAAGTAAATCCATTATAAAATAGTGGCGGATCACAAAGACCAAGATGAGTTACCAAGTTCTGTCTCTTAACGAACTCCTACTACTATAGCTACAAACAAACTGGTGATTCAACTTGAGTGTATGACTCTAGGCACTCTATTTACATGAGAAAACATGGCTATTTACATACAAGGGTATCATTCAGTGTATCCATATATTGGAGCGTATACATATGCGACACTACAGGAGGAATAGTGGGCTATTTTCAGCATCAATGAGTTCGTTAACTTCCATCTCTTGACCTTTAAGACATTTTGACTAGGTGATTTTAATGGCCATGAAATGTAAAAAAGGGAGGTAATAATTTAAGTACTAGGTAATAAAGTTAGAGCACGAAATGTCTAAAATAAAACTTTAAAAGATATGATACGCGCCATGAATCTTGGAAATATACAATGGTAGTATATTTAAACTTTCTTCAAAGTACCTCGAGCTCGATGTAAAAAAAATATTAAAGGATCTTTGGGAGGGATGTTGCATTTTGGTATCACAAGTGAGGAATTTTGTCATATAACATTTGTTTTGAAAAAACCCACATTATTCTTGTAAGATGAATGATTATGGAATCACCGTGGGGGAGATAGGACCATCTGGAGCGCAATATAGGTTCATTAATAATATCGATGTTTACACAAATTGTAACAACATATTCATTGAACGGCCCACTGAAGCATACAATAGGCCCCCACACGGGGCTCCTATATTGTGAATTCCAATACATGCAAGGTATCCTGAGATCAACGAGGATCCACAGAAGGACCGATGTGGGGTTTGACGTTTTCCTGTGGGGAGGGGTGGGGGTGGGGGGAGATGAAAGCCAACCAGAGTTCAATGCCAGAAGATATTATATATATATACATGTATATATACGTAGTTATACTCCAGTAATGGCATGTAGCCAATTAAATTTGCATGTTACATAAGTCCAATACCTATAGGGATTGCCTACAGTGATCGGATTAATATTTTAGACGCCTATAGGCGCAAAATCTAGTTGTTCATCAGGGCTGATATAACCTGGCTGAGGGAATCAGTGGGCGGGAAGGAAAGTTAACATCGTCCTGCATGCTGGATTATTGGAATACAGAAGTGCGAAACTATAATTGATCATATACTTGGGTGAAGTCATCAGAAAGTGTACCCCCTTCACCAATCCTCTTACATAACAAAAATGTAAAAAGACAAGAAAGAGGTTCAAAGTATACATGTCAAAATAACCCAACAATTTTTTTTTTAATTACGGCAATAGGCAATACCAAATATACACAAATACACCTAGTATGTATGATTGTTCAGCCTAATTTAGCAGAATTTACTAAATGAGTAGATCTGCCAGTTGTATAATATCTAGGCGACCTTACCATATATTATAATTATATAATCATAATATTATCAAAATAATTATTATGGAGTAGGAAATGCGCTTAATTTAGCCCACACATCAGTCAGGCAGAAAAGACTAAAATCCACGGGCTAGGTTGTATATAGTGTCCTTCCCAATTCAGGTTGTATAAGGGCAGAGGAGCGATCATAAATCTATAATTACCAATGTTACATTGTATCAAGCAATGGGCGCATTGTTAATATCCAGCATTATCCTAAATAGGCAGCATATGGACTTCAATCTGATTACAAAGGGTCTCATAATTCCTAGTCATGTTTTTCCCTAGCGTATAGAGGATGAGGAAGCACCATATGGTTTACTATATATATGCAGGCTCATATAGGATGAGCCTGGCAAACAACCATATATATACCGATTTCATTTTCCACTATCATATGAATGGCTTTTGATAGATGATGGATGGTATATATAGGAATTATACTGCAAAAGCTCCCTGGAGGCTTAAGGTTTACAAATTGTGACATGTTGTGACAGAGTTGTGATATTTAGGATACATGATCCAGTCTAGGCTCAGACCCTAATAAGAGACAAACTCACATGTATCTTCAGGCTGAAAAGAGGAGACTTTCTTGTGCAGTTGTTAATTTGAATAAACAAAATAAAAACACCAACAAATCAGGTCAGATAAGATTGGTATGCCTCCTGCGCTAATGACTTTCCCGCCCCGGACTACTAGGCCTATATATCGTCTAGCTAATGGGAGTTTTCAAGCACAAGTGGGAGGACTTTCCCTCAGTTTGAGGGGAATTAGTCCTATAACTAATTATTGCCGCTCTGAACCTAGACTTGATCGTATAATTCCACATGCTTTCCTGTATGCAACAGTCCCGCTGAGGAAGAGATACAGTTCCGGTACCGTACCCCATGCGCTCAGCCCAATAGTTTTGATGTGGACTCCTGTTGTTATAATGCTCACAAATCTACATTTGCTTTGAATATTTACTTATTTGTCTTAAGACTTATCTCCGAATTATCTTTTTAATTAATGGAACATCTTCTTTGTCAGAAAAAAATAAGTACAGAAAGCTGTCGTGTGTACAAATAGAGATGCCCCATGCTATGAAGAAGGCTAGCGGCAAAGATGGCAGCCACAGGGCGGAAGTGACGACACTTCCGTTGGCTCTGACTGATTACACGGCGAAGCCCCCAAATCAAGATGGCACCGGAGTTCACTCGTCAAACGTGAGGGAAATAGTTCCATTAAGGAATTTTAGCAGAGAGCCTCTGTTGCAAGTCTTAACACGAGAAGATATATAATCAGTGGTCAGACTGAAAGTGCCATATCCACTTAGCCGACAACCAACAAAAGTGTCCGAAGGTGACCGACAATCGGTTTCCTGCCATCGTCGGTCACCTTTGTCGGTTCCTGGAATTTACTTACATGACAAAAATGTCACTGACAATCGGTGACCTAGGGGTGACCGATTGTCGGTCACTGGTATCCACTTGTACGATAATCGTGTACCAGGCATTTATATTGTATTTTAGTTGTGATTTCTTCAGATATTGTTTCAAACGAAGGTTGGTATATTTATCCTACTCTAATCTAATGTTTGGTCCTGGGTAAGACCTTAAAGTGCCTTTCTGTCTCTTTTCTCTGTCTCTCTCTCCCTACTTCTCTATCTCTTATTTCCTGGGTATGATCATAAACTGCCTCCCTCTCAGCTCTCCCGCCCTTGATATAACACTTCAAAGTGTTGATAAGGGCGTAAAGCAACCAATCTTACTCACTCTAATCTAATGTTATTTCTCATTTGGTGTTGCAGTACCCATGTCTTTAGGTACTAAATTATAGCAAAAAGAGTTAATTTATTCATATATTTAGTTTGGTTATATGCCAAAATGTGTTGGTGTAGGTAAATGTCGCCGTTCGAGATCTGTGTACTGTACTTTATGAATGAAGTTATAAACATACCGATTATGTATGTCGTCAGAATGGATCGTAATATTTATTTAGCTTCATGTATAACCATTAGATTACAATTAACAATCCCTGTGCGGATATTATGTCAATCTACTTAAATATCTGATTAATTACCGTATATTAAATGTATAGGATCAAATCAGGCTATTCTGAGAATATTTGTACTATATTCTCGTAATTCTCGTATCAGTAATTCTTGAAGCACATTTAACACCTCCAAGACACACACCTCAAACTCAACTTGTCATAGCTCTAGGTAGAGCAATTTCAGGAGGACTCTTCTTGATGTCAGTGCCTAGACAGCGAGCAAATGGTTCCTTTGAGAAATGGGAGCCAGACCATACAATCTAGCACCCAATTCCTCGCAACACAACACTCGATTTCCCTTGACCGGTTAGGCGGAAGTTTGATAAATTGCATCACTTACTCAAGGAGTTCATCAATATCACTGTATTTTGGGTACCGAGAAACAAGGATGTGCATGTGACCTAACAGTATAAATTCACGAATTCCACTCTAACTTGATCATTCATATTATTGTCCTGTGGTGCAGAATTACCTCAGTATGAATACTTCACATTATTATATGCATTTGATTTGAAACAACACATACTAAATCCAGCCACCTGACCCTCTGGAAGTACTTTTAAGTATGTTATGGTTCAATTTTCGTTCAACCTTAGAAGTAATATAATGATATTACTCCAAGGTTCAACTTAGATTCAAGTAGATTTCCAATGATCGATAGGACCATATTCCATAGATTATAACTAAACTATGTAAGAACAAGAGTTTATACTATTTATTAGGCACTGCAGCATAGTGTTAAAGTAATATATGAAAACGCTTCAATTCTGAGACTCTTTCAATATAATTCCAGGGAAGGAGAACCTGTATTTCTCCGCCGATTCGATTTGCATTATTGTAACGACT
Source organism: Sthenelais limicola (assembly GCA_942159475.1). Classification (NCBI taxonomy): domain Eukaryota; kingdom Metazoa; phylum Annelida; class Polychaeta; order Phyllodocida; family Sigalionidae; genus Sthenelais; species Sthenelais limicola. The sequence goes on along the minus strand of OW804099.1, from coordinate 97,735,352 downwards.
TTTCTCTTGTATCCTTCTCTTGGAGACAGCCGTGTTTTCTCCACTAGTCTTTCCACTGTTGTTTTATCTATTTCCCATTGCTCATTCTCGAACAGTCGAACCTGTATCCGACCATATTAATTACTGACACTGTAGGGGATACAGTCCCAGCCCAGGCTCCGAGCCACTGGGCCTATTTTGCTGTAATAACACTGACTGTTTGCAACTGGCCAGTCCGACTCATGTTTATTTTACTGTTCCTAAGCTGTGGCAAATAAATTGGAGACAAGGAAGCCGGTAACGGCCAATGGGGAAGGACCCAGGGACAAAGAAAAGGGTGTGAGGTAGAGGAAGACAAGGGTTGCCTAAACCTGGGAGAACGGTTTGAGACAGGAAAGCCAAGACACTGGAACCCAGGCTTGAAACACCATGCAGTTACTCTTCTAAGCATTGTGTATTGCTATATACATGTATGTGAACCTCTACCTCATTACTGACTTTGCGTGCATTGTGCTCAACAGGCATTTTTGTACTTTGGACATTATTGGAATCATATTGCCCCCGTTGCATAACAATCTGCGAGTCGCTTTTTCAGTGTTAATATTGAGCTCGCAGATTGTTATGCAACGGGGGCATTGTATATTTTTTTTTTAAATATTTATTATGTGGCTGTTTCATTGTCGTTCAACTATGTAATTAGTCGTACTGTACTATACGATAAAGCATAGCAAACCATGTAGTCACATTATTATAATACGTTTAACTGTTAACACATAATTATGTACTTAATTATTGTGGATTTTAACCTACTTGTACCAATTACTGATGTCTTTTATACGCAAACTTGCCTCTTAGTTACCTTAGTTAATCTTCCAAAAATCATGGTAACGACTGGAAGAACTGGGACTATCCCAGAAGTCTGTAGACCAATTTGTCATTTTTCTTCTTAATGTACCTGTTACTATATTATTGACAAATAAAAGATTTTTCAATTCAATTCAATTCAATTCAAGATTATCATATTAGAGACATTTTAATACCTCTCCCCGATGGAATATATAGCTCAAACCATTGTCTGCGACAGCAAGATGGATTCCCGAACCTCTCTTCAAGGAACATTTATTTATCTAGTTATTTTATTTCAATTAAAGACGATCCCACAGTAAATACATTTGTTAAAAATAAATTGCAGACTATACTTCTCTCCACCACATCAGCCAATCAAACCTCTCCCCCAAGTACCGCTATTTAGCCTAAACTGTCACCTGGCCAGCAACATTGACTCGAGGAGGTCGACTTCAGATTTGCCCCTCCCTCCCTTATTTTCAAACTAAACTCCCGGTCTGTTAAAATCGAATGAATTAAAACAATAAATATCAATAGCATGACGCAGAACTATAAAGACAACCATCAGACAACTAACAGCTGAATGGTCCGATAAATTGTGTTTTGTTGTGACGATTCATAATTCATGGAGATATGATCTTTAATACAAGTCTGAAATCCGTCTATTTAATATATATGCGTGCCCATGTGACTGACAGGCAGATGATGACTAAGTAGGTAAATAGACCAGGGAATTAGACTAATTCTGTGGATAGACCGAGCCGTGCGTTACAGTTAGTCCATAATAAAACTATATTTGATATTAGTTAGACTATAAAGAAATATGATTTGCTTTTCAATCTAGATTCACTGGTTTATTCTATTCATTCGATGGATCCTGCTGCGTCTTTAGTTGGAGCAACTCGCTCTCTTGACGATAGATAAATTTGAAAATTTATGAATTTGATGCTCTATGTCATAATCTTGATTACTATATTTGACCCGTCTCCTCTTTCAATCGACGTGATGGACACCTTCCGTGGAAGATGGAAAATATCTAGATCCCATTCAAATGAATTGGGAAAGTTCCAGCGAAGTGAGTGAGAGCTTAGCAGTAATATAACAGGTCAGAGTGGAATTTCCTATTTGACAAACCACCACCAATTTGTTCATAGTAACTGTCAAATGCACATTTACGATCATCATCATCTCACGTGAAACATTATCAAATTAACAACTTACACAATTAATTGGCTCCGTACACGTGGGGTGGGGGTTGTCACATTGCCAAATAACAAATTGGTTCCAACACCTGTGTAGGATGCGCATAATGAACTTCATCTCAATAAACATACAGGCAGCGAGGGCAATAGACTTGCGTAAGTCTTTGAGGGTTATTTTGTTAATAAAACGAGATTTAAACAAATGGAAATCTACCATATTAGAGTCACTACTGCCTCGACTGAAGCCTGGACTCAGGCTATGAGTGAATGGGGAGTAGTAGACTGCCCTAGCACGCTACAAATTAACACCGTCTTGGGACAAGCGCTAGTCTACGAGACCAACTGCCAGTTGAACTGCATGAAATGTGTGTTGGGATATCGGTCAATGAACTGTGATACAACAGGGCAGAGTAAAATTAGAATGACAATCACGGACTACTGCATTACTTCATTACCTTAACTGTCTATCAAAAGGAATTCTAAACGAGGCCAAAACTATTAAGAGTATTTTAGGGCATGCCTATGGGTCAGGTACAAATAATGACCCCCGACCCGAGGTCGTTACAAAAATATCCAATGTATATTATAAGGATCCAATGTCACCAGCTAAACGGCCAGATACGCATAGTGTCTCTCAACCCCTGGGACTTACTTCATATTGTAGCTAATTCCTTTGTTCAGCAGCTGTTAAGAAATATCTAGGGAAGTAATTTACTAGGCAGATAATACTGAATGTTATTTCTACTACAATAACAAGTAAAAATAACGCTCCCAGGCCCCGAAACTGCTCAATTTAAATTTTCACCAATGCAATACCATACGTATTCATATATTTCAAAGTTTTCAGTTCATTTGGAAGATGTGTGTGAAATTGCAGGAACTTGGTATCACTTGGCACACTCCTCATTAGAAATGCAGAATAATGCCAACTGTCCCCGTCGGAAATAATATAATAAAAATTAATGAAAGACATTGGTATATTGTTACAATGCAACAAATAGGCCTTCAAGTGAATAAAAAAAGTTATATGCTTTAACTGATGGCACTTCTCATTTCACACTATTTCCTCCCCCCCCCCCCCCCATTATCCTAAATAAAACATCACGACCTTTCACAAGGAAATGGGAATAGACCTGCTACATAGAGAAGCGATTGTTAACATAAGTTGGTGTTGATGAGTATGTGTTAATTGGACAAGGAGTTCATACACAAATAGGAAAGGCTGTCAATCCGATGCTACGTCAGTAAGCTCCACTATATACGTATACTTGCTATACTTATGGGCCAGGTCGTCAGAAAATATACAACTGGTATCTCTACCCATTTAGTAAATTCTGCTAGATCAGGCAGAAAACTGATACATAGGTATATCTGAGTGTATTTCGTATTGCATTGATCCAACAGATATGTTCGGTTATGTTGAACTGTATTATGAACCATATTTTTGTTTTATATTTGGGTTATTTGAAAGGATTGGTGAATTGCTTTTTGGGGGACTTCACCCATGCATATAATTTGTCTCTTGCACATCCTACTACACTTAAGTCACAATGGGCGGTGAATGCCCAATTATGTGAATTGTAGACCAATACTGCCCCATACACTCGCTACAATGACGTCGCCGATTAGGCGAGAAACAGAATTGGTAGACGCTTATAATTATCATTCACCCAGGTGACAATAGTTCGTCCTCCTCCTAATGGGTGAAGTCGTCAGAAAATGTACTATTCGCCTTCACCAATCCTCCTCAATTACCCAGATTTAAGACAAAAATGACATTCCTACTTACAGCTAACAGCACATAACCAAACAAATATTTTAAATCAACACAATGCCAAAAAATACTGCCGATTGTTTTCTGAATCTTCCGAATTCTTGTTATTTAGGGTTCCTATCTACTACAGAATATTTAAATTAAAATAAAGGCAATCATTTTGATAGCCAACAAAATTGGATTTGTGAATTTACATTTTTTAACATTGTGGAATTTTGGCAAGATTTAAAATCTTTGGAAGTTGTCAAAACTACTTATTTCAGTACAAATGCTGGAGACTTGCAACCCTGCATGAAGTGATATGGTTGCTGTAACTTGCCAAACCTCATAATGTCGGCTGGGAATGTTTAAAATAATATAGACATACAGAACACCCAGGCGTTCGATTAATTATGGCTTACTGGGAAGAAGGGGAATCATGTGCTTCATTGCGAATTGGGTATACCGTACCCTCGATGGATTATTAAATCTTGCTAAAACTCAATATTTATAAAGTGTCATCTCTCATCTTCATCATCCAATGGTTTTATTGCCAACAAAGGTCGCACTAGATGATTAGTAAAATATCGTGTCCGAAGCAGATTTTAGATAGGGACTATGCTCACGTTCAGCATATTCCAGCATAATGTTATGTCAAAAGCGAGTGGGCACAGAGATGGGTACACCCTTGGAGGGACACCATAGGCAGGAAGATAATACATGTATGCAGGCATACCTTGGTTAATTGTTGGTTTCCATATAAAACGAATAAACAATGGTGTCAGGAAGTCATTGGTACGTGAAATCTAGTCAACAGTGAACAGATAATATAAAGGTCATGGACAACACTACGTTATCAAGTTAAGCAGAGAATATTACAATAGATCATCGATACTTTACACGGATATTTAGTCAGCTTGATCGTGTCACGTGGCTAGACATCGATAGGTTATCAATAGCAAACATGATGTTACACTATTATCAGAAATGAGTATGTAGGCAACATGTATCGTTATCCTATAGATAAAATGATGTGTATTGAACGTATTAAAGTATTGTGCCTGAATCATGATTTGTACTCTTTTGTTATGATATAAAGCATTGTATGTACTTTACTGTCTTGGCTCAAGATAGTTGAGTTAAAATCCCATAAGGACGCCTACTCCAGGGCCAGGAAAGCCAATAACGCAGAAGGCGTCCAATCATTGGTATACCATTCTTATCTGATCTGAGAGGCTCTGAGCCTAGACTGTATAACTCTTCCGAATCAGGATGAAATGGCGTCTGTGAACAGTAAGCTCTGAAACAGTCAGGTTCAGAAGGCAGTTTTGGACCCCTACGTTTTAGGAGTCATTAACACTTTTAGCCTTAGTCTTAGCCTTGTGGTTAAGCTTATCGCTGGATGTGGAATCGAGGAACGTGGCCGTCTGAGAACAGTAAGCTCTGAAATAGAATCCTGGCGTAATTTCTCAAGGCATTTGTGCACAATTAAAGTACTTTGTGTGGACAGTTTAACCACACTCCAAGGACTTCAAGGCACTGTGCCAACACTGACTAATAATGCAATGCCACCATCAGGGACCATTCCCCGTCCTCATGGGACTCTTTCTGTCGTCCAGTAGTACTCGGAGAGATTAGAGGTAGCAACAACTCTCAAATCCTTAATTCTTAGATTGGTGTTAATGAGCACCAATTGCTATTATGCGAGTCGGATGTGTCCCCTTTTGCAACACTTATTATCATAATATTTTTAACATTATTATTGAATATTGACTATTAAGATACCACAAGGAGCTGTGATTTTGGGATGGATCACATGCTTGTAGATTAAAAAGGCATTTGCTCTGCATTCTAAAAAGAACAGAGAAATAAATTACAATTATTTAGTGTAGTTATTAGGTATTGTGCTCAATAATTATATATATATTGCTTGTACAAACAAAGAATATCCAACTCTTTTAATAATACGTTATATCTCAGCTTAAGAGATTCTTATTTACTCTAAGATCTCGGTTCTTCTTATGATAATAAAAATACAGAGCACCCAGGCCCTCGATTAATTATGGGTTACTGGGAAGAAGGAGAATCATGTTCTTCACAAAAGGCAGGGTGTGAACCAAGGATTTATTGAGATAGAAACCGGGTTCACCACGAAACTGCGTGCGATCCACTCGCCATCAGTATTGCCAACTCAAACTAATAAACAATTCGCCTGAATACGGTTGAAACATGACCGCCGACGCCAGATTTGTCATATCATGTCTTCACTATTATGGACATGTAATCTCCGGCAAGTGAAACATCACTTTGTAACAATCTGACAGGTAGGGCACGCCAGATATTCAATACAGCAAGTATGTTTGGGAGAAATGTAGAACTATGAGTAAACATCTTTTAGACTATCCAAGCCCCCATTCCATGGTATTAAGGCAGAAGATATGCTAGACCTTTTGTATATTAGAAATATAAAATGCTGCATGCATCTGGGATATTTTCTAAATTGTCAAAATCATTAAAAGGTTTTCCTCACACCAAGTTACGTGAAAATCATTCAGGATACCTGATAATCAGCCTGAATAAAAATAGTAGTTGTTAAAGTCCTGGATTTGAATCCCATGAGTGAGTGCCTTGCCAGAGCATCATTTCACCTGCCACCTAGCGAACGCTGACTCGCTTACCAATGGCCGGCCATGTGGATATTACTCCAAGATTATATACAGCTGTCTACGTACTACTCTACGTAAAAGAACCATTTCTAATAATCGAAAAGAGCAAGGTATCTACTGTAAACGTATTTATTTTCGCGCAGATAAATTTTCGCGCACTAAGTACTTTGACACCTTTTCGCGCGGATTTAAATTCGCGCAGCAAAGAAGTCTCACACATTGTTTATGCAATACTTATACCTTTCGCGCAGGATTTATTTTCGCGCACAAAGGTGGGTGCGCGAAAATAGCGAAAATAAATACGTTTACAGTATCTCATCCTATTCCTCTCTCGTCCCGAAATGACTAAATATATATACGAAAATAGTGTTAAAGTATCAGTAACGTGAAGCAATCAATCTCCCACTCTACCCCCATGAGCGCTACTTACTCCTATAACTAATGTCTCCCTCTTGCACCCTCCTGCAGGCGAGCACCCCACACATCATAAACTACCTTGTGTGTACTTTATGGCACCAATGCATCATGGGTGGGGGATTAATCCCTAATCACAAAGGCACAGCTCACAACTGGGCATAAGTGGAGTACTTTGACGATTGGGGAATGCGAAGTGTGTTTCAAAGAGGACAAGACGTAAATAGAAGGGTGTATTATCAAACGTTTAAGTAAATCTATATTGATCATAAAAAAAAAATATTTGCATACAAAGCGTATGTTTTTTTTTATCGAACTGATTCTTGGTTTTTAATGGAGCCAGAAAAGCAGTTAATTAATTGATAAATGAAGCTCAAGATGACATGTAACAATAAAACCCACTACAATACTGCAGTTGGGGACAGTTCGGTTCATTCTTCTTCACCATCTTACAATTAATAAATAAAAGCTTAGAATTTAAGTAATATGAACAGAAACCACCATTCCCGAGGGAATCAAGAATGCGGAGACGTTTCTCACCTTTTGACATCATTTCGCTAGTTGACAAATGCGGTCTCTCCTCTCCGGCCGACTTAACAAGAAAGCTGAGAGAGGGTAAGGCTCTCAGACCAGACGTTATCGACACAATATATCACAATTCCAGGTCCACACTCAGTTAATAGCTGCGACCCAAAGGCAGCGACCGGTCCTACCTCCCTGCCTTATTATTGCCCAGCGCTTATTAGCATTTTACTAGCAGCTAGTTGTAGGAATTCTGCACATCTTGGGCCTTCTGTCCTCCCGAGAAGTATCTTTTGGCAGGCTATTATTAAGGGAGCTGATTGTCAATTACCAGTACTTTAAACATACAACCCAACACTCCTCATCCCACAAGGCAAAATATGTACACAGATGTATCTTCCACTGTGTACAAGATAAATAGCCAATCAATCTGCGAGTCATATAACTGATACCAATGCTCTGATTGTTATTTCCCCATGTGTTTGTATCCAGAGATGTAGTTTAAAACATACATGTGTGGCAGGATTGCCTCCTTGGTCAGTTATGCAGGCTTTTTAAAACCTAGTTTATGCAGCATGAATGATACACCAGCTGTTACATCCAGCCGGACCAGTCCCAAAAGGCTCACACAGAAAACGGAGAGTTGTAAAAGAACATCAGGCGCCGAGACAGACAAAACTCAAGTTGCATGCATGCATGCTCGGTTTTCCTTGCCACGTAAACTGGACGGATGATGTCCCCTAGGAAGCAGAAAACGGCAAGAATGATTTTTGAAGAAAATGATGCGAGCGAATAGATGCGCTTTTTTCAGTTGCACCACCGCGCAACCATCTGACTCCTTTCACATCTTTCTATCCCTCCAGTAGCGGAGGTAGGTGTCTTCTCCAGGGTGTTCGGTGGCACTAGTGGTAGTGGCAGCGGGGGCGATTGTGGTATATGTAGTAGTGGCAGGAGAAGTGTAGCATGGGACCCATGCGCTCACGAGTAGAGTACAACTAGTTGCTGTTGCCTATTTCCTCTCTAATGCACTACTACCTCCCACCTCCTCGCCTCCCTCCTCCACTGCGGCAAAGCAGTCAGCCTATAGTAGAAGTCTTACCAGGGATTTGTATCGCCTTCAGTGCCACACAGCGGGCTGTATGTGTACTACTGTCACGCGGGAGGTAGGGGGAGGGGCTGGAGAGGAGTGAGTGGGGGAGGATGGAGGAGGGGAGAAGAGAGGAAAGAATGGTAGAAGGCGGAGGGGAGGAAAGGGGAACATGAGGGGGAGGAGGAGGAGGAGGAAGGAGGTGGAGGCCGGGGGTGGAGGAAGAGATAAGGAGAGAGGAGAAGGAAGAGGAGAAACAGAAGATCGGGAGGAGAGAGGGGACGAAGGGAGGAGGAGGAAGAGAGGGAGGAGGAGGAAGAGAGGGAGGAGGAGGAAGAGAGGGAGGAGGAGGAAGAGAGGGGGGAGGAGGAAGAGAGGGAGGAGGAGGATCATCCTGGAGCAGGAGTAACAGCATGGAGCAGGGACAGTGATCAACCGGAGAAAAGGATGGAACGAGAGGTAAAAAGGTGGTGGGCGTGCAATGCACACGAAGCTGGACTCAAATGCATCACAATTAACCTCTTCCTGAGGAAACAGACAATGAGACATTCTTATCAGAGGTAAGAGACAATGGGTCCTGATAAGAACATGAAGAGGAGGAGGACACAGAGGGTTTGTGTTGCTACTTTCACTGGGGAATTAAATTATTACATTATTGCGAGGAGAGACATTAGCATGCGGCGCAACAAATACTAGTTCCATGCATGTTCCAAGTGTAATTGTTCGGATGTACAATACTTACTGTTCGTTGAAGTACATCCTTGATTCTTGCTCTGCAGTCAGCCGTCGGTGGTGAGGACATGAGAAGGGGAACGAGGCTAAGGCAGGGTTTAACCGGGAGCGTAGCTTGCAACAGAGGAATTGCAAAACACATGTTTCTTGGACTCTCAATAAACATGACTAAAATAAGTCAGACGACAACCCGGTGGTAGGACCAACTTTGGAGCGGGTGTGGAGGGCATGTCCTCACCACCGACGGCTGACTGCAGAGCAAGAATCAAGGATGTACTTCAACGAACAGTAAGTATTGTACATCCGAACAATTCTTGTCTGCAGCCACCGTCAGGTGGCAGCCCATGAGAGTTTTAACCAGCAATTCCTCCGGGACACCATCAAGTTTGGATAGCAAGCCGAGTCCTCCTTAAAGTTGAAGAAAGTAACTGTAGACTAACACAAAGAAGATCCAAGCATGGACCTGGATCTTCAACAGTTAACTTATGTACATTCCAGTAGGCCAACTATTTCTTTCTCTTTCGAGAAGAAGCCTTCGGAGTTTTCTTATTCTTATCCTTGAACGAAGAAAGCAAATGAGCCGAAGTAGGCGTAGTAACGTTAATAGGTTTCTGATAGAATCGTCTAAATGTATTCTCATCTTTCCACATAGCTCTTGCCATGATCTGATCCATTGGCACATTCAAAGCCGCCAATTTTGAAGTCGAGGCCCCACGAACACTATGAGGCCTAAAGACATTCGTATTTAAACCGCTTGCTGCCATCAAGCAACGAATATACTTGGCAATGGTGCAATTTTGAACTGGCTTAAATGGAGCGGTATGGCTGATAAACAACGGTCCAGTGATGTTTCCATGAGCGTCAGTAGGGCGGTGATCTGCAGTTCTGGACAGATAGTGACGAAGACATGTTAACGCACACACCCTTTTATTGTCAGGAAAAGCCTCTATCACAATAGATCCTAGAGACCTTCCAACAGACGAAGTCTTAATAACCTCCGATAGAAGAATAGTCACTTTGTTTTGATCAGAAAAAACAATATCTTCACATTTCAAGGTGCGAAGAGTTTGAACTCTCTGAGATGTAACCAACATCATTAGAGTAGCCATCCTTTGCGTCAGTTGAGGAAGATTGAGATCCGTCAGCGGATACATAGATGAGATATAATTCAGAACTATATCTGGATCCCATGTTTCTGAATATCTAGTTTTCGGAGGCCTTTGAGTGAACATTCCCCCAATGATTTTGGAGATCGAAGTACAGGCCCCAAACGAAGTAAGACCCACTTTCGGCATAACAGCAGAAAGAGCCGAGCGGGCAGAGGCTATAGCTCCAAATCCTAAACCATTATCAAATAAATCACATAGGAATTCCACACCTTGTTGAAAAGAAGGGATAGTGTATGGAATATCTTTCTCATGGCAATAAGCCTTCCACTTACGATGATAGGTACGATACGACTTTCTCGTATTCTTAGACCAGCTGCGAAAATAATGTTTCTTAGCTCTAGCAGACAGGTCTAAATTATCAACAAATTGCTTCAGAATAGAGCAATGAGGAGAGAGCACATGGAGATCTTTGGATCCTGATGTTTTCCTTTTTGAGGAATGAGATTTCCCTTTCTTTTTCTTATGAACAGAAGCTGTCTGCTTCCCCGTTTTAGCTGCGGATACCAGGGTTGACTGGGCCAATCCGGAGCAACTAGGATTGCTCTGATGCCCTCCATCTCTATCCGCTGAAGGCACCTTCCTACCAGCCTAAAAGGAGGAAAAATATATGGCCTTGAGAATTGATTCCAAGGAATAGTAAAAGAATCAACAAAAGATGATGTAGGATCCGGAAACCAGCTAGCATAAACTTCAACTTTGAAGTTATGTCTAGAGGCAAACAGATCGACGTCTGGTTCTCCAAATTCTGAACAGATGTGATCAAAAATATCTTGACTAAGGGACCATTCTGTGTCATCAGATAAATGTCGACTAGCATGATCTGCCTCAACATTCTCGACTCCTGGAATATGCGAGGCGGAAAGCCAATTTTCCCTTTGTTCCGCCCACCGCCAGATTTCCTTTGCTACAGCATTACAGCTTGGGGACTTCGTTCCTCCACACTTATTAATGTATGCCACCGCAGTTGTATTGTCTGAGCGGACTACAATATGAGTGTTGTAAACATCCCGAGCCAATGAAAGAATACCCATCTTAATGGCCAGAATTTCTTTTGTGTTGATGTGATATTGTTCCTCATAGTCATCAAAACAACCTTGAGCCATGTCTTCTCCTAATACTGCACCCCAACCTTCATCACAAGCATCCGCGTACAAGGTCAGAGTAGGAGAAAAGGTTCTAATCTTCCTAGACCTCCAAGGAAGATTAAGTTTCCACCACAACAAATCCTCATGAGCTGCTGGAGAAAGAAACATTTTAGCTGAAAAATCTCCTTTGTGGAACACCAAAGCACCGATTTTGTCAATCTCCAAGTTCTTATAATGTGCTAATCCATAATCCACTCCACGGCACAAATCAACTAGAGTACCAGTAATCGACGATACCTGTTGTATGGAGAAAGCTTTCTCTGGATGGTTAAGGAACTGATCAATTTTATCCAGAGTAGCAGTCCGTTTCCCATCCGGTGGGAACACAATCATCTCATGGGAGTCAATGAAAAAGCCTAAGAACTTCATGACTCTTGAAGGCACTATAGCTGATTTCTGAGGATGCACTAGGAAACCTAACTTGCACAGAAGCTCCAATGCAAGGCACACAGAATTAGCACATTCTTCCTCCGATCGGCCCCAGAGAAAACAATCATCAATATAACTAAAACCGAAACCCCCCTGTTCATGAACAGAGGAAAACACAGGTTTCATTACTTTAGTAAAATTAAATGGGGCAGGTGATAATCCAAAAGGCATCGCCACAAACTTAAAGTACTGGCCTTCCCATGGGAAAGCAATAAAAGGCTGTGCTTCACTATGTAAACGGAGGGAAAAATAAGCTTCTTGTAGGTCCAACGATGCCATATAGGAGTCCGGTCGAAGCATTTCCAACGCTGACTGCAGATTGTCCATCTTGAAATGCACTGGAGGTATTAGCTTATTCAACTCCGTTAGATCAATGATCAGTCTCCACTTGCCTCCAGGCTTCGGGGTTACAAACACATTTGACAAGAAAGAGATCTCAGAAAAGTTCACAGGAACTACAACTTTCTTGATAATCAACTTTTGAACTTCCTCACTCACCGCAGCCCTTCTTTCCGGGCCAAAACAATATTGATGAGGGATGAACTGCTGTGAGGGTGGCTTGATAAAAGACACTCTCACTCCTCGGACAATATCTAAAATATCCGGGTCTGAAGTAATCTTTTCCCATTCTGACAGATGGCGAGAAATGCTTCCAGGAGTAAATGACAACACAGACGGACCCTTCGGTGATAAGGTTACAGAAGATGGAGAAACAGACGAAGGTAAAGAATCAAGGAGAGATTGTACCTCTAATATCTCCGTGAATCGCGATGACGATAATAATCGTCCCTCGGCTGGCGTTCCCTCGATCTGCTGTACCTCCTGGAGTATTGGTACCCCCGTCCGCGTTGATTTCCCCTGGAACCCCTCCCGCCCCGGCGAGAGGAGTTCTGTTGATAATCGTCGTTGTTCTGTTTCTTCTGGCCCCCTCCCTGAGGACGGTAAGGAGGCCGATCCGAGTTTTTTTGTTGCTGTTGAGAGCCCTTCTTTGAAGTATTAGCCTGAGGTTTTGGCTCTGCAACAATGGAAAGCTTCTTGCTTCCCTCCAAAGACTTAATATTCGCATCCAAATCCTCCCCCAAGAGACAAGCAGGGGAAGAAGGAAAGCGCTTCGGGTTCGAAGCCAACTCCTTGTAAGTTTCCTTGAGATGCTTAGCCATTTCAGTACGGCGCCCCTTGGTCGAAATGAACATGTTATAGAACCCAGCAATGGCAAGGGCATCACGACAGTGGGTGAATCCCTGGTTCACCTTTTCCAAAATGTCCTTATCAAGCACACAACTCTTAATGTCAAAGAACACATCAGTAGCATAACACATAGCAGTGGCCTGAGCTAACAACATCACCTGAAACTTCTTGTGAGTAGAGTCGAAGCGTTTCGGATCATCTCCTAGAGCTGACCAGACTAGATGAGGGACCTCAGGAGTCTTGAGAACTTCCACATTGGAAGGCCTCTTATTCCTAGCCTTTACTTCGTCGAACACTTTTCCGGTAGGAGGTGAAGTGAAAACTTGCTGCAGATACCGTTGTAACTCTGCGCTGACAATCGGAGGACCCTCATTTCCTTTCTCATTCATCTGTTTGACAAATGAATCCAGAATCCCCGAACAATCCTCCACCAATTCACCTTCCTCTACTTCAGGGGCCAAGGTGTTGGTGTTTACATTGTTACCGGAAACAGACCCTCCGCCATCTTGGAAGGTTACACCACCACTTCCGGAAGCCTTAGGTGACCTAGTTCTCGGGGGCACAATGGCGGACGCCTCACTTGACGAAAAAGAATGAGTACGCTTGCGACGTCTATCTCTCCTAGGTCTCTTAGGACTGGGAGAAGAGGATGATGAATCCGATGAGAAATACCTTGAATGTCGAGAACGTTTTTTATAAAAGTCCCTGTAGAAACCCTCTCTCCTCGAGATACGACCCGAAGGGCGAATGGATGGTGACCTAGATCTTGACTCACGAGCACCACGAGGTTCACTAGGTTTCTGTGCCGTAGTGTTCGAAAGAGAGCCCTGTTCAAGGGTAACAACTCTTTTGTTCACACCATTAACTGCTAAATTGACCATGTCCAGCTTAGAACTAAATCCCTTCATGGATTTTAGAATGTCAGCCAGAGTTGGTTCCTTCTCGACAGCTGGCCCGTCAGGGAGAACGGCCGCCTCGTGCTTATCAACGTCCGACATCTTGGAAGGCTGGCGCACGTGTTGCACAGAATCAAAAGTCTCAAAATATGGCAGAGAGGGAACGGCAAAGTTCACCAAACTGGAATGAGATAGCAGCAGAAGGTCGATACAAACAACTTTGTCGCTGGAAATATGCTGAGGAATAGTTCGTAAGATGAAAAAGCGCTGAAAAATGCGGAGGACTTGCTCCCGAACGTTGACCCTTGATGCGTGATCCCGTAAACTGCCTTAGCCTCGTTCCCCTTCTCATGGGCTGCCACCTGACGGTGGCTGCAGACAAGAATCGCGTAGTACCGACGCTACTAGGGCAGAACCCCGCCGGGCAAAGCCCCCGCTAAGGATTAATACACCATTTAAAAATCATATACCAAATAGCATACACCGATGGCACAACCTAAATATCTGAACCAAAAGAAGAACAGATCATATAATATCAAAGAAACTACATGTACCGTATGTAGCAACAATAAGCCGACATACGCGATGCTTTCGTCCTACGAGCCCCAATAATAAAACAATTAACCTCTATAGCGAAACGCAGCATATTATATACATGCATAAAACCTCTAAACTATAAGGATTGAGTATACCGTATATATATGAGGCCACTGAAATCAACATTAACTCATATGACCAATTTAAGTCTATCAAAAATAGAAAACGAAAAATAGAAAACTTAAAAATGCCAGGGACGCTTATCATAATTGATAAATTAAAACTTTAATTACCAAAGCCTTGTTCTATGAGGTTGAAAAACAATCGCTAATCAGTGATCAATGCTTATCCACCCTTGATTGCGTATGTCATCTCATCATCTTTCTCATCAGTTATTCACCCCACAAACCTTATACTGTAAACGTATATTTTTTTTAAAAAACATTTGTAACTTTATTTCGTTTTCCTGCCACTGTAAACGTATTAATGTTCGCGCAGTATTTATTTTCGCGATTTTCGCGCACACCCTTATTAAGCGGCGGCCTTATGTGCGCGAATTTAAATCCTGCGCGAACCTATTATTACATAAACAAAGCTTCCTTGCTGCGCGAATTTAAATCCGCGCGAAAAGGTGTCAAAGTACTTAGTGCGTGAAAATTTATCCGCGCGAAAATAAATACGTTTACAGTATTAAACAAAGCGTATACGTTATACATATTCACAATACATGTAGTCTGAAGAGGAACAATCCCAAATAAAACAAAAACTCTATGCTGAATAGTACTAAACGTACGTACACATGCATCCAACTGAAGGCAATCAAATAATAAGTGCAAAGATTCATTTCAAGTGAGGCAATCGTAGCCACGAGGTTGATCTCTTGGTAAGATTTTAAATGCCACCACGCTAATCCAGCGTTTTAGGCCAGTCGTATGGCGACATGCCAACAATATAATCTGCAGGGCTAAATAGTAGAAGTCTTACGAAATTAGGTACGCTCTGATGTTACATAAAAGTCTTCCTGGGGGTATTTCCTATCCCTTCAACTGAGCAAATTGAAATCGAAACTGTGTTCATGTAAAAATTGTTTGATATTTGGATTATTTGAGATTAAAAGGGAAGGAAATTGAACATTGTTTGGCATATTTTCTTCAACCATATTTTCTTCTTATTTAACTTGCTATTTAAACATTCTGAATATTAAATAAACTAGTTATGTTCCCTGACCTTCCCTTCCATCCATATTCAGATCGTAGCCATAAGTAGGGTGGGGTAACATATATACAGCACTAATTCCCTATGAACAAAAAATGGTTACACGGCCATAAATACTGTTAGTACAAAGTGTTAAGAGGGTTAGACTAAGGTAATAGGATTCATTATCCTCTTTCCTGGCACTCCCGGGAAGTTCTGACTAGCATTAATTGAGCGTGCCGCTTGTCAAGGGAAAATTTACAATCAGCAGCTCTACTCATTTGGTTAAACAGTTGAATACCATTGAAGTTACAGAATACCTATTGTTTTGTAACTTAGTGTACACGATCTAGATTTATGGTACGATATGGGTCAGATTTTCAGAAAATGTACAATTCACCTTAACCAATCTTCTCAATTAACCCAAATTTCAGACGAAAATAAAGTTCAAAATACAGTTCAACCTAACCAAACATATTGCTAGAATCAATGCAATGCCGAATATACTCGAATATACCTAGTATTGGCTATTTTTCAGCCTAGGTTAGCAGAATTTACTAAATGTGTACAGCTGCCAACTATACATCTTCTGAAAATCTGACCCATATAAGAAACAAATACGAACAGCTAGAGTATGTTGGTCCTAATTTAAAGAGTATGAGAATGTGGATGTTCAAAATCAAAAGGGTGAAGTGAGAGAAAACAAGAGGTAGTGTATTTTATAAAGAAAAGAAACCCTGGAACAAATTACCAGATACCATCAAAGTGGAGGAAGACAGGACAGTGTTTATCACCAAACTAAGAGGTGGTCCCGGGGCAGATATAGCTCGGAATTCAACTCGGAATGTCAATACATAGTATTCACATGACGTCACCCCAGTCAGCGGCTCTCCTCACTGGCAACCATAATGTGTGGCAGCATAGATAGCGGTAGACACTAGATCGACAGGATTTCCCCTTTCAAATGTTTGCTAATGGCAATTATACTTATTATTCCATCATGACACACTCCAAAATGACCATATAACCTATCAGCATACTTTATATAACATTCTCTAAAACTTTCGGAGGTGAAAACTGCATTTTTTAGGCTTGGAGCACTCATGTCCAGCTAAAGTTGACCCACATTATGGCAAGCTGCGGCGAGCGCCGTGACGTCAGTGAATACTATGTATAGGAGCATACACTATATTGCTCGTGACGTTTCGAAATGTGTATTATTTCTTGTTATTGACAGAATGTTTGCTCTTTAGGTCAGGAAGAGATGCGTATCCGGTGGGATCTGGTGCTGAGTAATCATTTATTACTGACTTATGTAATTTTCATCTAGATTCTTTTAATTGCATTCTAACTGAGAGTGGCATTAATTGTTGTGCAATAAGGACAGATGTTTGCGCAAACATTCGATTGTTTGTATTCGCTACAATGACGGTGATATGCTTAAATTGAAAGAAAAGGCGACGAATAGAGATTTGTATTCATGTATTATAGTGTGAGAATATAGTAATACTTATAGTGGAGATAACTGTAAAAAGTTGATCCTTTCTGTTAGTGTATGTAGGTGAAACTACATGATGGATAATGCGTCTTTGACTGATTGTATTAAATATGATATTGGCCTTTTATGAAATATATATTTTAAAAAGTTGAGAGACAATTGTATTGTCAAATCGCTATTTGAGCTCATGATTAAAAAAACTCATATTACTATAAAAGTGACTATAGTTATGATGATGTATCAATTAAGGTTTTTCCACAAGAGGAATAATTGCCTTCATCATATGCAGAAAACCTAATCTTCGTTATGATTTTGGGTCTCTGGTTTCATAGAAGGATATAATAACCAATTATTTTCCAAACTTATTCCCTCCTATAATTGATTCACGTGTTTGTTTATTTATCCATTCATACATTGAATTTGATGTATTCATCAATGTACCTGTTTCCCACTTGAGTAAGCATAACTGATTTACTTTTCCATATTTCCAACATCCTGGTAGCAAATACTTTCGCCTCCAATATATCTATGGCGCTTTATTGGTGATAATAGCTTTGTCTAATAAAGCAATTTCTATCGCTAGTCACCGCTATACACGAAGGGGCCTTGAACTAAATCACCACACCAAGCAGTGGTGCGTACGCACTGCACTACGGAAACACCCGAGGGTAGCCTGATATCCTACGGAAACACCCGAGGGTAGCCTGATATTCACCACCACGACAAACCTCGTCAACAATCCCAAGTAGAGGAGGCTTTTAGTCTTTCTCGTCTATTTTTGTTTTATCTAGATAATAGATAAAGATATTCGTCACTGAAAATTAGCTTTAGTTCGAATGCAAGAGCCTCTTCCTTGACGCGAGGCTCTGCTTCTTATAAAAATAGACAAGTAAATGGCGGAACTATAAATCATCCAATAAGATGCATCAGTAATAATTGGTACAATTACGATAATAAAGGTTGGGAAAGAGCTCTCGTGGATTTCGAGGACATTGACTCTCAATTATACAAAATTTGGCAACCTGTATGGCATGCACAAGCTCGCAATCTCTTCTAGGATTCATGATTTAGGCAATTAATAGTAACATATCGTTATGAACCGCTTAAAGTAAATTGTATATATTCATAATATTGAAATGTTTCCTCGCTCAGTAATATCTGAACAGATTAGGGTACATGTATAATGACCTTATATAATGAATAAATATAATTTAATTATCAAACTAAGATTCACCCCTTGTGTCTGCGGATATTTTGGACACATTTTATATAATTTAAAGGCAGGCACTTTTATCGCGTGAGCCCAGATCTCGATGGCTTAATTGTATTCAATTCGGCACTGAAGTATTAAGCTGCATATTCCAGGAACCATACGAAGCATCCCCTGGAGATCAAAGACTCAGTTATGCATACATTCAAGCCAAGTCATTTCTTTAAAGCGATCCCTACGAAAATAGATCCACAAGAGACACTTTGATATAAAAAGACCATCCATGAAAGTCGGTATCTATAGGCGTCAAACACCATGCATCAGCGGATGCCCTCCGCCGGCCGACCATCTTTTATTGATGCAAGTCAGAAGCAACCTGCTTAAATCAGAGCCCCAAATTTTGACCACGACTCCAGCGGGATTGTGGAGGAAGAGTGATTGGTCCAGACATGCTCACTCTAATCTTCAGGTCCCATTGTTTACTTGGAATTCTAACAACGAACGTTTCTGATCTTCGCGAAAAAGGCAGTTATAAATACGTCCCTGAACGAGGCCAGGCATGCTGTGAATAAGTCGCCATAGAAGTATCCATAGAATAAAGGTAAACATATAAGCAGGTAAAATAAGACTATACATATTTAGAGTGAGTGAGATTGGTTGCTTTACGCCCTTATCAACACTTTGAAGTGTTATATCAAGGGCGGGAGAGCTGAGAGGGAGGCAGTTTATGATCATACCCAGGAAATAGAGATAGAGAAGGGAGAGAGAGAGACAGAGAAAAGAGACAAATAGGCACTTTATGGTCATACCCTACATAATAATAATTATTTAGATTTTAACCGTTAACCAATAATTTGTATTAAAAAAAATGTGTAGCAGTGGAAAGAAACAGAAAATTACTGAAAAATATGAATCTCCATTTGTTCAAGAAAGGGCATTCATTCAGGTGAAATAATTGATTGGACACATCATGGATTAGTTTGGGGAGGTGATGCAATGACAATGAATGCGAGCATGGGGTGGGGGCGTCCGTCTGCAGTCACTGCATCCATCAGGATTAAGGGAATCCATCGCCATCGCCGCCAGACCTAATCACCATACATCAAATGTTCAAAATGTTTCAAACAAGACAAGACAATTTCCACTAATAATGCAAATGACTCAAGCAGTGTAATGACTTTGGCGACCACCTTTGGGACTTTGAACGATTTGTTGTTATCCCCTTATGGGGGGGGGGGGGGGGCGGACTGGAGGACTTAATTACGAGTTGGTCGCATTACCGAGATGGTCGGTATGTGGGACTATACTGTATTCCAAAATAATGCTTTGTCCGTTTACTAATTTACTTCCTCTCAATTGTATTAATTTTTAAACATTTTTATTTGTCACCGTTTTAAATAAATTACTTACAAAAGACGCATAACCTTATATAGATAGTTGTTTCAATTCGCTGCCATTTCAACAATTAAACTACAATAATATAGAAATATAAATAAAGTTACAAAGAGACGCTCTAACTCAATTAATTATAGGCTGACCAAATAACACTGGAACAAGTTTCGCGGCAGGAAATTCAATTCTATAAGGCACGTTAAGTAAATGAATAGTTAATTTGTGGATGGTACTAATATGTGTCTCTTATCAAATATATACATGGCCGCACTCTGATTGAACTGTTGTCAAATTGGAGATATTACAACATGGACTTAAAGTAAAGGGTGGTCTCCACTGGCTGCGGTAAGCTCTGCGGTAAGCCTTGCGATGGTGCTGTGATGGTGAGAAGTGGTGAGCTCCTGCCTATATGGCCAGTGATCCATGTAGGCAGGACCTCATCATTCCCCTCCACCTACAGAACCAGCACAAACCATCGCAAAGCTTACCGCAGACCTTAACGCAGCCAGTGGAGACCACCCTTAATGTTTCAGATGTTGTATAGCTACTGTTTAGACTAGCCGTAACTGACACGTTACCATATTTACTACGCATGTTACGGTTGTTCAATAAAAGGAGTTGTGAGGACTCCATTGAAATGAGTAATGAATATTTATGATGAATAAGGAATGGTTATGACAAGTAATGAATGGTTATACATACATGTAAACAAACAACAGTATTTTCCCGCCTATTTCGGAAGCAATGAACTGAGTGATTTACACCCATTCACTTAAGTGGAGCTAATCTGGTGGCTACTCTTCACCTTTACCCTTCCTCATTTAACACTGCGTATCAGTCATAAATCACACCGTTTAATACTGCACTGTTCTATCTTTCTCGGTAAACAACTACCAAGTGGTAACGGACACACAGTGTACACCGACTGACGGAGAGCTGGGAGATGTACGAAAATAATATATCGATATCAGTGGGAAGAAGGAGGGATTGATTAGGTAATCTAGTGCCCTACATTTTGGACATTCCTATGGCTACCTGCCGCCAGCCGTAGCCAAGAACCAGAGTAAACAGCATCTCCGGATGTTCTACAAATAGAGAGAATGGAACGAGAACCGAGTTCCATTCTCTATTTATTATATAAATGATATCAAAATATATACGTGTATTTGTTTGGCTTTTGAATCGTCATAAAGTATCTTAAATTGACTATTCGAATATTCACCGTACACACACAATAAAATAGTAGTATTGCACTCCTTTATCGCATCTCTCAAATGGAATGTGCATATATATAATAATAAGTAATAAATCACTCTTTGACTGTCTCTGTCTCTTTTCTCTCTCACCCTCTAATGCACACTCACTCACTCTCTCTCGCTCCCTCTCCTCTCTCTGTTCTTCTACAATAAACTTTCTTTCTGTCCTTTTCCCTTTGCATAACTGGTAGACTTAGTTTCAACTTGTCGGATATGACTGCACACATTAAGGATGAGCTACAGGATGAAATCAATGCTGCCACCAACGATAACTAAGGTCATGCACGATTTGGTATAGGCTTGTGAAATACCATTCACTATTAATAGACTATTTAGTGTCTGGTCGCAAAGCTATTTGAAGAGAACCAAATCACGGTCGAAACGTCTGACTAGCAATGTAACAATAGATGCCAAACTAAAGCAGCAATTAAAATAAACTACCGAAGATTAGGTTGTGGTGTTTCCTTCAGAGAATGTATTATCAAAAACATTACTTCTCTATTATTCGCCCATGCATGATATATGTGCAATTGGGGGGGGGGGGGGGGGGATAAAAATATTCATATGAGTATAACTTTCTTTGTCTTTTAACTTTTAGATAATCTTCGACGAATAAAATTTAAAAAAAGTCAAATTCTTGTTTGCTATGGGCATACAGCAAGGAGTGAATAATGGGACTCATTTTTCGATTACCGGGACCTCGTTGACAGGCGAGTCAAGACTTTGATAAAAAGAATTTCAAAAACGAAGTTACCAACAACAAAAAAGCTATCCTATTAGTGTCACTACTCCCTCGACTGAGGAATGTCAGTGAGGCCCTAGCTTGATATGCCTGCCCGTTGAGACTTGGTGCTGGTTTATCACTTGTGGCTGTTCTACCCCTCCCCTCTCAGCCCCCCCCCCCGCCCCACCCCCGCCCCGCCCCGCCCACCAAAGGTCTTCACACTTCTCCTCCTCCCACACATTGTCCACTACCAGTCCTACATATATGGATATCGCCAGCTCTACACATTTAGTAAATTCTGAATTAGCAGGGCTCGAAAAAAAAACCTACCAACTTCACTTACCCATTGGGCAAGTGGCAGCCAAGATTTACATGCCGGACAGAATTTTTACTTGCCCGAATTTATTTGCAGAATTGCTGATCTGTATGTATCTTGTTTTATTAACATAAAACATTCATTAACATGTTGTAGCCTTACAAAAAACCTTATTTTTATCCTATCATTAGTACTTCATGAAGTGTCATTTGGTCACATGCCTCTTGGGACCATTCTTTCCCATCGGCGCTGTAGAGATTTTTACTTGCCCACTCGGGCAAGCAACTTTAAATTTTACTTGCCCGGATCCATTTTTTTACTTGCCCCGGGCAAGTAAACATAGTTTTTTTCGAGCCCTGATTAGGCTGAAAAAATGATAAATACTAGGTACATCTGAGTATACATGATTGTGGTACTGCGCTGTCTCAAAAAGGTATGTTCGGTTATGTCGAACTGTATATATATGTCTAAGCATTGAAAATACTAGCAGTAGCATTAGTAAATAGTTAAAGACAGCAGTGGGTGGAAAATCATGGTAGAATTAAACCCGTGAGCCTGTGTCAGTAGACAAGACATAGTGAAACATGACATTGTAACTATTTACGGATTCGTGTATTCCATACTTGATTTATTTGACTTGCTGTATTTTTTATTTCTCAACAAAATTATTTGGACTCTATTTGGTGGTAACACCATATTCTCAAGAGATCCAGGACAAATATTACAGAAAAGACAATGTTACAGTAAATCAAATTAATACATTTAACAATATTCATATATACGTTAAATGAATGACACAATTTAACCAAGGCTATGATAATTAATATTAATATCAACATTAGTATCAACATCAATATCAATATAAACATCCGAATAAAAAAAGAATTGAACCTCATTTCTATCTAAATTTGGGGTTATATAAGATTCTAGGTGAAGGTGAATAGTACAATATTCTGAGACTTCACCCATGGACGACTGGTCATTATGAGGGAGAATATACATGATGACATCATTCACAACAACTCCAAGGCGTCTGATGCAACAATGTCGGCCATTTGGGTGGAATAATTATATACGTATCGTGGGCGACTCAGCAATTTGTAACTTTATTATCATCTTTAGCACCAGTTACTGCAGCAGTAAGTATAGGCGAGTCCCAGAGGTGCACACACTGCCATGCATAATGAGCTATATACGAATTGCAATACGGCGGAGCAAGGGCTGCAGAAAGTTTTGCGGAAGATGTCTGAAAGAATTTAGAAGTTGGAAGTTTCTTAGGTCAAATGTATTCCCCAGATGTTTTTTTTCTTTTACAAATCTTTCTACATGGTAGCTTGCTTAACTGTCGAGAAACTGTCAAACAGAAATCTGTGGTATCGTATAATCACAAAAAGCATTAGTTGTAGTTCTCTTCATTTTCAATGATAATTTGAATTAAAACCTCACAATAAGGGACTTGCATGTGACACTGTGTATGTCTGTATGTCAGTGCACGCTGAGATAGATTACACTTAAAATCAGACTCATTAATGTCGAGCACTTTTCTTCCAATAATGTATAAAATAATGTTTGAAACAACTGCAAGTCAGCTAGGTATAGTGGTGTGCCTAGCTCTGAGGCAAGGAGGAGAATGATGGAAGCCGAGCTCGCAAGTGCACCTGGTCATGTGCACCCCTGCCATACACTACTCCCACCGTCACCTAGCCATCTCAGACAACCTTGTATATTAGCAGTGTATACTAGGTTGTCAATTGGACTCGCTAGAATCAGGGCAGTTAAAAGTTCTCTAGTTTGTCCAGAGAAACTACTCAACCAATTCCAATTAAACTATATTTCCTTAAATCTATAACCTTTTGTGAAGCTTACAGTAAATTCTTGGGAGAGGATGTGCACAACAACAGAGAACTAGTTGGTTTATTATCAGCAAACCCTCACTATTCTCTTCTCGACATTAGAACATGGCGCCCTGACTTGTTTATGTCTCATTGCGCATGCCCAAAAGTATGTAAATGAGCTAAAAAATGGTGCGCACACTGCTGCACGTTGTAACCTAGATACAAAATGGGTACCTCGCTGGTTTTTTTGGGTGGAGAAGATGAAAACTCTGCCCGCAGTTTATTAATTTTTCACATCAAGCATTGAAAGGTTACAAGTAGGGAGATAAGACATTAAACATTGATTTTATTATCATAGTGAGGGGTTATAAACTTCTGCAACTCGACACAAACTACAGCAATTCCACCTTCCCCGTTTCAAGCGCTTCTTTTCCATAGCCCTGATAGTGATAGTGAAGGGCTTTGGATCGTAGCTAACCGTCACCTAGAGATTGACAAGAAACGCGCCGGGCAACCCCAGACCCCCGGGCAGAACCCATCTAGGGCAAAACCCCGCAAAGGATCCATACAACATTCAAATATTAACCCCAAACCCTCGTGGGGTTAATGTTAGATTGGGGAGTGTGTGTGTGTGTGGGGGGGGGGGGGGTAGTTACCCAGACATCATGACTTACATGCAAGTGCCCTATGGCAACATTGGGCAGATATTAAGTTATTTACACCAGACAACTGTGTTGAGCTGGCTCAATATAACACTGCACTTACACACCGGACAGGGACATTGATCTACATGATAATGAGGAAGTGTCAATATGTCCACCAAAACAGCTACTTCCAGAAGCACCATTGAACAGACCGATGTAGCATTGCAAGTGTTCCTGGCGTCGCAAGAGTTCCTAACGTGCAAAATAGGCAACGCACTCTACTGATCGTGGCTGGGGTTCCCACCAACTATGAGCTTTATAGAAAAGCATTTCCATACCAAGGAGCTGGCTTATGGAACGATTTACAAATAAATTTAAGACAAGAAGCAGATAGTATAATCTTTAGGAGAAAGCTGAAATTACAGTACTTAGAACAATAATAAAGAAAGTGTATACAAATAACAACTTTGACATCAAAGTATGAAGTAAAAAATCAGAATTGATCCATATCATATATAATCATCATGTATAAACCACCATCTCATCTCATCTCATTTCACCCAACCATCATATTAATATCACTTTTTATCCCAACATTTTCCAGAACCATGTAATGACACTTCAAGCCAGGTGCGAGGTGAAAATCATCCATATACTATATGTGCATGATCCTCGTTTGAACAGGGATGGCAAAGGCCAAACCCTTTTGTAATACCTGGAAAAATAAAATAATTAAAAAAAAGAACTGCGGTCCAAGACCCAAAATCGGCCGATTTTGATTTATTGTATTTATAAAGTGTTATTTATCTGGAGCATTTGCTGAGTCCCGATTATACAGGAATATCTTTGTGTTGGGGACAAATGGGTCAGATTTTCAGAAAATGTACAATTCGTCTTTACCAATCCTCTCAAATAGCCCACATTTAAGACCAAAAATGAGCTTCAAAATGCAATTTAACATAACAGAACTGATACTTTAAATCAATGCGATACCAAATATACCCAGATATACCCGGTATTCATCATTTTTCAGCCTGATTTAGCAGAATTTCCTGAATGTGTAGAACTGCCAATTGTACATTATCTTAAAACCTGACCCAAATGATGAGTACCTGAAGAAGTTCTGCTTAGGAACTTTTGCCACGGTACAACTGAGATGTTTTCGTGGGCGTGGCTTAGGTCATGCGTGATTTTCCAAAAGATGCATGTCTTCGGAACGGATGCCACGGGGAACGCTTGCAATGGTACACCAGGCCATATAAGGGTCTGATTTTCAGAAAATGTACAATTCACCTTCACCAATCTTCTCAAATAACCCACATTTCAGACGAAAATAAAGTTTGAAATACAGTTCAACCTAACCAAACAGATTGCTAGAATCAATGCAAAGCCAAATATACTCGAATGTACCCAGTATTGACCAAATTGCAGCCTAATTTAGCAGAATTTACTAAATGTGTAGAGCTGCCAATTGTACATTTTCTGAAAATCTGACTCATAAGTGGGACAAGCTAGAATACACATCGAGTCCAGACGACGAGACGATCGACATCAAGTGATGCCATTTGCACCCCGATTATCTCTACACAGAAGTCAGCGCTAAATTCACATCATGTGTTTCCCCGATTAGCCAGAAACTTGTGATAGCGAGAATACAACACAAAAGCATAAATAGGATGGAAACATTTACATGCTTGTCAATGAACGAAATTGTCGACAATGGCTGGGACCACGTCCTGAATAGGGCATAATTTGTATGTCCACCATTTCAGGTCCTGATCGGGATGAATAATGAGCTGTGTATGAAGAAACACTTGAGGTTAGGCGATTGGACTGCAATTAACTGTTTGTCGCTAAGGTTAAAGAAATGTACATCAAATGCATGGAACAACAATGTTTAATAGTAGTTTTTAAATAATTGACCAATTATTTAAATGTACTGTGGCCAATAAAGAGATAAAAAGAATTCGCATGGGATTATGGGACTTGTATGTCAGACAAAAACTATTATAAACATTCTATTATCAATGTTAAAATACATTATTCATTGGTTATAATTCCTGTCCATATCTGTTTCTCTGTGTGTCTCTCTCTGTGTTTCTGTCTCTCTCTCTCTGTCTCTGTCTCCGTCTCTCCCTGGATCTCCACATCGCTCTCATTTGCCCTGTATTACCCTGAACCCATCGGAACTTCGCAACAGTTATTCATACTTATGATTCAACCAAAATACCACAGTTGGGAAAACTTCAATAGAACATCTCCAAAAATATCCAATTAAGCATCAAGTTTCAAATTACAATAACTCTCCTCCCCACAGACTTACATAAAGTATAGATTTATGATACAGTAATCGTCAAAACTAGTCCATTCAAACTGTCAAATACATTTCAGGACACACATCCTGAACTAAATCACACATTTCTGTCAACGCGTTCCCATGACAAATCCAATCCAAATCAAGGAAGTTGGCCGGAACCCGAGGCTATTTACGGCTCAACAAAAACGAGGTGTTAAAATAAATTTGATGTTCGTATTGGGAAGCGTCAGGGACGACATTCTTTTCGTGAGTGACAAACACAATTTAGCAAATAATGGCAACAAAGCGAAAATGTTACTAACAAGACTGGCATGGACTGACGAGGCGTATTCTCTACAACATGCCCATGTATATTAATAAAAACCAAATAAGTGCTTTTAAAACCCACTAAGATGACAATCAGGAGGCTGTGCCCCGGGTATAAAAAGATGCGAAAGAGATGATACAATGTGAGGCTGCCTTAATACCACTAATGGTAGGGATGTACTTGATGAAGGGGAAGACGAAAGTCAGAAAATAGGAAGAACCACTTTTCCCCCATGGTCTAAACTATATGGGTCAGGACGTCAGCAAATGTACCATTCGCCTTCACCATTCCTCTCAAAGTGAAGACAAAATTAGGTTCAAATACAGTTCAACATAACCCAAGATATCTTTTAATACTGTTATCAACTCAATACAAACTGTACTCAGAAATATCTATACATTTCCCGCCCAATTTAGCAGAATTTACTAAATATTTAGAGGGCTCCTCTCGCACATCAGCGTCAGAAGATTGTCAATCGTCTGACGATCTGATCCATATAATAATTATGTGTTCATCCTTCATGTCTGAAGATGCAGCTTTTAATCATTGTGGGTTCAGAGATGGCTGAGTATGTCAATCTGTGTATGGAAACTACCATCGCCACAAGGACAGGTAACTACTGAAGACATACTACCCAAGATCCTCAATAATGATCTCTGCCTAAAATATATATTAAAGAGAGTTGAACAACTAGGTTATGGAGGGAACGATATGTCCGTGAACGCGGACAAAACATACTCAGAGCACATATATATTATAACAAATTGTTTATGGCGCTCCACATACATCAATTGAATAATAGAAGATAGTTTGTAAATGCTTACCATATCTACACCCCTCCTACAATACATATACGCCCACCACCCCACGACTGTCCACCCACTACATGGCATCAACCAATCAAAATCCATTATCCATGATTAAGACATGAAGCTAAAACATCCAATCCATTCCCTCAGGACAAAGACAAAATGCGGAACACTTGATGAACATGGTGGAGTTATTTTCTGTCATTTAGAACATCTGTAAATGAATATTACTATCTGTGATTAAAAAAAAGAGAGAAATAAAGTTAATGTTGAATGAATGAATGAAGATGAATGGAGAGCATAATTGAATTTCAATCCCAGAGCTCTCCACCGTTTTCAATTCCTCAGTCTCAAAATAAAATGAGATTGAATTTCTATTAGTTACAGTCCAATAGGAGAAGTGCATGTGCCACTGCGCTTGTCTATCACAGCTTAGGCTGAGTTCAAATCTGACATACAGATATTTTTTTATCAAGAGTGTAGTTTGTGAAAATGATTCACGAGATCCAACTTTTAGTTTGTATTCCATATGTTTTAATGGTGAACTTGAATTTTGCAAATTAAATTGTGCAATGTTTTCGCCCCCCCCCCACCCTCCTCCCACTGTTCCAAGCTGATAGGGCTCCTTCCTGCACTAGGTTGTAAACTAAAGCGAGTGTAACCATGCTCATGTAACCATGCCCAATCACCACTATAAATCGCTTATATGTTCGCTTTAGAGGAGGAGGTTGTGGCCGTTTGCAAAATCAAAAGAATTGTTTTGCAAATGATGTTCAAAACTGTTTGCACCCGTTTCTACAAGCGGAGGAGGCAGTGGCAAACAAAATCTCCACTCGCAAGGTAGATCGCATGCATTTTGCATGTGGCACAGTCACAATGGCATTGTCTCCAAGATTGAAAGTGGGGTACATGTTGCATAATTCCACTATTGCATAATGGGATAGAGGGATTATAATTATGTTCGAAGTGAGACTCCTCTCTTCCTTTTGGACATGTAAAGGGCATCCAGTCAACTTATACTCTGCAATATGAGAACTGAATGAGCCTCACGTTGCTCAATCCACCACCCTCTTGCCTTCTCTCTCTGTCTGTCTGTCTCTCTCTCTGTCTAGGGGCAGACTGCGGTTAAAGGCAATGAAGTGCTATCACATTACATCATTCTATAGACACAGACTATGTGGCTTGCATATATGAACATATTTGTTGGAGCGTTGTGAATGGCTCCCTAAGTCAATTGCTATGAGTGATATGCATCATACCATCTTCACCTGAGAATGGAGTGGCTATTCTGACCTGTTGAGTAGTGGTCACAAACAGTGTAAAGACTGGGAAAGTGACGTAATGAGCTTCCTAATGGACTAATGTAGCGGTCAAGTGTATGACATTCATGGCGCCAGCAGCAGCTCATACTGGAAGGAATTGTAAATATGTGGCCACAATTGAATAAAGATATATAAAAACTAATTTAATATGTATGTATATGGTCAGATTCTTCATCCATTCCTAACATTATTAACATTAGATCGTGCTTGCTAATAGGTCAGCTATTTCGAGTCATTGTCAGAGATGGCGCTAGAGGTCAATTCTCGGATCCACTCTTGGATAAGCTCCTGAACTAGTTATCTAAAAAGCTATTTTTTCAACAATTTCTTTTTATATTTAAGTACATGTGGGTATAGTAGCATAGACATGTACAATCGGCAGATCTATTTAGTAAACAATTGAGTAAATTCAATTAAATTAGGCTGAACAATGATAAATACTAGGTATATTTGTGTATATTCGGTATGGCCTTGATTAAAAATCTGTTGAGTCATTCTGAAATGTACTTTGAACCACCTAATTCTGTTTTACATTTGGGATACGCTATTTGAGAGAATCTCCCTCTCAACGAACGTTTCTCGTTGTGGCCTGCATTTCATATCATATACA
Source organism: Sthenelais limicola (assembly GCA_942159475.1). Lineage (NCBI taxonomy): Eukaryota > Metazoa > Annelida > Polychaeta > Phyllodocida > Sigalionidae > Sthenelais > Sthenelais limicola. The sequence goes on along the minus strand of OW804099.1, from coordinate 97,705,353 downwards.
GTGGCATTTATAAATCCGAGATATTTTAAAGGAATAACTTTTTACTAGCGTTTTCAATTTGTAGAAAGCGATTTTACTCAATCAGTGACATACTGTGCTCTGAGCAATTCACCCATCTAGCACCAATGAGAGGACAATGCCAATAGATTAAATTCAAATAACGTTCCACCTACAGAAGGGGAGAGAACTTGGTTTCTGAGTTAAAAAATACAAATATCATCTACGTTCTGCGCATGTGCAATCTGGATACCACGTGCTAATAGACTTCCGGTTTAGTTAGACTGTCATGAGAAGACTCCCTGGAGAACATTCTCTGGCAATCTTCACTTTATCCTCCCAAGCTTAGACAGGATAAAGGACATTTCAATAAGTAATGAACCTGGTTCCTAGCTCTTTGAAAGCGAATATGTAGAGAATGGGATAAACCTCTGGGACGACTCGCCAGCAATGAACATTCTAAACAGATGGCTAAAGAAGGTATTTCCAGTTCCATCATTTAATTCGTTCATCTCAACAGTCTGTCCATTATTAATTATCAGGGTCAGGTCGTCAGAAAATGCACAATCAGCAGCTCTACACATTTGAGTAAAATCTGCTAAATTCGGCTGAAAAAATGATAGTTAAAGACTAGTTTTATCTGAGTATATTTTATATTGCGTTGATTCAAGGATGTTCGGTTTGTTGAACAGTATTTTGAACCTCATTTTCGTCTAAAACCTGGGTTATTTGGAATTATTGGTGAAGGTGAATTGTACACTTTTCTGACGACTTTACCGGTATGATATAAGCACCGAGGGATGAAAATAAGACTGGATATGGAAATAATCCTTATTAGCGAATATTATTATATATATATGACATTGCATTCCCAATTTGCCAAGTGAATGTGTTGATAACCTGGTCGTAACAACTAAGTAACGCCTACGATATAATTAGGCGTCTCACCACCAGGATTGGCAAGTCTCAAGACACAATCGAGAAAGTGAAAATTCGCCAAATTAACATCTGAAACATGTTTGACTAGTTTGGGTCTAAAACTTGCGAGTATCAGTTACACACAGAATACTCGAGATGCATTATAAACGTTTTTAAAAATAACTATAATATCAAATAGAATTAAGAAATGAAAAAAAATAGCAGGCAATAAGTTTTAGCCTTGGGATTAGGCAGCTCTATATACCAAAGACCTGAAGTGTATATGTTCTCTGTGAAATATATACGCAACATTTTTAAAACACACAGAATACAAGACGACTCCCACTGGAAATAAGTTTCTTCGCTCAGAAGAGGCCATACTTTTTTTATATGATAAACTGAGCGAGCAGCATCTAACGGCTGTGAGTGGAACTATTGCCAGAAGTCTTTCCTGTCTCTAATCTGTCCCTGAACCGACAAGTAATATGGAGTGGCAATCTTAGCGTTTAAGACTCCAAGCAGTATTCAAATCTCAAAATGGAGAGGACAGTGTCAAGTAGAGCAGAGGATCTAACGAGTGGCCATCTCGTCCAGACAGCTGACGGTAAAGGAGCAAGAGATGAGAGCTTGGGCGGAGCTTGCCATTCACTGCCAGGCTAATCTAGACCTGAGAGACGGGACGCTACTCAGTTTCTCTTTTCTTGCTAAAACTCTCACGGCTGCCAGACGAGCGATGCTAATGAACCAGAGAGTGATGGACAAACCCGTTAACATATCACACTTCCTTTCTCCCTTTTCACACCCATATATATGAGACCGTTTGTAAGAAAATGTAAAAAGGGCAGCTCTGCACATTTAGTACATACGTATGTATTCTGTTAAATTAAGCTAAAAGAATGGTAAATATTAGGTATAGATCTGAGTATATTTGGTCCTGCCTTGATTTAAAAAATCTGATTGGTTATGTTAGCCTGCTTTTTGAACCGTAGTTTTGTCTTTAATTTGGGTTATTAGGGAGGATTGGTGAAGGTGAATTGTACATTTTCGCACGACTACACCCACACACAATATAATTATACTTTCTCATTGAGGCACCTCTTCTTCAGCGAATAGGAACTATACTAACGGCAAAGAAGTTTTTTCAATTAGTGCATTCTATCTTACTTAGTCAGAATCGTCTGTTTGGTACTTTTCATCGAATATATCCATGGGTAGATAGTAATAGTTAATGAAGTGATATGTCGACTTCATTTACGCTTAGTTCCAAAGTATATCCAGGAGAGTTGCTATGGGAGAACGATATCATTTTCAAAGATATTTATCACTGGAAGATGTCAAATTAAACATCTGGGATGACTCGCCAGCAATGGACATTCTTTAGTCATCCGTTTAGAATGTACAAACATGGTATATGTATAATGATATATAATAATCTGTATACATATATGCTGGAAGGATTGGATGATAAACCCAGAAGCTTACCGCATTCTGTAACAAAATGTGGACAAATAACTAATTCTCCTATTTTATCACACTTTCTATTGCTGGATCTTCCTAGGGGTACCCCTCTCAAACAGTATACGAACATTCTGAGGTGTATTTCGTAGTGAGTGAAATAAATTTGACACATTTAGGAACACAGAATATATATATATGTTTATGCTATTGTTCGGTATATTTTTTCATATATCTATATGTACTTCTATATTTATTATTTATTTATTTATTTACTTATTGTAAGCAGCTAACTTACTGCTTAACTGCCTATCGTTTACTGATATATTGGATATCAATTAATGTAACAGGGACCCTCTGAAAGAACTATGATTATCATAGAAGAGGGCACCCTTTTCCAGATGTAAAAAATTCTGTTATTGTACCATGTGAACTGGAAATAAACAATATACATACATACATACATACATACATACATACATACATACATACATACATACATACATACATACATACACATGCCTATTGGTATGTGTGGAAAACAATATAGATTATATAGATATATAGATATATAATTATATCAACCATTGGACGTTTCTTCGTGTCCCCGCCCCTCCCTCCCCCACCCCCTACCGCCCTCCGCCGAACTTACTTTCCATATACTACTCAGACAAGGACCACATTTTCACCTTGGGACCGGCCCTAGGAGAATGGGACACTTAAATAAAGATAAACAAGTGTCTGATGCGACCCTCTTCAGTAGTTCTGGAAGAGTTGAGGGATATATAGAGGAATATGGTCTTTGCCCTGTAAGTAATACGTGTTAAAGTAACACTAACAGATAAGAGGTTGGAAGGCAAGTTGGTCCCGGAGGATCAGTATAAAGGTGACAGTTTAGAGTCAAAGAGACTCTTTTAGGTTACAGATACAGATACAGAATAGCTAGTTGTTATTGTAATAGTTTTATTTCCAGATTCATTTACATCATTTCTAGAAATTGGACAATCATTTCATAAATAATACAACGGGCCCATTAATATCAACCGACCAGAACAACCAGTCCATCCTACACAGCCCGATGCCTAAGTTGTATAACCTTCGTTACCTTCGAGAAGATCCACATAGGATCAAACGTTGGGGGAGAGGAGGGGAGGTGGGGGGGGGGCACTGTACACCCCTTTTAACACTATACTTTTTATATACAATTTGGTCATGTTAGAGCGAGAGAGGAAACACGCTAATGGGATGCGATACCCTGCTCTGTTTGACCATTAGCAATGGTTCTTACATGTGTATTATAGTAAGAAAACTCAGTGATATTAGAGTTAAAGATGACTTCTTTCATACTACTAAACAAATAGTCCCCAATTAGTTACCAAAGAATGTGTGTGTATGGGGGGGGGGGGGTAAAGTTTTAGGGTCACAGGTTACATGTATTTTATTCTCTAATGAATTCCTTTATATACTTAGGGCCTCTGCTAGAATACCTGGTACGAAAGCTAATACATATTTCCTTGTTGTCTATTAATACATAAAAAGATATCAATAATTACGATGATGATAATCAGAATGAATTGGGAGAGGAGAGCAACGATCCTATAGCTACACACTAGCTATAGGATCATTGGGAGAGCAACGATCCTATAGCTACACTGTGTAGCTATAGGACTATAGGATCATTGGGAGAGCAACGATCCTATACATAGATTTCACATGACGTCACCCAGTAGGCTGGGGTATTACGGTAGCCGCCATGTCTCGGGTCATCGCTACGCTTGCCGCCTATGGCGGGGGTATCAAAACAAAGTTGATAAACCTCAGAAGACAGGATACTTGGGTAATACTACACTAAAGGCAGGTTATCTAACCTATCAAGAAGATATTATTGAGGCAGATGAAAACTGGTAAAAGTTAAAACAGCCAGAAAACGGTATTTTCAAGTATCGCAGCATACATAGGCATCTAAGTTGACCCCAAACATGACCAGGGCCGTGACGTCAGTGAAATCTATGTATAGCTACACACTAGCTATAGGATCATTGAGGAGAGGGTCAACCATGCCCTTCTATACTCGCCCACCCCTCCTCCAAATGCAACTTCCCAGAATAAACCTCCAGGGGTATACATCCTACTAAACGACCTTCATGGCCAGCGGTTTGTATCTATTTATAGGTGCGCCCTCACCCACCTCATCCACTTTATTGTTGTACAAGGACCATAACCCTATTCATTCGTATCGCCTCCTCATAAATACCGATCTAAGTCTCACTTGGGAGACTTACCAATACACTAACACAACTCTAAATCACATTTACAGGAAAAACTAAATAGTAGGTACGAACAGATATCATGCTTAGTTGTTGTTACTTAGGATTTATATATTATTTTATCACGGGTCCATGGATATCGTGGGGGGAGGGGGGGGGGGCATGGAAATTTGTTAGTGTTTTTACGACATGTTCCTAGTTGACCCTTGCGAACTTTAAGCAGGATGTGAAATGTAGGAAAACTGAAATCATAACTACATGTACATTAAATCCATTCAAATGACACAATCAATATCACCTGAATGTCAGTTTAATAATTCATAGGCTAAATAAATGGATTTACACTTTTCAGTATTGCCCAAAGGGCGTCGTATGTATAACTAACCACGAAAACTGAATGTCTAATGCAAATAGAGACAGGTGAAAATAATGGCGTCGTTCTTCAAAAGGTCATATATATTGATTCAAAAACATTATTTCTTTTACTAAAGGAAGAGGATATTATGACGATTTTCTCCCCCACAGTGATAAAGTAATGCAGACGCTTCAAGGACGCTTACGACTAAATTTATTTATAAATCAGGAACTGATAATACGGATGTAAATCATAGATTTCATTCTATCAGCACTGGATACAGTGAAAACGGCAGATTCCAGCCAAAGGAGAGAGAGAGATGTGATAAGCAGAGAATGAGACACAGAGAGAAGTAGAGGGGGAGAAAGAGAGAGAGGAGATGGGAGGGAGAATGAGAGAGGAAGAGAGAGAGACAGGGTGGGAGAGAGAGAGAGAGAAAAAAAAAGAAAAGGGAGAGAGAGAGAGATGTGATAGACAGAGAATGAGACACAGAGAGAAGGGGGGGAAAGAGAGAGAGGAGATGGGAGGGAGAATGAGAGAGGAAGAGAGAGAGAGACAGGGTGGGAGAGAGAGAGAGAGAGAGAGAGAGAAAAAAGAAAAGGGAGAGAGAGAGAGATGTGATAGACAGAGAATGAGACACAGAGAGAAGGGGGGGGAGAGAGAGAGGAGATGGGAGGGAGAATGAGAGAGGAAGAGAGAGAGAAAGAGAGAGTGGGGGAGAGAGAGAGAGAGAGAACGACAGAGAGAGAGAGAGAGAGAGAGAGAGCGAGCGAGAGGACAGACACAGACAGGTCAACAAGATGAGCTTAACCAACTCGCTATAAACGTCCTCTATGGTTGACGGTACTCTAAAATTCAATCAGCCCATGTCTGACAACCCCGTGCTATTTATAGCCATGCCCCTGCCCATTGCCTATGATATATCTCTCCTTATACTCCGCATCAAACCTGACAAATCGTTCCCCACCTACACCAGGAAAACAGAGTTATGGACTTCTCACGGTGCGTGAGCTTTTTTCGGGCAAAAGTGATAGTATATTACGTAAATCTTTGATGCGATACAATACTTAGGAGGAGCGGGATGAAATGCAGGATCATATGGGAGAAGTCGTCAGAAAATGTAGGATTCGCTTTCACCAAAACTCAGCACTTCGTATTATTTTTGGAAAAGCAAAACGATCTAATGTAGATCAAGAACACTCGTATCTGAACCTGGTACACCTAGATAAAAGAAGACAAAAACATATAATAAATCTAAGCCACTTCATGGCTAATAATAAAAACCTTTCGGACAATAGAATACTATCGACTAGAAGCCATGTTAAAGGCAGCCGAAATTTTAAATTATTACAGTCAAAATTCACAAAAACTTTAAATTCATTCGCAAAATACTGCAACTCCCTTGAAACTGCTGCTCACCAGGTACATAACCGCAAATTATTCAGCAAAATTATTGATGTACATTTGAATGAAATTAATTTATTTTAGACCACCCTATACTGTAGTATCTCGCTGTATACGTGTTATGGTGACTATTTTATGCTGCTTGGTCTGGACCGACCATTTGTATTTTATTTTTATTCTTTGTTTTTACTTCCGGTGTATTGAAATGTGTTAGATAGATCATATTAACTGTTAGTTGTTACTATAAATTATTTCTCCCTTGAAACAAACACTCATAGTTTAGACAACTAGAAAAATAGCCCTTAAATTTATTTTTGGCATAATAATATAAAGTCAAAATGTAGGCTACTCTTTCAGTACCAACTATTCAGGAACCCGCTGGAATACCTGGAATTCACTTTCAGATGCGGGTCTCCTTTGTGTACACCTTTCTTGTATGAACAAAAATTGAATTGAATTGAATTTACCGGTAATAAATCTGAATTTGACAATGTCAAACAAGAGGATTTAACACATTTAACATATGACCACTTGGTACATATCGCAATATATATCTTGCTAGCAAAAATAATAATTTGGGCAACATAATCTTGATCACCAGAAGCAATACAGTAGGTACTGTAAACGTATTTATTTTCGCGCAGATACATTTTCGTGCACTAACTACTTAGACACCTTTTCACGCGGATTTAAATTCGCGCACTAAGGAAGTCTCACATCCTGTGTAGGCAATAATTATACCTTTCGCACAGGAATTATTTTCGCGCACAAAGGTGGGTGCGCGAAAATAGCGAAAATAAATACTGCGCGACCATTAATACGTTTACAGTAAAAGAAATTTTAGTTACAATCCAAGTTCACAAAATTATTATCTCGGCCATATACACGTGTCTAACTGTATGGAACAATCTGGAACCTGTTGCTCATGCCATACACGGAGGACATGAGTAGACTGCGGCACTGGGGGGAGGGGGGGGGGCCCTACATGGCTTCTTTCCACCTATATCTTACCATTTCGAATGATGCAGGCCAATTTTGATCTTAGATCTTATTCATAAATAAATAACTGTATTTGATTGGTGAGGCCACACAGTACCTAGACGCTTCAAATATTGATTTGATTTGAAAACGTTTATTAATTCCATTAGTCGGGTACATCTCTACTGGATTTCTCCATTTTTTCGTCAGTCTCCCAACAAAGTAGAAGTGAGTTTGGCGGAAATAAATACAGAATCTATGACTCAATATATCCCATACCTCTCTTTACAATAAAATGTTCCCTTCATCTGTTTTGTTTTCAATGTCATTTTATTTCACCACATGTCACCACATTGCTAGTTTTAAAATTGTGGAACGCACTTGGTTGTACTATTATTGGAGCTGATGGCTATGAGTTCTTGGTCGTCTCAGGTCTAAGTAGAGGGAGTCTCTAAATAGCCTCTGCCATACCACATGAATTCATAGGATTGGAATAAGTGCACGGGCCCCAGCAGGAGTTAGCAAGAGGCAGAGGATATTACGAGTTAAAAGCAAAGCATAAGTAATAATTAATGCGCTCTACTGGCAATTGCAGGGACAGGGCTATATGGAGGAGTCGAGACGCTTCAGGGAGACAAGCAACAGATCAATTTACAACTCGCGCAGTTGGCTTTCCAAGAGAGAAACCGAATAACTACGAGCACATTAAGACTAGGAGTAACCTCTAGACTTCCTTCTAGTTCTAAGCCCGTCACTAGCACCGCGCGCCAATACGCCACGCGCCCAATACAAATGACAAAATATCTGCCGCTGTGACGCGCATGTGCAGAGGGCAGTCATTGGTCAGCGCATGCGTCTGACAGGTGAGTGGCGCCCCCTATTGTGTCGGCTCTCCTAACCTGACCCCTGGGGGCAAAGCTGGACACTAGTACTAGTACTATAGTACACAGTGCTCTCAACTACCTGAACTACTGTACGTTAGAACCATGGAAAATTCAAGCTTCAAAATCCGATCGTAACCCAATCACTTCAATAAATGGCTAGGCTTAATTCCAAGTTTAGAAAATGACTATACAGTCAAAACCTGCATTCTCTGCTATTACGGAAAGTTAAGACAACTGCAACCAAATATATAAACTGCTTGCCTATAATAGGACTTTATTAATTATATAGTGTAACAAGTCGAATCGGCCGAGACAAAGCAAATCCCGATGAGCAATAATGAGTGGATTTCGGCGGACCACCGATATATAAATAAGGTCTTTTATGAAACCCCGCAGCAGAATCAACAGGAAGAACTCCTCCACAGTTTTGTTAAATGACTTTCAGAACCACGCAGGCCCTTCTAGATATAGATAGTAAGTAATTCAAGGCAAACTATTTCTTTTTCTGTGTTTTCCCCAAATTCCAATACAGTATTTGTTGCCATCGTTACACGCGCCACTCTTGCTTCTAACTCGTTGGGGGAATTAACAACAATACTGGCTTGGGAAATAAGCTGCATAATGTATGATGGTGACTTTGCATTCGTCTAGTGAATAGCACCAAGTGGAAGACACGCGACATTAGTAGACATACAGAGTGAGTGGAAGTAGGTATAGATGAGGAAATACTGTAGGTTTTAGAGCGATTACCGAGAGTGGTATTACCTAGTGTTGAACAGGCACAATATAACCTATCATTTATATATATATTATATACAATAGTAATACAACTATATAACAGAATCAACTGAATGTGGAATGTGTGGAGCTGCCAATTGTACATTTAAGGCTTCTGGGGGGGGGGGGGGGGCGAGGGGGGCGGCGTCCCAATTCCGATTTAAGGCATCAGGAGCCCTACATTTCTTGACGACCAATCGGAGGTGTCACATTTTGCCACTTGATTCTTATTGAATTTTTTTTTGATTTACAAGAATTTATTAAATGTGTAGAGCTACTGATTGCACATTTTCTGACGACCTGGGCCGTATGCAACAAGTTGGTGGTTCAAAGTCAAACAGACTTTTCAGGGACTTTCGTCCCCATCAGCTCGGATACAAGTCTATCAGCTAAGGTGTGTCAGTCTATCATGTGGGCTATATCAGTAGGATTGTTGTGGGGCAACTTGAAATAGCAGTTGATGATACGGTCGAGTAGTGGTACAGTTGTAAAGACAGTCGAAAAACATCAGTCGTTAAGTCGAGAACTGTTCAAGCCATTTTTTATAAAGCTTTTATTTAGACTGGGTAGCTCAAGTCCCAGCAATAGGGCTTTTCACTTGCCCCAGGTGACAATGTCAAGTATATACATTCAGTTACAATATGTGCAGTAGCAAAAAAGGCGTTGCTGTGCCACTCTTAGCTAGAATTTTTAACATGAGTGTTAGCTACGCTTCATAAAACTATAAAAAGAAAAGAAAATATAGGTATTCTATATACACTGATTGTTCAGCCTATCGCTTTCAGTTGGCGAGCTTAGGGTAATAGTATCATATAGGCATAGGTAATTTCGCTTTTTGCTAAAGGTAGGTAAAACTAAAGGTTATGTAATATGATTCCAACATTGCAGAGAAAGAAAAAGAAAAATTAAAAAGAATCCTGTGTAAAGGGGTCGGGTATATTAGTCAGTCGGGGTAAATATCAAACAGTACCGAATATAAACACTGCCACATGGGTACACATGCTGATTGCTGATCGTGTCAATAGTAAATAGTTGAAGAAGTGGTTACAGAACTCAGCTTGGATGTATAACATCCCTTTTATGTCGTACTAGCAAAGTACCCGTCCTCCGGATGGTCACCCTCTTCCTCTCACTGTCTCTCCCCTCCGCTCTCATTGCCTCTCCTCCTTTTCTCCCCCTGTCTCTCCCCTCTCTCTCTCCCTGTCCCAACCCACCTTCTCCTCTCCTCTGCCCTATTCTCTCTCCCCCTCTTTGCGCTCTATCCTCTTGTCCCTCAACCAATTAGATTTCCCCTACTTGTCCCTCCGCTTCTTTCATTCTCTCCTTCCCATCTTTCTCTCCCCTCCCCTCTTCTCTCTATCCTATTCTGCCTCTCCCTATCTGATTTCTCCCACCCTCTCCCTCTGCTTCTTCATTCTCCCCCTCCCTTTCTGATCTCTCCCCTCACCTCCCCCTCTCTTTTTCCTAGCTCTCCCCCTCCCACCTCTCATCTCTCTCCCTCTCTTTCCTGTTGCTAGGTACTCTTGAAGGAGCGTTGCTAGGGAATCCCACGCTGACAAGGATGGTGGGACATAAAGGCATGACCTCAATCTCTTCTAGTTCCCAACAGGGGCTTTCCCAGTCTATAAATAGAATGTAAAGATCCTGATTAAAAAGAGCCTCAAAATTACATTTTCACCCCAGATAACTTCACAAACCACATATTGTCCTCCGGAAAGGGACAACGGAACTGTACAGACCAGAAAAACGGTTGCTAACATCATAGATTCCAAGAACATGCCTGACAAAAAAACCCTTCTTGAGCTTTATTTATCAGATTAAGGGTTGGGCACTCTACCATCCTCCCCTTGTAACAAGACCTATGCTGAGGCACCTAATACCATCAGTACACAGGCACTTCATGAAAACCTGGAAAAAGGACAACTCTCCTCTTACTCCTGATTCTTTCTTTTGCAGTTTCTTGCGACACAAGCCTGGGTCCTAAAAGATTAAGGGATACTAACAAGAATCTGGTCTGCAGGCAGTATGGCAATCATTATCCACTAATGCAATAATGTCTTAATCCTATTAAGATTTCTGGGAAAATTAGAACCAAACTTTATCAAGAAGCTTAAAGCCCCGTGTCCACTGAGCCGATTTACCCACATGGGGCAGTCGGCCTGACTGGCACTACCGAATTTGTTCAAGCACAGATCATGAAGCAACAATAGTTTTTTTGCCCTAATAATACATACCAAACTATTGCTAAACAACATTGGAAGAGATCCGCCGATTCAGATTTTATATCAAACCATTCATTTAACTATAATTGAAAAAAACCACAGAGGAGCTGAACTCACCTTCTGCCATCTTGTATCCATGTAATTTGAATTACGGAGACAGGCGTATGCACAGTCATAACATAGAATTCTAGTTCAATATGTGTCACCAGGAGGCACCAAGTCTTCCCGCCCTATCATTTATGATTCTTTTCCGATGGTAAAAACTGACTCATGTCTTTGATCTGACTGAAAGTCAGTGACTAGGAGTGGGCGGTGGAAGGAAGTCTATTATTTATGTTTTAAATATGAGGATGTTGGATTGTAAGAAATGACACTGTATCAGTTCACTAATTAAGAGAGAATAAAAGGCATGTGTCAGGCGGAAAGAGCTGGATGCATGCATGAATTAATCAAAGGCTTGGTAAAACAGCATTCCCTGCCAATCGACCACAACCTATTTTACTTAATTCTTTATTTCTTTGACCACTAGCGCTATAGAATGAAATATTTGGATACTGAAACCAGGGGGTATAACGCTGAAACTAATGAAATCTCCTATTTTTTCTGACTTTTTCTCCAAATAGTCATTGCTTTCATATCATTCTATTCTACAATGGTAACTTGGGGTAAAAAAACCATCAACATTACAATTTGTTAGCCTCTTGATATACCTCTCTAGATGGTGCTGCCCGAATATGTGCAGTTTCATCGACGATTCCCTAAGGTTATGAGGAGGAAAGACAGACATATTGAAAAAGTGGGACTCAGGTGTTCACCAAAATGAAAGATTTGTAAGATGACTTCTCCCTTCATACCAAGAAGAGGTGAATGACCGATGTATTCTTCTTATTGCTTTTAATCTGTTGGAGGGCTGTGAAATCATCGTGGTTAAGTGATCCCTGAACGTCAGTCCACTGTCTATATCTAGGCCTGTATGTGTATTTTTCCGTGTATTTCATATCCATATCACGTAATCTAAATTGAAATTCTATGGAGTCATCTTTAGGTGGAAATAATTCCATGATATTACTCTTGTCGATATTAATGGAGATCTTATTTCTCCTACACCATACACTAACGTTCTGAATATCATATTGCAAGTCATTATATGCCACTTGCCTTGACCGATCAGATATATATATATAACACTGTATCATCAGCGAAAAATTGAAAAATTGTTTTAGTAATAACTCTACTCAGATCATTTATACACAGGAGGACGTCAACACAAAATAGAAAACCTCATTTTTTAAAACGAAAATAAGCTGGTAACCTAGCTTTAATACAAAGGACGTTGTTAAGATACATAATCAAGGCCTCCAGCAATGCTAATTCTCAATTATTGCTAACGTCCGCCATGGGCAAGACATGGCAGCCTAATGACAAACAATTAGACCGACTGTCTTGGCTAATTTGTTAATACATTATGTGGATATTGAAAATTGGAGAAACTGTCATCTAATAATTGTGTTGGATGTGGAGCCCGATAAAAAAATTATTCTGGTAGGGATTGGAGAGGTATGATAGTGGGTGAAATAATGGACAGAAGGTAGGTTGAGTAGGAGGACAGCATCAGGTATGGAATAGGTGAGGGAATGGAAGGGGGGGATTGAGTGAGCGAGAGAGGGGGGAGGGAGGGGGAGGAGGAGGAGGGAGATACCGAATACTTTCTTGACGTACGAACGGATATTTAATTGATATGGAGTGAAAGTTACACAAATTAATACTTTGCGGTGTGACATTGAGATGATGAGGCGACACATGTGCGAGGGTTATTTGGCTCGGGTTTCAGCAAAAATCTGCTGTTTCCAAGAGCCGCAAGTATCAACGTACATGGAGAAGGCACCCGAGAGAGGATGAAGAGGGATACATTATTACTATATATATATGCTCCCAATGTCACTAGTGTCAGCTAGTAGAACAGTCGATATCAGGAGCAGTTATTGAATCACTGACATCACAACACGAACATAACAATTTAAAGAAATACTGAATAATATTGTAGACAGTACGGTAATTGTTTGGGGGAAATAGTTAGCACAGAATATTATATCATAACTAAAATAACATTAATCAATAAATTATTTAGATAGATGGACAAAAATGAGCATTGTTGAAGAACTTAGATCTTGGAAACAGAATTAAAACTTCCCGTTTTACATCAAATCTAATATTACCTCCGAAACTTTTAGTGAAAATTTGTTTTGCAACAAAGATAGACAACTCTTATAAAATACTGTGAAGGTTGCTGTATTACAACTACTAGCGCACTCAGCACAGAATGCTGTTCCACTCCCTAGATATTTTTCGAGGTTATTGAAATACCAGCTTAACAACTGAACATACCCTGCGGTACTTGTATTGAAATCCCAGTATACATTGCGATACTAAGCATCGCAAGTTGAACACTGGGTTTGGGATTCATCTCCCAAGTGCTACTACACGCGAGATTCCCAGTCATTTATGAGAGTACAGGTACTTTTAGAAAGAAATGGAGCAAAAACGAGGACTGAGCGAGACAGCGAGGGATTGAAATGTCCGGGACGACCTGTGTAGATTGAGACAGCCGCAGTTGATCAGAAGAATTACGGCTGTGTTTCCAAAGGAATCCTGTTTGGCCTTTTGGAAAATTTTGTAATTATAGAGGAAAAGGGATTTAGAGGTCATTGACGAAGTTAATTTCTTACGCGCCAAGCACCAGGACTTCCTTAATGTTGCTCCTAGTTCATTAAGCTGCGGGAAACGTCAGATAAAATACGGTGAATTCCTCGCATCTTAAAACCCAGGGAAATGTCAACACTACCAAAACCATTAAATGATTCAAAGCATACGTGAGTATACGGGGTTATTTATATCACAATTTAAACGCTGATTGGACGAAATGGACGTTTTTCACTCGTGGCCTGCGGCCACTCGTGAAAAACGTCCATTTCGTCCACCTCATGTGCATAGAACGTCCAAACGTATCAATGACGAGTTTGTTTTTTGTTTTTATATCACAAGTCCCCTTTTTAGATGACAAAGACAACAATAAATACCTTTATTTTCTAACGACCGCTGTCTGCCCGTCGCCATATTGTATTCATCAATCAAACCTCTTAAACAACAGCATTTGCTATTGGTTAAGCAGTATTCCATTTCAAAGCGAGGCAGTGCGCTCAGAGGGACCGCCCCAAAGATTTCTAGCGTCTCTCTTTTATAGGTCATGTATTTTTTTCCCGTAATTTTCCCGACCTTTAACAATCTTTCTTAGTATCAAAATCGACGAGGATTGAAAAAATTGTTCATTACATTATTTATTTATAACTTTCTAATGGCATATAAAGGAGAATGGACATTATTGAACTTTTGAAATTTTGAACTTTTGAACTTGTGTCAAAGTCATTGTACGTCGTCACCCTCTTGAAGTTGAACAGTCAGTGCTATAAATAAAGCTGGATTTACTTCATTTCTTCGATGTCTTAGAACAAGTAACACCCATATAATAACAGAGCAGGTATTTATTCTGAAGGAAAGCAACACAGAACTCAATCATTCTTTCTTGAACATCCACTTAAGTGTTTTGAATCATGATAACGTTAATCGCTATCTGAGTGACATAACGGCATTACTCTTTTTCTTTTCCGCTGACAGTCCTGAACAAAATTTTGGCTGTTCATAATTTCGTTTTCTGTGCTAGTAATACTTGGCTTACTGCCATATATTATCTGGATGCTTCCACCTCCACTATTTGTGATATTAAAGACTACATTCTGCTGCTCACTGACACTAGGATTTTCCTGAATAGCAACTTGATTGTCAGAACTAGGCCTAGATATATTTTCGATGGCTGTCATTTTTCTTTCTCCTATTTCCTTCTGGCCAGGAATGTTGCTTGCTACTGTATCGTTACCTGCCAAAATATCAGCAATAGATTCTTGTTGTCTTAGATTCAATGAGCTATAATTATTTAAGGATGCAACGTTTTTATGTCCCGAAATTTGCATAACAGCAGTGGGGGGGAACACCTGCTTCTAGGAGGCGAGAACAGCATGTTTTTCGGATTGAGTGATTCGTCAATTTTCTTTCACCCGCTAGTCCGGCTTTTGTAGTCATTCTTCTCATTATTTTCCCGAGATTGTTGATTCCCATAGGTTGGCACTTGTACCACGGCCTTTCTCCTTCACCAGCAGCATAATTTATCTGTAAAATAATATTAAATTCCTTAGCAAACTTTCTCCTTTTATCCACAAACACTGGCCGCACAGAAATCTAAAATCATACTCACTGCAAGGAATAATGGAGCTTCTCCTTTACACATCAAAGGGGGTCTTTTCGATATGAACAGTTCTAGAAGTCGTATTGGACACCTGGCAGGGTTCTCAGTATCAGCAAAAATTTTAGGGTTAAACGGTCTGCTTCCACTGTTCCCATCCCTTGTTTTTGTTGACTTTTCTGTCCATTCGTAATACACTCGGCCGTCGTTTGTTTCTTTTTTTTCGAGATCGTTGAGGCAGAGCTGTCGGGATTCTTGGCAGCCTCGAAAGCCAAGATTTTTTGCAAGAAGGTACCAAACGGAATTTTGTAAAGTTTCTGCATCATAATCACCGAGAGCATTTTCCTTCCACATCTGCTCATCATCATCTACTGTTAAAGCTTCTGATTTATTTTTCTTGTTGCCGAGTCCTTTTCCCTTCAATGTCTTTCTTTTTGCAGCCAAAACGTTGCGTGTTGTTTCAAACTGATGATCATTGATTATGTTCTTTTCGTAACCAATATCCTCCAGATATCTTCCTAACCCTCTGAAATAGCTACTTAAACTGTCAGGCTCATATTCCTCGCCATCCTTCTTCCTCAAACTAAGAATCCACTGTCCAATTAACTCATTGAGGACGGGGGCAGTTTACACATAATTTGCCTGGTTGACGGGGGCCCTTTTTCCCCTTTTGGGGCTTCAGGACGGGTGTTTAACATTAGGTTTAGGGTATAAAAACACTTTAAGAATATTTTCTTCAAATAATATGTGTCATATGTACATCGTTTAATAGGTGTAAACAGTTATTGATCATATTTTTTCATAATTTCTAGAATTTGGTCTTCAATAATTAAAATAATGGGTCTCAATTGGGTGCAATATCGCGGCAACCTTGCTCCAAATTCACTTTCCAGCATTTACGTATGTTAGTTATGACATCATCATTATTGTCTCCATGACAACATACCTATAAAGATATTTCTAGTATGTTTGTATACATATATTTTAAATTTCATCAAAATCCATTTATTTTTTATTAAGTTATGCCCCCTTCAATTTATATAAAAAATTGCTGCCTTGAGGCATCACCCCGTCCTTAATGGAGAGATGTCATGCTGCCTGCAGGCAGCATCCCGTCCCCAACGCCATTTTGAAAATGCTGCCTTGAGGCAGCATCCCGTCCTTAATGAGTTAAAGTGGACATTTCTTGCGGTGAAAAGTCATTCTTTAAATCCACTGATTTGAAGCCTTGCTGCGTCACAAAATTGATGAACATTGCACCGCACTGGTTGATCTTTCTCTTAGTGTTGATGTTGCGAGATTCAGCAACATACTTTTTTAGATCTTTAACAGTATTTACAAAGAACTGGCCTGGATTTTCTTGATCTTCATCGAAATTATATTCAATTTCGAAATTTCCTATGCCTTCCTCCATGTCAACTTTTTTCTTTTTTGAAAATGTTACTTCAAATCTATCGTTGCCCTCACCAGTGCGTCTGTTGCCCTCACAGGTGAGAGGATGACATGTGCAGACGCCAAAATATTATTGTCATGTGACTCTATCTGCCAATCAAATTAGACAAAACAAGTCCCTTCGGTATTGGGCGTATCACACATGTGTTGATACGTCTACACATATCAAATAGGCAGATCTCACTCATTTCTATATGATAACACCCAAACTTGTGATATAATTAACATTATCCTCCATAAAGGTCAGAAATAACAGCTTGTCAAAAATGAATCCATTGGATAACGTTTTCTCCATTATACTTAGAAAGAGTTGAATTATTCAACTACTGGAGGAAAACAGTAAATGCAGACTATACTTCATGTTTGGGTCAGATTTTCAGAAAATGTACAATTCAACTTCACCAATCCTCTCAAATAACCCAAATTTCAGACGAAAATAAAGTTCAAAATACAGTTCAACCTAACCAAACAGATTGCTAGAATCAATGCAATGCCGAATATACTCGAATTTACCTAGTATTGACTAAATTGCAGCCTAATTTAGCCGAATTTACGAAATGCAAATTGTACATTTTCAGAAAATCTGACCCGTTTATGTATTACTGAGGGATAATGTATCACTGTCCTTCATCATAAAACATCCAATTTCAATACCTATCTGTATGTAAGGTAATTCTGTATTGTGTTGAAATAATACACTTGATATACGACCAGACCCTCGGAAAACATGTACAATTGCCACACACAGAGATATTATAAACCTGGATGTAAATTACCTTGGGAAGATAATATATTATATGATCTAAAAATCCCATTTAATGCTGTGGATTACCGCTAAGCTGAGTAATTTATCGATGTATTTGGACTTGAATGAATCAATCGGAACCGATCTGGGTTTGAAAACAAATTATTCATTTGCCCCGCCTCAGTGGTTTCTATATGTTACTGACAGTGGGTCCTATCAATTCATAAATGCCTCAGAACCACCACTAGTAACCAGATTCAAATATGTGGGTGAAGTCATCAAAAAATGTAAATTGGCCTTCACCAATCCTTTCAAATAACCAAAATTAAGAGGGGAAATAAGGTTCAGAATGTTCAACATAACCATACAGATAATTTTAAACCACACAATTCCAAACCAACCAACATTTACCTACACCTAGTATGTTTATCTACTAGCATCAATGGGTTTGGCTAATAGAGTGTCTTTCTAGGCTAATTTTCTGCCAATCACCGGCAAGTAAAAAAACCGATAGGTATGGGTAATTTTTCACTGTGACCAACAGCGACCAAAGAATATCTATTCGCCGAAGTAATCAAAAGGTTTTGACGACCAGTGAAAGCCACCTGCGGTCAATGACTCATTTGCCGCTACTAGCCTGTAGTGGAAGTGTGGAGGAGCCCTATAATATTAGCAAAATGTCTAGTGCTGCCGATTGTACATCTTCTGAGGACCCGATCCACATTCACCCACTGGTCTGTCACATTGCGTAACAACAGTATCACATGTTAGAGTTATTGTTCAATGTTCCAGAATGCAGAATACATGCATATTCTACACAAGGTTGTATTGGGAGTGTCTGTGATCATGCCGGGGTATAATCAATTATACCACTGGCTGCTTCTTACCACAATACATCATTTGTATGGCCCATTTTTCAGTGACCTTCATCAATGGCCAGAGTACGCCAAATTGAGTGAATAGACGCCCCGGGGTATCAATGAAGGCTCTGGGGTCGACTAAATCATGTCTAGAAAATATATAGTGATTGACTCGGCAAGATGTTATTGGGGTAAATGCACTACACACAATGCTGATATATCATGGTGTTATATTGGAGAGGGGGGCGCCCTATTTTGACGCCATAATTTCATCAGGGCGAGAGAGGATCATGGTGTTGGAGGTTAGAGCGACATGAACCGAAACAAAAAGCAACTTTTTTTGTTAGTTTGGCAACAATTTAGGAGGCTGGCAACTCTTGAATTTCTTGGTAGGAATGGTGTTGTTTGTATTGTGTTGTCGTTTTGGGAAAAAAGCTGTACACGGGATTCGAACCTATACCCCTTGTAGTCAGCTAGCATTTTATACCACTGCTCCACCCAAACCCCCTAAATCCAGATTTTTGTTTAATTTGGAAGACCATGAGAGGCAAATGAATACCTACCATCGGCTACCTTATTTGGATGGGTCATGTCAGAGAACATAGAGCTACAAGGTGTGTTATAAAAGAAACCCCCACCAATATGTATGATCTTGGAATATGTCTTCTCCCATATATATATATATATATTGTACTGAATTGTTCGTAGTCTTTTCAGCCTTCCAGTCTTTTCAGATCAGATTCAAATTCAAAAATTCTTTTATTCCTGATGACATTATTATTCGGTCGTTCATTTCTAGTAACTAGTTCTCCCAAAGAGTATATTAGACTGGATCGAGTTATAAAACTATAAAACAGGTTAATGGCTGACGCCATGTAATATATATACATATATGAGGGTTATTTGAACCTAATTCCATTGGTCGTTACTTCACGGTAACGAACGAGATGCAGTTACTTGATATGACAGTCAGGAGCCTGAGTGCATACACGCAAGATAAATTCAGGTAAATACAGATGCAAATACAGGTACACGTAGGCAGGTCAGAAAAATCTAGAAATGATCTAGAGACGCAAGGATAAGACAGGTCACGCCATCAGCAGATCAGATTGAAAAGGACAGACACTTTTCAATTGAAAACTTTCCTTTTGCTAGTCTAATCAATAATCCGTTAAATGGTAAGTTTTCAGATAAGTTTGAAAAGAACACAGACATAGCTCTCGAGTTAAGCAAACACCTATTTTCTCAACACACTTGCAGCTATTGTCTTAATTTCCGTTAAACTGTTCCTTTTGAAAGAAATAATTCCCTTCCAGAATAACGTTTGGTCGGGACAAGATGGTTAAAGAGATTGCTTCATTGAGATGGCCAATTCTTGCTCATCAATCTTCAGTTGGACACAATTGCAATGGTTGCGTGTGCCAAATATCTAAGCGTTCTATCTGGAGGAACACCGCAAGTTGGCTTGCCAAAGTTCCAGCGATTCACTCTCAACAGGTGATGTCCCAACTTATTCTACTCTCCCAAGAAATCACTCGCGGCACAATAATTGCTATTGTCGATCGTTCCTCAGAAACTTCATAGAAAAGCAATGTTGCAAAGAGCAATGACGCAAAATCTCTCAATGTTACGTAATTAACACAGGCTTTGAGTGGAATTCAATATTTTCTCAATATTGCTTGATGGCAATTCGCCAAGATGAAGCCGATCCAATTTGCATCATTGAGGCGAATAGCTGAACGCGATACCACGTTCCAATGGAGAATGCAAGAAATCAATATTTTGTTAATAGGAGTCGAGGTAAAAATGCGAGGGATTACATTCAATGCCGATGGACGAAAATAAAATCCTTCACCACTTTTGAAAATCACTTAACATTCCAAGATAACAGGACATTGATAGAGACCTTCTGAGGAAGTCTCGGGTTTTGAATTAAATGTCAAGTTCTCCATTTTATCTAAGAATAGGAGAGGTACCTTTTATTGTTGGATCAGCGCCAACGTGGAAACGTGTACATGTGCTATGTTGGACGCGAGTAGGCGGTCGGTCAACATGGTCGCCTATTAAAACTGTGAACATGTCTAAAATAAAATGATTACCCTTAAGGTATTCTAAGGTCACCATCCCTTCTAGCATGGATAGCTGACAATGCATTGTTAAGTCTAGTTCATATATAGAAACATTGCACACACAGCTAGGGGATGCGCAATGTATATTTAGCACACTCAAATAGTATCTAAGCACTATTAGATTACATTTTCAGACAATTATATAATCAATTTTCTACTCATCTATCTGTTCAAGGTTTTAGGCCATATTATTATCATTTCGTAGAAATGTAGCAAATAATCTACAGCGTTATTACAGATATACGTTATTATGGCAGTAATTTATAGCATCACTATGCATGGCGGTAATTTATCAAGTTTTATTATACACGCGCATTGCTCTGAAAACAATGATTTCAGAGTGAGTTATGCTTATTTCACTAGTGAGTTATGTGGGTTTGTCAAGGCAGCCAATCTGTGTTTTTTACAATGACTACCGCTGAAATTCAAATTTGTAACTCGATTTTTTTCAATTTTCCTGATTGAAAGCATATATATATAATAAATATAGTAATATACAGTAGTTTTAGTGTTATACAAATACTATATTACACATAGCACTAATGTTGACCATATTTCAACATCGGTTGTCTTGGAAGACACAGACCAAATTACATTTTTCTTTCAAATCCCCAAAAGTCAAACAGGCCGACATTCTACCATATCGAATTAAATTGAAGATAGCAAATAGAATAGTTTAAACGCTTATTAAAATGTCATTTATTAATTCTGTAATTTAACGATTTGGCCTGTAAATGAAAAAAAAATAATTTGGTTCCGAAAATAAGTATACTATACAACCAGTATGGCTTCATTTCAGACAAAAGTTTTATGTTATGTGAAAGGGAGTTTTGATTTGACTAACGTTAATCTTCACGCCAAATTTTTAAAGCTTCCAAGCTCATTTTCGACTATATTTTATCGAAAGAAATATATTCAACGAACATGAGCGACAGTACCAATACAAAAGTCTTTTCTTCTCCTTGGGAGTATTGACGTGAGGCTTGACGCGGTAGTGCACATCGGGCGACGATCGCGGATGCACTAGAATCACAAGTTATAGACTTCCAGCCGATGACTCGCCATAATTACAAGCCAGTGCGCCTAGTCATGCTGGGTTCAAATAACCAATAATGAATCTTTAATGCATATCAATGACTTATTTTAGTCAACCTCTGAGTTCATAATTAGCAAATGGGCTCATCCACCAGAAGGGGCACAACTGAACTTGAAGTTTATCCACCAAGGAACATGGTTCTATGTTGTGGCATATGGATAAATTGTTTTCAACATTCCTTATTTTTCCGTTGCACGAATTTATGAAGCCTATCCTGAATTCATCCCACAGTGTTTACAGATAGCGAATTCGCTAAGCTAAAGCTGCATTCTCAGCTATTACGACAAAAACATCTTACTAAATTTATATATATTTTTTGACATATAGGCCTGAAGTTATCAATATGTTTATAAAATTATTAAATACAGAAGTCAAATTAGCCGGGAAAAAATGCGCCTATGAGCGATTATACCTGAAACGACCACAGCAAAGAATTTCAGCGGGACAAAAGGATTAAATCGCGAAAATCGTGGTCAATTGATTTTCAGATGGGTAGGAACAGAAAGGAATAAAATGTAGGAAATATTTAGTTTTAGCAGGAAGTTAACTGAGAACGCAACTTTGAAAAAGATGAATATGAAAATTAAAAATTAACTTGGCACTACGAAGAAGAAATGCCTGGACACCCTTGGACGTTTTAATGATAACGATAGACAGCCATCTGATCATCCGACGATGCGAGGGTGATTAAGTGAAAGTTGCCGCGATATATCTAATGAGAAATTGATGGCGCTTCTCGCCAAGGACGAAGGTAAATGTTATACTTGAATGTGAATCACATCATATGTAATGACGGTGAGAATGTCGTGTGTATACTAATGAAGCACTTAACAGGGGGACTGGCTAGACACCTCAGACAAAAAGTCAATAATATTTATGGAGATGAAAATTAACTTGGCACTACGAAGAGGAAATGCCTGGATATCCTGTCTGAGGCATCATCCTGTTACCACAAGAAGAAAATAGAATGTGTTGCCATGCAGAAGAGAAACTGCAAAAATGACTTTAAATGATGATCGGTTAATACTCAAATAAAATACTTATTTGAAGCACCTCTGCTGTATAAACTATCAGGTTTTAGGGGTGAAGTCGTCAGGAAATGTTCAATTGATCTTCACCAATCATCTCAAATCATGGACCAATGCGCCTGCATTCCTCAAACTAGCTCATACCTTAGAAGTTATATTTATATTACTCCAAGCTCACAAGTTCACTTACTACACACACATGTATAACGTTACAACACCACACTCAACCCACCCTACTCTCACTTCGCGCCAAACTACCTCCACACCTATTCAAATCTTTAAATAAATGAATTTGAATTTGAAAATATGTTTATTCAGGGACATTAGCATTTCATCACGATGATATGCTCAGTATTGCCTGATATTACAAATAAGTTTTTTTTTAAGTTGTTAAGGCTTACTTCGCTGAGTGACATTACAGAAATAGCCAGTTGAAATTGAAGGCGTACATTGTCTGGGGACTTCACTCATATACTTATCAATTCAACCAATTCATCAAGGACATTCACGTGCCTTCCCCAGCGTAATGAAATAAGCCTTGTTAATATCTTTAATGCAATGATCAGTAAAACACTAAAATTAGCCAACCAACCATCACCACATCGGGGACTAAGATTCCCATCGTAATTTGATTCCAGATAACTAATTTACCAAGTCATCTGAGAAATAGGGCCAGGGGAAGTTTTTCTCAGATCAGGATTACGATATATGAGAAGAATTAAGATGATGTTTTTAGGCACGAAGTTTTCACGTTAAAATTCAACAAAAACACATTTGCATAAAATGATCAGTTCTGAGATGGCACATCATCATGCAAAACCCTACTGTGTATCCGATATCCAGGGAAACAATCAGGCTCTTATCTCAATCAGGATAACACAATGCAGGTAGAAATTTCAGGCCTCGGGCTCCGCGGATTTTACATGCATTAACGATTAACCAGATGATAACCGGAACTGGTAGCTCTCCCCAAAGAGGTAATTAATTACCTTAGTCTTATTGCAATTAACCCCTTTAGAGTGCAGAATTCCAACACTCTGCGATGTCAGATATGGTCAACAATAATTTTTTTATTTTTACTTTTTAGCAATCAAATCTTAAAAGTTCATCTGCAAACGTAAGGATTTTGAAGGACTATTTATGGGTCAGGCCGTAGGAAAATGTACAACCAGCAGTACATTCAGTAATTCTGCTAAATTAGACTGAAGAATGATGAATAATCAGATATATATGAGTATATATTTTGAAACTCAGTTTTGAGTGAGTGAGATTGGTTGCTTTACGCCCTTATCAACACATTTAATATGGTTATACCAAGGGCGGGAGAGCTGAGAGGGAGGCAGTTGATGATCATACCCAGGAAATAGAGATAGAGAAGAAGGGAGAGAGAGACATAGAAAAGAGACAGAAAGGGACTTTATGGTCATACCCAGGACCATACCAGTTTTGTGTGAGCGAATTTTGTACATCTATTCTGAAGACTTCGCCCATATTCCTTGCCTCTAGCGTCATTTGTGTGCTTGTTGACAGGAAAAATATTGAGTTATTGAAATAACGTTGTCTATTGGGACGCAGTTGAGGGGGAGTCCAACACAAATAATGCAGCAGGTGTACGCTAGGAGTAGATGTACTAGGGTAAGATCTTCGGAAAATGTACAATTCACCTTCAGCAATCCTCTCAAAGAACCCAAATTCCAGACGAAAATAAAGTTCAAAAGACAGTTCGACCCAACCAAACAGATTGCTAGAATCAATGCAATGCCAAATATACTTGAATTTACCTAGTAGTGACCAAATTGCAGCCTAATTTAGCAGAATTTACTAAATGTGTACAGCTGCCAATTGTACATTTTCTGAAAATCTGACCCACTAATAGGGCTTCTCATATCTCATAGCGTGGCCGGTACGTGCAGGTATAAGGACACAGGTAGGAGCTACCGTCACTTGCACAAAATCATGACATAGCAGATGGCCCAAGGGAAACACTGAATAAAGAGGTTAATTTCTACACTCCGTCATGCTCATAATAGCCTTGAAATTCTGTATCGAAGTCATCGGGTTTAGAAAGAAATCAAGCAATATTCTGCCTTCAACACCTGCGTATGGGAAAGCCACCAGCAGAGAAAGTGAGCCTGATTGTATATATATTGGATAGCAGATGATTACTATTATGATTAGTTGGACACTAAACTAATATCTGTTTAATACATTATGCTGCATCATATGGGTCAGATTTTCCGAAAATGTACAATTGGCAGCTGTGCACATTTAGTAAATTCCGCTAAATTAGGCTGCAATTTGGTCAATACTTGGTAAATTCCAGTATATTCGGCATTGCATTGATTCTAGCAATCTGTCTGGTTAGGTTAAACTGTGTTTTGGTCTTTATTTTCGTCTGAAATTTGGGTTATTTGAGAAGATTGGCGAAGTTAAATTGTACATTTTCAGAAAATCTGACCCATATACATGCAGTAATTGATACGACCCGACTCCCACAACTGGAAATATGTTATACATCATTACTTTTATATTTACCATACACCGTACACGCATTGCTCTGAAAACAATGAGTTACGCATGGTGCGTATTTCACTAGTGATTTATGTGGTGTTTTCATGGCAACCAATTTGTTTTTTAGTAAGATTACCGCTGAAATCAAAATGTATGACTCGATTTGTTCCTACTTTCATGTTTGAAAGCATGTATAATAAATCTGTTAACTAACACGTTGGTTTCAGTCACTTAAAATATTGTCGTGCAATATTCACGCTCCTTCAACCAACTCGTTAGTTAACCTGTATTCATTTGTATATGGACATTGCCCTCGTTTTAAATTACATTGTAGTTCAACATTATCCTTTGAAGACCCTCTAATGGTAGATGGTGAGAGACTCGAGGAAGGCGAATTGTACACCCCGTGCCCCTCCCCTCCCCCTCCCCAACCATTTAGCTGGCATTTGTCCGCTTATTCGATGAGGGTCGGACTATAAGATACAGTAGTTTCCCTCGTTGCTGGTTAATTCCTCAGAGAACTATATATACAAGGTTTTCTTCGGTTGGGTGGAATGAGATAAGAAATGAGCTGAGTTACATGTTGGTGACGGGGGATGAGAGCAACATAAGCAAATTGATATGCATGTAGTGGTAGTTTAAAGCAAAACGATCTCCATGGAATTTCCTTGCATAATTGATCAAATTCAGTTTATGTTCAATATCACTGGATGAAATTTCCTTACAATGTATTTTAGTTTAACCTGGAAGATCTGTTGTTAACAGAAAGTCCATTCCTCTTTTCATGAAGAACACACTTTTACTGTACTAAATGTGGGTAAACTATTATCTAAACAAAAATCATTTTCATTCAGGTTTGAGCCACGTACATAATAATTATAAGGAAATCGGAATACCAGTCAATTATATACATTATTATTTTAACAAAAAGTAGTAAATGTTTAAAGTTGATGGACAGATATGTTTGGTACGGCTGGAGAGGAGATTTGATTTTCCTCATAAAATCTTAAAACATTTCTATCGACCTGAGGCTTGGTGAAGCCGCCACTAGATTCATGTACAACAATGCACTTTCACCTATCCTCTCAAATAACCAACATTTACGACGGGTATAAGGTTCAAAATACAGTTCATCATAAACAAATATATACCAAATATACTCAGATAAATCTAATATCTATTATTTATCAGTCTAATTTGAGAGAATTTACTAAATGTGTAGAGCTGCAGATTGTACATGTATACATTCTGGCGACCTCTAACCAGTGAAGATATAATAATATATAAGTATATTCTAAGGATCAACCAATCCATCACGAGCTACCTACCATGTTATAAATAGAAGAGGTGACGGGAGTCACTCTAACCCACAGCAAACGAGCCACTCCCCCCACACGTAAGGGCATGATTAGGAGCAGGAGGAGGGGCGGGACGGTATAGGGGGAGCGGGTTCCCAGACCACTCACCATAAATCAGGGAGCTAAAAGCTTGTGAAGATGGTAATACCATATTTATCCTACGCGGTGTCTTTGGCATCATAACTATGTATGAAAGCACGAGGATTGCCCAGTACTGTTGGTTCACACTATCTCATTTAGCACTGATAGATACATGGGGCATGTTGCCAAACCAGGCGAGTATATTCATCATTGGACTTAGAGCATGACTTAGAGCATGGTGGGTATTTCTCAGTGTAAAAAGGTATACATTTTTCTAACACATGGAAATCACAATTGGAAATAAATATTCTACTATTTAAGAAAGAAAAGACGAATATTACCATTCATATGAGTTTTGAATCATATTATAACAAGTAGAGGTATAAATATGAAGAAGCCGGTCCTGTTCTACTGTGGTATATATATATATATTGGTCATGCATCATCTAGGAGTTATTTAAAGTACATTTATTTCTATATTTCTGTGCAAGATAGTGTAGGATTCATGTATTACATTGCAGAGTAAGAGGATTTAGATAGAAATAGTTTAAAATAAATGAAACTTTGGTCGCAAGCGTTCGAGTGAGATTTCATCTTAGACAAGATAAGCGTTTGTGATTTAAAATGAAATGAAACTTTGGTCGCCAGCGTCTGTGATTTCATCTTGAACAAGCTCCCTTGCAAATCACAAATGGAAATGAATATTCTACAATCTAAGAAAGAAATGACGAATATTACCATTCAGATGAGTTTTGAATCGTATTATAACAAGTAGAGGTTATAAACTATGAAATAGATCCTCCCTGACATACAGGGTATAGTACAGGTCCAGTTCCAGCCCCCATTACATGTATAGGCGTTGGTGGGTATCGGGCCCACCAGATTTAAAACACATGAAGGGGATTATGTTTGGATATTTACGGTCCTCCCGACGATCATACTCTGACATAGTCGAGTCATATAGTAGAACTAAAGCCCACACTCGGCGACTAGTGGACCCACTGGAGCTAAACTTGATATCTCACCAGTGAAACACTGGGGGAGCGAGAGTATCATCCCAGGACATCACTGCATGCGGGGAGTCATTCAAACCATAGACATGACGACGACCGACCAGGGTTTTTTTTCATCTACTGCGCAGCTTGCAGGATTGGTTAAAGTTGCTTTCTCAGCTAAATCGACCAAAAATAATTTTGTTCAATTCTTTTTTTGATCCCGAGTGCTGTAGAAAGGGATATTTGAATAGTGAAAATGAAGAAAACTTGGTAGTTTGTTAAATTCCTTGAGTCTTTCATGGATTGGCATTGTTTTGGGTGTTTGCTGTTCTCCAGTGCAGTCTAGGCTCAGAACCTATCAGATGAGATAAGATCAGAAGATCGGTATGCTAATGGCTTTTCCGGCGCTAACCACGAGGGACCATGCTACGGAAGTACCCTCCCTGTATCAGGCTATATAACTCCTATAGTTATAAATAACTGTGTTTTCTAACCCATGGTAGTTAGTGGCAACTTTAAACATTATCTTAATAGTCTGTATTTGAAGAAGCCAAGGAAAAGCATTACTGCTATAATGGCTATACCGTCCTAATGGGATTCCAATGGGATTTTGCGGTGAGTGTCCCTCAGTTTCGTGGCAGATATATTTCTGGGCCCTAGCGTCTGGGCCCTAGCGCCGTTGGGCCCTGACGTCTGGACTCCATCTGTTTCGCTCTGAACCTAGACACTGGAGTGGCAATTAATTTGAGGGTAAACAGTGCAATGTATTAGCCTTTTGATATACCGATCGAGGCAGTGCTATCCTAACAATTTGATTGAGGATTTCCATAGTTTAGGAAGAAAGAGAGATTACAGCGGGTCACCGAAATGTATAATTTGGGAGGTGACTTGGTTTTGTACCAATACTTCAAGAACAGATTCTAAGGATCAACCCAGACCCAAGTCTATTAACATTCTCTCCTGGCGACTTTCGGATTGGATCGGTCCGTCATGAATCGACCACAGAATAGTCAATTTCATTTTTAGGGAAATAAGATTGTAATGCAGCTTTAACAGAGAGCATGTTTAAAAAGTTCACTCAGATTGAGTTCGGTCTAACCACGAGGGACCATGCTACGGGAGTACCCTCCCTGTATCAGGCAATATAACTCCTATAGTTATAAATAACTGTGTTTTCTAACCCATGGTAGTTAGTGGCAGCTTTAAACATTATCTTAATAGTCTGTATTTGCAGAAGCCAAGGAAACTACCAATTTTACCAATTTGCAATGACGACCAGTCGGCTTCCAAAGCATACACCAGCAAGCAGGGCACATCCTAGTGTGTTTTCTACCCAGTGTTTTGCACTGTACAACTTTCCATATCACACTCGTCTGATAATACTTCGAATTATCACACTAGTGCGATAACACTTAGAATACCCATCCTCAGGCCAAATGCGTATATGAAACGATCTGAATGGGGAAATGTTTACGCACTTAAGAGGTCAGTCCAAGAGAACATGAAACTGATGCTGACAGATACTTATTTGGGTAAAGACACGACATAGATCACATGCGGTTTAAAGACCCCAACCCGAGTGCAAACATCAAACATGTCATTACATGATAATTGTACATGTAGAACTGCAGTCATCCACCAGATCTCTGTTGCATGATCCGGTCAATCTCATTAGGCACATAAAGAAGACAAGATCTTCTCCTTCTATCCAGTGTAAATGACACAAGCTGAGCACCGTCCATGTAATTTGGGGCTTTATGTACCAGGTAGTCATGAGATCCTATGTAAGGCCATAACCTAAGGCAAAGGGAAGATCTTTATATTGTGGAAATCAGACAGGGAAGGCTCTTTTGTACCAGTACTCAGGCTAACTCTGGCTTGCAGGGATCACGAGATTGTTCCCCGAAGCAGAAAATTAATACCAACCTCGGAGAACCTTTTGCACTCTTGACATTTATAAGACCATAACAAAATAGCCGAGTTCAAAGTGAGAATCAGATCAAAACCACTTACAAATTGGATCACCCTGTTTTGTTTTCATGAGAATAAATTGGTTTAAAATTGCATTACTTGGAGGAAGGAGTCAATCGTAATGAAGCACTCGGGATAAAAGCAAATTTCATATCCAAAAAACATTTTCTAAATGTAACAATTAAGTTTGTCGCGATGAGAGTAAATGGATTAACATTGAAATTTGTGTTTTCTAATGAATAAAGATCCGATGTTGGACAAAAAAAACAAAAAAAAACATTGAAATTTGAATGAGACCTAATGGATACTGTAAACGTATTAATGTTCGCGCAGTATTTATTTTCGCTATTTTCGCGCACCCACCTTTGTGCGCGAAAATAAATCCTGCGCGAAAGGTATAAGTATTGCAAAAACAATGTGTGAGACTTCTTTGCTGCGCGAATTTAAATCCGCGCGAAAAGGTGTCAAAGTACTTAGCGCACGAAAATTTATCTTCGCGAAAATAAATACGTTTACAGTAATCCACAAAATATGCTGCTGGTTAAACCAACGTAAAGTAAAGCATTTCCTAGTCCATACAAGAAACATCTTTACCTCAAATGGACACAAATGGAAATTTGCTTTTGCGATCTTTTACATCCAGTAACTAAAAGCAACGGAATGCAAACAGAACCGATCAGATGGACCTTTCACATCGTATCTAAAGTACACTGTTTTCTCTCCCCCCTTGAAATCGTTTCTATAGTAGAGGCGGTCCATCGCTAAAAAGGCTGGCTTGTTCAACAGCACAAACATTCTTTGTGCTTGTGCCTCCAACACCACTGTTCTTAGCATGGGTCAGATCATAAAAAAGTACAATTGACAACACTACACATTTAATAAATTCTGCTAAATTTGACCTATAAATTGTCAATACTAGGCAAGCTTGGATATATTTTGTATTGTATCGATTCAAACGATGTGTTTGTTTATGTCGAACTGTATTTTGAACATGATTTTTGTCACAAATATGGGTTATTGGAGATGATTAGTGAAGGCGAATTGTACATTTCAGACACCCTAAGCCGTGTTGTATGTTGTAGCAGTGCAGACTGGCGAGGAGCTTATCGAGAGATAACACTATCACAGGATGGTAAATGCGAATGGGGAATGGAATGAGGGTCGGGCGGTGCAGAAACACTATATGCGCGATCAGTGAGGCAGCAAACCTACAAGAACACGGCCGCGTCCGTTAGCAGTCAATAATTGCAGTGACAATGACGTCGTAGGACGCGGGGCTGACCAGTCGCAAACTGTCACATGCTATAAGAAAGACATCGCCGGCCGGTTTAATGTGTTACCAGGAGAGCCAGACCCATCAGCCTGTGGTGTCTCCAGCGCCCCTCCTACCCCCTCCCCAACCCCCTCCCCAACCCCCTCCTACCCCATTCCAGCTCTTCTCTTTATATGGGCGAAGTCGCCAGAAAATGTACCTTTACCAGTAATCTCAAATAACACAAATTGAAGACACAAATAGGGTTTTAATAGTTCAGCATAAAGTAACTGATTTTTTTTAATCAAGGCAATACAATATAGGCTGCTCCACATATTTAGTCAATTCTGATGAACTAGGCTGAGAAATGACAAACACTAGGTTTATCTGAGTGTGTTTGGTTTTGTGTGCATTAAAAAACTGTTCAGTTATGCTGAACTGTATTTTGTAAGTAATTTGTGTATTAAATTTGGGGAATTTGAGAAAATTGGTGAAGGCAAATTGTACATTTTCTGACGAGCTGATCCAAATGTACTGAGATATAACTGATATTAACAATTTTTAACCTAATTTTGCAAGTTTTACTAAATGTGTAGGGCTGCCGATTGTACATTTTCTGATGACTTCACCCATCATAGGGCCATGTATAGTTATCAGTTCTGCCGCATAAACACACTAGTGCCATGTATATAAAGCCATGTATATCAAGTGTCATGCATATATTAACAGAATAGGTAAATGTTATATCAAGATATATAACTTATGAATAGCTATGGATGTATATTCAAATGGTAATGAATATAGGGATTGAAGACGCAATAAATTGAGACTAGAGGCTTTGATGTTAAAGATCCAACTGACTATTCTTTATTGTCCTTACATACATCACGGAGCACCTGTGCGTGTCTTACTCTTATTGGCTATGCTTACTCTTGTGTTACCTGATCCCTTTATTAGTGTTGCACAAACCTGCAGTTAATTAATTTAATGATAACAATCATACTAATTACATTCCTTAATTGATTTATACTATCTATTGATAACAATGTGGTTAATCACTATTACATTTTTATTATGTATTATGATATAACATAAATACATCACACCTGGGGTGCGTTACATAAAGAGAGAGACGCAAAATTGCGTCTCCATTTCAGTAATGGGAGACGCACAAAAAATTGTGCGTCTTAAATTGTTCAAGGCAGTATTGGATGGTATTGCGTCTCTGATATTGCGTCTCTGATATTGCGTCTCCAATTCTGCGTCTCCAATTCTGCGTCTCCAATTCTGCGTCTCCAATTCTGCGTCTCCAATTCTGCGTCTCCAATTCTGCGTCTCCAATTCTGCGTCTCCACTTGCGTCCTAATGCATCAAATCTTCAGAAAATGTACGACTCGCGTTCATCAATCATCTCCGATAACCCAAGAGAGACAAAAACAATGTTCATTTCCACATAGATCATTTCCACATAACCAGACCAATTTATTGTGGTAAAATTTAATTCACGATACATATTCAACATATCTAACAATATTCTAACAATCCTATTCTAACTTAACTGAACCCGAACCATATCACTTTCCAATTGCGAGCAAAGTATTATTGGATAACCATTAGCAACTGTATTTTATGGAAAGTGGTATGCAACTACCGACAAATAGAAGAGAAGTCAGAGGATCTCCATAGACTTACTATAGCGTATGGAAAGCCATATGCAACTACCGACAAATCGAATGAAAAGTCGTTAAAAACTCCCGACAAATCGGTAACAGAGAGAGTGTAAATCCGACTATGTTGGTAATTTTCCGATAGTCGGTATTATGCCCCGACATGTCGGCAATTTTATTTTTACATTTGCAAATATTTCTAAAGTTTCTCCAAATTGGCCCGATCATCGGCCGATCATCGGCCGATTTATCGGTAAATAAATAATGTGTCGGCCGCTATATCGGCCGCTATGTCGGCCGAGTTTGGGTCCAATTTTTATTTTAAAAAATTCAGCCAAATAGTTGGCTAAATGACGACCAATTGGTGGAATTGCTCATACTTCTCTCTCCCTCTCTCTCTACCCCCTCTTCCTTATACATGTTAATCACCATGGTTACCCTTCCACCCACCTGCCCACACATAAGAAGCAATTCATATGATTAATGATATTAGAATGAGCCATTATGGTTGACCACCAGTATGTTCTATTTTTTTCTTCATAAATTCACATAAATTCCATTTTCTAGAATACCTTAAAACAACCAAGTGGATGATGTAGGAGACATTAAAAGCTAACTTTTTAGACACAACGATTTCTGAGTTAGGCCCTGATTAATTTATGAAAAAACATCAAATAAATAATCCTATATTCAAGCAATTGTGAATCTTCTGTATGTCCACCTATATAACTTCCCTGTCCATGGCCCCACTCACACCCTCCTCCCTCATACCCACCTTCTCCCTTATACCCGCCTTTATACCCTCCTCCCTCACACCCTTCTCCCTCACAACCACTTCCCTCATACCCTCCGCCCTTATACCCTCCCTCCTCATACCCTCTGCCCTTATACCCTCCTCCCTCACCCCCTTCTCCCTCATACTCACCTCCCTCATACCCCCCCACCCTCATACCCCCCGCCCTCACACCCTTCTCCCTCATACCCAGACCCTCCGCCCTTTTACTCTCCTCCCTCACACCCTTCTCCCTCACAACCACTTCCCTCATACCCTCCGCCCTTATACCCTCCCTCCTCATACCCTCTGCCTTATACCCTCCTCCCTCACCCCCTTCTCCCTCATACCCACCTCCCTCATACCCCCCCCCCACACCCACCCTCACACCCTTCTCCCTCATGCCCTCTGCCCTTTTACTCTCCTCCCTCACATCCTTCTCCCACCATACCCTCCGCCCTTATACCCTCCTCCCTCAATCCCTCCTCCCACACACCCTCCTCCCGCAGATTGGCCCCCTCCTCCCTCAGTCACCCTTCCCTCAGGCCCTCCCTCAGACCCTCTGCCCTCAAAACTTACAGATTTGATTAAGTCAGATTCCAAGCTGAATTTAATTCTGTTCATGAAGAAAAGCTAATACATATATGAGTCAGATTTTCAGAAAATGTACAATTCAACTTCACCAAAATCAAGTCTGGGTAAGAATCAGGAGAACATGAATAATCGGCGGACTTTGACGGCCGACATGTCAGCCGACATGTCGGCAAATTGTAGTTTAAGTCACCGACATATCGGCCGACTTATCGGCGATAAGTCGGCCGACAAAGTTCATTTTGCGCTGGGGGGAAGAGCAATTTAAACTGGAGAAAGCAATGTCGGCAATGACAGCCGATATTTCCGGAAATTTACCAACGTTTTTTAAAATTCATTTGTTTACACCCGACAAATCGGCCGATAAAATCAAATAGTCGGCCGTTGCGTCGGAAAGCTTGCCGACGTACTACCCGACATTTTTAAATGTCGCTATAGTAAGTCTATGGAGATCCTCCGACTTCTCTTGCGATTTGTCGGTAGTTGCATATGGCTTTCCATAATAGCGACATTAAAAAATGTCGGGTAGTACGTCGGCAAGCATTCCGACGTGTCGGCCGACTTTTACATTTATCGGCCGATTTTTCG
This sequence comes from Sthenelais limicola, assembly GCA_942159475.1. Classification (NCBI taxonomy): domain Eukaryota; kingdom Metazoa; phylum Annelida; class Polychaeta; order Phyllodocida; family Sigalionidae; genus Sthenelais; species Sthenelais limicola. The sequence continues at coordinate 97,670,706 of OW804099.1, read as the reverse complement.
GGGGCACAAAATGAATTCTAAAAAAGCATCGGAAAAATTTCTGAACATATCGGCTGTCATTGCCGACATTGCTTTCTCCAGTTTAAATTGCTCGATAGTGACTTAAACTACAATTTGCCGACATGGCGGCCGACATGGCGGCCGTCAAAGTCCGCCGATTATTCATGTTCTCCTGATTCTTACCCAGACTTGATTTTGCGACTTGTGACTCATTTTCCTGGAACACATCACAATTGTAATAATCCTATTTAACCTGAATCTAGTAAGACAGTGGCACACATATATAGCAAAATCCAAAAGTGATATTCTCTGAAAAAATATGCATTAAGTGATGCAAAACGGAGGATAGGTATGTATTAGCTTTTCTTCATGAACAGAATTAAATTCAGCTTGGAATCGGACTTAATCAAATCTGTAAGGTTTGAGGGCAGAGGGTCTGAGGGAAGGGTGACTGAGGGAGGAGGGGGCCAATCTGTGGTCTGAGGGGGCCAATCTGAGGGAAGAGGGTGTGTGGGAGGAGGGATTGAAGGAGGGTCTGAGGGAGGTGGACCCGAGGGAGGAGGGTCTGAGGGAGGGACTGAGGAAGGAGGGTATGAGGGATGTGGGTGTGAGGGAGGCGGGTATAAGGGCGGAGGGTTTGACGGAGGAGGGTGTGAGGGAGGAGGGTATAAGGCGGAGGGTATGAGGGAGAAGGATGTGAGGGAGGAGAGTAAAAGGGCAGAGGGTATGAAGGAGAAGGGTGTGAGGGCGGGGGGTATGAGGGTGGGGGGTATGAGGGAGGTGGGTATGAGGGAGAAGGGTGTGAGGGAGGAGGGTATAAGGGCGGAGGGTATGAGAAAGGAGGGTATAAGGGCGGAGGGTATGAGGGAAGTGGGTGTGAGGGAGAAGGTTGTGAGGGAGGAGGGTATAAGGGTATGAGGGAAGTGGGTGTGAGGGAGAAGGGTGTGAGGGTGTGATGGAGGAGGGTATGAGAGATAAGGGTGTGAGGGATGAGGGTATAATTTATTGAATAATTTATTGGCATGTAGGAGACTTCAGAGTGCAGCACTTTTCAGCACATTAAGAGGTCAAGTCAGCACATTAGAGTGGTGGAGTCTTGTGACTCATTTTCCTGTAACACATCACATAATATATGCATATATATGCATAGATACATGAGTCAGATTTCAGAAAATGTACAATTCGCCTTGCCAGTGCTGGTGTGAGGTGGGTCAGATCATTCATTCATTCATTCACTCATTTGGCACTGGGAGATTGGACACCTGTGAGGTAGGACACTAACTGCCCATACAACCCTTACCACTATATATCTCTACCATACAATCTTCTCATCTTTCAACCCTCATAACTTCTAAACTATTGATTTTCCTTATTAAATTTTCACTCTCATTAGAATTCTTATTTACCCCTCTACCATTTTCCATTAAAAATTCTTTAAAATTATCAACCCTCCCTATTATCGCTCACCTTACCACTGTATTCCTACCATACAATCTTCTCATCTTTCAACCCTCATAACTTCTAAACTATTGATTTTCCTTATTAAATTTTCACTCTCATTATGATTCTTATTTACCCCTCTACCATTTTCCATTAAAAATTCTTTAAAATTATCAACCCTCCCTATTATCGCTCACATTACCACTGTATTCCTACCATACAATCTTCTCATCTTTCAACCCTCATAACTTCTAAACTATTGATTTTCCTTATTAAATTTTCACTCTCATTAGAATTCTTATTTACCCCTCTACCATTTTCCATTAAAAATTCTTTAAAATCATCAACCCTCCCTATTATCACTCACCTTACCACTGTATTTCTACCATTATAATCTTCTCATCTTTCAACCCTCATAACTTCTAAACTATTGATTTTCCTTATTAAATTTTCACTCTCATTATGATTCTTATTTACCCCTCTACCTGTCCAGTAACCTCCTCCAGTAACCTCGTCCAATACTTCCTCCAGTAACCTCCTCCAGTAACCCCCTCCAGTAACCTCCTCCAGTAGGCTCCTCCAGTAACGTCTCCAGTGGGCTCCTCCAGTGACCTCCTCCAGTAACCTCCTCCAGTAGGCCCCCCGAGTAACCTCCAGTAGGCTCCTCCAGTAACCTCCATTTACTCCTCCAGTAACCTCCTCCAGTAACCCCCTCCAGTAACCTCCTCCAGTAACCCCTCCAGTAACCTCCTCCATTAACCTTTCTCCAATACCTCCTCCAGTAAACCCCTCCAGTAACCCCTCCATTAACCTCCTCCATTAACCTCTTCCATTAACTCCTCCAATCCCTCCTCCAGTAACCTCCTCCATTAACGCCTCCAGTAACCTCCTCCAGTACCAGTAATTAATTAAAAGAAATGGGATGAATGAGGTGAAAGTTTCCAGTGAAGCATAACAAATCTATGGTTCATGCATATATAATATTTGATATGATTTGTTAATAGATCTAGACCTATAACCTAGGCCTGAACCTACCAGGTAATGCCAAAAAAGGAAATATCTTAATTTTAAATGGAAAGAATTAAAATGGTCTGATCTGAATAAATCTTGATTTTTATCAAAGAGCAGAACCCCCTTGCCATGTCTATGTATGCTGGCCCATTGCCCCATCTTTGATAAGGGTGTTATTAGAGGCAACACATGGGTGATAAGTTTTAGACCAATACATAGTTCACAATTGCTTAAATATATGAAAACAATCCAATCGCTCAACTACTCATATTTACATGAATATTCACCAATTGTATGTTTTGTATTGATATTCTTACATGATGACGCCCCCCCCCTGCACCTATGGATACGTCATATATATGATATATATGGGTCAGATTTTCTGAATATATGTACAATTCGCCTTCAACAATCCACTCAAATAACCCTCATTTAAGACATAAATTAGCTTCAAAATGCAGTTTAACATAACAAAACAGATACTTTAAATCAATGTGATACCAAATATACTCAGACATATACCCGGTATTCTTCGTTTTTCAGCCAAATTTAGCAGAATTTACTAAATGTGTACAGCTGCCAATTGTACATTTTCTGAAAATCTGACCCATATAAGCGGAAACGGCGATCTATATGATATAGAGCCATGCTACCTATATTTTCTCTTTCATTTCATCAATATTAGTGGGGCCATTTACCTATGTCTAATATAATGAAAGTATTAAATAAATTAACATTATAATTCATATTGTTGTATATACTGCCATGTTATCTTATGTAATCGCTTCATTACAGGTGAGTGTATCTCTTGTCCCTCATCTCTTATCTCTCATCCCTCATCTCTTGTCCCTCATCTCTCACCTCTCGTCCCTCATCTCTTGATATTTCTCCTTCTCAGTCTGCCTCCATCTCTCTGCCCCCCCCCCCCCCATCCTGTCCCCTTTCCTGTCTGTATGATCCATCTCGCCCTCCCATGCCCTCTCTCCCCCTCCCCTCACTCTTTCTCTCCGCCCCCTCTCCCACCTCTGTCATTCTCTCCCTCTGCCTCTCTCTGCCCCTCCCTCTCTCTCATCTACCTCTTCCTACCCCACTCTCTCCCTCGCTCTCCCCTCCCCCCTCTCTCTCTCTCTCTCTCTGCCTTTCATTCTTTCCCCTGCCTCCCTCCCCTGCCTCCCACCCCTACCTCACCATTCTGCCCCTCCCTCCCAGCCCCTCCATCCCCTCCATCCCTGCCCCCACCCACTCTCCCCGTCCCTCTCTCTTGAATCCAAAACTGCACGAATTGGGAGGTGAAATAAGTTTGATGATTTACTGGCATTTCATGTCTATATTCTTGAGGAAAGAGGAGAGAGAGATATGGAGGAAGGGGGAAGAGAAAGGGGATATTAGTAGAAGTTAAGAGAGCAGGGCAGGGAAAGAGAGGGGAAGGTGAGCGGAATGGGGGAAGGGGGATATAATATATAATATTAGTAGAGGATAAGGATCGAAGGCAGGAGGGAGGAGGTACAGGAAAGGGACAGTGCTATCCAGATGCCCACTTTATAGCTTTGTCCCCCTGCTGTGCGTGGACGGAGGCCTCTAACCACAACCTGCTCCTGGTGGGGCTTGCAACTCAAGGCATGGGTACTCGGCCGAGGGTAGGAGCAAGGGTGCGAGGGGTGGATTGGGTTACACCACAGGGACACAGACACATACATGTATATGCACGAAGAGGTCATTCCCACTAACCTGGGGGGATGCCACCCAAATATTCTAATATTTTCCGATTTCTAAAAAGGGGTATATGAGAGAAAACTGCTATGGGCACACTAAATAAATCCAGGGTTCCTTCAAACAGTTGCATTTTATGCAACAAATAGAAACCCTACTTCTGCTTCTGTATAAACATACCTCACCCCTAGTTATAGAGAGTGGACAACCCCCTTAAACAACACTTGCCCGCTCGCTCCATGTACGGCCGGGATGCGAGGTGACTCAAGGAAACTAAGGTCCAGTCAACCTCTCTCCAAACTCATCTAAATTCTGTACCCTCGTTGCTATAACCTAGCCCCACTTTCTGCGTGCAGACCCCCTGCTGTGCACATCTGGTCTCTTTAACTTGATGGGACTGAGGGGTTATAGGGGACTTGCATGTTTGCCTACTTGAATCTTGATTCAAATAGAATTATGGGACCTATGATACAGTGTTAATTCCATATAAAAAAACACAAGTTCATCATGGGATATTTATTGATGCTCTAACATTAATATCCATATGTTTTACATGTTTCCAAAGCACAAAACTCCATCTTTCCCAGACTTGTACAGTGGTACATGCAATCCCCCTATTGAGGAGGGTCTAACAGGGCCTGGAGAAGTGACCAGAGCATGACTTGAGGCAAGTCCAGTGAGTGGATGAAAGGCTGATGAATTATTCATGAATCCAGAAAAGTCCAAGATTTGAAAATGGCCGCCATCCCCTCGCTCAATTCACTTAGAAATACATTCGATTAACAGAGTAATCATCGGTTTGGATCAATTTAAAAAGGTACACCCAGGGGCGTGCGCCCTCCCCTTTTCAAAATCAAGCTAGGGCATATGCATATGCATATATCCATATGCATCTAGCATTAAGTAAAACAGAATTCAGTCGGATACCAAGCTATTTCTTTTTCTAAATGACTGATTATCATAAAATAGAGGTATAGGAACTCTGTTGACGTTTCATGAGAAGTGCCCAACTAATGCTGTATTTAAGTAAAGTTCAAAACCAATACCCTTCAATTGAACAAATAATCTCTAGTCAAGTCTTCCGCACAGAATGAAAATTCCTTTTGGGTGATTTTAAGATTATTTAGTACTTTCATCATGGTCGGTTTTCTGGTTGGTGCCAGGTGGGTTAGATTCTAGCTTCATTCATGATTTAAGGTGACTGTGGATGTGACAATAGCATTAGTTACTGTAAACGTATTAATGTTTGCGTAGTATTTAGTTTCGTTATTTTCGCGCACCCACCTTTGTGCGTGAAAAAAAATCCTGTGCGAAAGGTGTGATAGATTAGAGATCGTTCATAGCATAGGTAAATAACAACAAGTAGCGGCCATTGCGGTAGTCCCAGAATGCTTTATTCTCGCCCAAACTCTCGTACATAACGATATCCAATATGGCGGCGCTCATAGGCGGCTTCGGTATATTACATCCCTCCTTTTCTTCAGAATGTTGGTTTACCTATAATACCTTCATAACAAGCTTGAGTATTTAATTTAACATATAGCTTGTCGAGCACCAAATATTTCTTTTATCTGACCAGATGTGTTTCTGACTTAGATCATTGACTTAGAACCCTTGTATAGGATATTACATGATTAGCACCTTTGTAATAGGAGATTCGAATGATATAATTCATATTTCAAAACCTGAACTTGAGCATAACGGTTGGCATGGGCAAATTTCATTCTCTCTTGGGTAACCTATTTTGTTACGAAATCCTTAAGATATGCGGGAGGCTTACTATCTCGTCTAGGTCTAGACACAGGCGTTTGTGCTTTGACTGGAGGTGTTTGTGCTTTAACCGGTGTTTGGCAGATAGTCTTTGGCGGACTTTCTTGTGTGGCTGGCGATATGATCGGAGACTCAATGATTGTCTCTTCCTGGCTCCCATCATTCGGCACGGGTTGTGCTCCTGGACCTTCCTTTGCCTCCTGTAGGATTTCTTTCCATCCTTTCATGGCGTCTTGTCTTTCGATCTCCTCGGACGGGTGATACTTCTTGACATGACTGGTGTTGCGTTTATAGGATGTTCCCTCATCAGTTCTCACTGTTATTTGTGTTCCTAACCTGTTTGTGATTGTGACTGGCTTAGGGTTGAAGGCTGTTGTCAATTTGTTTTCCTTCTCTTGTCGCATCAGAACTTGATCTCCAACTTTAAGATCTGATATTTTCCTCTTCTCATTAGCCAGTTCTGTGCTCCGCAGTTTCTGCTTTGATTCCTGATCTCTAACCCCTTCATCGTTCTCTGAAAATCTGAGTGATGGTAAGCTTGTCCTCAGCTGTCGCTTGAAAAGCATTTCTGCTGGGCTTTTTCCTGTGCTGCAATGAGGTGTGGTGCGGTATGCTCTTAGGAAGTGACGCAACTCCTTCCTCCAATCTTTGCCTTCAACATGAGCGATACGCATGGCTTTCAGAAGTGTTCGGTTTTGTCTTTCCACTTCTCCGTTGGCTTGTGCCCATCTTGGTGTTGTTCGTCGGTGTTTTATGTCAAGCCTTGCTAAGTACTCCTCAAATTCATTGGATACAAATTGAGGGCCGTTGTCAGTAGTGATGGAATATGGCAACCCAAATGTGTCTACAGTCTCTTCCAGTGCTTGAATTACTTTCTCAGACGTTGCCGACTTCATTATTTTGACCACAAAATACCTTGAGTAGTAGTCAACAATTACTAAGACTTGCTCTCCGGTAGGGAAAGGTCCTAGAAAGTCTAATGCTAAGTCTTGCCATGGTCCTTCTGGTAACTCTGTAGCCACAACTGGTTCAGGAGTGTTTTGTTGCGATACGGTCTGGCAACCGTGACATTTCCTGCAGTAGGTTTCTACATCTTTGTCCATCCCTGGCCACCATACTTTCTCCCTTAGTCTTGATTTGGTCTTCACGACCCCTTGGTGTCCCTGGTGTGCTAACTTAACTACTTCTTTTCTGAGGCTAGCTGGTATGATGATTCTCGTCTGTCGCAGGACGATGCAACCAACTGTTGTTAGCTCCTCTTTGCAAGCTTTGTAACCAATAGATGCTGTAGAAAAATCACCCGTTGCGATGCATTCTCTGATCTTTTCTAGCTCTTCATCTTCTTTGGAAGCTCTTTCGATTTCTCGTGCCGACATCGTTTTTGGCACACTCTCAACTGTCATTGCCCTGATGTAGTCTTCAGTGACATTTGTTCCTGGACTCTGGAACTCAGCTAGTCTGGAGAGGACGTCCGCGATGTTCCTTTTGCCTGGAATGTATCTCACCTTGAACTTGTAAGGTTGTAGCCGGAGTACCCATCTCTCGATCCTTGCTGATGGTTTTGACTTGGGGCCATAGATCACTTCGAGTGGTCGGTGATCTGTTAACAGGTCGAATTCTAGACCGATTAAGAACAGTTTGAATCGTTCACAGGCCCAAACCAGACCGAGTGCCTCTTTCTCAGTCTGAGAGTATCGTCTCTCCACATCACTGAGAGACCGTGCTGCGTAATGTATCGGCCGGTAGTTACCATCTTCCTGTTTCTGGACTAGGACTGCTCCGAGACCGACTGGAGATGCGTCTGCTATGACCTGAGTCTCTGCGTTCTTGTCGAAGTAAGCCAGAACTTGGGATGAGCTTAGCCTTCTCTTGAGAGTGTTGAACGCCTGTTCTTGTTCATCTCCCCACTCAAATGGTATATTCTGTCTAGTCAGCCTTCTCATAGGTTCTGCCACCGTCTCGAAGTCTGGAATGTATCTAGAGCAGTATGTAGCGAGACCTAGAAAGCTCCGTACCTCGGTTGCATCACTTGGCTGCTTGGCGTTGTTGATGGCACTTACTTTGCTCTCTTCTGCCTCTATGCCATGACGGCTAAGCACGTGACCTGTAAAAATCAGCTTGTTCATGCGGAATTGGCATTTGTCTTTATTTAGGGTTAAATTTCTCTCACTGAGAGTTTTCAAAACCTGCCCCAACCTCGCGTCATGCTCAGCTACATCTTTACCGTGTACTAATATATCGTCAGACACATTTACTGCACCCTCACAACTATTTAGAACCTGTTGGATTACATTCTGATATATTTCAGGAGCAGCAGAGATTCCAAACATCAACCGTTTATACCTGTAGAGACCTTTGTGAGTACTAAAAGTAGTTAATTTTCTTGATGACTCATCCAATTCGAATTGATGGTACCCCATCTTTAAATCTAGCTTGCTGAATACAGAACTACCGTTCACCTCTAGCATTATCTCGTCAATCGTTGGGATGGGAAATCTCTCCCTAACCACTGCCTGGTTGACACGTCGCATGTCGACACATATGCGAACATCGTCTCCCTTCTTGGGCACAACTACCATTGGTGACACCCACGAAGTTGGTGTCTCAGATACCTGTTCAATAATGTCAAGTTGGATAAGTTCGTGTAGTTTCTTTTCAACTCTATCACGAAGTGCAAACGGCACCTTTCGTGAAGTCTGTACAACGGGTTTAATATCATTGTTAACATGAATCTTGACTTGATAATCAGTTAACTTACCAAATCCCTGAAAAAGCTGTGGATATATAGTTTCAACAGAGCATTCAATCTTATAGGTGTATTGGATTAAACCAAGTTGTAGAGCTAGAGCCTCTGAAACAATATTACAGACTCTTGGTCCTCTCATAACTAAGATAGAACATCTTGTGTTTACGCCTTTTGCTTTAACAGTTGCTTCGAATTGACCCTCAACCTCTAATTTAGAGTCTACACCAAACGGGTATAACGCACTAGTTGTCTTAGAGAGTTTTGGACTCCCTAACATCCTGTATGTATCATCATCTACAATGTTTACACTCGAGCCTGTATCAATTACAACCTTCACTTTTATTCCATTTACCTGGACACTGGTTCTTCCTTCAACCTTTGACCCTGGAACGGAATTGACATGGTCATCATGCAAGACAAAAACACAATCACTTTCTGATTCAGAACTTTCACTTTCATGTTCTAGCAATTTTACATTTTTCGCCGTACAGACTTTCCCATAGTGCCCCATTTGTTGACATTTGTTACACTTTCTGTCCTTGGCCGGACAATTAACCTTAGGATCGTGCTTGTTCCCCCCACAGAATTCACACCCTTTAGATTTAAAGTCTGTTTTGTATTCAGTCCTTCCTTTTCCTGACCACTTCTTCTTTTTGATGTACTGCACTGTCTCTATGTTTGCCTGCTTTGGCTGCCCCATGATCCTGCTCATTGCCGTGGTGTCTTCCTTTAGTTGGACCTTGTCTAGCACTTGGTCCAGCCTAAAGTCCTCTTCTAGGCATTTTAGCCTCAGTTCATCATCTTGCATATTTGAGATCACCAGACACTTAATCATCTTGTCTGCAGTCCAATCAGTGAAATCGCATTTCTCCGCGTACCGTCTTAATTTGGATGCATAATCAATCATGCTTTCATCCTGCGATGGCTTTTGGGAAACTAGTTCACACAGTGCAAAATCATTGGACTTTTTGGGTAGAAATCTTGCATTAAGCTTTGCCTTCGATTTTCTGTAGCTAGTCCAATCAGTTGCTGCTACATCAGCTGGCTTTGTCACCTCTCCTAGAGAGTCATGTAAATCTTCTACCGCCGTCCCTGCATAGATTAGGAGTGCCATTTGGCATACAGCACTGTTCCCCTTGTCAGTAGAGTCAACCCCATTGTATAACAAATCCCTCTCAAACCTCTCTAGCCATCTTTGCCATTTTCTGCCAAGAGTCAGTCTGTCTCCTTCAATTTCGAAAGGTTGAACCTTCAGCTTTGGGCCCTTAGCTGCTGCCATACTGCTGAATTATTAATGAAACTAGGCCTACTTTTCAGAGGTGAGGTGTGTTGATACTTCTACTGAGTTCTGTAATGGTTGGTACTGGTCCAGTTTCGGTCCACGCTACCATGTGCTTGATTCTGGTCCTAGCTTGAAGCTGGTCCCGTCGTCGGTCCTCGTCACGTTTTTACGCGTTGATTCACTGAATCACCGAAGCTGGACATCTAAACTGTCTCTAGGAAGTATCTCCAATAGTTTATCTTCCATGTCCTACGTTTTTGTGACTGTATTCTCGTCGCCAATGTGATAGATTAGAGATCGTTCATAGCATAGGTAAATAACAACAAGTAGCGGCCATTGCGGTAGTCCCAGAATGCTTTATTCTCGCCCAAACTCTCGTACATAACGATATCCAATATGGCGGCGCTCATAGGCGGCTTCGGTATATTACAAAAGGTACAATTATTGCATAAACAAGGTGTGAGACTTCCTTGCTGCGCGAATTTAAATCGCTTAGAAATAATCTTTCTCTAATTGCTTGAATACATATCTACCCTGTATATGTACCGACTATTTAATACAAGAAACTTCATACGACTTCAACTCTTAATCTTCTTTATTCCCTGAATGTTATTTTATCATTTCACGGGTATTACCAAGTCAATAGTCCTGTTATATTACTTCTAAGATTTAGGTAAGGGGGTAGGGGTATGATTAAAACATCCCTGCAAAGAAACATATGGTATCCAAGGTTCCTCTACTAGCTACTCCTTATCTGCCGCTCCGCCCCAAGGCCAAGAGATGATAAACATGTCACAGCTGTTCTACTCCAATCTTTCAATTGTTTAAAATATACGATATACTAAAGTAAGTCGTCATCCTAAATATTCTACTGAAGAAGAGAAAACATTTGGTCTTTCTTAGATCACCCTGTCATGTTTATATGCCAAGATACGTTCTTTTCACTTAAAGTTTGAAATCCCAGGTTTGAAAGTAACTGAATGCTCTGTCCTGCATTTCATGTCTATTGGCACCAGTGCTAGGTGGGCGTCCTCCAATTACCACCCATTAAGCTATCTGTGGGGTGGGGGTGGGGGGAGGGGGCGGCAGAGCATAACAGATAATGGCCAGATAATGGCCTTGGACTTGTTTTCCCACTCTTCCCCACCCTTTCTTTCTGACAGATGTACACTTGGTTCTTTTTGCAAATTCAGTTGATTCTGCTAATGCTGTCTGAAAGTCATAAATACTTGATATATTCTTGTCATTTGTTTACTGCTATGTTCAATGTGTATCTTGAATTAAATTTTAGCACATTTTCTGTTCAATTAGTGTAAATTTAGAGGATATTTGTGGACCAAACTCAGTGTACACATTTCCGAGTCTGGATCCATCTGCTAAAACACCACAGGGCTCCAAACAAAATCCCATCCTGCTGGTATCATTCACATACCCGTGGGTCAGACTTTCAGGAAATGCACAATCTACAGTTCTTCACATCTATCAAATTCTGCTAAATTAGAGTGGAAATTGAGACATACTGAGTATATCTGAGTGTATTCTCCTATCTTATTTATTCAATAAATCTGTCTGGTTATGTTGAACTGATTTTGAACCTTGTTTTTTGTCTTAAACCTGGGTTATTTGAGAGGATTGATGAACGCGAATTGTACATTTTCTGAAGATTTGACCCCTGTTTGTTCAAGTGGAGACGCAATATTGGAGACATTGGAGACGCAATATTGGAGACGCAATATTGGAGACGCAATATTGGAGACGCAATATTGGAGACGCAATATTGGAGACGCAATATTGGAGACGCAATATTGGAGACGCAATATTGGAGACGCAATATTGGAGACGCAATATGTATTGGAGACGCAATTCCCAGTGGAGACGCAATATCCAAATTTGAGACGCAACGCACTTAGAAAAGACGCACATTTTTTTGTGCGTCTCACATGACTGAAATGGAGACGCAATTTTGCGTCTCTTTCTTTATGTAACGCACCCCTGGTAAGCTAATTATATTCGATTATTAGAAAGCTTAGAGTGAGACCGAAGTACAGTAAACATGTAAATAGGGACAACATAATGGGTTGATAGTTTGGGAGGCATAAACAGGCAGTTCAAGTTCTGGTTTATCTCTTGTTATTTTATTCGAGACGCTTTCTTAAAGTGGCTCTTCTCGCTATCTTTATCTCTAGTGGTGAGAAGTGGATTTTTTTTCTTCCAAATTCTCACAGATGGTCGTATACTACCCCATAATCGTATCTGTACGAGTCCAATTCTACTACATCCGTGGTTTTAAAGTTAAGGGTGGTCTCCACTGGCTGCGGTAAGCTCTGCGGTAAGCCTTGCGATGGTGCTGTGATGGTGAGAAGTGGCGAGGTCCTGCCTACATAGCCAGTGATCCATGTAGGGAGGACCTCGTCACTCCTTTCCACCTACAGAACCAGCACAAACCATCGCAAGGCTTACCGCAGAGCTTACCGCAACCAGTGAAGACCGCCCGTTACTCTGAAAAATAACTAGCAGCCGATCGAAATCCATATTTGGTTTGACATCTGGGGTAATGTAACCCCTGGTCCCTCTATCTATTTTGGGGAATGGTCACTGGAAGATACAGGGTGGTGATTGGTCAATCGAGAAGAAATTCAGTTACTTTTCTTTCCACTTGGGCATGGGCCCTATCGTAGCTGAACGCTTTCCTCTGTGATTTGAAATGGGTAGAGATTACACTTATTCAAGAATGAAAACACAATGTTGGCGCTCTATACTTCAGATACTGCCATACCTTACTGTATATGATTAACCTGAACACATTTCAAGAGATTTCATGACTACTCATTTTAATGAGAAAAGCCCCATTAAGATTTCTTAGAAGGCGATCAGACATACTTTCATAATACCTGGTCAAAATTTACACTTACATTTTCTACTTCGAAGTTGGTTCAGCTGACGAAGAAATGAAAGGGGATAAAATTGAACGCTGCTGTCAATGTCAAATCCTATTTTGAAACAACTACTTTTAGAAAGAGGATTATTCCCTGGATGAATATTATTATGGTGTGAACACAGAGACATGTTTGTCTAGCAAAAGCTGCATGAATATAATGCAAAATATATGTGATAGTAACACATCTCTTATTCATTCTCAACATATCAGAAAGTCACAAAGGGATTTGTGTAAAACCAAGTCATCTTCAGAATAATTCATTTCGGTGAAGACCATAATCCCAAGGTTTCAATATGACTCCATGTCATCCCCTTAAACTTAGGGAATCCTCGATGAAATTGAAAATGTTAGGATACCACAGCCTAGTGAGGAACATCAAGCGGCTCAGATTTGCACGATTAATCCTGTTTACCCCAAAGTGTCACTGCAGAACAGCAAAATACAATAATAATGAAAGTTTCCAGAGAAAGGGAATTCATTCAAAACAACACAGCGGAAATCCAAATTTCTCTGAATTTTCACTATTTAAATCCTCCCTTCTACAGAAGGACCAAGGAAATGAAAGAAAAATTAGGAAATTTTTAGTCCATTTGTGCTTCGAGATGAGTTTGTAGGACCTTATTTATGGAATGGTGTCAGACGGAACGAAAGAAGGCGGAGTTAAGTGTTTACAAGCTGAAGACTTCCCACCTTTTCAACTCAATAATAAATTTAATCCAATAGATCCACCGATATTTCTTTTTTTTTATTCATTTAAGGCCTTGTGGCCATCACACACATAATAAAAGGTAGAAGTAATGTGCGCAATGAGCGAGAAATACATGCGCATCATGCGCGTACATATAAACCTATATTATATCAAGATGTGAGTAGTATAATGAAAGTAGGGTTAGAACATGGCACTACATTTATAATATCTATGGTTACATCAAAAACTGAAAAATACGCCTTGTCCGGCATGGATGTCTTCAGACGTTGCTTAAACAAATGCTGTATATCAACGATTATAGGAGAGGTCCTTATGTCACTGAATGAAACGTATCGCAGTAGCGAAATTTTTATGTCAATAAACACGTTTTTAAAAAAAGAAAAAGAGCAATCAAATCCCCAGTGAACAGTTCAACCAATTTCAATCTGAGATAAACAAGTCCTAACAAGAATGAATCCACAATATTTGGAGGCTTTCCCATTCTTCCAACATTTGCATTCTGTCTCTACGACAAACAAAAATGAAAAACAAGCTTTCTCTCTTCAAAGAAATGATTTTCCCTTTGGGCAATAAGCTGGCCAAACTCAGGAATGAGAGCAATCACTGATTTAACAAGAATGAGTGATTGTCAATTGGATCTAAAGAGCGAGACGGACTGGACAGTATCTTGCTGGTATATCACACTCCCCTGGGCGTGTGATATGAAGGACCTAGGCATGGAATCCTGAAGGATTTTCCTATGTGGGGCGGGTCACATCTTATCAGTCCTACAACAGGCAAACCGGGTAAGGGAATACCAGTCATTGAACACTACCCTCTCAAGGTCGCCCGTGAAGACAAATTGTAGGTCGAATTCTTTCCAAGGGGGAGCGGTCCGAGCGTGGTCCATATAAGACCAAAACGGAAATTGACAAATTGTGTAGGTAAAAAGTTTGGCTGGGTTAGTAGTATATGAAAAAATGCCTTAGCACCAGGAGCACGCTACATGGAAGAATGCTAATGTTAATGGATAATTAGAAAAAAACAATAATTAGAGGGTTCAGATATTCTGGAAGCATAATGGGGAATCTAGGAGTGATTCACAACGCCAAATAATGTTTTTCAAAATGTAGATTTCCATGCACTCCAGGCATCTTTGCCACATATATATATATGTATACGCTTGGATGCCTATACTAGTAGAAAGTAGTATATAGAAAAGGGAATTGGTATCAGGTGCGATAACTGAAAGTTGATTCCTTTCACTTTGCAAGGTTGAATTAAGCGGCATTCTCAGCTATTACGACAAAAAACTGACCAAATATATTCATTGTCATGATTTTTAATGTTTCAATGTTTTTACTAGAAGTTGAAGTCGACAACAAAACGAGCGCTGGTGAGCAATAATAAGTGAAACCACCGCAGCAGCGGACAATCAAAATGGAATAAAAATTACCCTGCAGCAAAAACATGAATGGAATCCTCCAAAATTCTTGTCCAATGATTTTCAGATGGGAAGGACAAGAACAGAACAAAAAGTAGTCAAAAAGTCAGCAGCAGAATGAGGGTACAACACATAGAGGCTAGTGCGTAAAATAATGGCAAATAATGGCAACTTGCATGGTAAACAGGTCAGTGCTCCGTGAAATGTTATTTGGAGTCGTTCCGCCTCTACACACGCCCGTCATGTCAAAAGAGGGCCTTATCAAGAACCCAAGCGCCACTTGGGACACGGCCACTATCTATGGATACGATAATCAGATAAAGGAGGATGGGGACAAGGGCATGGTATCTACCTGTTACACGGCCGTAAAGGCTTAATGAAGGCCAGACCGTGGAGGCTATTATAAATCCACACGTTCTCCCCCAAAAGCACCTCCTAGATTTATAGAGGACCTGTTTGTCTGATGGAGAGCTTATCGAGCACACGAGAGCTACTCCTGTGATCACCTTGACTACATACAGGTTTTATTCGCCAGGAGATCCAAACACTTTCTACAAAAAAAACCCTGGTCCTCCGGCGGAGGGAGTCTTGTTTCTCCCAGGAACATGACTAGGCACATCGCTGCACAAGTCTTCGCATGTAATAACGATCCTCCAAACTGAGATTCTACAACAAGGTCTGTCACTCTATTCATGAACTGAAGTTCTTTATTAAAACAAATACAGTCAATGTGGTGGGCTGAGATGTTTTGTTGGAGATTACCGTAATCACAATAATAAGGGCATGGTGCGCTAAACTTTGATTTTAGTCCAAATACTTGGTGCAGGTTTTCACCCTACGATCGCACATCCTTCTCAAACGTTTGACTATGTGACATGCTTGGCGACGATGTTTTGATACCACAAAAAGTGTGCGCTTTTTATGACGATTACGGTACGTATCTTAAGAGAATAAACGTGGCTTTTTATTCATATTAGGTTCTATTGGATTGAAATAATAGAAAATTATAGAAAGCGATAAACGAGCGGTGGAATATGTTTTTAACTGAGGATCACTTTTTTAGGGTTTAATATTTTTGATAATCTTAGTACACCTATTTATTTATTCATTTAATTATTTAGTTAAACATCACGAATCACCATCAAACATGGGCGCCCAGAAATTTGCCAATTTTGACATAATTTGCCTTGCCTCTACCTATACAGTCTCATCCATAGAAGCTTCAGTCAGCCATTAAAGTTAGAGGCGCCAAACGGACTAGACTTATTGGAAGGAGTTCTTCTGATCAGCCATTTGATCAGCCACAATTTGAGGTGCTCTCTCATTCTATATAGCTTGGGACGACCCGAGATGTACCATGTCCTGTGGTAAGACGACCAGGCCATCCAACCCAATGTCACTCACTCAACAATGTCCCCTTGTCTCACAGTGAGTAGATGACACCCACTAGATTGGCCACCACACGACACAGACATATATATTGGGCCACATATATACTAGGATTTTCCATTGGGACTCCTCAGCTATTACGACAAAGAAAATGACTAAATTTACTCATAGTATGACTTATAGGACTTAATTTACCAATACACTGCTGATGTTAAATATTTATACACACGTTTGAAGTCGAATTGCACGAAAAGAAATCTACAATGTTCTAACATTTGCAATCTAATTTTACCACACGTTCTTAAAACCTTCCATTTCAGCAGAGATAATTCTAGCAGCACGTGTTCCGATTATAGACACCTGTGAGAATTTTAGTTTACAACTTGCATTGCATCCCACTTGTCAAAAGTGAAAGCCTGTTCAATGCCACTTTTAGATATATTCGCAGACACGCACCTAAAAAAAGTAAAATAAAAAATTAGCAAATAACAAGATTAACTAAATCAGTAGGATGCACCTCACTGCAGAATTAGCAAGTATAGGACACATCATTTCCGATGCTTCCTAAAGTTGATTCCCAAATCCATTTCTTTTAACAGCTTCAGCCAAGCATTTCGGTGGGCCACTGAAATAAAATTGCGGATTTAATGAGGGCCTGCAGTAAAAGCAACCAGGGAAAATCCGCCAGAATTTCAATGACTTTAAAATAGGAAAAAACAGAACAACACCAGTAATCTTAAGTTTTTGATCGATGTTAACTGAGAATGTAGCTTTCACTGAACTGAATTGCAAACTGAAGTGAAAGCAACTGAAAGAATTAATAGAAAAGTATGTTCTAAGCTTCCTGTATAGAACTAGTAAACAGGCGTTAGAAGCCATTCCCAGACAAGAGGCAATGCACAGGACAAATATTTACCAGGGAACCAATAAATAAATGTAATTTCAAGGGGAATTTCCTTTCTGCGCCAAGCACATAGAAGAGGCATCTATAGACACTCGCTATAAGGGGACTCAAGGTTTGATCTTGGGATTACTAAGCCGAGACGTTTGGAGAGCGCATTTCCTGAAGTGAATTGATTATTGACCTCGACCTAAATATTTGCGATCAAACCGAGGGCCTTGCGACAAGGTAACGCCAGAATCAGGCAGTGGCTTAAATGGTCTTTCACCTCCTTTTCCCACCCTATTGTTCAGCCTTGTGATTTCCTCTCACATTTCAAAGCTGCATTCCCAGCCAAATTTACTCATAGTATGACTTATAGGACCTAGAAAAAACTACACCTGGTGACAATAATAAGAGAAGCAAAGGATTTCGGCGGGTGTCCGAAATACGTGGCTTTTAGATGGGTTTGATAAAAACGAACAAATAGTAGAAGATCTTTAGTTTTTGACTGATGTTAAATGACCATGCAGCTTTAACAGTATTTTGAGCAGCTCTTCACGAGGAGGAAGTTGCTGCTCGTCTTTTCCTTTTTCTTTTGAATAGGTGTAAACATGTTCTCATTATGTATTCATCAGCAACCTGGTAAGTGCAGTGGGGAAGTGGTAATATGAGTCACTTGTAGGCATGGAAATACGAATTACACATTAAGAGTCTTAATGTGACCTATTTAAGTTACTCTTTTTATGCTAGGAGCGAAACATGTGACATGGAAACTACTAATCAAGTGAGTATAAAGAGGCCAATGACCCGGGCCATTGACTTACAAATTAAAAACAACCGATTTGTTAGAAATGTGTTGGGGAAAGGCAGATGTTCCACTCGTTAATTACCATTCAGAAAAATACAAATACAAAGCACTAAACGAGTATACAATACTTGTCAGGAAAATGCTGTAACACATACGTTTTTAGAGTTGGATAACCATAGGAGATGTTATTAAATGGGTCAGATTTTCAGAAAATGTACAATTCAACTTCACCAATCCTCTCAAATAACCCAAATTTCAGACGAAAATACAGTTCAAAATACAGTTCAACCTAACCAAACAGATTGCTAGAATCAATGCAATGCCGAATATACTCGAATTTACCTAGTATTGACCAAATTGCAGCCTAATTTAGCAGAATTTACTAAATGTTTACAGCTGCCAATTGTACTTTTTCTGAAAATCTGACCCAAATATTGAATTAATGTTGGGAGGAGTTGTAAGCGCTATAGTCATTACATATGTTTTTCCAGCTCAACCCAAATGGGTGAACACGCTCTAAAGATAGCATTTCCATCCTTGACAAGGCTAGGCGATCTGCTGCCTGCCTGGCTGGTGCAGAGTGTTTGCCTATGGGCCGCGTGATTGGAACAATCATAAAACCAGGCCCGAGTTATTAGGCGAGATAATAATATAAACCCATCTTCTCTGTGTCACAAACCCACTTTCTTGCCTGAATATCTCCACTGTACATTGCATATGTACAGTAACACGATTCCTTAAAAGCACTTGAGGGAGGAGGCCCAATGGTGCCATATAAGTGGTATATATAGAAAGACGATCTATGTATAATTGGAGAAGTCGACAGACGATGTACAATCGGCATCTTGATACATTTAGTAAATTCTGATAAATCAGGCTGACTAATTTTAAATATACTAGGCACATCAGAGTACAATTATGTACATATTGCGTTGATATATCTGTTTGGTTATGTTTAACTGCCTTTTGTGTGGGTTATTTGATCGGGGAAGGCGGATCTTGCGCGCTCAATGTATAGGGTACATATTTCACTAGAAGTAGTATAGGGAAAGGTATGTTTGTTCCCGGTGTAACAGTTCTAAATTACCCCCCGATCTAATGTACCCCCCCGGTAATTTAGACCTCAGGTTTAAATGACCCCCTCTAGATTCAAATTACCCCCCTTTGTTTCTATGATAATCTTGAATTTTGTAAATTCTATTGATTCCATTACTTGCCTCAAATTAAGATTATGCTACAACCCCACATTTAAAATTGAATTGGACTAATGTAGAATGGAATTTACGATTTTTGCTCTATGTAATGCCTATAAGTAGAATAGTCACTATTATAATATTATGTCAATAATTTAATATCTAATAAAATGCTACAGGGTGTGATGAGAACAGCACTCTGTGTAATTCATATCCTGAATTAAATACTTTTCTCAGATCACAATAATTCATTACTAAAATCTATTCAGTTCTGACTATTAGGTATGTATTATTACTGTTATTGTCATAATTTAAAGAATTAATGTTTCGATCAGTACTTGGTTATTTTCAAATATTTGGGGTATATTAGACCTAGGTTTAGTTTCCCCCTTTGGGGTACTTTGAACCTGGTGGGGGTACATTTGACCTAGGTCTATGTTACCCCCGGGGGTACATTAAAACTGGAGGGGGTATATCCAACCTAGGTCTAAAGTACCCCCGGTACATTAGACCTAGGTTAGTTATACCGGGGGGTACATCTGATGGGGGGTACATTAGAACTGCTACACCTGCACTACACATCACCCATATAAATAGAGGAGACCTGAAGAGTCTATACACAGCCTCCCATGTACATATACATCCATCATCACCTAGATGTATTAACCTTCATCAGATTTTTTAAAAAACCTTTATCAGAATTAAAGTGAATAGTAAATTGTCTTTCTTGGGTATGATTAGGGCCTTAGATTAGAATTTAAGGACCAGGCCATTTGTTTAATTGTATTCATAATGTTGGCCTAGTAAATAAAATGATAGCGCGTCGTTAGCCCCAGGTCAGCTAGACATTGTTGCGCCTTCATTATAGATGCTGCATATTTTAAAAGAATAATTAAGAGCAGTCCCCCACGGTATTAAGGGTCAGATTTTCAGAAAATGTACAATTGGTAGCTGTACACATTTAGTAAATTCTGCTAAATTGGGGTGAAAAATGATGAATACTGGCTATATCTGAGTATATTTGGTATCGCGTTGATTTAAGTATCAGTTCTGTTATGTTAAACTACATTTTGAAGCTCATTTTGGTCTTAAATGTTGGCTATTTGAGAGGATTGGTGAAGGCGAATTGTACATTTTCTGAAACTCTGACCCTTTAGCAGTGAAGCCTGAATTGGAAGACCCTGTGCGCCTCCATGTAAACGCCCAGGTTGGTATCCTCTATATTTAAAAAGGTAAACAAAAAAGTGTACGTGGGAGCAGAAATTATATAAATACAATTGCGATGAAATCAGGACAAGTCTTTTGAAATATATTTTCAAAGGGAAGTCCAGAATAAAGCATGGGGAAATTTCGACCACAATAACTTTGAACTAATTATTAAGCGGAATAAAGCCCTCCCAACCATCTGTTGTTGTTGAAAACCAACACAATATTATTTAATACGTCATGCATCCAGACTAGTCAATACTCGATTGACACAATGACGCAAAAATAGGTTTAACTTATTACTAGCGGAAACATCCCGGAAAGACAGATGTTCACATTTCTGACCGTGAATTGTATAGTCGCATTGCTATACGGTACAATAAGCGACCATGCATGATTTGCATAACATTATTGAGACTTATATCGGACGTGTACTATGTTGGACCTAGTTGCATTGTCTCGTCGTACATCTGTGAAAGAAGGCCAAACAAATGAGCAATATCAACACAATAAGATGAAAAGGGGTGAACAGCCATATGATTTAACTTCAGCTCAGTAAATACATTACATCTTTATTCAATAGGGGATTTGCATGTCCGCCTTATTTATCTTAATTGATTCCCATGGGACTATAGCACTTGTATAATGTCAGTAAAAACTACTATTGAACACAATTCATAAGCAGAACAGAGTGCTATTGGATGTTTAGTACATACTTATTCAACAAGAGAACTCGATTTTAATAGCATTTTACCTTAGTTTCCATCGATCTTGTGGATATTCGGTGCTATTTGACTTTTCAATGAGCACCCCTGAACCACACCCTCAAAATCACATATGTATGTAATAAACATTGGAATACTATGATACATATTTCCAATGTCATACATTTTTAAAGGTTATCGATCATTTCCTAACAACGTTTCAGTTCGTCAACTGTAACAATTAAGGTTAATTGGATCCGGGTATCTAATAAACAAAATACATTTTTATTCTATCTTTCATTAGAAGAATGTTGTCCGGATTCCTGGGTTGACGCATACTGACGTCATTTAAAAAACATCCGTTGATGATATATAATCAAATTTCCATGCATAAGATAATAGCAAATGTCAGAAGTTCAAACATAACAACGCCTTCCACTGTAGAAATAGTCTAGTCCTGTCATTGGAATCCACATATTCACGTTAGATTTACTATAGTTGCTGCAGATCCATGTTATCATGCATGTCGGAATAAATGAAAACCTAGAAGTCTAATATCAGGTTTCAAGTTTAACTTAGAGATAATAAAATCTCACTAGATCTAGCTAGATCTTATCATGCCTCAGGGTACATGTATATAGTATTTTTGTAAAGGAAATGAATGAATACATTAAATTTGGTAAACGCTTAATCATGCAAAAATAAAAAACAAGCAGAGAACACAAATCTCCGAACAAACCAAATAAGAAAGTTGGCCATGAGCTAAATGTGCTATGAATGAATAAATGAATGAGTGAATGAATTATTTATCTATCAATATTGGAGACTTGACAAAAAGCTGATGCGCTTCTGAGCAATGTCAAGGAGTGTATAAGGACAAGAAAAGGGACAGGGGAGAAAGTGCAATAAGGATGTTTACCCAAATAAACTCTACTACTAGGTCACTTTATATGGCATGGGACGCGGCTAATGAAGGAGCGGGAGAGAGATATAAATAACTGGAAAATAACCAAATCGATGAAAAATAACGGAGGAAAACCACTCAAGCTACAAGACCATCAACTGTGCCTGCCTAAAGCAGGGGTATTACAAACGGATCTAGTCGTTTAGGGGAGTAATCACCAGAAGATGTCCGCCATCCGGGTAATTGAGGAGGTTTCCCTCCAGGGGGCGGGTGGGACGGGTGCAAAGAAAGGGTCAGAAAGTGGGACGACCATGGGGATGGGTTCATCACATGGGTCTGTCTCCAAGCACCAGTCAATCTAATATTCAATCAAATTACACACTCGCTGAGATAAGAGCCAATTCTTTTTCTACTAACCAAAGGCTGCAATACTGACAGTATTTTACAGAGTTCTTTTGTTTGATTTGAGTTGAATCCTGTATCGTGAGCCCCCTTACATTAATCAAACAGCCAGTTAAGCAATCCATTAAGGGTGGTCTCCACTGACTGCGGTAAGCTCTGCGGTAAACCTTGCGGTTAGACTTGCGATGGTGCTGTGATGGTGAGAAGTGACGAGGTCCTGCCTATACATGGCCAGTGAACCATGTAGCCATGACCTCATCATTCCTTTCCACATACAGAACCAGCACAAACCATCGCAAGGCTTACCGCAGAGCTTACCGCAGCCAGTGGAGACCACCCTTTAATCAATCTTCCACGATCGAAATCTAGAGGTTAACATCGAATATGGATAATACACCTGTGGATTTCATACCCAAATGATGGTATATTATCCTTTATAAATTACGTTTTTATAACAAATTATATACATCGAGGATCACATATTTCATAATGCTTGCGCTCACTATTACTCATGAATGTTTTTAGACTCTTTGTATAATACATCGCAGTGCTTTGAATTGTTGCTTTAAATTGTTGGGCACGAGACAGGCACTGTTGAGACTCGGCACTGTTGATAAAGTAATATCATGAAATTAGATATTTATTCCGCTCTACTTTATCTATATTTAAACTTTAATATTAGGAACGTTTCTGTATGAGCATAGGTTCACTGCAAACATGTTTCTCTCTCTACCATGTAGGAGACATCTCCCTGCAAGTCCTCAAAACCAGTCCTGAACTTTCCTGAAGTAGCAAGTTCCTTATCTGACTAGACGACAGACAACCTACACTCTATCTCAGACTGTGTCTTTATCGAGGAATCGGTGTCTGGCCGATATTGAGGTGATATTAGACCATAACAAATGAATTAAATCCTTCACATTATACTCCTCTACTCTGTTAGAAACCAACTATTTCTCGATTAGATCTCGGCCCTGATTGTGCATTTATATAGTCGAATAACTATCCATTAGAAAGGAATAAGAGAAAGGAATAATTCTCAGATAACGAGAAGATCTGGTTAATGGGAGATGGTATAATTCCCTTTCAGCATCGACCAGAACAACTCTGGGCTGGTATATTGTATCATTGGTCCACAATCTTAAGCAACACTGTTATCAAATTATCCCGTAGAATTTATATCCCGCGGTATAGCCATGCCCCACTTCGGCCAACCTCCCCCTGGATGATATGCATACATTCCCATTGGGATTCTCTATCTCTGAATACCATAAATATCAAGAGTTCATCCACCGCTATGACAAAGAGCTTGAAACCATTCTTTTGATGCATCACACTTGAACAATCTGATGTCTCCATGCAGCCTATAGAGTTGGAATCCTATTTAAACCAAGGCACCAATTAAAGTTGACCTATCGGGGCAGGACATGCATCATCATTATAATATATAATGGACTATATATTTTGGGCCGGGCGCCAGTAAATGTACAATTCGCTTTCACCAATCCTTGCAAATAAGCCCACATTTAAGACAAATATTAGATTCATAGTGCAGTTCAACATAACTGAAAAGATTTTCAAGGCAATACCAAATATACCCAGATATACTTAGTATTTATCATTTTTCAACCTAACCGAAAAGAATCCATCGAGCTGCCGATTGTACTTTTTCTGATGCTCTAACAGTTACATTGATGAAAAATAACATCTATAGATAGAATCAGCAGGACAACTATGTATTCCTCAACAGTCCCTCCAAATGGGGAAAGCTTAAGAGGATCAAATTAAGGGAGAAAATCAGTATAAATAATAATATAGTAATGAATATAATATGAGAATTATTGCCCAGCTTAAACAAGTCTCCGAATATATATTCAGATATTGCATAATTATGAAGACTTTTAGTTTATCATCACAAAGGATAATTTACTTATCTTGGAAATGGGGGGATGTATTTTATAGGATTTCATAAGCTGAATACTTTTATAGTACATCGGAACTGTACATATGTGTATGTGAAATGCATGAGCAGAGGACGATGCATATTGGACCGGTACGTAGATAGTATCCCAGATGAGATCTTACTCTGAGATGAGATCGAGTAAGGATACACAATATCGTCCATCCATAAGGGAAAAGCAATATTATCTGAATTATAGGTAGAGCGACCTACCAATTTTCTCCTTTCGCCATTTTCCAAGGAGAGGAGGACCCTTTATGATAAAGAAGAATGGTGATGTATTTCTGTGCCTTATTTCGATATAGCCTTTTGATATATACACAAGAGAGTGTTTGATGTAAAAGGTATAAAGAACCCAAGATTGCTTATAATAGTGAGGTTTAGCGGGAGCATCGGGGCAGAATTTATCTTCAAACCAGATGTAGGATGGCGATGGGGGGTGGGGGTGGGGGGATGAGAAAAGAGATAAGGCTGAGGTACTGGAGGAGAAGTAGGCGGGGATATAAAGCGAGGGTATGAGCGATGAAAGGAGGGCGATTATGAGGATCATGGCGAGATGAAACATGATTAGAATTTGCACAAAGGAGAGATAAAGAAGAGAAATGAAGTGTTGGGAGGGGCTTGTCTTGGAAGGTTAGCAGTAGAGTCGTAGTTGTTCTAGGCCCCGAAGGAATTATTAATAGGTTTCTTCCGCAGTGCATTTTTAACTCTAACAACCATTTCCTGCTAATTGCAATTACCACATCTTTTGTCTAATAAGTCTTTCGGGGATATCATATTCAAATTGAGTATTCTGTTAAATATTAACAACCATGGACGAAGTACGAAACTATTTATCACAGGAACTGCGCGAATCCACCCGGAATCCACTCATCGTCTTTACCCTCAGTAGCTTTAATACCTTTCCCTGTATTTGTCACTTACCATATAGTGCATCATTCATTTACATATAAATATGGCTTAAATCAATTGAGAAACGATAGAATTGTGTCCATTCAGGCTCTGTAGGCTATTGTTTATGTAATGGCTATGAAAGTATGTGACGTCACTCCCAGTCATGTGACTTATAGCAAAGGCGCTGACCATGCATGGTATCTGCTATGATTAAAGTGCATGGAATTTGTCAGTGACGAAGGGATAATTAAAAGGTGAGAATAAATGCGATAACCAATGAAACAATAAACACAGCAATATCAATCTTCGAGGAATCGTGGAATTGGAATAGTAATCAAGGACTACAAAACCACACGAAGAAGTATCATTGAATACATCAATATATTCACTATGTCAGACAAGATGAATTCATGTCTGTTCATTAGCTCAAGTTTTCTTAAGGACAACTATATATAGTACATATATGCATTTGTAATATACGAACATCTAACAATTAAGGACAACTATATGTATTTATAACATATTACATATGTACACGGATACATGTATATTATAATATATACATAAGCCTTATTTATAGAGATAAATTAAAGGGCCACTGATAAAGATACGTTGGCTATGTATATTTACATTTACAGCCAATGTATATGAGCCAGACAAGAAGAGTGAATCCTATATATTATATATACGGACTAATGAAAGGTTGTCATTGCCTTGTCTAGACTAAATCCCTCTCCTCCACAGGGACCTATGGCACGGAATCCATCATGGGGAATTATAAGTTAGAGCGAGAGTAACAAAGTGGAGGTAAGATTTGCTCACTTAAGGCGGAGAGCAAACATATGAGACTAAATGCCGAAATGTCCCACCACAAGCAAACAGTTAAACTTTATCGCTGCTTTTTATCTTCCAACCTCCGTCCTGGCTTAGAGAAAGTGCCCCCTAAAAGAGGCGACTCGGGACTGGGAGTAAGCAGAAAGAGACAAGACTTTTCAACAGGTTATATCTAGAGGGGCACCAGATTCATTCATCACTCAACTCTGGCAGCACTCAGGCCGTTTACCCAGCCAAGTCAGGCAGTAAATATAATGCGGAAATATTAGCGAGAGTTGGTGGCCAGTGTAGCCATATTCCAGTGGGTTGGGAAGTCTAGGGGTGAGCCTGAGTGGATAAGTTATTTATTAGCAAGGCTCTGTCCGGCTACTTGTTATATGTATTATAGGAGAGAATGAGGCTTTGAAATAAAGTCATGGGGAGCTTATGTTTTTAAGTTTTCAGATTCAATTAAATGCTGGTAGATT
This sequence comes from Sthenelais limicola, assembly GCA_942159475.1. NCBI lineage: Eukaryota > Metazoa > Annelida > Polychaeta > Phyllodocida > Sigalionidae > Sthenelais > Sthenelais limicola. The sequence continues at coordinate 97,644,033 of OW804099.1, read as the reverse complement.
AAGGATAAAAGATAAAAGATAAAGGCTTTGGACCGACCTGCTAATGCCCAGGATAGTTAGATTAGAGAAGTATATATAATATACATAGTTGCAAGAATGAATGTGAGAAAAAACAGTGAGTGGGCGATTCTTTAGGATAGGTTTACATTGGCAACATTGGTGATGTTGAAGTATAATTCTTTTTTATGGAGGGGGAGAACAAACAGTGAGTGAGAAGAGACAACCGGAGACCAGACACTAAAAGCTGAATGGGCAAGTATCCCTCTGCCACACAGAATCACCCAGCTGCAGGACACAGGGCAATAAGCCGAGCCAGAAAAACACACACAACAAGGATTAAACTCTTCACGTCCGAAGCAAATAATTAAGCCCTCAATCACCGAGGCCATTTCTCTGGTTACAAGCCTTGATGTCGGTTTAATGAGACCCACTTTCCTGAGATGATCGTAGTAAAGATGGGCAGAGGTGTCACACTAAGAGCCAGAGGGAGGATGTGTGGCTGGCAAGCTGGCAGGGACGCTACAGACAGTGGTAGCAGAATAACCTGTTTTCGTTTCCCTATTCTGGCTTCTGTAGTTGTGTTAATGAAACAACACCAAGTTATATATATCTCAAACTTTCTAATATAACATACAAGCAAACAATTAAAGTGTCATTCACTACTGCAAACTGAAAAAGGGCAATGCATGTAGCAAGGCAGCAGCATTTAGCATTTGACAGGACTCGAAAAATTTACATATTTGAACAGGAAAGCTTTGAGTTTGAACATGCACTTTGGTGTGTGTAATAGCACACCATCTGTATGCACCTGAGGCTGCTACTGAAAGCTTTGTTATATTACTAATAATGATCGCAGGATAGATTTCGCATGTCTGAGCAAAGATATAATGTTCCCTTGTCCACAGATGAGCACCTTTTATCGCACTGCACATCAGAAGGAATCTGGCCGGAGCGTGGCCTAGAGACTACAAACCATGCTGGCTATTAGGAAAGAGCCGCCTCGCCGCCAACACGCCATAACCAAGCAACACCCAGGGATCCTTGATCTGCACACAATAGCCTGTCCATATACAGGCAGATTGCGCGTCCTCATTACATACAAGGCCCACCTAATGCAATAGCCGTTGAAGCATTTTGTTAATAAGTTTCTGGTTTAGATGGAGGTGGAAGCTTTCAGGTCAATTTAATCTCGATAATGACACCTAACATTAACTTCCCCAGCAGCAGTTGCCGTGTCCACTGAACCGACTATCTCACAGGGAGGAGGCAGATGACAGGGGGAAACGATGGACGATTGGTCTAGCCCAATCTTGATTACGTTGGTGGGTGGCAGTAGGCTGGTGGCAGACTGTCAGCTATATCTTCATCCTTCCCGCACCTCAACATAATCGGCGCAGTGCACAAGGGGCTTAAGGGGGAACAGCAGTATCTTGTTCTGAACCAGCATCCTTATCATTATAACAATCGCGAGGTATCAGCATAAACTGGTAGCTTGTATTTCTACAGGAGGGCATTAGGTTAAAATATTGTGTATTTGGTTAGCAGAATCAGTTATGAGATTAAATCATCAATACAGAAAAGACATCTGCTATCTCATTATTAAAGGGATTAATGCTGATAATAAAGTAATAGCTCATTGTATACAAAGGCGAAAGGTCAATGTGAATATAAGATGGATAGTTCTATTCATTATATGGGTTAGATCTTCAGAAAATGTACAATTCACCTTCACCAATCCTCTCAAATAGTCCAAATTTAAGACAAAACTAAAGTTCAAACTACAGCTCAACCTAACCAAACAGATTGCTAGAATCAATGCAATGCCAAATATACTCGAATTTACGTAGTATTGACCAAATTGCAGCCTAATTTTGAAGAATCTACTTAATGTGTACAGCTGCCAATTGTACATTTTCTGAAAACCTGACCCATATGCGCATCCCTCTTGAGAGGTGCAATAAAAATATTTTCTATGATACGTTTACCATAAGAATGTAGTTGTCTAAAATAGCTCTGACGTTACATCCGCACTTCCGCCGTCTTCGCGAAGACAAATCCATTCTGGAAGGTATTTTCTTGCCTATAGACCACCTTTGGATCGACGGAAGTCCCTGAAGTGAGGAGTGGGTAAACTTCCGGTTCAATGTAGGCACACTTACCTGTTTTGCGAGGCATATTTGATTAAAATAAATAATTGTACAGGTTGGTAAACCTTCTATTTTGGTATCAATAAGTTGATCTGATCAAATCGCGTCTAAAAGCACTATTACCCTCGGTTTGGTGGTTTGTTGTGGTCTGGGTGGTCATAGACACTCGAGGGCTGGATGACCACCCAGACCACAACAAACCACCAAACCTCGGGGTAATAATGCTATAATAGAGAGAGAGAGTCGGCGGTGCTTGGACTATCTCTGATACTAGTTTCATACTTTTTCATTGATACCTGATGATATTTGATCAAGTTTTATGCCCATATGATAAATATAGAATGGAGCTCGCCATCGTAATCTTACAAGCATTGTGCTTATGCGGACAAATCAAGTCCAACAAATTTACTGACAGCTCGTTCCATGCTCTCTATGTATTGAATAAGCCAATCGTGTTGCATGTTATCTGTTGTAAGTGCATGGAAGTCATGCCACGGATGCAAAATATGCTCAGATGCAAATTGGCAATAAAGCCCACATACAAATGCTTTCCAGAAGCAGCTTCCCACACATAATTGCATAACTAATTGTTATCCAATAACCATGTCCATTGTCCATTCCATACACATGCAAAATATACCACATACCATAAAAGTAATCTTTGTCAAAGTACAAGATATATAATTCAGCGAAAGAGTAGATGCAAGGCAACAATACAGGGACCATATAGAAGTTGCCATAGACATGCCATTGCCATTGCATTAAGCATCCGCTTTTCTGCACTGGGTTTATTTTACTTTCTTTCTCAACTCCCACCAACTCACTGCCCCTTTTTCTAACTCTCCTCTCATTTAATCTATCAATCGTTATTTAATTACTGGTACCTACCGTCAATATGTATAGTTAGGATAGTAGATTTTTCGCCCAAAATAAACACAAGCTTAGAACTGCCACTCAACACTCTGGTCTGGAGAACCTATATATCCCAGAACCGCATTTAACTCACCTTTCTCGCTTAATTCGATCTTAGCCTCTCTAATTCTTTCACCAATTGAAAAGGAATGACATCAACAACTAAATGTGTGAGTTTAAAAGAAAACTGAGCGCCCACCCTCCGAGGAGATTCTTTGGTCTTATTCCAGATAAAGAAGATGCATAATCCATATGCTTAGCAGAAGATAATTCACATTTGGGGTATTATTTTAATGACGTGTTTCTTTAATATACATTGCTTCTGAAAAATCATTTGTTTACATAGAACAATATAGAAAGGAAATGGTAGCATATCACTTGACTGAAATCCAAGTCTCGATATATTAAAAAGAACGAAGAAATGTGATCATCGTCTAAGATTTGACTGATTGTGATTCACTGTAATTCGCACAATTAAAGCAGACTTACATTTCCCACAATTCCGGCCAGTTCGAAACATCATTAAAAGTATATATCAACCAAAGCTATATAATAAAAGCAGGATATAATATGTAGACGCTTCTCAATGTTGACTTTGTCTACTTCGGTAATAAAGACCCGGTGTTGGGAAAAAAATAAAAATAAAAGCAGGATATCGACACATTGTAGGTTGTGGTGTTATTTCCCATCGTATTAATTTCCCAGAACAGGGTCAAGCCGTGAGAAAATGTACAATTTCCGTTCACCAATCCTCTCAAATAACCCTAATTTAAGAAAAATAAAAAGTTCAAAATACAGGCTAACATAACCACACAGATTTGTAAAATCAAGGCTATACCGAATATACTCGGATAAGCCAGTTGTTGGCGATGAGTCATATCACAGCTGTGAAATTCGACCAATAAAATTGTTTATCATTTTTCAGGCTAATTTAACAGAATTGACCAAAATAATGTGTACAACTGCTCATTGTATACTTTCTGAACGAAGCGCGAAGGTTTACCGGATACATAACATTTCCGGTCCCTCACGAAAGGTACACGAAGCAAAATTTATTTCACTTATCATAGAAATAGAGAGACTATGCATATTATATACTTAATCTAATCAGTATGCAGCCAAACGATGAGACATTTTACTTGGGGCAAAACTGATGAAATAGGAAGCTCATTAGTGACTAATAAGGTGTGCATATATCAGCCCGACGAAATACTTCACATGCGCCCATATATGATATCATCAATAAAGGTTATGGGTGGCTAGAAAACCAATCAAGTTTTCCTAGCTGGTATTCAACTGATGTCAATGCCATTGTGGTTGGAATCAATAACATATACAATGTCTCATTTTATATTCGAGAAGAATTCTGTCACTTAATAGTTGTATAATCAGTCCGCCCCCGCTTATTAAAAACATGGATATGAATTTGATTTACCAGCGGCCATTCGCCACGAAATGCAAATATCAATATACAGTAGTGAATGCGCGGATACAATGCTTAGCATTAATCTTTGAAAATGATATTAAACGTGGATATTAACTGGTGTGATTTAGTGATTTTTGCATAGAGCAAGTCTTCCATTCTAGTGGGACGAAAGGACATAAATGTCATAGGAGTTCCTGGTGTGTTACAATGCAGCTATTATAAATAAGTCAGTTGTGCCTGTGCTATGAGCATGCTTTTCAACGGTCATATTACTCGTCCACCACGATGTCGCCCTCTCAAACCGATTAAACTTGATTTACAAGCTGCTGTTGTTCCTGAAGGCTTTTATGAATGCTAAACAATCTGATATCTCATCCAGGAGAGTAATGCTACTCTGATTGGTACACGTTACAAAGAAGCGGTTTAATTAATTGGTCAGCTATAGGAAGAGTTTCATTACGGACGGTGAAGGTTTGTTCAACGCAATTATAAGTGTATCCCGAGGCAGCACTTGTGTGTTGAAAGAACTGATCGGACATTATAATGCAAAGTCACAATATACAGTACTAAACAGTTGGTAGGCCCTATGGTAACAAAATGCAGTATGATCAAAGTTGTACTATCGAGCATTGAGACTCTCTCTGCACTGTGTTCAATGTCATTTGCCATGTTTCAGTTCACCAAGTTTGTGATATAGAGGCACAAACTATTTCATGAGGGTAAATTGTAAGCCTATAGCAATTTTATAATTAATGGAAGTTGATGCTTAGCTATATAGACCTCGATGTAGCTTGTATCAGTTAGGATTCGTCAATCTCTGACCAACCAATGCCATTTTATATCCACCACTCTTTACATGGGGATTGTTTCTCGCCTTTCCGCTGTCCAAGGTCATCATAGCTATAGTCTAACCCGACTTGCATGTACAATAGATAAGTTATGTTGATCTTACGCCCCCACTCTCCCTGTCCTGTTATATTTTTTTGTCTTTAAAACAAATATCTCTTTTCATCATTACAATCAACAATTACATCACATTGTGCATCTATCAATAACGTCATAAAGTAAATGTTTATCTTATGTAATAGCAACAATGTCGTTTTCTACACCTCATGCTTTTTGTAATCTGGAATAATCACAGGACACAACGAAGACCATTTCCACCCGGATGAGCAGCCATCAAATTCTATACATCAAAAAACCTGTTTAATAAAAATAATTCTAGAATAAGTAACAGTAGGGAGATACATCCTTAGTAACACCGAGGCATTGTTTCTGGCTTACACAGCACAAATTCCAGCTTATATCAAGAAGCCAACGGTTGTACTATTTATAGTGTAAATTTCACACAACTGTCGGCCCATCTTTCCTATACGCCTGCCCAGTCTGACTATACCTAATTAGACACCTAATATTTTGCACAGGAGCGCCATCAGCGTGTTTGGCTGGTAGGAAATGAACAAGTGACCAGATACATTGAAGCGTAAGAGAGCAGTGGTCACTTCTATGTGAATACATAGAGCGTTCGGCCACAAGTAAGCTTACACCGTTACCGGATATTGATGGAAGCAAAGTGTGTGAGCTTTTTAGAGCAGTCGGGTCTTCCCCATACACTACACCGTCCACCTTAGCAAGCCTGGGAATTTCCACCAGGAAATTGGGGGTACATAAAAAACAGAAAAGCAGAAAATTAATCATGAGATAAAAATATAATGGCCATTGATTCAAAAACTAAGTCTTTCCAGAGGCGACAGAAGAGAAAGCGAGAGTATATCGCCCAACTACTTACAGAGTCACTCATTTAACCTTTCAGGGTCACTCTTTGAAGTTTTTACTTGTCTCATGTAAGGGATACTGCATAACAAATATTGGTCCTTTTAACTTGGTGCCAAGGCTTTGTTGTTGCTCCCTGTCGTTACTGGTAACAACATGATTATATAGGATATATATAAGTGTTTTTATTTCCATATTTCAATACAATTACATAGAAAAGGGTCATTTCTCTTTCAGTGAATACATCGTTCTTCCTAGAGCGCCCATAAATTACACGAATCAATATGTAAGTTATTAAATTTCTCTAAGTAATAACTTACATCTTTATTATTTCTTACTTTCCATAAGAGAGCCAGAGAATCGTTGGAAGTCACAGCAGCTAAATGGTTATAGACCTATTACTATAAACCCCCTGGGACTATAATTTCTTAACTTCTGCATAGGACATTTATCTAATAGAATAGGAGATGGGAGGGCTTTATACTTAATACCAAGTTTTGTAATTGGATAACAGATATAGACAACGCTCCATATGTGTAGCACTGGCACCTTTTTGTTCAATTTTTGCAGTAACTTATTATTATCCTTATTTTGTTCGGAGAGGCTGGGCTGCCAATTGCCCAATAATAAGTCAAGTAATTCCTTTCCAAGGTAAAATGGTACGGGAATAGTTAGTCCACACCATATATAAGTTCAATCTTGTAGGATTGAAGTAGAAAAGAAACTGTGAGTAAACATAATTCTGTACTTCAATTTGGTCTCACCATTTGTACTCTTGTCAGAGCTTTTGAAGCCCAATCAAGTTGTCTACGTCTCCTTAAAGCAATAAACGCTCAATTCAGATGACAGATTTAGTAGTATTATTAAATGTCAAAGCATTTTCTTTTAGTTGCTTTCTGTTCTAGAACAATTAAGGAGGCTCTGGCTCAAAGACACCAACCGTAAAGTTTGAGCGCTGCAGCTCATATTGAAATGTCAACCTTTCATTTGTGAGTTTTTGCAAGGAACTTGCTACTACAGGCCTGTCTTTCTAACAAGACATCTTTTACCTGTCTGGTCCTGGGTAAGACCATAAAGTGCCTTCCTGTCTCCTTTTCTCTGTCTCTCTCCCTTCTTCTCTATCTCTATTTCCTGGGTAAGACCATAAACTGCCTCCCTCTTGATAAGGGCGTAAAGCAACCAATCTCACACTCACTCTCATACCTGTCTGCATCTCCCCCTCATACATCAGGTTTTCCACTACCACCTGCCATCCCTTTACACTAAAGGAATTTCGATTCTTTCTGCAGGCGAAAGAAATCCAAATTAGTTAAAGGCCCTTTTTCATTGAAAGGAAGGAAAATTTGTTTTGGTCGAGGTCTTGTGCTGTACATAATCTAATACTTATGGCGAAAGGGGACTTCGCTCTGGGCGAAAGTCAAGAAATGAATGGTTCCTTGTCTTCTAAGATGATAGTAAGTACAAACACGGACTCAGAGTAATACGAGATACTAACAGCGAATAGGGACATGAGTATCGGCATATAAATTATAGCGTGTGCATGTAAGTATACACCAGCCTCCTATAGAAACTAGCAGCTATGTCAGACATCTGTATTCATGGTACTAAAGCCAGGCTTCCACTAGTGCGATATGAAGTTTGTCCCACGCAGTAAAAAGTGATGCAAATCTTTTCAGAATTATCGTATTGCCTAATGCAATATGAAAATACTATATACTACAAATACATTTTGTACCACATGTTGCTCAAGCTTGTTGTACTGCATATTGTACATTGCACATCATATCAAGATATAGTGGAGACCCAACTTAAAGCTGTGTCCACTGAACTGATTCTCTCACTGTGAGCAGTCAACTGACAGATGGAAAAACGATTGGATTCATCCCATCTCGATAGGAGGCACACAGCTGACGGCCGACAGTCAGCTACCTCCATCTTTCCTGCATATCCACTGGCCTGCCTGCCTCCGGTTTCTCCTCTGACTGCACCCTGTCGAGAGAAACGGTTCAGTAGAAAAGGGGCTTTAGGCTGAGTATTGCATAAGCTTATCACATCAAGGCCTCCGCCAGAGAAGTCTAGACTGGGACAAAAAGCTGCGTCTGGTTACCAGGACCCTGGAACCTTCGAGGTCTTCTTCCAAAGCGATCCGACTAAGCACAAGGAGGGCGTTGATCTTACAGAAGCCTATGGAGCCAAAGGACAACTGTCAGCGACAGCTGCGGCTACAAACTTAATACCTGTCACAGTCAAAAACTCCTTCCAGAAGTTTATAATTCAGACACTCCTCCCTCCTCCACCAGGCCCACGGCATCGACCTTTGTGATGCTCGCGAGTGGGAGTAAGTAGTCAGCTTTCATGCCATTGTTGTCGCTTGCTTGTTGCCTTTATTCACAGGTAAATCCTTTAATCTATACCAAGTCCCCATAGCGTGGTCACAGCAGCCATACAGGCACAAAGAGGGGCCTTTCCTGTCCATAATGGTTTCCTACAGTAACCTTTGGGCCACGATGGCAAATAAACCACTGTTGTCATTTCAAAGTGAACCAATAAAACGTTCAATGCCATGCAGTGATTGAACAGACATACATGTATGCCTTTCCCTATATCACAAAAGGGCACGACCGGCACGACCGGAGAACATTTGAAACAGAGGGAAAAGTGGAAAGAAAAGAAAAGAAACATTTCGACATTTGTCATATCTGAAAGTCCGAGTTTTGTCATCGGATATGCCTACACTGTGGGATGTAAAGACCACTTGTATGGCATTTCAGGACTCATAAATCACGCCAGTAACCGCATGTCCTCATGAGGACAAAATAGTTCTACTTCTAGGCTCATAGCCACCAGAATCCCTCCAAACTGAGGGGAAGCATCTCACTCCCAACCGCAAAATCCCATTAGGGTGGTTGGCCTACTCCGGGCCGTAAAAGCCATTAGCGCAGTAGGCGTCCAATCACTGACATACTGATCTTATCTGATCGGAGAGGCCCTGAGCCTAGACTATATAGTGTAAAGTGATAGTCCTACTACAGCCGACGCCAGGGAAGTCTAGAAGATGAAACACGAAACTCCTTTCAGTTCATCGAAGTCTTAAAATGTTGTTTGTATTTTACCATATTATCTATTTGAGTACCCCTTGAAACATACAATCTCATTCTATAAATGAAATAAACATGAAATGTATTTTAGGCTATAAGTAATAAGGCACTATTGAAGCGGTTTATCTTGTAACACAAAATTAGTTAAACATACTTTTAGACCACGAGAATATATAAGGGGAGATATGAGCCCATTCGATTTTCGAGCACCTCCATCCAGTTTCAGTATTAAGGGTAAGCCGGTATGAAGGAGCAATTTCTCTATATAATCCTTCTTTAACCCCTAATTGGGCTATAAACATAATTGTGGGTTTGGTTAAGTCAGTGGATGATTCATTTGCATGCGCAATCGGAGGAAAGCGATGCTACACAACATTGACACAAAACGCAAAGCTTTGAATTGAGACTAGAGGCTTTGATGTTAAAGATTCAACTGACTATTCTTTATTGTCCTTACATACATCACGGAGCACCTGTGCGTGTCTTACTCTTATTGGCTATGCTTACTCTTGTGTTACCTGATCCCTTTATTAGTGTTGCACAAACCTGCAGTTAATTTATTTAATGATAACAATCATCCTAATTACATTCCTTAATTGATTTATACTATTGATAACAATGTGGTTAATCACTATTACATTCTCATCATGTATATCATAACAGGAGACACAATATAGTTAACCCTCTGGAGGAGATGCGTGGAGTGAGGAAGAGGGTATAGTTTAGCGCCCTATTCCTTGAGAGTAAAGGGGGTAGGTCGAAGAGAACAGACCACATGTATTGACCATTAAATGTCACCGTCCTCCGCCTCTGCAGGTAGACCAGAACAGGATTAGAGATCTGATATCCTATTACTGCTAAGACAGGAGGAACTATCATAAAAATTTGGTCGAGGGGGCAGAGCCATGCCATGGCCCAGCTGTTCTTTTATGAGGGTTTTAACAGATTAACAAGAACTAATGGTCATTCCCTCTTCCACTCCTCGAGATCAGAGAGAAAACACCGGTGTCTAATTAACCTGTCATAAACTATAGTGACCAGTGGTCTGAGGTACCCGGAAGGGGAAGAAGTGTGGAGCTGTGCTTTCATTCAAAGGTGCCCCATTGAAGCGATGGGGGAGAATCCATCTCACTTGTAATGACGAGATGGCGAGGAATTGATTGATTGTTTGATGAATTCATTATTACACCATACCTGATGGTCAGGTCTTCCAGGGTTTGACCTATAGGTGGCAGCTACCATCGATAGGAAACATGCTCACCACATACCGCCTTCATCATATATGAATATCAGACTCTATAGATAGTCTTGGTGGTAGAGGAAAGTGATTTTAAAGTTTTATTGGGAGTAGGCCTAGCATGGAAATATGATAGTACCCAGGGGATATACCCAGAGCGACTACATAAAAGAGTACAGGACAAAATGATCCAGAAATAATCCATAAAATATGAATTAATGGCTATACCGACTCGCTAATTATCTCCTAGATCATCTGGTGATTGCTACTCATTAAGATACACTTGGGAAAAATTCTCTCACCTTCCTGTCTAACCCTAAGCATGGGATGGGAAAAACACACAGTGTTTAGCGTCATTAAAAACGTGGAGCCAGTACATCATAGGCGCCGCCGGTGACCGACGCGCAATCATTATATCTGGGGTCATTTTATTTGTGAGCCCCTCCATCCTATAATATAAAATACTTCACAAACCTACAAAAGGATAAATGCGTGACTTCGTGAGAATATGTACAAGTCCCTTTCAACATTCTTCCCAAATAATAAATTATAAGTTATATATTTCTCACCTAATAAATTTAAGTTATACATTTCCGTTTAATGTTAATACACATTCAAAATCAAGTCAATACCAAATATATTCAGTGTCTATTATTTATCATTTTCACCCTAGTTTAACGATTATGTTCTCAGCTGTGAAAATACCTCAAATATAATGACTAACCTTAAGATAAACACTCTAAAGTTACCATAGATTAAGGCGATACGAATCAAAGAAAGACAAATTTAGAAAAAAAAACTTCTACGTCGATTATTTTTTATTGTGTGCGACTATAAAAGTGGTCTGTTCAGGACAGGCCAACACAACCTGCAAGAACAGAGCAAAAGAGTTTAGTGAGATCCAATGGCTATACACCTTCCCATTAAATTACCTCTGTTGTAACAAAGTTAATGACATGCAGCTCTAGGTGGGGATTGTTCAATTGCTGATTGGCAATCCAATTCCAAACCTAACCACAGTTATAATCCCTTACACTAATCAGTCAATCAGCAATAAGACCTGGCCCAGTATTAGAATTATGATGTGTCTCTCAGTGGAGAATCTTTCACTTAATTTGGCATCTTTATTATTTTGGTGTGCATCAAAATAAAATTTTATTTATATTAATAATTTCGTTTACTAATTCCATGCATTAGCTGGTACGATAACGCCTAGAAACTAATGGACATGTGTGGACATGTTATATACGTAGTTGATGTTGGAGCAAAATAAATAAAGATGTGTGCATGCAGAGCTGAGAATGCAATTAATTAAGTCAATACCAAATACAATCATACTCAGCTGTGTCTAAATATTGTTTATCAATTTTAGCCTAAATTAGCAGAATTTACTGAAATGTGTAGAGCTGCCGATTGGACATTTTCTGACAAACTGACCCAGACTTTGTCTTTGACTTGTAACCTAATACATCTTTAGCACATGTGTCAATTATCTTAGAGTTATACAGGCTTTACTACAGGTTCACAGGTGAATGACATCTCCTTAATTGACCGCGACATTATTTCAAAGGCACATTTTAATAGGTCTACCTCAGCTGACAATGAGAATCAACTGGTTATTTGCTGGGGGCTACAGAGCGCAACTCTAAAAGCCAGACATGCATGGCAAACAGAATAGACCCACGTGGTCACGGCAAAACACACGGCATGAGGGGGCACCTCTAAACAATGCTTTCTGGTCGATTGACAAAGAGCACGCATGAACTTTTATTCGGGGTGAGTGCCCGCTAAATCTAGAAATTATACCAGACAGCTTACTTGGAAGGTGATATGATCTTTCGAAGGGCAAGACTCTGTGTAAATCCAAATTTCCCATCAATAACCATAGTAATGGTGAAGTCTCCAGTAGATGAGGAGTTAGATAAGAGCGAATACAATGGGATCTGAATGTCATTACGTTAGTTGGGAGAGTTGTAGCTGAGTTACATCAAGTTGATTTCTGAGGCTGGGTATGTTAGGCAAGCCGGGTCCTTTCAGTAAATGCAGACCGTTGCTAGTATTAGAGAGTGAAGTGGTTTTGACAAATGGCCATATAGTGTCTTGCAGGGATACACATTGAGTCATACATACCAAAAAGTACTCGAAATTTTCGAGAGAGAAAGATGTGCGTGAATTCGGATTATTTAGGGCCTTTACAGAAAATGTTAAACATTTAGACTGATTGGAAAACATATTTTGATGAAAATTAGATTTCTTTTTACATCTTTTGAAAGTTTTCAAAATTGCTGATTCCAGAACAAATACTGACGACTATGGTATGCACGATAGATGAGTTTCAAATTTTAACATTATAAGCTTTCCTTTAGGCCCAGACATTCTTGCACAAAGAAACATTGAATATCGACCATTGTTGGTCATACAATTAATGATTCTGAGAAACTGATATTAACAGATGTCATCATATATGTCTTTATAACTCTCATCTCCCATAAAGAACGTTCCTAGAAACTCATATTTTCGAGAGAATAAAGGGGGCAAGAATATTTGTGAGGTCTATTCAAGAATAAAAATAACATTAAGCCAAGAATAATTACACATATACACCAGGGGCCTGAGAACATGTCGATATATCGTAATAAAAAAAGTATAATACGACTATTTATCTACAAAGGTCGGTCTTCTCCTAGGGGAGCTGTTCAAATCTATCATGTACCTTCATCTATATCCCCATACTCAGCAACAACCATCAGTCAAATGTGGTCTTTGTGTTATGGATAAAAACTATTTGACTTTGCCAAAGTCTCATAACCTAAGCAATCATTGGAACTTTTGAGAAGGCAATCTATCACTCACAAAGCCCTCTGATATCAGTCATTAACACACTCGAAGGAAGGGAGACCTTGTATTGGTGATAGATAGATGAAAGAGTAAATAGGTTCCTTTGGAAAACGGCTAAAGAAATGCCGACAGAAAGACGAAGGAGTCACCATCATCATGGTAAGATAGGGGTCTGATGATAACCACTGCATACATAACCATCTAACGCATTTTTATTATTCAAGATGAAGCTATGTATCATCAGGTTTTACAGAAAAGATGTGACACTCCCATACCTTGCAGACGGTGAGAGCTATTAAACTGCCAATACAAGTTCTATATGTGAAGGCAAAAACATAAGAATAAGCCGAGAAGGCAACATAATCTTCCGAATCAAATGGATAATAATAATCAGGTTTGATACATTCATGTTCTTTTGGGTTGATTTTCTCATATATAAACACAACACTGTAAATGTTATGCATTCCAAAGAAAATGATACAGCAAGTTTTTTCAGGTCAGGTCTTGCGAAAAACTTATGAAGGAAGATATATAACGGTGGTTGTCAAATCAGGCAACTCCTCATCGCTGGAACAAGGCATGATGAATTGAAGCCTCATTAAACTGAGCACAATTATAACGCCTTATGGGATATAGCTTACTAATTGGGGGGAAAAAATCATCAGCACTAAAGAAATTGAGTTGCTCAATTACCATCCGTTGAAAAATGGATGATACATAAAGGAGTGAACTGAATGAAATGAAAATTATTGGTATGACACAATGAGGTATAACACCGTATCGGAATCAAGTATTTGTATTAGGGTTTCCCATCAAAACCTAATAGTTTGGGATTTCATTTCTAACCTTAATACCATGAGATATGATTCCTCATTGGATAGGTTAAGACCCTTTGATACCACCAATAGTAACATTAGTATTGGATGCGGGAATACATAATAATAGGTGAAGTCCCCAGAAAAGGTACAATTCGTCCTCACCAATCCTATCGAATAAGCCCATTTGCCATTATCACAGCTATTTGCCCTTATACATCTTAGCAGGGAGCTATTATACCTTTTACTTTTAATCAACACACCAGTTCACCATAATAGAATAGAAAGATCATTTTAGTCACTTTGTGATGGGTTTCTGAATACAGACTACCACAAAACACAATGTATACATCCCGGTTACCCATTAATTGGCATGCTTATGCCTCATCCACGGAGTACCTACTATCGCAAATGTGACCAGAATACTAATCTGATAGGGATTAAAGATACGATTGGGGCTATTACTGCCCTTTAACACGCGTACGCATTGCTGAATCCTAACTGGATATAAAAACCTTATCAATTTGTAGTATCCCATAGGAGAGATAAAACACAAGGGTTCATTAGGAGCAACTGTTTTCCAGCAAGAAGTAAAAGTATCTTTTTAGTAAAAGTATCTTTTTAAATCGAATTCTCGCAACTTTGGCATCAATATTCAATGAATACAAATCATGAGACATGAATCATCAGCGGTCTGGTTGATCCGCCCCATTTGCATACTCATTTAGGAATCTATAAATCATATTCATTTAAATATTAACATAAATCGAACCAAATAAACAGATTAAAAGAAGTTCAGGTCTATCACCACCAAAATCCTATTTTGCAGGCCTTATTTTATTTTAACTATTTAAGAGGACAAGCTATATAGCAAGCATTACTCAAACATTTCGAGGAATTACAAAACGCATTCTCTGCAGGAGGAACAATTTAGAAACCCAATTTTCTGGCGAAACCTACTTTTTTGGCGGCCCAAGATTCATTGACATTTGGAAGCAACCAGACAGAATATGACTTGATCCATCGAGCAATTTTTCAATACATTCTAAGTAATCGTCTCGCCAACCAGTGATATACAATCCAACTAATAGGCAATCTAAATGCTAATCACGTCATCGAGGGACTTAAAATGGCAAACAAGGGATTACTCAGCGATGAGGGAACAATTGCTTAAACCCTGGTCCTTCATTAGAATACTGATTGACGAGTTATACATATAGCGAGTAGCTCCAAATGTCATATTCAACATGGTGTATACCATGCCTTAAGGCAACCCGGCTATGTAGTCATTAACAGCATGTTATAACAGACAAAGTACCTCGTGTATGGGTGAGTCAAGCCGCCTGAAAATGTACCATTCACCTTCACAAATCCTCTAAAAAACCACAATTTATTATTTTTAATCAACACAATACCAAATATACCCAGATATAGTTAGTATTTATCATTTTCTCAGCCTCATAACTCCATGCTCTTTGAGAGAATGTAAAGTGAGGCAAGGTATGGGGAATTAAAGTTTATTTAAGAGTAGATTAGGTGTATGAGGGACGAAGGTTTGAGATGAAATGGGGAGTGAGAGAGAAGCAAGAGAGGAGGTGTGGGTGAGAGAATGTGTGCACAGGGTGTGTATGTGTGAGAGTGCTGTGCGTAAGTATGATTGTGTTAAAATATCATTTTAATCAGTCTCATAATTCAATGCATATACCCGACGGTGATTACAAACCAGCAAGCATTTCATTTTTTTGTTATTTCAATTAAAGGCCAGACATTTAACAACGAACAATTCAAATGTAAAGACGTATTGTCCTCCATGGACGTACTTCATACGTTGCCTAATCCAATTTATCCAATAGTACATTTCTAATCAATCTGACCCGTATATAAATAATGACTGAGATCTATAACCCATAAAATGGGATATGATGTACGGTAGCTGTTGTTCAGGCAGAAGTTACAAAAGAACTTTTCAAGCTGACTTATGTATGTTACACAGGGAGAGTAGATAACAATATCTCTTCCGTCAATGACTAAGAGAAAATGATCATAGTGGTAACAAAATTACCAAATTATTTTCAACTAACACGTCATAGTATTTGGCGACATAAGTCATTTACAATTGGCCTAAGGATGTTTTACATGGTTGGATCGCAGGAAACAATGGTATATTGATATATGAGTCAGATCATCAGAAAATGTACAATTGGCAACTCTACACATTTAGTGAATTAAGCTAAATTAGACTGAAAAGGGATAAATACTAGGCATATCTGAGTATGTTTGGTATTGTGTTGATTATGAATATCATTTTGGCTATGTAGAACTGTATTTTGAACCTCCTTACTATCTTGAATTTTGATTATTTGAGAAAATTGGTGAAGGTGAATTGTACATTTTCTTACGATCTGACCCATATGTTTATCGTGTAAACAGTTGCTCAGGTACACGTTTGCAGCTGTCCACAACATAGCATTTTCAGTAGTAAAGTGTTAAAAGTAAAAGATATAACTCCCTGCTAAGATGTATAAGGGGGAATAGCTGTGATAATGGCATATATCTTAGGGTTACCCGGAAAGAGTGGTCGTGTGAGAGGTTCATATACAACAAAGATGTCAGCACAACAACGGAGGCCAAGCTGGTTTACATAATTTCTCTATCACATATCCTTAATAAGCAGGCACTATTGCATTTTTGTTATCTTATTTTATTTTATTGTACTGTACATTCTTATTTCATTCTCCTTTACACTTGACAATTAGGTTGTTAATACCACAACTTGTACTTAATGTGTTCAAAATCAGGTTATTAATGTCACAAATTATTCTGAATCTGTTAGAAAAGGAAGGCTTCGGCCATTTACATTCACATTATTGGAACAAACGACTTTAATTTCAACATTGTATAACTCATTATATAACTTATGTATACTGTGTATTACATGCATAAGACAGTGTACACCGCTAACGGTTTTGTGTAGAATAGGCAGAGTTAGAAATCCTTCTAACAAAGAGAAGAAGAATCAAGAAAGGCTTGACCGGGAAGAACTCTTTCTTTTATGTCCACAACCTTTTTGTCTTAACTACTAACTCTTAGCTTATCTCTTAACTTAACTACTGATGGATAAACTATATAACCCGTTGGGTATTAGGGACACTCTCCTCTGACTTTGGCACATATCGAGCTTTCATTGTATACCTGAAATGACCATTACATCACCCACTATTCAAATGCAGGACGAGTTGTCTAATTCTTGGCGCTAGTGTGCCTTGGATCCAATACCTCTTAATTAACTACCAATATTATCGTGAGGCAGATCCCAGGCAGATGTACATATCAAAGGCTTCCTAATCTAATTCTTCCACTGGGATGAAATTAAGGTTTATCAAACCTTGCTACAACAAAGATAACATAATTGATTTACTTTGGATTGTACGGAAACTCAACTTGCAGACTTAATTAAGATCAGAGAGGAAGAAAGACAAAAAGAAAATGAAACAAGTTGGGCATACTGATGGAAAAGCCAGTAAAGGACCGACCGTGCTCAAACCTATCCTGTTCAAACAAGAGAACATCCACTAGGCAGACTACAAAGAGGGGCAAGGATGGATGTGTACCAATTCTGGATATGTTATATGTCAATAGGAATGCCATGACATGCCTCTATGGACACTGATTGCAAGCATTCGGACATGAAGCCAACTGGAGACAGAGACATTGCATGTCATATTCGGCCGCCACTTGGAAGCAATGACATGCTGCCTTTTACATACACAGGCGAGAAAACAAAGGCGACCTGAAAGACCAATATAAATCCACTGTCCTCAACCCCTTACATGCCTCAGACCCAATGTACTCGGCTGGCACTCTGGTACATCCAATTTTGCATTGTGCAATGGTAAACAATAGGAGAGGTAGTGGAGCAGGACCCGGAGGGACAGGGCCAGACATAATTCATCGCATATATATAGGATTCCTTTCTTCTGAGGTCGAAAACTGATAGCTCCGCGCTCTACAGTTCTATTTAAAGGAACGCTGATGGAAAAGTTTACTTGCAACAATCCGTATGTCAATATATCGAGCAGAGTCGTGACTCTAACTTGATGCTTGAGTGGAAAAGAATAAAACTGTTTCCAAGTTATCGATTCGGTCAATAACCATATGGAAGATTCGTGTTCCGCCAAGCATAGGAACTGAATATTTAAGCTGCATTCTCAGAATTTACCAAATTTACTATATTATGACTAATTAATAGGACTGAGTGAATGAGTGAGATTGGTTGCTTTACGCCCTTATCAACACATTGAAGGTTCTATCAACGGCGGGAGAGCTGAGAGGGAGGCAGTTTAGGTTAATAGGACTGAAGTTTTCAATAATGTGTTTTATATTCATACAAGAATTAAAAATCAAATCGGCAGAGAGAAACCGGCCATCATCAGTGAGTTTCGACGGGTCACCGAAATACAAATGTGGAATTGTTTTAAGCCCTTTAGCATAAACAACCGGAAGATGACAACATTTCCATCCAACGACTTTTAAAAGTAGAAAATGTTAACTGAGAATGCAACTTTAAGACTGTTGAAATGAGAAGTAAACTGCGTGTCAATGGGCAGTAATCATTTGGCATCACACCATGGACTAATCCCAAATACAACCACCCTCACAAATTGAGTAATCAAGCTTCTTAAACATATAACGCAATTTGGTACGGGCAATCATTTTGTATAGTGGAAAAAATCATTTCAGTTTCGGCTATCAAGTTTCTGTTGAACTTGTAATATTGGACATGGAATATGTATCTAATTTTCATAGAGAGTAAAGGCACGATATGAGGGTTCAGTTGGAGGGATGTATCGAAATATAATGCTTAGGCTGCATTCTGTTTTGTCGAGGTCTTAGGATCTGGGTGAGGTTAACAGCAATCCGAGGATCTAAGTATTTTCCAGGGACTTGGGACTGATGTTATATATATAGAGAGAATGGGACGAGCCGGCAATAATCGAAAATTTATAGGACGAGATTCGTCCACATAAGCACGATGCCGTAGGCAGAGTGCTTATGTGGACGAATCAAGTCCTATAAATTTTCGATTATTGCCAGCGAGTTCCATTCTATATTTATTATATGTGAATAAAATTTGATCATATGTTATCAGATATCACTGAAAAAATATTAAAGAAGTCTCAGAGAGCCCCGCTGCCCCGCTGCCAGCCCCACTGCCAGCCCCGCTGACAGCCCCATTATTAGCCAAGTTATATTGTTGACTTAAAACGTTCATATCGCAGCCATTTCTTGAGCTACATTAATAAAATTTATATCATTCAATAGAGAATTTAATGCTCTATTTAATGATGGGATTTTTATTATGTATTTCTTTCATCATAGTACCAGAATCACGGGTGGATTACCGATCGCGGGGATTTGTTTACATCGTTCGCGGGGATTTGTTTACATCCATTGCTCCGCGAAGCATATAAACAGAGCTATTTTTAGACAACTACATTCATATAGGGCGCGTCCTATATGACTATTTTTATAGCACCCCACTTATAGCACTTCTCATATAGCATGCGCGTATAATAAATATATATATAGGCAAGTCCGTCAGAAAATGTACAATGGGCAGCTCTACACATTGAGTAAATCCTGTTAAATCAGGCTGACAAATGATAATACATTCGGTATTGCCTTGATTTTAGAAATCTGTTTGGTTATAGCCTGGATTTCGAACCTTATTTCTGTCTTAAATTTGGGTTATTTGAGAGGATTGGTGAAGGTGAATTTTCTCACGGCTTGACCCATATCTATGTACACCTATTTAGGAGTGCCAAGCCAAGGTATATAACAGGTTGACAACAGAGCGGAGAGGGGAAGCCCACACCTGAACATGTATGCTCTCATTATGACTGCTCGTGAGACACTTGAGAGGAAATGTCATACCCAGCTGCCTGTGTCTCCATACATGACATTTGTCTCAACCTGTAAGAGTCGTGCATTACCGCTCCTGCAAATGTCAGAAGGTTCATTTTCTATCATTAAACGCGACATCCCAATATCAAGTACATTTGCTCTTTCATATAGCAGTCTTATTGTAGTGTGTGTGGGTAGGTGTAGCATTCTACATTCGAGTAGAAAAGGGTATAGCACCTGTTATCACATTTCCTCAACAATAGATGGTAAAGTATACTACCCCAGGAGATGAGGGAAAACCAACTACAGGAACTGAATTAATAGCTTTGTAGAAAATACCATACATTAATAGCTGGTAGTATACTACCCCAGGAGGTGGTGGAAGACCAGCTATAGGAGCTGAACTAAGCAGCCTGGTAAACATGTATACAGGTTTTAGATTCCCTATTAAATGGTTACTGACAAGAACATTAGCACGAGGAAGATATTGTTTCTGTTGCCCTTTTGACATCAACTATACATAGTCCCCTTCAATGCTTTCAATGTTATAGTCCCTCGCTCTATTATATATGCACATACTTTGCCCAGGTTATATGAATCACCATTAAAAACTGCGGAGAAGGATCAACTACAATGGCGTATCATGAATGTCTTATTTGCACGGGCTGAGAAAAAACAAGCGCTGAGGAGAAATTCCGAGGACGTGGCGCGACGAAGTGCATTTTCCTCAAGAGGATCGGACCATCACCGCCGAGCCGTACAAGCGCTACCACCTAAATACCCTCAGGTACTTAAACGTAATGTAAGTCGCCCTCCAAAAAGACATTAATAAAAGTGATTCATGTCAGAAAATGGACAATCGATCCACAAGTTGAAGTGGAAACCTTCCGGGGGAAAGTGTCCTATTATATTTGCCAGATATCGCGTTTAGATATTGTAGCCATCGTCCCTGATGTTCCATTAGGAGTGGGATTCCCCTTCTGCGGCGACCACACCCATCATGCCACTTTCTCGCTCCCTAAAAATACAACTCGCATTGAACTTGGTCCAACCATAGCTCATCACCACAGCCTGCCAAAGATGTGAATCTCATAAGGCCTGACAGGTGAGAAAGGAGGACCGATGTTCCGAAAATTTCTCTCTCTGTTTGTCTGCAATCTCGTATCTCCTGCGATTTCCTGAAAGTAACTGAAAGTCCCAACACAGATATATATCCGAGAATCCAAAGCATGATCCATTACGATCAACACTGCATCAATCATTATGTCCTAAACAACGCAGTAGTCTTGGAAGTATAACTTGTATATAGGCCGAATTCCACATTCGCAACAAAAAGTCACAATGTCAATTTTACACTATACTATACTAGTGGATAGAGATAGTCTAGTTAATTACTAAATATGTTCAATCCATAACCCAGCCCATGCTGTGCCAGCCTAACCTACCCACCGGACATATAAAGCCCCATTAAAACTCCACTGTCCCAGATGGTAGATGTCCTAGATGGTAAATAACCAGCGGGTAAATGTCCGGGGGGAGGGGGAGGGGGTAAATGTATGGCGGGTAGCTTGCCTAGAACTCATCTATGCACACAAGAACCTACTATAGAATAAGTGGGAAATTGTGAATAAGAAATCACAGGTGTGTACATGATTCTTTAGCAACTGTGAGTATAATAGAGATACATTCCCAATATAGCTTTTCTATTCATTTGTATATCTCTGAACAGACAATAGTTCCGCTCTCTCACCTCAACAAATAAATCACAGACAGCTGTACGTTATTTTTACCACAGTAACATGATTCCATTCTAGGTCTGTGTATAGAGCTACCGAAGCAGTATGGACACAAAAGGCATACGCATGGTCTTAATGTCTACTTCCCAAAGCCATATGGTCCCCATTGAATTACAATCAGACCCAAGAGGAGCCACAAGTCCTTTGTCTGGACAAAAATGCAACGTGTATAGTTTCCTTGGGGCCTAATTTGCCCCATGCATGCATTGAGCCGGACTGTTGTTAGAACTGCATTAATGTGACAGCGTACATTCTCTGATTGCGATGGGCTAAGAAATGCCTCCAGGGTGTGTGTTAAGCGCTGCTAATAAGTATAACGTCCACTGACCTCGCCTCACGTTCTGTCCCTTTAAGCCTTAACAAGATCATTTTTTTCATTTTTTCCTGTGTTCAAGATATATGAGCGATATTTTCAAAAAGTAAAGTTTAGCTGATTTACAATCGTAATATTAAATTTTTTCTTTCATAACTATATAAAAATATTTTATGATTTAAGCTTTACAATCGTAATATTAAATGCTCTCTATTTGATGAATATAAAACGATATTTGAAAAAAGCATAATGAAATAACAATTTAATAAAATACAATTTAAAAGATTTTAATAGTTTTTGATGATTAGTGATGGCTTGGATTAGCCAGCATAGATCTGCCCCCTTAGTAGACTCCCCTTAACTCCCCTACATCTCCTAGGGCTACTGGCGTGCACCGTCAGGGCACGAGGAAGTGCTATTTGCGATAAAAAGGACATAGGCAATAATTTGTCCGGGGACAAATCTCATGCAAATCGAGCATTGATGGCTGACATATGAAGGTAGAGTCTAAAGGGAATGAATGAATCTCAGATGAATCTGACCTTGATGGTCGTCTGTTAGACTGCATGAGCTGGTGCCTCCATCAAACAGAGACTTTATAGTAAGAATCCTGCCCACTCGGATCTGCAAGGCAATCTGGAGTTGTCCTTCCCCTGAGAAAAAGTTAGTTACTATCTTCATAATGCCCCACCGCCCAAGTGTGGCCAGACGTTTCTGTAAGATGGTGGAATTGGCAAAAAATCTGTACCAGTGTGTTTCACCGTAAAAGTCAAGAATTGCAATGACCAAAATAAAGACAAAATTCAACTAAGTACTAATGGAACTTCGAGGTATCGGATATTCGAAAGTAGTTTAATCAAGATACCCAACTGCTGGAATTAAATTTAGGAGACGTTAGGTCTTCTAAAGGAAGAAGTTGCATAACATTTTTAAGCTAAATTAGATTGGTACTCTAAAGTTGCTATTTGTAGAAAAACAGTAATGGCGATCTTAAAACCCCAATTCTGTGGTTGCTTTTCTTTTAGGGTGGTCTCCACTAGCTGCGGTAAACGCTGCGGTAGGCTCTGCGGTAAGCCTAGCGATGTTGTTGTGATGGTTCTATAAGCGGACAGGAGTGGCGAGGTAGTCAGTTAACCATATAGGGAGGACCTCGTCATTCCTCTCCATGCACCTACAGAACCATCGCAACACCATCGCAAGGTTTACCGCAGAACTTACCGCAGCCAGTGGAGACCCCACTTTTATCAGTATACGAGTTGATTATCCACTTAGCACGGAAGTAACTATCTGGGCATGCTCTACACCAGATGGCAGCGAAACAAACCTTGGAACAGTCAATAATTGATCAGATTGATTGCTTAACTTTCCTTGCGATCAAAGATCATAGCTCCTACAGTGATAGGATTTTCAGTGACTGCCTGTGACAATGGCATTTCACAGATGTATCTAGCAATCTATATTTTCTTATAAATATAATACGCCTGGTTTCAGTCCCTCATTTATTAATAGAGGTCTGTAACGGTTCACCAGGTAATGCCTAGTTCTACCAACAGATCTAGATGTTGGTTCAAGAAGTAGTAGTATAAGAAAATTGGGCACATTGCATGGCACCACAAATGTACAAATAAACAATTTTTAAAATCAAGGTAATACCAAATATTTACTCAGATACACCTAGTGTTTTACATTTTCAGTCTAACTTACCAGAATTTACTATTGGCTCATACACAGTTTATTTACTAATAGAGTTGCAGTCTACATACATTACAATATTATAAGTACCACCTCCCGAAGCCAGACGTACCATCTCCCGAAGCCAGAAGTATATCGACCAGTTTGTCTTCCTCATAAGCAAAATATTTTTGTACATCTTTAAAGACAAATAAAAAACCTCTTATCTTATCTCATCTTAAGCGAGCCTAAGTAAGCAAACGAACGTTTGAACTGAGTAAGCCACGCATGCGCGCGTCTACCCATCTGCTCTGCCATCTTTAGGAAGGCAGACACACTACAGGTAATAATAAAACATCATCCCTTATAACATCTTTAGAACGTCATTAGCCTGGCACTTGAGTGGTTGCAGTCAGTCAGGACAGTTTTCAAACAGTCACACAAAGAAGCTGTAACATTAGAAATGGATGCTTTTTGTTCATACTCTACTCGATAAAGCTTATTACAAAGGTAGTTGTGGGAAAAGCTAATCATATAATAAGGGGTAATCAGTAATCAGCGCATGAAATTGTTGTGAGTGTCGTGAGCTAAGTCAAAGTAAGTACATGACAGGCAATCCACAATCTGTGGTTAGCTGTGAAGGCTACATGAGTACAGCATAACTTTATCCCCCTATAAAAAGAAATCCATTTCGACCATGACTTATTTTAGGGAAGGCCTCGTGCTTTAAATCACAATTAAAACATCCCAGCAAGGTCGTAGATACTGGTTTATACGACATTATTTATAACTCTGTCTTAAAATAAGGCTGACATGATGATGTTGTCAAATGGGTTCGTAAGCACTGCTTAATATATCAATGCTTAGGATTCTGACTTGATTAGTGAGTTCAACTAGGTAGGTATTGTTCCTGGTTCAGTTATACCGACACATATGTTATATAGAACTATTTCATTACACACTTTATTATACGGATAGCGAACACTAGCAATCCAAAACGGACTGTGCGGCCAAAAGAACGCGAGACAATCAATTACATCTTAATTATAATATTGCCTCCATGTCATTTTCCCTTCATGTGGTGAAGAAAGCGTCTAAACAAGTTGCACCTGCAGCGTCTACACCAGGTGTAACACATTCATGTTTGAATATTTGTACCGCTAATCATGATGTATCAATTGGTTCATGTCCAAATGTAAAACAAAGTAATGTCTAAAACAGAACAATTTCCATGAAATAACGAAGGCACTAGAAATAAATTCATCACTAAAAAAGTTCATGAAATTTATTTAAATCATACTATACTAGGCTTCACTCATGGCACTACTAACACCCATGTAAACGTGCCCTTAGCATAAATACTATGAATGTATGCGAATACGAGAAGAAGGAGCATGAATAACCTAAGATAATATATAAATGACTATCAAGTTCAGCAATGCAGGTGTACCTGATGAGCCAATAACTCAATAGTTGAACGAAGACTCTTATAAATCATATAAACTCAACAACAATGCCACATAATTTCAGTTGATCTTAAAAGAGTCAGAATAACCCTTCAACACCAACCAATGGAGTGAGAAGTGGTGCCAGCCAGATATTTTTGCCGATTGACTGAATAGTGTAAGGGGTTATTTATACATTTATAGATTACCAATTAATACCAGGAGCCGAATTTCAATGATAGCTACAACAGAGTAAATTAGGTTGGAGGGTGTGGGCCAATGGATCGCAGTAAACTTCCTTGCTGTATTTTCGCCGTCCAAAATACTCCAGGAATAGATCCTGTTCTTGCAGATGCAAGTTTTTAGCAACTGTCCAGAATAGGGCGACCACTTGTACAGACACACAGTGCAAATCATTGATGTAGATTAGTTTTACTCAATTTTTCAAAATATGTGAAAACACGTAGGTTGAGAAATGAAAGTGTGGTTAGGTAGTTGTATGATGACATACTGCAATAAATTACATCCAGACATTAGAAATATTGACAACATCCACCAATATAAGACCGCACTTAACAAGGAAACTTGGAAAGAGTTTGACTTGACAAGAGTTTGCTGCTGATGCAGGATATGTTTAAACAGTTATAGTTAGTCTCCCTATGACAAGATAGATGTGTCATTGTCTTCATTTATCATTTTATGTTAAACATGAGAATATTGTCATTCAACGTATGTAACTGTAGTCACGACATTTATATTCAAGTATCAACAGAAGAAATATATGATCATTCATTCAGATTAGATTTCTGCACAGGCTTCTAGACACGTCTCCCAAACGCGTGTGGGTAATATCACAGGCTGGGATCAACCAATACAAGGAAGGCAAATTACCCTATCCAGACTGCTCCCAGGATCAGATGGTGTTTTTTGAATATAAAT
This sequence comes from Sthenelais limicola, assembly GCA_942159475.1. Classification (NCBI taxonomy): domain Eukaryota; kingdom Metazoa; phylum Annelida; class Polychaeta; order Phyllodocida; family Sigalionidae; genus Sthenelais; species Sthenelais limicola. Next base: position 97,617,719 of record OW804099.1, on the reverse strand, counting down.
CCTCCGTTTCAATGTGGGTGAAGTCGTCAGAAAATATACAACCGGCAGCTCTGAACTTTCAATAAAAACTGCCAAATAGATCTGAATAATGATATCTCAGTACAGTTGATATCCATTGCCTTGATTTAAAAAAATCTGTTTGGTAAATATTGAACTGCATTTGAATCCTTATCTCCTATAGATATATATGTACCAGGGAACACTGTATGAGAAGTGCGTGTATATTCAGTTTGATTGATATTGATTGATTTGGTTGTGATTATGGACATGAAAACTAATGCAAATTAAAGAAAACATTTCAATTATGCATCAGAAACTCTACAGTGGTTACACAGTATAAGGGACAAGCTAAAATAAACCCATCTAAATGATAACATATATGATATACATTCTTAAAGAATTGCGTTGGGCGAATGGACCTAAATGGAAGATATCTCAACCCAAATGGGAGCCATCTCTTAAAGTCCTTTGTCTGTAGTCAACGCTTGATTGCATACATCGTAATTCTGTATTGCCAATAAGCTAAAATCTGCCTACGTGATCTCTGCTACCAGAATTGCCCACACAAATTATACATATCATCAATTGGAAGAAACAGACCAATCAATCATCATCTTGGCGCCGCCACTCATCACTGTTAGGGGACGCGAGGGGGGGGACGCGAGGGGGGGGGGACGCGGGGGGCGGGGGGCGGGGGGACAGCAGAATACGCGGGATTAAATAAATAGTGGAAGAGGAGGATATGGTGAATGTGGGGTGTAAAGTGGAAGAAGAATCATTTAGAGAAAAGTAGAATTGAAAGTTCAAAAACAATTTAACAGGGTATTGAATATTATCTTTATTTGCAATGCCGAGTATTCAAATCATCAATTGTCCATATTAATTCGAAGAAAATCGGTTATAAATCTGGGATTGGGGAGTCAGGGAAGATTCCCTTTGGAGGAATTGGTTCTATTGGTTTGGAGGAATATAGGATCTAAGAGGCATATCATTTTCTCTACTGAGCTCATACGTCCAAGCTCGGACATTCCAGCTCGAGCGCAGGCCCCCAATATAATGACAAAACTCTCTAGGCACAAACACAGGGAAGTCGTAGCACAAGATGTCGACTGGGGCATAGTTGCGATAACGATCAAAGGCATTCTCGACATCAAAAAGTAAAGTTTCAGAGTAATCAAAAGTAGCGGGTGGATATTAAAGTACATATTGTATCATATGGTAAACAGTCAGATAGACCGACGGCAGCAACACGATTACATGGGCCTAGCTCAATTCCAGAAGAGGTGTCAACAAATTCAAAGGCATCACAATGTATAAAATCATTATATGAAACCGATTCACAGTCAACAAGACTTACATCAAGCGGAGATACATCGTGGTTAACCAAAATATCGACGTCCACTAGCTCCGGACTGACATTGTTATGTCCACATACGCCATCTTGAAACTCTGTGTCGCACACTTCCGGCGGGGAGGTGTGCGGGGCAAAAGTTCATTTCGCCTTGCTTGCTGGTTCTGTACAAGTCTGAGCCTTGTGCTTGCCAGAACACTTGCGACAAATATGTTGTTTGGGACATTTATCTTTGTTGCACACACGGTAGTTGTAAAAGAAGCATACATCGTCAGGGAAATCATTCGGTGACTGAGAAATTCCGTCGGACCTTTGGTGTGACCTAGATTTCTTGCCCCCTTCCGGTGCAGGCGGAAGTACATGTGGAGAATAACAAATGGAGACTCCGAGTGCGTGTTTCTCCGGGTCAAAATCTAGGACTCTTCCGTCTACCACCCGGTCTGTGACATATTTGTCATACAACACAGAAGCCTTATCAGTAAACTTCCGGGTATTATGCATTTCACACACAAAAGCCAGGTGAAGAATGTAGGAGGCACACTTTGCATCATCGGACGACTTGAGGTTAGACAGAATGGTTGACATCCCATGGACCAGACTCACAAAATCTAACTTTGTATGATCTGGTTTTTTCACGTCGGGCAAAGAGAAAGTCTCTGGGCGAAGAGCTTTACCTTTGTCCGTGTTGGTCCCGGCGATCCTGTCCAAGGCCTTGATGAGGGGGCTCGAGACCAAGTCTGAAGCCGAGCCACCGCTACCACCACCACCACTGCCACCGGCGAGGGGAGGAGGAAGACCACCACCGGAGAGAGAAAGCTCCAACGCGGACAACCTGGCCGTGATCATAGTAAGGGCCTTCGAGTCAGGTGAATCGGTGCTAGAAGCGGTATTTGAACCGGATTTATCTCGTATGTCCAAGAGCTTCTTTTCCATGGAATCCCTATCCTTAGCAGCGGTAGTATAGGCTGCTTCTAGTAACTGCATATACTGTGGATCGTCTTTATCGACTCCCCGGAGTACCGACGCCATTGCACCCAAAAGGGTGCAAATGAAGATTATTACAGTTGGAGCACCGTTTGAGCATTAGGTAAGCTATACCCAATACTTAGAAAACACTAGATCGGCGAAATAGCAAGATCTAGCTCCACCAAATAAGACTCCCAACCAGATTTTGGAGAAACCAAATTAGACATCTGGCTCGTTCGAATCTATGTATGAGAGTGACGGCTAGGCGCGGGTCACTAGGCAACCGCCAAACAATAAGGTCTCACTGCACGAAATATATTTGCATTCAGGAATGAATACACAATATTAATTCTATGACAAAACATGTGTGATTCGTGGCCTAAAAGTCTAAATAGCAATATTATTACTTTGCCAATTCAACAGACAGCCAGACTGAGCAAGCACCGGATCTTCTACAACTATTCCGATCCACCAAAGCAACGGGTGACACAACTATTTATGTACTGATGCTGCAACTGAACGATTAGTGGTAGTTGCTGAATCGCAAGTTGCGTTGCCTCGGTGGAGGTATAGGACTTAAGTCAACAAAATAAAGTCGTGAAGTGAGAGTGAGAGTTCACTTTCAAGAAGCTATCAGTCATGTACTCTGAGGAGCACACATAACATATTGTTTCCCAGGTCTTCCCGAACTCAATCAAATGCCCAGACGGACCAGGCGATGTGTTCGGACTGTGGCAACAAGTTCCCGGAGCCGGTCAATTTCCAAATCCTTTGAGATTCCTCTCCTAATTTCAGCCAACCGACATTTTCTCCACGAATGATTGATAATAGACTAAAGGAAATGTAAAAAACTGAAGGGTCTGCCTCACAGTCAATAAATCACCCAGCAGTACAGAATTAGCTCAAGTTAGGAGAGGGGAGTTATAGGGGACTCGGAAACCTTCTCCCTTTTGGCAATTCTATAATTCCATGATATATATAAAATTATATTTATAGTTAATATAATTAAGAAGAAGAAATCTTTTTATTGTATCCGATTGATATATCCGAAATAATAGCTGAATGACACATATACAAAATATTTGAAGTGCAAAATAGCATATTGTTTTGTTTGACATATCCCCCAAACGCAAGGGAAAAGATTGAGAAAAAAAATGAAAACAACTCTTGGAGCGGGTGTAGCAGTTTCAATGAAGTTAGTTTAGTAGGAAAGTGTGCCAACAAGCTGGCAAGGCTTAATTAGAGTTAATGGTTGGGAAGACGCCATGATCATATTATGTCTATGTAGTAATGAAGATTAAATGGCGATTAAACAAAAGCAAATTAAGTCAATGTCTTCCTCGAGGAATTAGAGACAGGGTCCAAGCTCTTATAGACATAGGATGGCAGGATCTTAATATGGCATATATAAAGATGTAACAAAGACAAATACAGAACTAATATCCCTGAGAGAATAAATGAATATGATTTGAATACAAAGCAGCAAAGCTTATTATTGCAAACTTGGGGAAGTTCCCCCAAGCCCGATAAAGGAGCAAGACTTTGTAGATGGAAATTGTCAGACTTTGATTAGCAATTCATTAATTAATACATTTACAATCTAATGAATATTTTCAGTAATTTCTAGTGATTAATTGTTGTCATAAGCATCTTGTTTTAATACAAAGATGAGAGATATTAGCTTAAGTCCCATCCGCAAAGACCGCGCAAAGCAGGACTTTTGGATGGATGGTACCTTTCTTATAATCTTATAATTCCTTATCATTTAATGGCGACATTTTGACTGAATCTCAATGATTTATTTTTATTCAATTTATTCATAGAATCTTTTACATCATCATTGACTTAAATATTTTGAATAAATTATTGTATTTCATTGAACAAACTTTCACATATTTTTCGTAATATTCTCAGTTGTCCAACAAGAAACAAATTTGTATATTTTCAATTATCCTTTTGGCCATAAAATAGATTAATAGAAATAGCACTGATTATATTTTGTATCGTTATTTAAGATGAGAGATCCAGTTCCTTCGCATAAGCAGATTTTAAATTCTGGGTCAATAATTATGAGTACGGGTAAAGTCGTCAGAAAATGTACAATTCACCTACATCAGTCCTTTCAATTAACACAAATTTAAGGCACAAGGGAGGTTAAAAAAACAGCTTAGCATAACGAACATAATTTTGCAACCATTGCAATATTAAATATACTCAGATATTCATCAGTTTCAAGCCTAGTTGAGCAGAATTTACTCAATGTGTAGAGCTGCTGATTGTACTTTTTCTGACGAACTGACCCATAATAGGGAAGCAGCTGATGTATATCAGAGGTGCGGATACATTAGATGATGCTAACTGAATAGTGTCGGTCAAGACGATGTTTTCAGTTGCACTTGACACCATACAGCCTCGACCTCAGAGAACGTGACTATACTTAGAATTCCCGATCGAGTTCAAGTGATATTGAAAAGCCTCCTCATGCCCGCCCGCTCGCATATAGCTCCTAATATGGACATGGGACAGGGTATGGTAAGTGGTTATTGAAGTTTCATGCAGGGGACATTGAGGATTCTTGCAGCGGTCAATTGAGATATAGAAACGATTGAAACACTGTTGAAGTAATGAGAGGAATGACCAAAGTATAAGAGAGAAATGGGTTAACGAAATGTTTGAAAGTCAACCCACTTTTTTCTCCCCGTCTACTTGATTCTCCAGCGCCTTTTGAGCACAGTGAGAGGAATCCAATGCTACCGAATGGGGCCTGCAAAATTAGATTTCCTTGTTAACCAACCTCTGGTAGGTCCGGGAATAGCATTGTAAAGTCCTGCACCCAATTTAACCAAGAATGCACATACAAAAGGATGAATATTGAGCAGGTGAATTAGTTTAGGTAAGGTAAGAAAGGCGGAAAGGAATATTGATAAATATTACATTAAATAATCAAGCTGTTTTCCCAACATCACTGAATGCAAAAGGGCCAGAAATGGAAGCAATTGAAGTGTCAGAGATTAAAGGGGCATTACACTTTTTCTGTTTGTATTTGCATAAAACCCCATGCTGAAAATTCTGATTTAGCTAATGAATGTACATCTCCCATCAAACGAGAAAACGAAGACAGTCATTGCATAAAGTAAGGGACCAGAAGTTTAATAGGTGTTTCATATTCAATTAGATAATTAATAACATTTAGATAACAGGTTTAATTACAGGATAATTTCTAACACTAAAACATTCCCTAAACACTCCCCAATAGCTCATGTTTTGGACACAAAACAATGCATAAGGCTGCCATCATGAGACATCAAGTACCAGGGATAATATATAAACTAGTTATGTGTAAAGGATAAAGTGTAAGCAGGTATGCTAGAATCAACGATGAAGGTAAAAGTGTAGTGCCGTTGCTTTATCTCACTCTTTATACTACTTACGATTGTTTTAATATGGATTATATAGCGCGCGCATGTTGCGCATCCATTTATCGCGCCTTGCGCATGTCACTTCGTATAGTATAATTCTTAGAGTAGCCACAAGGTGGCAGTACGACCTAGTATACTTCACTATATTCTCCTTTGCTTCTTTGTACCTCTTATTATTTACTTACAACACCTTTTATTATACGTGATACTATTGTACCTGTTTGAATCTGCCTCATGGAATAAATTAGAGTAACTACAATATAGCTGACAACTTGCTGTTCTTATTTCTCCTCCCCTGCGCACACCGAGGGTCATTACAAAAGTAAGTTCGCCCACCACACCACGAGATGCATAGATAGAAATAATATGTTCTTCTATGTCATCACATAAAACTTCATTAATACAATATTACCAAAGCTTGACCAAAGCTATCCTAGCAAACGCTAACAGAAAAATGAGATGGGAACCTTGACAACAAAGGATTACTCCGCCTCCGCATGGTAAAGTGCCTAATGGGAAGTGATGATGGAGAAGAGGAGATGAAAATGACCAAATAGTTGATTTCCGAAACTGAACTAAGAGCAAGTATTGCAACTGTCTATATATAGAGCGCATGGTGTCTAGTTATCACACGAAGTCATTTGCAATAGATCTAAAGTGGCAATGGATGAGGTCTTGCAATAGGTGAGTTCTAATGGCGCCATTTTGATTATTCTAGATTCCCAAGGCATGGTGGGAAATGAAGCACGGATAGAGGCAATAGAAAATAATCAAATATCCTTTATTTCTCTTGGATCTTTTAGAAAAATATTACATTAAATCAAGGGATGGGAACTCTGGGGAAAATGACCAGGGTGAATAAGCTGTTGCTTGAAATATGCACTATGACATTTTTTAAACAAATGTTTATTTATTCTTGAAATCTTCAGGAATGCTGAAGTGGTTAATGAAATCATGAGGGCATAACTTTCAGTGGGTCCGTTAACTGTTTTGACAAAACAAATATCCATTTGGAAATGTTATTGTACATTTCTACGTACTATCATGTTCAGTTATATATAAGTGTATCCGATAAGTTGTAAATAAAGCTGGCGTGGAATAGAATACTTGGGTCTCTGGTTATGAAACCAACATTCAAAATAATCTGGATCATGAATACATGTATATTATAATGACAAAACAGTCTAGGCCCAAAGTTGAGAGAGTCCCTTCAAACAAAGGGAAAGCCTCTCGCCTCAAACCGCAAAGTGTCTTTATAATTCCATTAAGACTGCAAAATGTCATTATATTCCCATTAAAACGCCCTGGAAACCGATTAGCGAAGTAGGCTGACATACCATTCTTATCTTATCTGAGGGTTTGGACCTAGAGTGAAAACATTATAACATGACACAATAGATTTCAATCATAACCTAGAGATGGAGAAATGGAATAATAAAGTGTACTTACCAGGAATAGATTCTCTGAATAGGATGGATCGCGTTGCACACTGGTTGACAATGGTTGATTCTTCACTTCCATCTGATCCCAATATGAAGACTCCAGGTGGCTCCTTCAGTGGTATCCTTAAACTTACTCTATACTTCAATAGGCTCGCACGACCATACGCACAGGAATTAAAGTAGGTTGGTAGTTATATAGTCATCAGCCGCACATTACAGAAGGGACCAGTCGTGTAAAAACTTTCATCAAAAGCTAAGGATACCATTTAGTACTATAATGGTACTCAAAGGTAAATCTAACTCCTAAATAATATGGAGGGCCTTTGATATTTCCTCTCATTGCCTGTCTGAGTCAATATAGCAACTATGGAGGCCAGAACAATAGAGCTGTTTCGTATCGTTACTTGCACTGTTGCTGGTCATAATCGTATCGTTATAACGTTAATAAATAAGGCAGGTGTTGCTCCGTAAATATCGTTATATGTAGCCACGTTGGGTTTAACTGTAACCATCATGGCGTGCCTAACGATAAGAGCCTTTTGAGCATGTATTATATTAATCGTTACTGACGATTATGGTAACGTTAACCATGTTAACGTTAATCACGCGTTAGCGTAAATGAATAAGGGGCAACGGTGCCCTGGATTGATTAATGATTCAAAAGTAGAGCCATGTAATAGAAATGTATACCTCTGATTATGCATATTATCATATGTTGTATCGTCTGTGCAACAGAAGTTCATACAATCGCTTAACACGGAATAGAGCATCGGCTCCAACTGATGTGGGAATTATACAAGTATTTGCTTGACTGACTACAGTAATTCATTCTTCTTCAAGAGTGCCATATTTCAGTGTAGTCGTATGTGGGGGAATGCCAGTGTGCAGGGAGTTCTTCACAAAAGAAAGCACATGCCCGAGAAATCCAGAGCTTTACATGGCTTCTTGATGTGGCTTCACATCGCCACAGCAAAGGGCTTCTATAGAGACGTATGAATAAGTTAATCTGATGCTATCGTTCGTCCATCAAAGGACAGATTTTACCCTAGCCGCTTTCCAACAAAGCACTTTGTCGGTAAATATTTCAGGAAAGGTTGTCGTTTCTCAGTTACACATTACTCTGTCATTACATATGATTTGGGTCATGCCAGAGAATTATTGTACAATTTCAGTTGGGAAAATCAGGACCAACAGAAAACAAAAATTAATATATAATGGCCTACACGTTATCGATTTGATTTAGAAGTCACCCAGAGCCTTAGGGCAATGTCTTTTAAATTGGCATATGCCCAGGATTTGGATTTATTCACACAACTTCCTAAAAGTTCCCAAAGTTGAGCAACACGTCTTATGATACACCTTAATAACGCTGTCATAGTACAATAGAAAAAGAGCAATCGATGCAAAAAAATTAATAGTATAGAAATAAGTAATTTCTTAATTGGTTATTGTGCGAGTGTGCTTGTTGTTTGCATAACTCTAGAGCAAATATATTATCACGGGAGTTCTCTGTGTCCCAAACTACAACTTAGTTACATTCAATGCTTCTAATATGGAGATGAATACTGGTCTCAAATGTACTCATAAAGCAGACTTTAATGAAGCAATTCACTATAACCGCAGATTGCCCAGCCATCAAAGTCCAGACAGGATCATGTTGCTACCAGCTCTGATGTGATGTGGCAGATCGCACTAAACTGAGAGGCCTGCTTCTAACTAGTTAATTCTGCCGAGCTTCGGATTCCAAATACCTATAAAGTATTCATATCACTATGGAATAAATGTTAGTGACAAACTTATTAAAGAGATTCGCTAGTCCAGCGAATCTGGTCCTGGGTAAGACCATAAAGTGCCTTTCTGTCTCTTTTTCTCTGTCTCTCCCTCCCTTCTTCTCTATCTCTATTTCCTGGGTATGATCATAAACTTCCTCCCTCTCAGCTCTCTCGCCCTTGATATAACACTTCAATGTGTTGGGCGTAAAGCAACCAATCTCACTCACTCCAGAGAATGGGGCAATCGCAATACAGACAGACGCTTGGGTGAATACAAGCGTCTAAATCCTCACTCAATGGCATTTCCTCTGAAAGGAGAAAAGCGCTAAGATCTATTGAATAAGCCTATGCACAGAGTTTGTACTAGGGAGGTGAACATTTCAAGGCTTTCCTTTAGAGGTTAACCAATATACAAGTGTTGAATGCTGTATGCAGTGCCAGCAATAACATTTCGCGCTACACCATTCCAAGAAACCAAACTATTTCTTTCTGAAACTACCGGAAGCGAACTAAACTTTTATGAAAGTGAAAATATATAAGACTACACTGAGGAATATACCAGTGGCAACAGCGAACTGCAAGACCGGAAGTTGGAAACTGACTCAGCATTTTCCAAGGCAATTCTGCTCGGCATGACATACAGGGAAACGGGAAGGTTTTTGTGACAGTTGCCAACGGCAAGATGATAAAATATACCAACACAAGAAGTGGTATTTGGTTTGATGTATTTCTGCGCACGCTTTATCTGAACTGGCAACATATCGCAGAACCTGTTATGCTACCTGTAGGCCAGATGGAAGAGAGATAAGAATAAAAAATGTTTCATTTTCTCTCGATCGAGTACACAGGTCTACGTTTATATACTATTAAAATGCATAGTAACATATCAGGATTAGGGAGAATCCAGAGTCATTTATATGCCGCTATCACATGCTTTCTGGTAGTCAAGAAGCATCCGGCGCTATAAAAGTAGGTAGAAGCAGCTTATTGCAAGGGATAGACTGGCAATCACAAGTCCCTGGGTGCTTAAATACCTACTACTAGTTTACTTACAGAAACTACCCAGGGCCAAATCCAATACAAATCCATGGTACCAACCGTTACAGATTGCGACCCCCACAAACCAGTTGGACCAATGATAAAAAGGTAATGAAGGATATTGCATCCATAAGTCCTTCATCATTAATGACTTCAGAGTCAGAATAAATGACCAATCAATCCTCGTTAATGTTGGTTTTGAGCAAGATTATCAACAAGCATCTGAATACTGCATGTACTGACACCAAGTAGCATGCATAAATAAGGGCATGGCGCAACATTACAATTCGCAATGGTTATTTCAGTCGCTATATATATATACAATTCGGGCCTGGGCCATTTAGCATTTTCCTTTTTTCGTTTTATGGAGAGCCTTCAGACTGCCGTTTATTGACAGAAAACACCAAATCCATTTACATGTAGCAAACGGTGATAAGGAATTCAAGAAATTGTGAAATCAAATTCCATCGAAGTTATGGAGTGGCATCACCATGGCAACATACACTTGAAACAATTAACACCAAATTCAAAAAATATATATTTTCGGTCTTTTCACATCCGTTATGTGAAAAATGATATCCATGGTGTTTCACAGAAGCCCGTGCAAAGGTACAAAGGTCCAGAATTGCACCTATAAATTTGCCAAGTATCTAAATAAAAGATTTCATTGATTGGTCACTATAGACAGTTGGCCATATGGGATATTGATGCATTTTTTTGAGTTTTCGTGACCACCTCTTGGGGGTAAGTTTTTTTTTGCATACTAAAGCAGTATGACCCTAGAAATAACATACTATTTTTCACAAGCTCAACTCTTGCACGTTTTTCGGGAAATTGGCCTGCAATAAGACCATTGCTATAATCTAAAAACACCCTCAGAGGCACACAGATTGACGTGAAAATGGAGGGAAAAATTTTTTACTTGGGGAGGAAATCCTTCAATTTACTGCAAATTGTGCACTTGGTGGTAGATTATTGAAATTTAGCATGGTGTTAGAGCAGGCCATGGGATTGTCAGAAAACGCTCGCTACAAGTTGGCTGACCACCCTGGTGGCCGGTAGCTGCAAAATTCAAAATGGCCGCCGCAAAACACAAAATGTGCTATATCTTTGATTCTACTGACTAGATTTTCAAGTATAATACCTATAATTGGATGTTTTTGAGTATGAGGAATTCATTTTTTTAGTTCTTTTTATGTTTAAAGGTCATTTCAAGGTCATTTCAAGGTCAAATTTAGCTATGGCCTCTGCCATGAACAGGCAATGTCTTATCTAGGCTCCTGCTAGCACCATATGTTCCTATGTCCAAGTCCCAATGTACAAAGATTTTTACTTTGACATCTATGTTTGAAGTCATTTTCTATCAAAAAATGCTGCACAGGCCGATATAGTCCAGTAGAAATAGGGTTTGACCTATGACAAATTGCAACAGAAGGTTTCACAACAGTGTTGGGTAGTATTAGTACCCTTTATTAATTTCTACAAAAACATAGGTGGGTGAACATGCCCCAAATTGCAAAATGGCCACCAGTAAACCTTTGAAATACCATAGCATTGGTTAAAATCAACTTACATTCAAGTGTGAATACACTTTCTTAGTGTTTGAGGCATGAGGAACACAGTGGAATATAAATAAAGTCAATAAAAATCAATAATGAGGCAGTAATTATACTATGATACTATATCTGAGAAAAGGGAGAGAACATCACCGAAATTGCCTCCTGTGAAGTAATAACAAATACCATTCAAGTTGATTATGGGCATTCAAGACCAAGGACACTAAGTAACATATTTCTGTAGCTGTACATGTAATACAAATTCAGTGTTCCTGAAAAGATGTTGGCATGTCGGCAAAAGAGGACATAAAATTTCAATGGCCAATGTCTGCTACTTTCACGTTGGCCAAGGAATAAGAGCTACTCTGGTAAAAATAAATATAGGTGGCAGTGAAAAAACTCACCAGGGTGGTCAGCCAACTTGTAGCGAGTGTTTTTTGATGATCCCATGGCCTGCTCTAACACCATGCTAAATTTCAATAATCTACCACCAAGTGCACAATTTGCAGTAAATTGAAGGATTTCCTCCTCAAGTAAAAAATTGTTCACTCCATTTTCACGTCAATCCGTGTGCCTCTGAGGGTGTTTTTAGATTATAGCAATGGTCTTATTGCAGGCCAATTTCCCGAAAAACGTGCAAGAGTTGAGCTTGTGAAAAATAGTATGTTATTTCTAGGGTCATACTACTTTAGTATGCAAAAAAAAACTTACCCCCAAGAGGTGGTCACGAAAACTCAAAAAAATGCATCTCGGCCCACTGTCTACTATGGGTGGACCGTTATAGGGTACCCACAGATCTCACTGACCGGTGATCTATTACGTCTCACTTGACCCACGACCAGGGAGTAAAAGTGAACATTGAACACTGCGTGGTAGTGACAGAAGGTATATGGGTCAGATTTTCAGAAAATGTACAATTGGCAGCTCTGCACATTTGGGAAATTCTGCTAAATTAGGCTGAACAATTATGAATACCCGGTATTTCTGAGTATATCTTGGATCGCATTGATTTAAAGTATCAGTTCTGTTAAATGTTAAACTGCATTTTGAAGCTGATTTCTGTCTTAAATGTGGGTAATTTGAGAGGATTGGTGAAGGCGAATTGTACATTTTCTGAAAATCTGACCCATATGAGGCTATTAAGGCTAAATATCCAACCCGTCACCTCAGACTAACCACATGTGACGGCAGCGTATCAAGGGAGTTGCTCACGTTCGGGTCAGGATGTCATGCTGCCTAAGGCGATCCACACTGATAGGTTAACAATTAGGTCAGATTTTCAGAAAATGTACAATTGGCAGCTCTACACATTTAGGAAATTCTGCTAAATTAGCCTGAAAAATTATGAATACCAGCTCATTTTTGTCTTAAATTTAGGTTATTTGAGAGGATTGGTGAAGGCCAATTGTACATTTTCCGAAAATCTGACCCACTGAGGAAGCTTATGAGATCTACATAAAATGTAATATTCAAGCCATCAAGAATTCATTCAATACATGAACATCATTATCTCTCATAGTCATAGGGATATTTTACAAGGCAATTTAATTCAGCCTCTATATATCTATGGCTGGTCTTCCACTTTCTCCATTGGTAGTATACTACCATCTATTACTGAGATGAGCACACACACGGGTGAAGAACATTATACTCAGCTCTCCTCAAATAGCAACAATGACACGGTAACGTGTTTAGTGTCACAGATAGCTGAACACACTGGCAGCCTTTAATGACCCACTCAGGCAGCTTTAACTTTACATCCCTTGAAATACTGCCCCAACAGGCCATTTATCCGTTGGAACATGACACAGAGGAAGAGGCAATGATGAGGGTACAAATTGAGCTATGCACGACAAGTGGCTCCATGACATGGTATGAACAGATTTGAAGTACTTCTGAGTTTCATATTTGCCTTTTAAAAACAACAGTGACTGGAGACTGACATTCTGGAAATATAAACAAGTGTAGTATTGATCAGGCATCATGGTTTTGTGTGGTCATTAATCTCTTATTGATCATTGCAAACAAATATTTCCATATATGGATGAGATATAGTCATTCATGCACAAAGCAAACTTTATACTCTCTTTCATTTGGGTTTACAATGATTCAATAGGTGAGCACCCTTCCTTTAACATCAGCCGAGTGAAGGGTGCACCATTGCCTAACGAGGGACAATTATCTTTTGAAGGAAAAAGTAAAAACAAGGTGAGAAAGGTATATTGGAAGTATCAGCTTGACAACGTTGACTACATGGACAACGTTGAAAACACTTACAAACTTCAGTCTGAAGCAATATTTGGAGAGCTTTGTCTCGAGGTCTCTTTCCTTTGTATTCCTTTTTTCTATCCTGTCAAAACTGCCAAAGCACAATATAGATATAATGGTCATGAATGTGGAGACCAATAACGGCTAGCTAAAATATGCTTTTCTTTGTAGGCCTATACCTTGAAGCCTTGAAGCCTTAAACGTTAAAGCTTCACTCAATTTATTTGCCGTAAAACATCGGTGATCTGTTCGGGGCAATGAGAATTATGGACTCTATATCCCTCGCGGCATCCTTGAACCTTTTTATCTTATTAATTGAAAGTGGAAGTGGCCTTAGGTAAAGCTTAGTCTCTTTTACTCTAAGGGCAGTATGATATCCCACCTTGTGATTTAAACTGTTCTTCACTGACAGACAGACATTGGACTAAGCGGCAGGTAGGGCTGGCAAGACCCTCTTCCGTTGGTATCCCTAACCTATCCATGGGTGGTGGGGTGGGGCCCAGTAACAATTGCCCAAATATTGCTGTCTCTATCTGGGGTAGTGCGTGTGTGTTATTTGTGGAGGAATGATTATGATCACTCAATTTCAGGCTTCAATCTACATAAAACACCACGAACTGCCCAATTCACAAAGTGGTTAACTTGAGAAAAAATAGGTTTATACTCGGTCTGTCAAAATGGAAAAAGGTAAAATGGAAAATTTCATTATCTCGGACTCGGAGTGAATTCAGAGATGGACTGGTCCCTTTCTGTTGATTGCTACTGCTGATGAAACTAAATTGAAATGAGTCCAGCAGGTGTTGGTCATGCGCGTTTATCATCAATCCTATTAATTTAAACGAGTGAATCATGGCGTTCATCACATCAGTTTTCCTCCGCACAATGGTTGCAGACGAGGCCGAGAAAAAACTTCGGGCAGCACCGATGCGAAAAAAGACAAGCCTTATAAAAAGGACTGACGAAACATGGGCTAAAACTATGAATGTGGAAGCGATAACTTACCAATTGATGTTCTTCTAAGGCTGCGAGCAGACGGCCTAATCCGGGTAGTTGCTTGTACTTATCCTGCAAAGAGGACAAAGGTCATGTAGAATTACCGTAAAGAATGACAATAAATACCAGGAACACTTCATGATCAGTATCGGCGAGGTTGTAGAGAGGGGTCGTCGGGCGATTGGTTAAGAGAGACAGAGCATTAAGAAGACAATATACAAATATGGGTGAAGTCACCAGAAAATGTACATTTCACCTTCATCAGTCCTCTCAAATAACCCAAATTAAAAACAAAAACACGGTTCGGAATTGAGTCCAACATTCTAAATCTACGCAATCCCAAATAAACTCACATATATATATATATTAAGTATTTATCATTTTCAGCCTAATTTATTAGAATTTACTCAAACGTGTGGTCTAGAGCTGGCGGTTGTATATTTTCAGACGACCTGGCCCATTGGCAGGCAGAGGGAGACGGTTATGAGGCTACTCCATTTGTGTTTTATTTTAACCGACGAGCCTGTGGGTAAATAATGGGGATAAGGATCCAGAGTGTATCCAGGGGCGAGAGCAGGAATGTCTTTAGGAGGGTGCTAATGTCCACTGAGCCGCTTATCTTGAGGGGGGCGGGGGGGGGGGGGGGGGGAGGGGGCAGTCGGCGGCGCAACAGAGGCCAGTCAGGCCAGTGGATCAGCAAGAGGTAGCTGACTGACGGCTATCAGCCGAGTGCCCCCCGTCAAGATGAGATGAATCCAATCGTGTGATCACCCGTCACCCCACCCCCCACCCCCCATGATTATAAAATCGGCTCAGTGGTCACGGGGTTGAAGCGACGCCCTCAAGTATTCATGGGTGATAAACCAAGTTGTACTTGTTCTTCATTTATCCGTCCATACCCGAATCAAAGCCAGGAGGATAAAATATTAAAGGATTTCTACCCTCTCAACTTTGATTTCCTTTTTAGCAGTAAATAGCGATAATTTCATACTTACGGATTATATCAATGAATTTATGAATTATATTAATTAATAGTAAAACAATTACGAGGTGGATTATATTCGCCGAGTAAGCCCATAAGCAAAGAGGCAAATATAATCCATCGAGAACTTGTCACCATGGCGAATGACTAAAAATCCGGCTTCTTTTCATTTTTTTCTTTGCAACTATTTCCACTTCGAACTAACAAAGTACTGCTACTTCGCACTGCCTAGAATCTCCGCCGTGAAAAAAAGTTTAAAGATAATTTTCCCACAAAATATTACCGTCAACTATTTTAGAGTGGACAAAATTAAGCATTTTGAATACTTAATTCACCGTGATTGGCTTCATTTAATTCTGAATCAATAAATGATATTCCCGAACGACAGAGGAGGCTGGACACTTTCGACAATATGCTAATACAGCCTCGATTATACTGTCCGCTCTGTGATCGTTGGTAGCATGTCATTATATGCTCTGCTCACAGCCAAATCAGGGAATAAAATCAACGCATTTAGTTCGCCATTGCTTGCTAATGCTACGTACTTGTAGCCGTAGGATAACAAATGTTACTTGCACTGATAAAAACAGATACTCGTAGAAACTCACTGAAATGAGGATAGGGAGGCACATTGAAAGAAAAACTCACAGGTTTAAGCCAGATAGTTATCCTTGATAATGATGGAAGGGAAAGGAATTACTGAAGGATTCGATTGATCTCCCCTAGACCAAAGGCACTCAAGGCCATTTCCATTCAAGTGTTTCAGATAGTTCAAAAGCTGCTAAAGCTCTCAATAAAGTAAAGTGAATGTTTCTGATGTCAACGGAACTCCTTCAAGGATTTCGGGCAGCACAATCACAACATCTTATATTTCACAATTTCTGGATTACGGCTCGATCTAAAACTATTCATAGCATTGTAATGTATCTTGCCTTTATTCAACGGGTGAAGTCGCCTGAATATGTACAATTCGCCTTTACCAATCCTCTCAAATAACTCAGGAACAAGAACACTGTGCCTACACCTACTTATGCTAGGATTAACACCTTTTTCATTCATATGGGATGCTTATTTATGTGTTAGTGGATGCATACAGCACCCAGGTATACTGTAATAGGTTTAACTTAGAGCTATATGTTAGGTGCAGAGGAAGACCGGGTCTGACCCGAGTGTATTTGAGCACGGTCGTTGCCGTCATATTAACCTGAATAAATTCGTCCCAAAAAAAATAAAAAATATGAAAGTAACAAGTGTGGAAATGCTTTCATTATTTTTTGCGAAGATGCCTATAACGTCCTTGTGTGTTACAGAAATCATTCAGTCGCTTTACGCTCATCCTCACCTTGGCATTACGATTACCTCATCACTATCAGATTTGGAAACTTGTTTTATCCAAAAACCACTGTCAGGATGGCATTTATGATGAAATCCTTATGATCTCTGGTGATTATTTTCATATATGTCAGAGGTATATAGATTTATACTGAATCACACATGTAAACAATGTCCCCCTTTAATTACATTCGCCATATGTGATGAGGTAAAACGGTTTTCTTGATTGGTGTCCCCACAGTGAAGAATGGGTCTACCTACTATAATTAGTTTAAAAAAAGGCGGGTCAATATAAGTGAACAGACATTGTAGATCACGCAATATACCAAATGTAGTCAGAGAAACCTGGTATTTATAGGCAGAACTGACACAATGTGTAGAGCTGCCGATTGTACATTTCCAGGTGACCTGACTAGGACTAGACTAGCATCAATCCCTCTGCCTATCTCTATGAGGGCACACTGGGCCTTATGCATGCTTGGGCCTTGCTGGGCTAATGATCTTTTCCCCGGGATTTCGTTTTCTAAACAAAATAAATATCAAAGACGTACACATGTCTAGTCTAATACTAGTGTTCTCTTGCAACATAATTGGTCTTCTCTGCGTCGACAAAGATATTGTATTCAATTCCAGTCGGTCCCAATATCAGGTCTGTATAATGACTAATGCATTATATAAGTATTATTCATCTTTAACAAAGCCATGTACACTTAAGCGCAGTAAATTAAATCAGATATAATCCGCTAAGTTGAAGTCAATCCTGTAAATATATTTTCTATTATTATTATTTGTTCCGATTGTTTTGGTTTTGTTTCCACAATAGAACCTTTTAAAAGAGTAAGTTTAAGATTAAGTTTCAATAATTAAATCCATAGTAGGCCTAGAACAGCTAAAAGATCTCGCGCAAATGCAATCTAAAATATTTTGTCCTACTTTCTGCCATAATTTCCTATCGCTCAATTACAGGTTTCCTCACCGGGGAAATTCTAGCAAATTGGCAATGGATGCAAACGAAAATGGCTATCATGATTATAGGCATACAGAATGGGTATCAGGTTTCAAGAGTCTCAATTTCCATATTGCGTGTTTAGGGTTCCCGATAGCGAGATGACTTCAAGCCATAACAAAATTGAGACCAGAGCTTACACACACTTAGATATCGCAGGGTCCAAAATCGTCGAAAATTGGTCCGACAGAATCATTTTACTCGTGGTATAGATGTTAGAATGATAGCTTAAATTTCATCCTGGGGCGAGATTACCTATCGATTTTACAATGTTATCGGGTTGAGAAAGGGTTCGGTTAGATCATGTATGTCATTGGATATGGAAATTTTATGTACACATTGCGCTGTCCCCTGCAACTACACTTACTTATCTATGGAAACGATGGCCTTGAGATTGTATATTTTTGCTAGGACCATGATTGAACTGCCAGCATTATTCCGCCCCCTATTCTAAATATGACTGTGCAAGCTTTAAACTTCGAACCATATTTCAAGTTCTAAGAGGCATTAAGAGCGGAGAAACGACTTATATTTGGTATGCCTTCACTATGAGCTATATCCTTAATTGCCAATCGATATGACCTAAGAAGGTTCTATTACAGGAAAGCAGATCTGGGGAAAGATTGGATGGATTACTTTCATAGCAGACATGATCCATTCTGTATAAATCCAGGAAGAGATTGAACATAATTGCTCGGTGGCATAACCCGATACCCTCAAGCTTATTGCACCGCGTTCCATTAGATTTTCTGGGAATGGAAGTGAGGAAAATTAATCACTAAAGGAATTTGATACAACGCCATCCACTTAAACTCGGTTCTGAAGAAACAGTTCTTTGATCGTTAACCAAAAGCACCGTCCTCTCGTTTTACGTCTCTCTTGCCTCTGTTAGAATACGACTGGGGTTTAAATGACGAAATTATTTATAAAAGGATTAGCTCATATACATACACAAGAAATCGAACGATAGTAAAGCCGTCTAAACCTCCTGTCACTGAGTATAGATAAAGTTCCCCCAAATTCAAATTACTATTTATATTAGGGACATTAAGCTATGGCCATTGGAAAATTAGGGAAAATTTCCAATAGGGGATTTGCAGGTGCCTCGATCTGCGCATGTCTGTTACAGTGCACGCTGGGAGAGATCCAGTTCTGATATTCTCATATTTAGCCACTATTTGGTACAAAAACAGGCTGAATCTTCTCACTAGTATTCTTGATTATATAAATAATCTATGTATTCATTATTATTATCTGACTTTGTATAATAAATTTAGTGTTGTAATTTACATGAATTTAAGGGCGTAGCCCACTAAGCCAATTCTCTTGCGACTTTGCACCAGGAGGACTCTTTTGCACTAAATTCAGTGAGGAACGCATGAGAATCGCTTAGTGGACTAGGCCCTTTATACTTCTTTTTCAAAATCAGGCATGTCTGAGCATCCAACTTGACGTAATGTCATTTCCTGTAATAAAAACTTGCTTCCGGTTTGGTGTGAAGAGTAAGCGGCGGTTGGGGCTCTGCTCCTGCTTTTTTCCTTTTCAGATCAGCTCAGAAAGAGTGTTTCGAAAAGAATAAGGACCTTAAACGTGTATTCATGCTCTGAGATTATTTTGAACAGAAAGAATTTGGATATTAACATCGAGCTAAAAAGGAGTTACCAGTGAAAGTGCACTGGGCTTAGGTAGTGGTGGTTCAAAGGTGCCTGCCACGACACCCTGGAGTTACACGTGCAGTACATGAACTTTAAGCTGGGATTTTACCCAAAAGTGGGAATAATATGAGACTATAAGAAGGATTAATCAAACCAAAGTGAGCATTCCTAGAGGTAAACCGATCACATTTACACGTCGACAGGTGATATACAAAGAAATTACACCCTAACGCGAATCATATCTCTATATCCGTCACTGTCCTTCTCCCCAGTTTCAAAAATGGGAAATCTCAGCTACAGGGGCACCTGAACAAATATTCCCTAGATATATTTGGAGACGCTGGAGGGAAGAGAGGGATATCCAGTAAGATTCATGTCATAGCTCGCAGGGAATAGGCGATGCTTGATATTATGGCAGCTGCAGTAACTGAGCGGATCCCAGAGAATACCTGTATCCGTATATATACCAACTATATGGATCAGATTTTCAGAAAATGTACAATTGGCAGCTGTACACATTTAGTAAATTCTGCTAAATTAGGCTGCAATTTGGCCAATACTAGGTACATTCGACTATATTCGGCATTGCATTGATTCTATAGCAATCTGTTTGGTTAAGTTGAACTGTATTTTGAACTTTATTTTTGTCTGAAATTTGGGATATTTGAGAAGATTGGCGAAGTTCAATTGTACATTTTCTGAAAATCTGACCCATATAGCATACAGTGTAACCCATCAGAAACGCTCTCCAACATTCCAAAGGCAGGCTAATGACTTGATCTATAACAACTTCAGTATGATTATCTCACAATCGCTTATGATTATAATTATGTTGTTATTTTAATAATTCGGAGCATCTGATTTGTGGAGATTGCTGTACTGATGTTGATACACCAATTTTAAAGTGACTCTTCTCGCTATGTACAGCTGTAACGGAATTTATCTTCCGAATTCTTATAGATGTACTACTATCACTAAAAGTGTCTGAAAAAAAAATGTCCCCCGACGGAAATCCCTGTCTGGAAGACCTCATGATAGAGGATTGTTAATGCCCGATTCCTGTTTTATTATATTGATTATGTATGATGTGCAAAGTGAAGATGTGAGATGAGACAGTTGGCTAGCATCTTGGAGGGTTAGTTCCAGGTCCATTTTGGAATGAGGTCACTAGAAGGTACAGAGTGCTGAGTATCAATCAAGATAAAAATCTGTTACTTTTCTGTTCACTCTGTGATTTGAAATGAGTGGCGGCTTTGCAACATTCTTTCTCATTAATTGCACTTATTCACAAAATTATATCAAATGAAAATGCAATATATCAATTAGTGGTCCTAGGTCCTATGTACTTCTAACACAGCAACACCTATCCTATATGATTAATGTATTAGTTTCTAGACATTTCATGACAACTGGATGTTATGAGAAAAGCCACTCAAACGCCAATTCCAACGCTGGAATCAGGGTCAAAATTCCATCATTAAAAACCAAATGGCAAAATTAGGCGAAGCAAAATAGGAAGCCATAGAACGTCTTGTTTTATGACTGGGCCTACATCACACGTCTTAAAGCTCCATTCCCAGCTAATTTCTATACAAATCTCAGTTTTCACTTGTTAAGCTAACTAGTACACTGCCCCACCTTATCCCAATCATTAAGGTTTCTTTCTTAAGGTTGGAGTTTAATATTTGAGAAGAAATACTCGTCCTCCCGTACTAGTGGTCACCAGTGTGACCTCCTTAGTCAACAGTGTGACCTCCTTAGCCTTGTTCCATACAGATAGTCGTTGATGGGGAAAATTCGTAGGCAGACAGAGAGAAACATGTGGCTTGATGTGGCACAGAGGCGCCACATGTGACCATTCAGTGCATCTACAGAACTGTAGATACATATCCCTGTTTGTTCCCGATCATAAAAACACAGAATTTAGACATTAATTTTACTTTTCATTGAAACAGAGATAGATAATATTGAGTTTGGGAACTAATATGAATGTAATTCCAGAAGAACCACTCGATCTTAAATCCTGGGAATGCAGCTTTAACCTGGCTCCATGATGAATTACAGGAGGCTTGCTGTCACAAGATGAGGTGACGTTATCCTTTTTTATGTCTCTCCTGTGGACGACAAGGCCATTTTCAAGCACTTTGGTGCTCTGCATGTATTAACCCGTTTCCATGGAGCTGCTATAAAACGGCTGGAAACAAAAACAGTTGGGAGCCGAAGGAGTCCATAGGGCAAGTCGTTTCTGGCGTTGAGCATCATGGAGAATGATAACGCCCATACTCAAAACCCTATAAAGGATTGATTGGTTATTATGGTGTATATATAGTGGCAACAAATAAGATGAGATTTATGTCTCTGTCAATGCACATGTTGTCTGTATGAAAGTAAACGGGCATTTACAACGAGAAGGGGTTGGCGCCATTATACAGAGACATGAATTTAAAAAGACCAATATGGCATTGCACAATAGAGGGTTTGCATAGCCACCATTTTGAATCTTGAATCGCATGGAATTATGGGAGTAATGGTACAGTATAAAATCTAGTGAAAACATGCCATGTTCAGCCTGGGATATTATCAGTGCTCTAATGACAATATCAATGTGTTTTACATGTTTCCATAACAAAAGCCTGTCTCTTTCCCTTCATGCATTTGGTTTTCATTGATTATTTATACATGCTATGATATTGGTGATACCATTTTTGCAATCTTTTTATAAAAAAAAAGTTGCCAAATATTTGTATGTCAGACTTGAACTGAATCCGTACCAGCATGAACTGTGACAGACATGCGCAGTGAGACATGCAACTCCCCTATTGATAGATCCGACTGCCCTTTAGGGTATTAGATGATGTATGAACCGTCCCACCCAATAGGGCAGTTGCATGTGCCACTGCGCATGTCTGGTACAGTGTATCATGGGATGGATTTTGATGAAATCTAACATACAAATATTTGGCAACATTTTTATCGAAAGTTGCAAGAATGTTTTCACCAATATCAGAACTTGTATAAATGATCTATGAAAGCCAAATGCATGATGGGAAATATGGAGACTTGTGTTATGGGAACATGTATAACACATGGATATTGGCATTAGAGCATTGATAAATATTCCATGCTGAACATGACATGATTTCTATAGATTTTATACTGTACCATTAGTCCCATAATGTCATGCGAATTAGAATTCAAAATGGCGGCTATGCAAATCCCCTATTGTAACTAAGTTGTTAACCGTTACTATTTCATTTATTTTCTTTTACAGATTGATCAGGGCAGAGCAGTGACCTGTGTTAATTATTTTATTTCGAGGAACTTCTAACTAGAAATCATACAATTGACGACTACCTATATTAACTGGTCAGGAAGATATTTACTAGCACTTCGCCATGACCTGACGCCATGACCTCTCGCGATTATTATTATCATCGCAGGAATAGTGACATGAGATATCTTGAATAGTTCTATTACAGAAATACCGTTGCTATGGAAAGTGGGTAAAGTCGTCAGAAAATGTACAATCGGCAGCACTACGCTTTTAATCAATTCTACAAAATTAGACTTAGAAATGATAAATATTAGGTTAATCTGAGTATATATCGTATTGCATTTATTTCTTTTTTAAAAATCCGTACGGATATATATGTTGAACTGTATTTCGAAGCTTATTTTTGTCTTAAATTTAAAGTTTGTTTGACAAGATTGTAAAAAGCGAATTCTACATTTTCTGGCGACTTCGCTGTACACCCAGAACTATATGATGTACTTTCCGAGATCCATATTATGACCCGACAAACGAGCAGGCTCGCTCCTTCATACAAAAAGGCCATAAATATGTAGATTCAGAGTCACTCCCCTATCTCAAGACAGCCAAGGATACTTCTCAAGCATTAACATCAACAACATCAAGATCAATTCCGCATTATGCAGACACAGCCGCCCACGTTGAATAACTTTCTGCTTTCGCAAGGGGAATGGATTGCAACTGTAAATGTCTATCATAATTTAATACATTAACTCTTATTACTGAGCTAATATCATAATTATGTGTAAACATGAGTGTCAATCAGATAGTAGAGCGTAATGACGAGAACATTCATAAGCAACCCAATAAATCTCGGGTGAATTCTTCATAGTTACCAATAGTAAATGGGTCTGGGTGTCAGCACTTCGCCTTCACCAAGGTACAATTCGCCTTCACCAATCTTCTCAAATAACTCAAATTTAAGACAATGCAAAATGAGGTTCAAAATACAGCAACATACTCGAACATATTATTGAATCAAAGCAACACCAAACATACAGGTTAACTAACAACTTGGTTGAAGGAGTGTGCAATATTCTAAGCGACTGAAAACAACGAGTTAGTTAACTGATTTATCATAATATCATATTATCAATCTTTAAAGGAACAATTTAAAGACATTTTGTGGACCTTTCCCGAAAGTAGTTCCGGCGGCTCAGGTGTCACGTGGTATACGCACCACACGCTAGATACGTTGTTTTATATAAAATACATATAATTAAACTCAGATATGCCCTAGTATTCATCATTTCAGCCTAACTTAGCAGACTTTACTAAATGTGTAGGGCTGCCGATTGTACATTTGCTTATTGTATTTTGTATCCCAAATAAAACCAACCAGATTGCGTCTTTGCGTCAAGTGTAACTAGGGAACCCCGACCTGATCGCACGTTCAGTTCAGATCAAGCAAACTGCACCCCCCCCACCCCCACCCCGCACCCCCATTTTATTACAAACTGAGCGCATGGGTAATATTAATTATAGAATGTTGTCTTCATCACGACATATCAAAGTTAATGACATTTGTAAGATGTTTGCAACCTTAGAAATTTAAGTGCATGACGCAAATGACAAAATTATAAAAATTGTTATTATTTATCACCCTATATTTGAGCAATAGAGAATTTTAAATTGCATTTTCGTGAGGATGTCATAATTACATAATATTCATAGATTCAATGAAGACAAGTAGTGTGTACATTGTAATATGATACAACTGTGCGTTAATAGAAAGGCAAAGTAATCGGCAACAGAAACCAGGTGCTATTGTGTACATAGAACGGTTCTCAGTAATGCCAAGAAAGTAGTATATAAAAAGACAGATTGTACTCAGGCAAGGCAGGTGACAACGGTACGGTTACTTGTGCAGGGAACTTGCACATCAACACACTTATTGCACTGATGTAACATTTGTTCATTATAAATTATGTGCTATGAGAGTAGTTGTGCTAAGAGAGAAGTTCATAAAAGTGTATTTTCACAGTACTACCGCGTGTGGGAAACTTGTACATGGACACTTGAACTGGTTTGTTCACAGCGTTTCATTACGTTTCTTTGTAGTGTTAAAAGAGTAGTATATAAAAAGATAGTGTTAACTCAGGCAAGGTAGGTAAACCAAAACTTGTGTGGGAAATGTGTGTATAAACACAATTAATCCACTGGTTTGTTCCATTCTCTGTTGTGCTAAGAGAGTAGTACCGGTATATGAAAAGTTTATATTCACTCAGGGAACACAGATGAAACACACATTTTGGCGTGCAACTTGCATATTTAGAAAATTACACTGTACCGTGTAACTCTTGCAGCATTCTGTAATGCACATGATGATCGCATATCCTCATTAATGCATAAACATAACTATTATTTCTTTACTTTTTGCTTTTTACTTTGATATTATTTTATTCATGTGTTAGCCACTCTTCTAGATAACTTTTTACTATAACAGTAATGGCTGGAAGAGCTGGGACTATCCCAGAAGTCTGTTGACCTTTTTGCCATCCTACATATTTAATATTAGACGAATAAAAGATTGTTCAATTCAATTCAATAAACACAATTATTGCACGGCTTTATTCATAACAGATCGTTTCACTAAACGTTTGTCGATAGTGCAAGAGATATAAAATAGATCATATTTTACTATTTTACTAAGGAAACATAAAACGGGAACGGCTAAGGTTCCCCTATTTTCTATGTATGTTTGGATTTGAACTACTACACAGTTGCTTAACCAAATGAATGAATTTGAAGTCAGAACTCGTACAAAGGTGTGTGTGTGGGGGGGGGGAGTCTTTTCTGCAATAGTTGCAAGATTTGCCAGTATAAGTTTGTAATTGACGTATGGAAATTCTAATCCTCTTCTTGCGAAATGAAATGAAATCCATGAGCTATGCGAACAAGGAGACGCAGTGAGGCTCAGGTGTCCATAAATACTTCACAAGACTAAGATAATAAGACTCGAGTCACCTGCACCTAAGATTCAAACAAAATAGGTTTATATCTTATCTAAGGAGACAATGAATGTCTATTTTTGTTCACATAGACAGTGAAACGATCATTTATCTCAATTAAATCAATTAACTATATTCATATACGAGTATATTACCTCAATATATTACTAGCCCAGTCAAGTACACACACCCTACCCAATATGGACACCCATGTGGGTCAGATTTTCAGAAAATGTACAATTCAACTTCGCCAATCTTCTCAAATAACCCAAATTTCAGACGAAAATAAAGTTCAAAATACAGTTCAACCTAACCAAACAGATTGCTAGAATCAATGCAATGCCGATTATACCCGAATTTACCTAGTATTAACTAAATTGCAGCCTAATTTTGCAGAATTTATTAAATGTGTACAGCTGCTAATTGTACATTTTCTGAAAATCTGTCCCATATGTTCATCCCTGAGCCACCAGTGCTCCTGGGCAGGTGTCCATAGTGTGCTTGGTGAACACGGTCATATTGCACTACTCATACCCAGTATACGGCGGTCATCGTATACTAATCATGGCGCCCAGGACAGCCCAGATGAGGTGATCACTTCTTGGTAATTGGGTTTTATTGATCTTGATCCATTGGCCTGAATCCATAATCTCACCAGTTGACCCATGTCAGCTCTCATCAGCCTATTTCATCAATTATTATAGCGTATTGATAAATGCAGGTGCACGCCCGTATCCACTGAGTGTAAATATTGAATTGGTTATGAGGAAATTGACCCATTCACCACCTAGCATGTATTCACTGTAAAAAAAATAGGCTTCAGGCTTCAGTACTAAATCTCAGGAGTTCTCTCAAGCCCCGTGACCACTGAGCCGATTTTCTAACAGAGGGCAGTCGGCTGACTCGCAGGAAAAAACGGCCGGACGATCGGATATATGGGTCAGATTTTCAGAAAATGCACAATCTACAGTTTCACAGATCTATCAAATTCTGCTAAATTATAGAGAAAATTGATAAATACTAGGTATATCTGAGTGTATTATGTATTGTATTCATTCAATAAATCTGTCTGGTTATGGTGAACTGTATTTTGAACTTGATTTTCGTCTTAAATTTGGGTTATTTGAGAGGATGGGTGAAGACAAATTGTACATTTTCTGGCGATCTGACCCATATATACAAACTTGACGGGGGTCACTCGGCTGAGTGCCAACGTTAGGGCCTAGTCCACTAAGCCAATTCTCATGCGTTTCTTACAGAATTTAGTGCAAAAGAGTCCTCTACAGCACAAAATCGCATGAGAATCGGCTTAGTGGATTAGGCCCTTATATTAAAGGCATACCCTCATATTCAATGCATCTCCACTGACTGCCCTCGGTTTCTCCTCCGATTTCGCCCGTCGAGAAATATCGGGTCAGTGGGAATAGGACTTTATAGACACCCACGTGTAGCAGTTAAAGTATTTTTGCTTGATAAGATACATTTAGTACTTCCACTTTTTAACCGCATGACGTTTAGGACTGTCCCTTACAACTGGGTGGACCCGAGTACAACACGTTTCTTTAAAGTGGCCACTGATAGACATACAGATGTAAAAGCAGATCAGTAAAGTTAGAAATAAGTTACAAACACCGCTTTGATAGTTTTACAGATACATGTATCACAGATTTCCAAGTGTCAATTCAACATTTGAAACTTGTCACTAAAGAGGAGGGAGATGATCTTCTGAATCTAAAACGAGTGAATCAAATGTCATTAATATAGAAAAGTTACTGAATCTCATATCAAATCACTGTATCGTCAACTTTTATTGCTATATATTTGTAAGTTTTCGAACCAGTGAGGTCGTGATAAATAAAGAATATTTCAATTTCAATCACTGTGATTGATAGCTGCGATAATACATTGCAAAGACATTGAACAGCCAATGAGGACGTCAGTGTGCATCAGGAACCCAACTGTTCTAATAATGTTAGGCACAGATGGTTATACATAGTGGTTAATTATGCCATTTCAATTCAGGGTAAAACCCAGCATAACGATATCATTCCCTCACCTTGTCATATGTAAGCCTTTGCCATATATCATACACAAAGCTACATATGGCATTCTAAGCCCCAGTATAAATAGAGATATCTAATGAATGCATCCCAGCCACTGAAGGCGAGTAAATGAAGGAATTGCACAGCTTGTTCATAGTAATCACTATATCAACGTAGTAATCCTATTAACTCCACGTTGATGTATGTACCACATGCTATTTGTATGGGCGGGTGTAGTGTGGTAATTTGCAACAGTTCCACGCGTGTGGTATGACTTCCTGTCCCAAGTAAACATAGCCATATAAGGTAAGCATAGCAACGTGGGAGTAAATATAGAACCTAAATTCGAATGTGGTACTCGGGACACTATTACACTGTCCTCGATGTTTGTTTTGAAACATCATGGACAGTGCAATAGTGTCCCTTGTACCGCATTCTCATCAGGTTCTATCTATCTATTATTGATAGGCTGTAACATACCTCAACTCGGAGCAGGACTTAATGTGGTATTGCAAGAAAAAAGAAAAAGAGAAATATATGTAGGCATAGTATGATCCACATGATTTAAAGTGGCTAAGATAGTTAAAATGAGTAGTCATGGAATAGTGTGAAACTTTGTCAGTGTAATCATATATAATAGGTATAGCAATATCTGAAGTATTGAATATCAGCATTGCGTTTTTATTCAATGATTAGTGAATATGTGCAATGAATGGGTCAGAACATAAACCCATGTCAAATCCATGAGGAAATGGCTTTGGAGACCAGGAGGTGCTGCCAGATTTAGCCCTGGTGGCAGAATGCCCATTGTACTGACCAGTGCCGACCTGGGGGTTACATAATTCCAGATGTCAACCCAACTGCCACTTCGAAATTTCTGGTTGGCAAGCAAAAACGATTTTGCTCACTATTTTACCAAATATCTGACATAATATGAATGTTAGAGTTTTGATATCTACAGAAGTTAGTTAGGTAGGGTAAGGTGAACCAAATACTAGAAAATGAAGGAGAAATTCCGTTACTCGATAATCTAGCCAGCAACAGTGAGAAGTGTCACTTTAAAATTTGTATTTTGTAATTGCTATTGTTATTATTACTATATGTCTATGCATTATCCTCTCTTATGTAGTTGGTAAACACGACATAGGAGGATCCAGCAGCTGATATCCATCAAGATGTTTGTATTAGTAAGGACGGTATTGTATTGCAGGTGAAATTTACCGTACAATAGTCAGTTATTCCAGTTATTGTAACACTGTTAAGGAAACAGCAGGAAGAGAATGCAATCTTCCACCATATTTATGTTATAATGGACATAAAAGGGAATGGGAATCATCAATTAATATGGAAGGAGAGCTTGAAACCTCCCCCAGTGGAGAACTGCTCGCTGGTGCGGGGGAAAGAAAGTGTTAAAATAAATATCAAATGTCTAACGAATTTAAGAGTTGATCTAGAGTCATTTTGGCTTATACGATTTTCCCATGAGTTTCCCTTGGTAAATCCCTTTAATTAAGGTATGATACTTCAGACAAACTGACGCCAATATGTCTAAGTCCCTGTCAACTAATTATATCAATAACAAGCCCATATGGCCTTTCAACATGATCCAATGTGACATGCAATGTAATTTCCTGTATAAACATGTGCCAGCAGACGAGAGAGAGAGAGAGGTATCATTCTAGCTTTGGATTCCACATGAACCAAAGCTATGGGATTTCAAGCAGTCACAATCGTATTTTATCTCCAAGGAGAGAAATATCCTCCTGCTAATATTATAACTAAACTATCCTGCTTGTATGGGAAACACAATCCGGTACCCACGGTTTAACGTTTCACTGCATATGATATGTGACCTTTGTAACAAGAGGTCATCTAAAAGCCATAAATATCATCATAAACTCAGCTTGCTTGTATTTGCCACTCCGGGTTATCAGACATTGGCAGACAAAATGAGAACTATGAATCTCATTAAACGTCCATCCTCTTCTTGGCCAATGATTCTAATATCGACCAGCGTTTCGCCCTCAAAGTTAATTATGCCTAGAGTTTTTCTGGTAGATGCAATTCTAGGCGACGAATAATAATAATCTTCTGGTCGGCAAAGCTAACTTTCACCGCCCGTTGGGAGACTGCAGAAACATATATACTCAAGTACTCGATCCTAGACGCCAGATTCCATATCTAGAGTCAAAACATACGATGAGGCAAATCCATATTTTATAGATTTCTTGTTAAGGTATATCAAAGGTAAGATTTCTAATACTAAAAGTAAAAAAGGGAAACTTTGAAAAATACTAGAGCTATTAGTTTTAAAGATTTTTGTAGACATGAGTGCTAACTGAACTTCCTCCAAACTCCGAAATCAGGACAAAGTATATCTGATGAAGTAGAAGATTATCAAAATGTGTATATGGGTGAAATCGCCAGAAAATGTACAATTCGCCCCTGCACCAATCCTATCAAATAACGCAAATTTAAGACAAAAATCACTCTCAAAATGCAGTTTAACCCAACCAAACAGATTGCTAGAATCAATGCAATGCCGAATATACTCGAATTCACCTAGTATTTGCCAAATTTAAGCCTTATTTAGCATATATTACTAAATGTGTACAGCTGCCAATTGTACATTTTCTGAAAATCTGACCCATATACACCGTCTTTGCATGCACAAGTCATCAATCACTGGACGTATTTCTTTCTTTAAGGGCCTTGTCCACAAAGCCGATTCTCATGCGATTTTGCGCCGCAGAGGACTCTTTTCCACTAAATTCTGTGAGAATCACATGGGAATCGGCGTAGTGGACAAGGCCCTTTATCATTATCATTTGGGTTTCCATGCATTTCCTTTTAATAAGGAAGGATGTCTTACAAAGTATGTATGCGCAGATTTATATAGGAGTTCGTCGCAAAGGGATTCAAATGTACTGTCACAGTGGCCTATGGATTTCTCCCCATCAATAACAATAACTTTCACCGCCTGTCATAAGCAGGTCCAACTCTTCATTAGCTCATGTATTGAGTTGGAAATGTAAGGCCGATATCCACGTCAAATCTCGCGGCAAACCTCATATCAAACCTTTTGAGTGGAAGAAGAGGCTTTTGCATTCGGACTAAAGCTCATTTTCATTGACGAATATTTTTATCTAGATGAAAAATGTACGAAAATTAGCTAAAGTATGAATGCAAAATGAAGCCTAAAGCTCTTGTCCACTGAGCCGATTATCACGAGGGTGGGGTTGGAGTCAGAGGAGAAAACGATATTCAGGCCAAAGAAGATGCACAGATAGACATACTTAAGCATTTTTATGTCCAAAATGAGATGTATTTATTCCCATTATGCATATGCACATGGAAGAAGAGGAAATGATATTTTTCTACCCACTCGCTTGGTAAAGTAAGCGGGGAATGATTATTCCGAATCCATGTTTGATGTTGAGAATGAGGGATCGGCAAATTGCGCACGAAAGGGCAGAGGAATAACCCTTGTGTTAAATATCAGCAGGAAGAGGGGAAGGTCTAGGTCTATCCGCAGCGCCTCCCCACACGGGACCTATCATTGGTTACGGAGCTGACACGTGATTAAGTCGAGCCTTTGTCACATGTCAGCATAGGTTTCTATGAATCATGACACGCTGCGCGGAAGGATACAAAATTAATCTGTTAATTATGGATCTGATATTGTCAGGATGACTTCAGTGACATCAAGCGCCACAACAGGTCTATAGAGGTACGCGATTTGCTCTATTAGCAGACCTTTATATAGCGCCTTTTCACTGTGCCAACACTATCCAGCCTAGGCTTACTGCCTCTCAGATGAGATTCAGTGAAAGGACGCCTACTGCGTTAATGGCTTTGAGCGAGAACTCTGAGCCTACTGAGCTCACTGTTGTTTAAAGCAGGCACAAAAATAGTAACTTGCATGTAACATATAAGTCAACAATACATGTATATCTTCAACCCAGTGGCTCGTTTACACCATCTGGCTTCACTAGTGCGTCATTGTAAGTTGCCTTACAGGCGACTTCACCCATAGCAATCCCAAATACAAAACTGCAGATCCTTTCCATAATGTAGCGAATTGCGTGTTAAGCAGACCTAGAGGGCAGGGCGGGGGCGTATTTCACACTCAGCTACGAATAGTATTTAGTGGTACATGAAGTACAGGGTGTCAACCCCAGAAGCATACCACCTTTTTGTGCATATAGACAGATAAATAATTCTCTTATATTATTATCTTATGCTCTTGTAATGGATATGTTTCTGACTCGAATTAGGGGGAATGGAAATGCTTCAACATGTTATTGTCATGCAGGGTGTGCCGACCGGAAAGGCTACGCTATTACGTAACAAGTTATATAAAGATCGTTATGCTCAAACACAGGCCATCCCCATGGCTAAAGTCGCCAGAAAATGGCCCATATATATGTTAGTCAGGTACACATCTTTGATACCAGACCCATAGTACGTACATAACACCCACAATCAGGATCCCAATGAACAGAAGGACACCCACAAATAAAATAGCCTTTGTCATTCGAGTGTATTAAAACATCAAGCACGTTCTTCATATATAAAAGAACAATCCAAACAGAAGGGATTGTTTGTTCTATGCACTCCAAATGAGATAATCTAAATACTACGCAAGTTCTGGTCAATATTCTCCATACAGGAGTCGGGTCATCAGCTAGAAGATGTACAATACATAGGCAGCTCTACACATTTAGTAAATGAGCTAAATTAGGCTGAAAAATGATAAATACTATTAATACTGCTTTACATACGTGGTATCGTGTTGATTCAGAAATAGGGTCCATTATGTTGAACTGTACTTTGAATTTCATTTAAATTTTTAATTAGGGTTATTTGGGAGGATAGGTGAAGACTAATTGTACATTTTCTTGCAACTTCTTGATCGCCATTAGAGCTGATAATAATGTTATACCTATGGGAGGGGGATATAATATATGGTCGGTGGGAAATGTCTATCATGAAATTCAATTGCACTGCATTCCCCATCTGCACTCAAAGAACTGTCAGGAGAGACATTAATGGGTTTTCTGTTATTTGTTGAAGACATGCACCATACTATGGACACGACAAGATCTATTGTCCGCATAGCATAATGAGTGATGTGTACACTCAGGAACTCTATACATTCAATACAATTAGTCTAAAGCGATTGGTCTGAAAAATTATTCAATTACAAGCTATATGGGTCAGATTTTCGAAAAATGTACAATTAGCAATTCTACACATTTAGGAAATTGTCCTAAATTAGGCTGAAAAATTATGAATACCGGGTATATCTGAATATATTTGGTGTCGCATTCATTTAAAGTATCAGTTCTGTTATGTTAAACTGCGTTTTGAAGCTCATTTGTGTCTTTAATGTGGATTATTTGAGAAGATTAGTGATGGAGAATTGTACATTTTCTAAAAATCTGACCCATATCTCAGTATATTTGGTATTGTCTTGAATCTTGTTAGTTATGTGGAGCTGTATTTTAAACGTTACTTTACAGAGAGATCCTGCAGATACCACGCATCATTTTTATACAGCTAGACAACTTTTTGTAAACAAGTGCTCACGTGCGGACCATGCGATTCTGCCTGGGGTTGTCTTTATTGGGCATATATACTTACTTTTGACTGCTAACTAATACATTTCACTATGCAAATGAGATTTAGGTAGAGTGCGTGACATTGAGATAATTATCTACTATCTATTCTATGCTTAACTATAGTAGTACCATCGTAACATATGATCAAAATTATAAATATTCAGTATATCATATATTCGTATAAAACCAATAAATTACATAATACCTATTACTACTAATAATAGAATTTTAATACAATAACGACGCAGTTTTTGTAACGTTCCATAGCATAGAAACACACAGTGTTTTATCGATGTCATAACTGATTGATGTATGTCATTTTTCCTATTTTCCTTTTCCCCATTCTCTCTATAATTAATTACTATAAACTCCGTAATAGTAACAAAAAACTCTTTTGCGTAGGTTGATGGTTGATAGGCAACAAAACCTATTTTTACATGTCTTTATCCTGTGTATATATTTGGGTCAGGTCGCTAGAAAATGAACAATCGGCAGCTCTACATATTTAGCATATTAAGACTAAAAAATAATAAATATTAGGCATATCCGAGTATATTCGGTGCTGCCGTGTTTGAAAAACTCTGTTAGGTTATGTTGAACTGTATTTTGCACCTTCTTTCCGTCTTAAACTTAGGTTATTGGAGAGG
Source organism: Sthenelais limicola (assembly GCA_942159475.1). NCBI lineage: Eukaryota > Metazoa > Annelida > Polychaeta > Phyllodocida > Sigalionidae > Sthenelais > Sthenelais limicola. Next base: position 97,583,365 of record OW804099.1, on the reverse strand, counting down.
GTTGTTAAAGGTGAATTGTACATATTCTGGTGACTTTACCCACTCGCTATAGTTCGCACCATAATGGGATGATGACTGAAGTCAAGTAAAAAAGCTCATATCCCATTCAGTCAGTAGTAGGGAGCTAAGCCACCGGTGGCAAACGGTCATAACAGTAAGAATAGAGGAGCGCGCCAGATAACAAGGCTGTAAAACAGCGTTTGAAGCAGTTGTAATTGTCTAAATCTAGCCCGAGTCCAAAGCGCCCACGAGTTACCCCGCCCATGCGTGTGGTTTGATCTTTAAACTATATATAGGTGCCACACAAAATGACTCATTTCGTGTTCTTCATCTCAAAGGACAAAACTCTACCAACTTTTTCTTTTCGAATTCGTAAGCAATTTCTTCCGCCTACAGATTCTTAAATTTGAGAAATCGAAAAGAAAGTGGATGGTGGTTATATTGAGAATCAACTTGGAGCAACGATATGGCATTGTGTTCGTGTCTTTGGTTCCCAGAATATCTTTTACACAATTATTACTTCTTTATTCCTGCCCGTATTTTATGTAATTCGGTTCATGTATTTAGTATTTCTTGTACCTTAAGTCATAGGCTCTCATATCACATACAATTAAGCCATTTTGAGACACATTATTGTATCATTCCAAGGTAAAATACCATTGTAACAAAAAATCGTCTATCTGTATTCAGATTATGTAGAACCAAAATCACCTTTCCCCAGTATACTGACCATCAATGGCTACTTAGCCCGGTTGCTACACTGAGAATTATATTATTGGTCATATTAAATAAATCCAGACATATAAGCAACAACAGAGTATAAGAGAGTATGCAAGCCCCATGATTGTAACTGCTAACATACGGTTAATTAATAAGCTTGGTAGAATCACAAATAGGGCCTTACGCATGGCCTTTGGTAAAAGTGTCAGTATGCATGTAGTTTCGGGAAAAGTAGTAATAACCTGCTTTATATTACCATCACGAGTTGTACTTGTCTGAAGTGTTATATATAAGGAACTGTTTACTTGCTAAAAACAAAGAAGACTATCGTGAAAGATTTTTCATGTAAATTGTTAGATGTAAATATTTATACGAGATTGATGGTATTGAAATATACCAAGATTTAATTAATGTAAGTAATTGTTAAGTGTGATTTTCTTAAGAAAAAGAACGGATGTATAACAAGAAGATCTGAATATTAGCTCCTATTAATAGAGCTATTAAAAATGAGTAAAAGCAAAAACTTATGGGCGCTCTAGGAAGAACAATATCTTCATTGAAAGAGAAAATGACCCTTTTCTATGTAATTGTATTGAAATATGGAAATAAAAACACTTATATATATATATATATGCAAGAGAAGTTGAGAAGAGCTAATCTGTTACCCTATTATATGTGTAGAAATATGTGGTCCTCAAGTTAATCCATGACAAAAGAAAGAATCATGAGATTCGGACTGGTGTATGGTCTAAGAATGACAGATAACCTAGAGCTATACATAGAAAGACTTATAATTCAGAGAGGTTTAAAAATAGTCTGTATTAAAAGGGAAGAAAAATGTGCGATTTGCCTTTGACCATAACAGAATGTGTCCAATTCACTAGTAGATTAAAGGAAAGGTATCACAGGGGGCATGATCAGAACGACTGAATGGGCTTTTGAATTGTTTTTGTCTAGATGCGGTGATTTACTAAATGAACTGACAAATAGCAATGCTGACTTCTACTTGAACATATAATGAATGCAATCTTGAGTATCATAGAGCTGGGGAGGAATGATTATTCTAAACCATTAATGTAAGCAAGAATGGAAATAACAAAGGAGGGTTTTTTGAGAAAATGTATCAACTGTATTTGAATTGAGTTTCGAGACGAACAAAAATAGCTGTCAGATATAAAAGAAGATTAGGTCCGTGATTTGGAGCGTTTCTAATGGAATGATGTTATTAGCTCCTACTTTTATTTTTTAAAAAAGCAGAAAATGAGCACCGATCCGAGAACCGTCGAAGGACCCTGATAAAATTGGGTTGTGGCTTCTTATACAGATTGGCTTCTTATACAGATTGTATGTTAATATTGCAACGTCTCCGGATCAAGAAAGGTGGGAGAGAGGGAGAGAATCGGTTGCTTTACGCCCTGTGTTAACGTTGACACCACACTTTTGTATATATAATAATGTGTTCCTATATCATCCTAATGGGATGCGATACCCTACTCTTTTCGAATATTAGCAATGGTTCTTTTACACACATGGTAGGCCTGCGGTAATTAACCCATTCAGTCGGCGTGCACTGGGTGGCAGGTGAAATGATGCTCTGGCAAGTCGCTCATGGGATTCGAATCCAAGACTCTCTCCGCTCACTTCGACCCCCTATCAAGAAAGGTGCTAATCCGAGTTATACCTCTAAGGTCATTCGTAGAGAAGTCCCTCTGGGGTTGGATAGATGAAAGCTGTCCTAAAAGCCTTCATCACTTAGTCATATTGATCAGAATATGAGCGGTAATAAAGCCAACAGCTGAAGAGAAATTACATAGGGACCGCCTACCTGTGTTTTTTGCCCTAGAAGCCATCATAGTTGCCTATGCCAGATAAATATTTTTTGTAAATAATTAATGTACAATTCGCTTTCACCAATCCTCTCACGTAACCCAAATTTAAGACCAAAATGAGGATCAAAATACAGTTAAACATAACCCAACAGATTTGTTGAATCAGCACAATACCAAATGTATTCAGATATTAACAGCTGTAGTAGTTATCATTGTTCAGCTTAATTTAACAGAATTTACTAATAACCCACTTGCGAGTAGCGTGACAATCGCCGTTGGTGGCGCTGAAGTCGGCCACCTTGTTGCTAGGTCTGGGATGCTCATCCATAGCAACCACTCAGTGCAGAGGCTAAATGCATACATTTGGCGGAGAAATGTCACTTAAACAATGCCAATCTTTAACTAAATTATTTCCCTGGACAGAATTTCATACAATAAACTAGGCGACAGAAATGAATCCCGAAATAAATGTTTAAAGATAAAGATCTGGACATATTTGAGGTAAGCCTAGGCCTAGAAATGAAAACATGGTACGTAATGCCATATAGATGCACAAGAAATGTGTGGCTACCAGCTTTCCATTACAGAATACCAAATTAACTAATGGTATGATACATAAGTGATCAGTATTTAAAGAATCGGTAGGCCTATAAAAGAGACAGATATGTAGCTATTGGGACAACTGTGATGATATTTTTTATTGATTGTGAAAGAACATATACTTTCTCAGGGGTCGTAGTAAGCATTGGGTCAGTACTAGTATTGTGGACGAGTGGACTGATGACCCACTCACCACTCGTACACAATCTATCCAAAATTGATCAAATTAGCTGACTTGTAGAAGTGAAAATAACAACTTTAGAGGTTACAAACCTAAACTTTTGTCGTTACATAGATCTCATGATGAAAACATAATATGCATGACGCATTTAGTATTTGCAAACAAAAACTTATTTCTCCTCCTCATGTCATGTACTTTTTGTATGTTTGAAAATGATACTGATGGAAGAGATGGGTGGTTTTCTCCATGCAACCTGTATTTCGAAAATTAATGTATCAATCTTATGTTGATGGGATTGAGATATAATGGAAATAAATCAGTCAAGTTTGGGCCAGCCACAATCTTATATCTTGCCCTGTGTTGGTACTCGTGGACGAGTGCACCAGCAATCGTACTCGTTCACAGCAAAATGAACTTGTTATTTACGAGTACAAAGCCCTTACTACGATCCTTTTCTGGTACAATTTGATCATGATATTGTAGGGGGTGATTATGGGGCGTAAAGCAATTTGAATTATCATTGAATATTAACTCTTTGTGTTGCTGTCTCTCTCCACCCTCCCTTCCCTTCCCTTCCCTCCCCTCCCCTCTCCTCCGCTCCCCTCTCCTCTCCTGTCCTCTCCTTTGAGAGGGTAGGGACCCGGGCCCACGGTGGTCATAGGCCCTACCTACCGCCAACAACTCTGCAAGTCGGGACATCTTCGGACATAGCCTACATACATTTCCCATCACATATCATTGTGCTTACTAATATTTGTTAGGCTCACACATGCCATACTGAAAAAGCAACGTTAGCGACCTCATCTCTGGACTAACTTGGCTTTATTAGAGCAAACTATCCGAAGAAGAAATGACAAAGTTTTACACTGTTCATATACGTTGCTTCTACCGCGTTCCAGTGCTATAGTGGTCAGTTCAACCCCTATGACCCTGTGAGCTTCACAGACCCTCGCGCGTTGCCATAGTAACTACGGCCGACCTGTGGTACTAGGAAATAGGTTATTGTGTAGAGCTGCCGATTGTCCGTTTTCTGACTATTAGTCGTAGCATTCGGCGAATTATCGTAACCAGCCCTACACATCCACGATTTGTTGGAGCATTTCTACGATCTTGTACCAAGTCGTAAGGTCCAAATCGGCCCTGAAATCTTGAATGCGTGTGCGTGATGAATGCTCACCTTTATAAAGAACATGAATATATATCAAATATCAGGTGAAAAGCAGAAGACTAGTTGGCCAATTATTACGATGCGGTTTCCTCAAGGTCTTCTTTGCATGATTTTTGCCACGTACTCGCGATTATGTCAACGTGACCATCTGTGCCCATGCAAAAGCAATCCCAAATTGAAAGAACAATTCCGAGATGTTTTACATATTAAGCCCACGGACTTTTAAGTACTTTGATGTACCTTTATTAGGATTTATCACCTGGATGCATTCTCATGTATTTCTGTTCTTCTCTTTAAACAAAAACAAAAAAAAACTATATAAAAGGAAATCTATTGAATTGACTTATGTCTCACCCTTATTACTGAAAGTTTACCTATGTCTCACCCTTATTACTGAATGTTTACCTATGTCTCACCCTTATTAATGAATATTTACCTATGTCTCACCCTTATTACTGAATGTTTACCTATGTCTCACCCTTATTACTGAATGTTTACCTATGTCTCACCCTTATTAATGAATATTTACCTATGTCTCACCCTTATTACTGAATGTTTACCTATGTCTCACCCTTATTACTGAATGTTTACCTATGTCTCACCCTTATTAATGAATGTTTACCTATGTCTCACCCTTATTACTGAATGTTTACCTATGTCTCACCCTTATTAATGAATATACTCCCCCTTCCCCTCTCCTTCTCTCTCTCCTTTCTTAACCTCGGATTTCCTTCTCTCCCTCCCTCCTCCCTCTCTCTCCCACCCTCTCTCTCCCTTATACACCATGTAAATATTAATCTTTATGTAATAGGTATAGTGGGGAGGTGGAGGAAGAGTAGGGGGAAGTTAGTTGGGGAGGGGGAGAACTCTCCCCCTCTCTCTGTCCCCCTCTCCCCCTCTCTCTGTCCCTCCCTCCCCCTCTCTCTCTGTCCCTCCCTCCCCTAAGTCGGGGAGGGGGAGGAAAGGGGGGAGGAGAAGAAAAATTCATAGATGTATAGGTATGTGTGTTTCTGTGTGTGGTGGTGGGGGGGGGGGGGGGGTGCAAGTTCTTTTCCATGAAACCCGCTTATATATCTGTCATTCTCATCTCTCCTCTCCCTCTCTACTCCTCTCCCTCTCTCTCTCTGTCCCTTCCTCCCCTCCCTCTCTCTCTGTCCCTCCCTCTCTCTCTGTCCCTCCCTCCCTCTCTCTCTGTCCCTCCCTCCCCCTCTCTCTCTGTCCCTCCCTCCCTCTCTCTCTGTCCCTCCCTCCCCCTCTCTGTCCCTCCCTCTCCCTCTGTCCCTCTCTCTCTGTCCCTCCCTCCCTCCTCTCTCGCTATCTCTCTCTCTGTCTCTCAGAGACGGAAAGAGACAGAGAGGGGGAGGGAGGGACAGATAGAGGGGGAGAGAGGGACAGAGAAAGAGGGGGAAGGAGGGACAGAGAGAGAGAGAGGCGGTGAAGGGGACAGAAGGACAGAAATAATGAGGATTTAATATTATTTTTAAAAAGAATTTATAAATTCATTGAGGAGTAATATGTGGACGGGTACAAGAGAGACAAAACAAGTTTATAGGATGAATTGTCTTTCCTGCATAGATATTACAGTACATGCCATTTAAAATGTATTTAAAATAATAATTTAAGACCTTACTACCCCCGACGTAGGCACCCTGTGATTTAGCCATTTTGGGCAGTCAAATTAATACCTCCAAATTAAAAAAAAACGTCCAGTAAAGTGTCAGATTCCTTTAAGAAGTAGAAACACAACTGCCTCTACAATTTATACTGTGTGGAGGGCAATGCAAAGTCACCCTCCGTAACCACTCCCCAGCCCCCCTCCCCAAAAAAGTTTGCTCCCCCCCCCCCAATATTGTATCTGTTCCGCCGCGCCTGCTCTTTCCTATGTCATATTGGCTCTCTCCTCTCTCTTAGTCTGATCTCTATCTCTGACTCTTTCTTCCCTCTCTCGATCTCTGTCATTTCTCTCTCGCTCCCTCACACAAGAGCCGCATGGAAAAGGGATGGACGGGGACCGGGTTTTCCTTCCCTGTTATAATACTCATTTTATACCTCTTTCTGTCAGTGTTTTCGTTCTGCGCATTTATGTGATATAGACTTATGTGGGCTCAAGTGGCGAAGCCGCTTGTTCACTCAATAAAATTGTTGTCTTCAACTGCCATATCTCGATTGTGTCTAGGGTTGAATTAATGGTGTTCTAGAATGATGGCTCAAAGAGGTACTGAATATATATACGCAAAGCTATGAAACATACTAAGTGTTTCATGAAATGTTAAGTGTTTCATATAAGGACAGTCCTACGCATCTTGAACATATTGGCAAAGGGAAAACTAAAATCTCCTTTCTGCCCTGTGTACACACCTCAATGAAGGGCAATCGAGTAAAACAAATAAACATTCCAACGATCCGAAGATCAATAACGCAAACATTACAATTAAGTCGAGCAAGTTGGGTAGGTTGTAGGACGGAGAAGTACACAGCGTAAATCCCCTAACACTACAACCCAGTGTTCGTTAGAATGCTACTTAGCTATCTACCTGCCTTTCCACACTATTATCAGTCAAGCAAATAATCACCGTTTTCTTTCCGGCTTACATCAACTCACTTTACATATCATGGTTGTCTCACATTTTAATTGCCTAGTCAGTACAAGGACTTTACAATAAAAACGGGAACCATTTAAAAATCACCTATGTTTCAATTCAAACACACAACCTCCCATTTTCTTCTCATTTTTGTTTCCTTCTTAGAAACAAAAGAATGTTATACACGTGTAAATAACAATACTCCTTCCAATACACGTGGCAATTAACTAATTCTGATCTCTAAGTAAAATATGTCATAGAAAAAGGCACGCACCAATATCACTGACTCTAACCTCTAAGTGAACGTGATATGCCAACATGGCGATTATCATTAGAGGCTAAAGCGATGCACGCTCCATCTCTTCTTGTTAGATAGGGAGCAGAAGTACAGATAGGCAACTTCCCGACACAGATCACACTAAACACTGCTAGAAATAGAGAAGAAATGTCAGATTAGCGTCCATCAGCAAGTAATAGGTCTGGTCGACGATCCACAGCCGAAATTATGTCCTATCTATTCCTTTCTATAGGATATCTGTGTAGGGAATACATCTATCACGAAGGCGTGGCTTTATTTCTAGCGTTGTTCTTAGGGGCATGGGATATGAAGTTCCTCCTAAGTTCCTCTGAACATAAAAGAAGCACGAAGGAGGCATTGCCATATAATTTCTTTCACAATCTTTAAACCCTGCCCATACACAGCCGATTTGCCCCCCCCCCCCCCATTTGGGTCTTCCGATGAATCCTATGATTTCATTTCCAATCCTGGTTTATGTTATTTCAAAAACATAAACCAGGATTTGAAATGAAATCATAGGATTCATCGGGAGACCCAAATCGGGGGGCAAATCGGCTGTGTGTGGGCAGGGTCTTAGTTCAAGGTATTGTTTAGGCACTGTTATCCTAGAGTCCTTCCAACCGTCCATATCCCTATGACATTGATCTTTGATGGGATGTTGTTATGTAGATGAACAATACCGCTTTTGTTCTTATGTCGCATAATGTGAGTACTACACAATTGCTTGAGGAAATAGTTTAAGAGATAAGGCAGGAAGGGATTTCTATCATAAACAACCGCACTCATGTGCATGACAATATAGTGCTTCTGTCACCCAAAAGCATTCTCAATCCCGGAACAACCAGAGGGAAATAAAGTCTTCTTCAGGAGTAAAGGAAACTCTTTCGTGAGGACTTTTTCTCCGGGACAAAGACTTGTAAAAGATGATCATTGTTGTTTCTCAGCGCCGGGAGGAAGATTTAGTCTTCAACTGTGTCTGACAGGAGAACATCTGTGGCAGAAACATAAAAGGGAAGAGACGTTTGGGGAATACGGAAGCAGGGGGGGGGGGGGCATTGAACAGCTTTCTTTACAGGAAGATAAGCTTAAAACCCTGCCCACACACAGCCGATTTGCCTCCCGATTGCCCCCCGATTTGGGTCTTCCGATGAATCCCAAGATTTTATTTCCAATCTTGGTTTATGTTATTTCAAAAATATAAACCAGGATTTGAAATGAGATCATAGGATTCATAAGGAGACCAAATCGGGGGGCAATCGGGAGGCAAATCGGCTGTGTGTGGGCAGGGTCTAAGGTGACTCAGTACTGATGCGATTTTTAATAAATGCTGATTACCTTCAGCCAAATTCATTTTTTTCTAGTTCCCTTACTGCCACTAGGGGGCTTCCAGGGGGCTAACTCAGAATGTGGACAAAAAAAGATTCTGGTGGTAGGTGTATGTATATTGAATGTCTGGTTGAAATTTGATGTCCGAATTCATGTCAGAACCATTTCAAAAGAATTATGTTAATAAATTATTCAAATGTAGTAAAATTATTCAAATCTGATTGATTATTTCTATTTCCATACCATCATAGCATGAACAACAAGCCTGTTAATCTACATATTTCTTTTCCACTCAATAATCATTATTTCATGTCAAGTTCCATTGGTTAAAATTTTAGAGAAATCCATCAGTTTTGAAAATCAGTACTGAGTCCCCTTAAAGAGATGTCTGCAGTGTAAGCGTGCCCCACAGGTAGTTGCCTCTAGCAAGGGATGACTCGCACTTCACTATACATTAATTCAAGTGATTTATTTCACCAGAAAAATGAACACATAAACTTGATTAAAAAGCTGCACTCTCGGCAAACATCAGGTAAACACTTTAAAGTATTTTTTCCACCATTTCCCAACCCATCTAAAAGACATTAGACCAAAATTGTCAGGTTGTTTTGCTACAGGGCTCTATAATGTCGACATATTTGGGATATGCGCAAAAATCCTTTCCTGTGGTTACTGCTAAGCGTGCCCACAGGTGGTTGCCTCTAGCAAGGAATGAATCTCACTTCACGGAAGAACCACGCCGTTACATTGCAATATAGGTTAATTGGATTGCTCAGAACCCATCCTTTTTATCTTTTTGAGATGCAATTTTCTCTATTTCTCAAAGGGCGATTATATGAATATTGAGACAGTGCAGCAATAATTATGTTTGATATGTAAAGTGCACAAAATACTATAATGCAGATATGATTCCATTTCTTCTTTGGAGAGAATGATGAAACACTGATATGGATAAATGTATGATATCATTGCTCAAACTTGCGATTAATATGCGTAACTTAATAATTTAAAAGTTAAATGAGGCTTACCTTCGGTTAAATAATAATATCTCAATCAAACAAAAACACTGGGATCCATTTTTACATAGCAGGATCATATAACTCTGGCATGGATTGATGAGCCACATCTCATTGCTTAAACGTGTAATCAATATGCGTTGCCTTCGGTCTACTTAGAATAAATGTAATGAATAGTGTATCCAAACTGTCGTACATTTCGTTATTTATATCATGCAGTTAAAACACTTCTACGAAATGAAGTACTTCTAATGTCTATTATTTTGTATTAGGAACCCTCCGGAAGACCTAGGATTATCAAAATTGGGTGCTACACATTTCAAGCAATATAATAATATATCATTGTTATGTGCTTGACTAGAAATAAATAATACTTAATTAGATTATTATATGTAGAACATAACTTCGCCTGTTGGTCCAGCAATTAAAAATGATTAATGGCAACAACAAAAACGGGTATGCATTAACCCAGATCTACACCTAAATTTAGCCGACATAACAACCTGAGCAGAAGAAGAAGGCGAGGGCTTTTAGACGTAAACTACCAGCCACATTTCACAAGGTTATCTGGGGGTGAACCATGGCGATTTAGTAAGACAGGTCGAGCAGACAGATCAATGCCTGGCCAGCCTTGCCCTGCCCACCCCGATGCATACAGTGAGGGAGGAGACTGAAGTGGGAAATCTCAGGGTTAAAGTGCGGACGATTCAATGCAGACTGATCAAAGTATGCTGGATCGTCGGAAGCGTTTGCCACACGCGAACTGGCAATAAGAAGTTCTTTAAGGCCCATGTCCTACTGCTTCTTTTGTTCATTACATAAGAAAAGATGGGGTAATTCTGGGATGTAAACTTGGCATCTTTTGGAAAGCTTCTGGATGATTTCCCCCCATGCCACATAGTCGTATATAGTGATCTTTTATAATTCAAAATTATTTTAAACATGTATAGTCGTCGGAAAGTGTACAATAGGCACCTCTACATATTTAGTTAATACTGCTAAATTAGACAGAAGAATGATAAATACTAAGTAATATATCTGAGTATATTTGGTACTGCGTGGATTAAAAAGATCTATTTAGTTATGCTGAACTGTATTTTGAACCTCATTTTTGTCTTTTGGTCATTGGTTTCTTATTATTTAGTATCATTCCCTGTGTGAACTATTTTTGTTACTTGGACAGACATTTCATCACAAATGAAATCTGATATGCAGGTTATGTAAATCTAAAGCGATGTAAAATTGAGGGTTTTCCGAGGAACCAAGGTTGTCAGAGAGAAAATCTAACGAACCCTTCAGCTCACGTATTACTTAATTGTGGGAGCATCGAAACATGGGCTGTCCATTATGTGCGGAACTTACGTCCGAAACTTTCAAAACGTATTAAGTCTTTCCTCTACCACTGGTCAAGTTCGAGCCCACCCTCCCACACCTATGAACTTCATTTTTCATTACAACTAATTCTATGATTAAAAGCTTAAAAGAAACAACGACTTTACAAACCACACGTTACCTGAACAAGAACAGTTCCAGTGCAGCCGCACGCATATATATTAAAATATTCTATTTAATAAAATATCTCCAAGCTCTTTTTAATAGTTGTTTCCTGTCGTCAAATAGCGGTAGTTAAGATAACACAGAATCACACAAATTTAAGAAAGGAATAGGGTTAAAAAGAATGTCATTATATCCTCAGATATATCTAATAGTTATCATTTGTTCAGCATAATTTACTAAATGTGTATACCTGCCGATTGTACATTTTCTGACGAAGTGATTCATGATTATGTTCTTATATGTGGGCGATTTTACCTCAAACCAACAAGGTCGATTTCAATCACGAAGATATGGTGACATACATACATGATAACGCACTTAACGCACTTACGCCATGTACAATTTGTCGTTCAACTCTGTAAATTCTCTCTGACCCAAAAAAACTTTCTCTTGTCACATTAAACTCTCAAAGACAAGAGAAAGAATAACAAGGCAACCGATATAAACTGATTCAAAATTGAAAACCAATCAGAATATATCCCTACTAATATAACACAAACATTGTTTTGTCAACAATGTCAGTGTCACCATGCAGACACTAGCCTTGGTAATGTTACTAAGTGATAACCAATGATATCACCTGTAACAGGTGTTCAGTGACGTCTATTAGATCGTTTTGATTCACTCAGTGGTAGCACAGGAGAGCGAGCACATCGTTTCACTCATACATGATAATGAGTAAGTCAATGGCAATGGCAATAATGTGACACAAAGAAAGACATTTGCAAGTGAGAGGATAGCTTTGTAGGCCTTTGGTGGTTGGGGATAGACTGTTAATAAACTGTTACTCATTGACTGTGCGTGGGCCAGGGATACTCATTTCTGATTGGCTAAGCACATAGTGACCCACTCGCTTCCGTGGCAACCATACCATGTGGGCGTGTTCGACCAACATACCCTGCCGGTTCATTTTATTTTGTATTAAAAAGTTAAAGTTCCCTATTGAGTTTGATTCGTATCATGGGCTGTTAAAAAACGTTAAAAACCAAGCCTGATCGGATCAAACTATACGCCCATTCCCCTGTTAACATGCGTCCAGGAATGGGAGGTGAAATGACAAATGCAACAGAAACCATAATACTCATAATTGAATATTAACCATAGCTCCGGTGAAATAACCATCCGCTCTGCATGGTCTGATATATAGCACTATAGGACTTCAACATGTCAATTCTGTACGGTAATGATGATGCAGTTTCTGGAGTGCGTTGCTCCTTAAATTCTGATTCAAATAATGTTGTCAAATACAGATACTGTTGAAACAAAATAACATAATAATGTGCGTTGTATCTTGGATACTATTCTGTTAATGAACAAATGACGTTCATTCCTATTAACGTTAATAAGAGAAGTGTTGTTACTCCAAATATCGTTATCTGTATTTAATTTAATTATTTAATTAATGTATTTATTGAATTTAACTGTAACTCTGAGTGTAACGATAAAATGTGATTTTGACCTCCTCATCCTACTCGTTATTTCATTCTCAGCTACCCATGTGTAAATTAGAGACATCTGAATTATGCACAAACGTCAGCCATATCAGCCATCCACACATGTCCATCAGTCTCCAGGCGTTGTCATACCAGCTAATGCATGGTATTAACACAAGAAGTTATAATGCTAACCAAATAAGCCTGAAGATTGATAAATACTAAGTATGTTTGAGTATAATTGTTAGTGCTTTGATTCAAACGATCTTTCTGGTTATATTGAACTGTATTTGAGCATAGTTTCTATATTAATATCGGGTTATTTGAGAAGACTTGAAGGTGAATTGTACATTCTATGACGACTTTACCCATTTATCGCATTTCAGTCGTTCAGACATAGCTGCCATATATTTCTAGGTGACCTGACCCTTATGTAGGCGTACGGCATTATATGGGCCGGATTTTCAAAAAATGTACAATTGGCAGCCCTACACATTAAGGAAATTCTCCTAATTTAGGCTGAATAATGATGAATACAGGGTATATCTAAGTATATTTGGTATCGCATTGATTTAAAGTATCAGTTCTGTTATGTTAAACTGCATTTTGAAGCTCATTGTTGTCTTAAATGTGGGCTATTTGAGAGGATGGATGAAGGTAAATTGTACATTTTCTGAAAATCTGACCCATATGTGAGTTTACTGATGGGGACCAGCACATGGTTATAAAGGATTCCTTTCTGCTGCAGGGAATATCAAATAGCGCTGATACACACCGACAGGTGAGAGACTAAACTTGAATCAGCAAACATCCATTTTTGGAATGACACTCAAAGTTGTTTTTATAAAAAATGTATAACATAATCTACTCGTTTTATTATCGTATAAATTATACAAATATATATTAATGATACACAAAATAGCGGTTGAAAAAATACACATCATCTAAAGCCGAATGTATGTTATTTCTTTCCCGGTCGTTAATTTATTTAAGGTAACTCGAATACGATAAACTTAGCAAGCAAGAAGCTTTTACACAAGCTTGAAAAAACCATGTCTAGAGCGCTAATTAAGAATTGCGTTCGGTAGACATCTATGAGACTTCTATGTGTGAATGAGAAAGTAGAAAGAGCTAAATTGTTACCTCATCATGACAAACGTAGAAGCATTGCTGTACTAAAATTAATCAATTTTGAGAAAGCCGGCCTTGCTCTGAGAGCAGACACTAGCCTTAGATTTAAGAGTTTTGGATAATTTAGAGGTTCAAGTTGTAAGACCACAATCTTAACGGTATACAAATAGTATGTATTACTCAGGCCTGAAACTATGGAGCAGCCATCGAAATTAGGGTTATACCTGGGTTAGATTGATTCTCAAATAGAATCAATGTATTGCATCCTGAAGAGTAATAATTGGTGTTGGTTTGACAAAGATCTGTCTTTAGAAGCCACATTTTTAACAGCTTTGCAGTGGCTTGGATGGCATCATGCACATTCGGATTCGGATTTCAAGGTATAGCACAATTTTTGATTTGGCGATATACAGATCTGTAGGGTAAAAGAAAATAATATAGGGTAGGGTAGGGTAAAAGATAATAATATAATGTATACGAATAGTTTACACATGATATATCTATATAGATACGGTTGAATGTTTTGTCTAGTCTTTCCCTACACTGTCCAGGCCCATTTCAGTGATTGTCCAGGTCCCTATTGACAGGACCAGGGGGTTGTAGCTCCAATGATGTATTCAACCAGTTTTATAATAAGATTTTATATCAATCAGTTTCTTTAAATTGTTACATTCCCAGTCATTCGGTGTATGGTGTGAGGGAGGCGGGTCAGGGGTAGTGTACAGTTAGAAACTGTAATCCAAGAAGGCCATTTAACAGATTCGAACAGAATAAAACCCTTATATGATGATTTTCAACCTAGTTTAACCGAATTTACTAAATGTGTAGAGCTGCCTATTCTACCTTTTCTGACGAACTGACTCATGAATTATTGGCAGTAACACGAACTGGTTCCCCCTTTCCTGGTAACAGTTGTTTCGGCAGCATTGGACATCGGGGCATGACTTGCACAATTGGTAAGGGATTCCCTCGACCAATAAAACAATTTTTAGATCCATGCCAGACATGACTAAACACCGGCGAGATTAGCGGTGCTTCTGTCTGGCTCGCGCCAATCTTGACATAATGTTTTTTACATCCAAAATTGGGAATGTAGAAAACAAGTTTTCTGCAAAATTCGATTAGGAGGTTTGCGCATAAACCGATGGGTGGCGGGTGAGAGAGAGAAAGAGAGAGGGAGAGACAGGCAGAGAGAGGGGGAGAAGAGAGAGAGAGAGAAAGAGAGAGGGGGGGGGGGGGTAGGGAGGAGAGAGAGAGGGGAAGAGAGAAAACAGAAGGGAAAAGAGACACCCACACAAAACAGAGGGAATATTTTAATGTCCACGCAACACCTGCATTTAACACCAATTAAACCGATTATAAGACCCGACCAGGACAAGTTCAGGGATCAATTTTTAGAGATCAAATGATCAATTCAGGCAAACGTAATCTCAGATTAATTAATCCAATTTTCCTTTTTTTTTACACTAATCAAGAAGTTATCAATTAGAAAACTTAAACGCGGCAAATATTTCACATTTCATTTTGGTGAGAATGGGAGAGGGAGGCTAAAGATAGATATTGCAGATTATCAAATGGTGTTGAAATACACACACATATCTATTACATTGGACGTATCCAGATAGTCATTAAGAACTCCTACTGCATGGACGTCACAGTGTCAAGCCGGGCCCACACATTCAAGAACTCGCAATTCGTACGAATTGGGAACTCACGAAAAGTCCAAAATATTGCCTATGAACTGTCGTAAGAACCCACGATTTGGCATATGAATTGGAGGTTTCCTCCTAAGAAAGCCCACACATTACCGAACACAAGTATGTTTCTTAAGAATGATTTTGAATTCTTACGAATTGTCTTAAGGCCAATTCGGCCCTGAGTTCTTGAATGTGTGGGCCCGGCATCAGACAACGTGATTGGAAAATCGAAAGTCGAAAATCGAGAATATAGGCCGCCAAAGACGCGATACTGTGCTATTCTGGCTTTTATTCCATGATTCTTAACTTAAAACAACTTTATTTGCATTAATTTCATCAAAGTGAGATGTCTGCATAGTCTCGAACTGTCGTGACGTCAGTGTACAATACAGGCAGTTTATATTGTCCACCTTGTGAGCGGCAAGTATATCAATTATATTGTACGCTCACGGCCAAATCATGGAATAAAGTATAGAATGTGTTTTGAAATAAAAACATTTAACTGAAAAAACGCTGGTTGATATATGTTTCAAGTTCATCTTTTCAAAAGTTACAATAACTGAAGATCATCCAGGTTATTCACTCCATTGTAACTGTGAGGTATAATAACACTTTTTAACTAACAATTATTTAAGACAAAATTGAGATGCAAAATAAAGTTCAACAACATTTGATGTATTTTTTAAAAGATGAGCGGTGCGAATTAACCGATTGAGAGAGTTAATGTGAAATCATATGTGTGGAGTCCTCATCCTCCATAGTTCGTTTGAGAATACAATTACATTTACTGATTATGTATTTAATCAACGGAACAAGGAACAAGAGAAAACGTATTCCCGACAAGTATTCTAAATTAATTTCATGCCACAGAAGTTTGGATCCACAAAAAAATGCATCAAAGGTTCTTTCTTTTCAAATTAAATGAATAACCATAAGGAGAAACTTTCTGAAAGTCTAATCAGTTTACGCGCATCATTAATGACATGTTCATCTTTGTAATAAACGAAGCCTTTAAAAACTGGGGCAAAACAGCAACAAGCTTATTTATGTTTTCGTCAGAAGTTCCGTCAGTATGTTGGACCTTCATCAAAACAACTCTTAATCAGAAAACATCTCTTATTATAGAACTAATGACATTTTCTTTGAGTAAGATATGGTAAGCCATGTCCATTTATCTGCAGGTAGCGTCACAGGGGAATTCTTTAGATCATTAACCTAACGATATATGATGACACGGGACGCACTTCCGGAGATAAAACAGGGCATACGACTGTAACCTAATCCTGCTCGGTTATCGCCCCCCACCCCCACCCTTTAACCTATATTTTCTCCTTTTATCGCTCATCAGAACAGATTAGGTTATGGCAACCAGGTAAAAGCTTATAACAAGAAAGTGTCTACCTGACAATCACCTAATTGTATGTATCAATTTATAAAGCCGGGCCCACACATTCAAGAACTTTCCTTCTACTCTGAGCAAGAACTCACAATTTGTACGAATTGGGCACTCACAACAATTCGTGGACGAATTCTTTACAAAATTGTCCAATTCGTATGAATTTGTGTTAGTTTTTCGTGGCCCACACATTGCCAAATTGCCTTACGAATTGTCTTAGCATGTTTCTTAAAGGGGTACCCACACTGGATCGGTTTGCAAAATCGTACGATTTCAAAGTCTAAAATAAAATTATTGATCGTGGCACCAATCTTGTCCCAAATCGTTGTAAAAAAACAGAATCGGGCGGTTATATATAACTGGGGAAATCTGTCTAGGGCTGTCTAGGGCTGCTAGGTTGTTCTTGTTTCACGTTTTCTTGAATACCAACCAAAATATCAATCCTACAGGTTTGTGCATATAAAATCATTTGTAGACAACAAAATTATCTTTTATTTAGTGTATCACACGTTTTTGTATCACTAATATCTTAGAAGATACTGAATTTTGAGTTTTTGGTAAAACAAAATAGTGTCGAAATTTTTTTCCCCAGACAAAAAAAGCATATTTTAAATAAATCGGGGGGTGGGCCACGACTTTCCATTAAATGGAATGTCGTAGGACCTCTCCCGATCAGTCGTAGGCCATTATAGGTGAAGCTACGAATGATCGGGACACAGCCTACACTGGCATCACAGATCGTAGAACTTAAAAAAATACTGTCCAAATCGTACGACTAAATATCGGCGAATCGGCAGTGAAATCGGCCCTGTGGCTTCAAAATCGGGGAACAAAAAGTAACACGATTAGTCCTACGATTAGTCTTAGGATCCTACGACTAATCGGGGGTTGGAATTAAATCGTAGCCATAATCTTAAGGTCAAATCGGCCGTAGAATGAGCTCTGTGTGGGTACCCCTTAAGGAATTATGATTTCGTGGTGGGGATCGGGGATTGGGGTTGGGGAGTGACTCGTTTTCCTGTGACACATCACATGTAAAAAGAAATGAAAAATTTAAAAAAATAAAATAAATAAATAATTTACCTGCCTCTCAGAATAAAAGTCCACTCACACATTCACGAATTCAGAATTCGTACAATTTCAAGACACAATTAATCATGTGTACCAAATCGTGGATGATTTTGTTGAAAATACACAAAACACACATACACTATATTTCAGGCAATTTCATGAAATCGTGTCTACTTGGCCCACACAGTCACATTGTTATCACTTGTGTACTTTTCCACATATTTTCTCCTATGGTGCCATTCCAAGAACATACCATGCCATGAAAAGTCGTGGCTCACCCACGACAATCGAATATATGGATTCTCAAGGCAGCATTCGTAGACACTAACGTTGAAGCCACGACAATTTGTGGCCAGACCCACACATTCACAAATCAAATAAATAATTTGGACTTGCCACGAAATTCATTGCCACGAAATTTTGAATTCGCAGCACACTGAATTCGTGGCAAAATTCGTGGATGTGTGGATAAAAAATTAACCAAATTTGGGTCCACAAATTTTCAGATAATTGACTCAGAGTGACATTGTGTGTATCATCGTGAGTAGCTAAGCCATGATAGATGGTGCACATAATTTCCCTTCGAGTGCGACTGGAAACCGCAAGCAATGCCACTTTGAGTTTATTTTCCATACCTATATCCCCTACTACCATGTTTCAATGACGAAATTACCTTTGTAGTGGTTCCGTTGACCATTGCCAAAAAAACATGTGTGTTTTCTTGAAACAAAAGGCAATACACGGATGTATGTGTTATCGACATGATAATTAACAAAGTTGAGATGTAAATCAATCATAGACAGCATGACACACTGCCCCTAACAGATGATGTTATATCATTATGTACGATCTTTATTTCGGTACGTCCTAAATAACGGTAGCCAGCTTTTAAAAAAAAAGCAAGAAAAAGCAGGGAGCACGCTAGCCACACCTCCACCGGCAAAACAACAACATCCTAAATTTACTGGAAATAACATTGTTACAGAAAATAATCTCTTTCAACAATATAAACTTGTTTTGTCTGTTAGCGGTATAGCTATTAGCTGGGCTGCCCGGGAATAAGCCCTAACTGCATGATTACATTCTCTTCATCTAAGGAAAAGGCTCAGGAGGAAAATTAGCTGCTATCCACTGATACACTCGTGTTACCTGGGCACGAAGGCTATGCTACAATAACATTTCTGAGTGATTCTTCTTAGAATTCTCTCTACTTTTATTTTTTAAAGAGGGAGACTTCATTGGTGTAGCATAGTCTGCTACCAGTCTGGGGGCATTATGCAGTCGACAATGGCAATTTGGCCGAGGTAACTCTATGGACTACAAGCTCTCTATTCAATAAGCAAAGATACTGTGGAAGAAGCCTCTAGTCATGTCCACAAGCGTTGGCTTTGCTATTCTGTTCTACTCTTTGTGAGGAAGCAGATAATTGTACAGTTCTATAGGCACGCTGTTATACAGAATGAAGATTGATAGTTTCCCAAGAAACACCCGATGATTATACTTTGAAAAAAGTACTTCTACATAAAAGGCATTTCATTTTCAATGTAGAGGCTTTTGTAATGGAAGATTAAGTTTAAGGTAAGGGCCCCAGAGGCCTCAAGTGTACGGCTTGGTGACAACGTGAATAGCCTTGCTGTCTAGTCTCTACTTCAATTAATTTAGACTGTGAAAGAGAGTATCTTCTTATACCAAGGTGAATATCACCTCAGAGAAAATGGGAGTGAGTGAGATTTGTTGCTTTACGTCCTTATCAACACATTTAATATGGTTATATCAAGGGCGGGAGAGCTGAGAGGAAGGCAGTTTTTGATCATACCTAGGAAATAGAGACAGAGAAGAAGGGAGAGAGACAGACAAAAAAGAAAGAAAGGCACTTTATGGTCATACCCAGGAATATAAATGTCTATCTTCAACTGCGATAATAAGTGATACCATCATGCACATGAAAAGGATTTCGGCAGCTCTCCAAAATATAAATATAGTCATTTATGAAACCCTGTAGAAAAAACAAATGGACAAAATCCTCCAAAACTTTGGTCAAATGACCTTAGTATGGGTTGGAAAAGAACGGAAAAAAAAGTTTTACTTTTCCAATTTTTGACCCACGTTAACTGATAGTAGTACAGCAGCTTTAATTCAAACACACAGGGCCTACTTCAGTGTTCATCACTCACTATGATTATGTATTCAACCATCATTACCAGCGCGTTTCTTACCAACACAACCTCTTTTTGCAGCAGCATGGACACAAAACAGCACAAACTAAGCACCGAGTATACTAGAGAAAGACCAAGTTCCTAACTCCATAAAACGAGCTTTAACCAGTCATTATTCTTTATGGCTGATACTCCAAGTATCAGCAGTGTCATTGCCAGACCGGCACCTTATCCAATCAACATTGCCTCTCCATTCTAAACGTTACTTTTTCTCCTCATTTATTCCCTTTACTCCCTCCCTAGTACCTTCCATTTCTTTTTTCCATCGCTGTTCTGCATTTTCCCTATTTCCTCACCACCCGATAAATAGCGCGCCGGTGCTCATTGCAAGGAGACATTTATTTCAGCAACAGCGGGTGCTCTCCCCTTCCTATGGGCAATCCATCTAGAGAACCAGCCGCACTCGGCATTGTCTGGGCCCGCCTGTATTCACAGTGAGGGTTATAGCTGCGGACTGTGGATTTTATTGCACCGAGTCTACATTTCAATTCCCCTTCTCTCCATCGTACATCACACACGGAGGGTAGTGGCTACTTCTACCGAGAAATGAATCTGGGCCATTAAAATTACAATTTATTTATTTATTCATTTATTTATTTTGACGGATTTGTTATTATAACCTAAGTTTACAGGGATACCAATTTAGGCATGAATATAAAATATACAAGTAAATGTCTCAACAGGCATGCGGTCATTAGTGATGCCATGCTCGTTGATCTGCCAGTAACTTTTATTATATTTATACATGCATATGGGCCAGATTTTCAGAAAATGTACAATTCACCTTCACCAATCCTCTCAAATAACCCACATTTAAGACAAAAATGAGCTTCAAAATGCAGCTTAACATAACAGAAATGATACTTTAAATCAATGCGATACCAAATATACTCAGATATACCCAGTATTCTTCATTTTTCAGCCTAATTTAGGTGAATTTCCTAAATGTATAAAGCTGCCAATTTAATTGTACATTTTCTGGAAATCTGACCCATATGGATGTAGGAAAATGGGCGATAATAGACTTAACGGGAGTAGACCCAAGATACCCAACACAGGCGGAGCATATTTGAGTATTTCAAATATCAGAGTGAGCACAATAATACAAGGACGTCAAATATAAAACAGGAGATATCATTAATCAAAATGCAAAATTAACTAAAAGAATTTGAGGTATTGCAATGTGATCTTTTAAACATATTGTAGAATCAAGAGAACAAGAAAATAGCTGGAGTAGATATATCTTGTATTCAGAATTGGAGTTTTTTTAAACACTTCCCAAAGGGAATTGGAAAGATGGGTGGCGGAATTTTTTAGCTCACCCCCCCTCCAATCCACTCTCAGAAAAGGCTCTCGATTCTACCAATATCTCTTATATTTTTCCGCAAAAGCCGAGTTGCGCCCAACCTGTATTCCTATATCCTAAACCCGCTACGGCTAAATTTGGCTAGGAACATATATGCTATTGTGTTCAATTGAATTTTGAATCTCCTTTAAGCCCTCTTTTTGTTTTGAATGAATCATACTACGGCTATCTCACTCATCTCTCTCCCTCTCTATCATTTCTCTACTATCACCCCTCCTCTCTCTCTCTCTTTCTCTTTCTCTCTCTTTCTCTCTCTCTCTCTCTCTCTCTCTCTCTCTCTCTCTCTCTCTCTCTCTCTCTCTCTCTCTCTCTCTGTCTCTGTCTCTCTCTCTCTCTCTCTGTCTCTCTCTCTCTCTCTCTCTCCTCTCTCTCTCTCTCTCTCTCTCTCTCTCTCTCTCCTGGATCTCCACATCGCTCTCATTTGCCCTGTAACCCTGAACCCATCGGAACTTCTTTTTTTATTATTACAAACAAAGGCCATACATTTAATCATAATAATAAAGACGCATGTCGACGTGGTCAATGTTTTTCGTCTCTCTCTCTCTCTGGAACAATTAATTCCTCGTGGTGTAATTCATTCCAATAAGCCTTGCGTAAATAAAAAGAACCCATTCCTTAATTATTTATATCAGAACCATCAACAGACACTAATTCCATATGAAAAAGTTCAACGACCGAGTTTGTCATTTGCATTTTGTCAGTGCAAGCCATGGGAGCTCTGTAGTCTGATAATACCACGATCATGAAGATGTTATGTTCCAGGACAGAGATCATTATCTCGCTGTCAGGGATGGTAATACAGAATTAATCCGATAAGTTGGCTTCCTCGTCGCCTGACTCACATCTTTTATATAGGAATTGTAACACCACCAAGGCGTCCAGACCAGCTGGATCCGGTAGAGAATGAGTACGCACTCTGGTGGCATATCTTCTAAATGGAAGCGATCGATGGTCAGGATGTTACATTCAGTAGTATTTATGGCCTAAAATAGCATAGGCTTGATTGGATTCTTTTTCTTCGTGGTATATCCTGGAAATTGTCCCCTGGACGTTGTCCAGGGCAGCATAAAACAATAATGAGGGTCGATCAGGCTGTTAATGGTGATGTGGCTCTGGCCAAAGAACCGAGTACAAAATATATAGAAAATAGTGATTTATTTAAACGATTTCTTTTGTATATTTAAAAAAAGTTTATTTAGACTGGAGGAGGTGGCCAACAATTGCCCAGTATGCAAGGTATCAATATGAGTTAAGCGTTAAAGCTGCATTCTCAGCTATTGCAACAGGAGCCTTACCAGAGTCTATGACTTATGGCATCAATATCTTGCTACCGTTATATTTGTATACACACGAAAATTTGAAATCAAATACGGTCAAAATAAAAATGTGCTTGCTCTGGCTCATCAAAGGTCGGCCATTACTAATATTAAAAAAGTGTAGGGTATAGCACCCGCTATATAGCGTATTTCCTTTCAGCAATAGATGGACATTGTGGTAAAAAATAATAGTACCACTCCATGTAATAAGAACACGACTACTCTACGATGCGCACAAATCTAATCTAAAACAGATAAACGAGGCAGACATATTAATAAATGTAATTTGAATATAAAGCGAATGGGAGCATTCCATGCGAACCTTATAAATCGCTGCCATGGCCATAAAATGCATTCCTTCGCCATAGAGAAACATCACCAAGCACCTAAGTTACCTCCTATTAAGTGACATTGCCCTATACTACTACCTAAGCGGCAACGGCCTTTAGACTTATTGAATTTTCCCCAGACCTTAGATCAGGTTTTTTCAGGGTATTCCTATTATCAAACACCACTGAGAGCACCTGGAGGATATAGCATCAACTCAAGGCCAAATGCCAGACGGCCTGTCACCGATCTTTCCACCTAGTTTGTATGATTGATGATTGGGGACACTCAGGGAGAAGAGTGATCATGCTTTCCCAGGAGGAACACTTTCTTTGATTTCCTTAACCCTACTTGGCCTGGCGTTTGTACTCCGGCAAGAGCTTTTGACATACCTAAGCTTGGCGGGGGAAGGAGCGGGATCCACAAATCACAGTATCCCCTGATTGATCGCGTCCAGGCCAGCCAAATTCGTTGTGCCCCTTACAATCTGTTTACATCAAGTGGGAGTTGGGAAAGAAAAATGGAGGGAGGGAGAGACGGGGAGATAGGAGAGAAAGTGAGAGCGAGGGAAAGAGCGAGACACACACAGAGGAGGAGGGGAAGGGAGACAGAACGCGAGTAAAAGAGGAGAGATATATTATGCTGGAAATGAATGGATGGATGGATGAAAGGGAAAAGAAAGAATGAAGAATGAAGGAAGGAAGGAAGGAAGGAAGGAAGAGGAGGAGGAACAAGATTAAGAACAACGTAAACAAGAAGTCACTCCGAGTAAACGGCAGAAGTAGATCGAAAACTCATAAGAAAGAAAACTATATTAACCATCAATTATTAAAAACAATAAACTTATTAAGTTTTTCAGTGGTCAATTACAGTGACGATCGTCTGGCGTGACGATCAGCTATCTCTAATGATTTATTGCACCGCAGTCGTAATCTTAATAGAGTTGGTTTCCTCAGAGCCAACGGTTCATTGGTAATTTCCTATTCAGTATCAATAAAATCAAGATTTTAATAATTCAGCCCCAGAATTACCAGAAAAAAATCGATGAGTTTGATGCATAATTGGAGCGTCCAATACTGCAATATAATATAATGACATTCAGCATTTTATTGCTGACAGTAAAAAAGTCAAGACGCTCTAAAGCAAATGGTATTTTAACTGCATTGGTAAATATACTCATAGGAATAAAGATAAAAGCAAGATAAGTGGTACGCAAGAAGATCGGTATTCCTATATTTCAACTGAAGTGAGACATCCATGATACGTGTATAGGCACCGTGACCGTGAGCTGACGTACACGTTAAACCCCACGTTATGTTATATGATACCGTTAACGGTGGCGGATGGCGGTATAAAACGGTGACGTGGCAGAAGCTAACCTGCCCAACATTTCAAAATACATGGTAGACAGTTATTATAGGAATTAGTCTCCTGCCTCACGTCTTCTGTGATTCTAATAAATGGTCTGGTACACCTTGCCTTCTAATATGCTCCCCTCACTGTAGTCTGTCCGAAAAGTAGTTGACACATGATTCCTTAGTCCCTTTAAGGGGAGGAGAAAGTGGGGGATTTTTGACTTCAAACTATTGCCCCCTGAATCGCCGTTTGCGACCAACCATGGCCGTTTGTGACCGACCATGGCCAAATATACAGCTGTATTGAATTGTGCTGTCTCTGTTCTATGTGCAGCAGCTGTTGTTCTGCTTAAAAGGAAGGAAGAGCTGGTTATACTGGCCCTGTTTCCCCATGGTTGATTGCAATGAGCAACCCGCTGGGCAAAGAGTGGACAGGTCCTTGTCATAAATAGAAATCAGAAATCTCCCACTTTTCCCTCCCCTTAAAGGGACTAAGGAATCACGTGTCAACTACTTTTCGGACAGACTATATCCAGTGTGGACCCACTTACAGGCTCATCACAGCGCAAATAAGGGATTTGTCCCACTGCGCATGCCTGCTGCAGTGCATGCGGGGATGGTTCTGTTGAAATCTGACATACACATATTTGGCAACATTTTTATCAAAAATTGCAAGAATGTTTTCATCAATATCAGAGCTTGTATAAATGATCTATGAAAACCAAATGCATGATGGGAAAGATGGCGACGTGGTTCATGGAAACATGTATCCATGTGTTATACTATAACACATGGATATTAACATTAGAGCATTGATAAATGTTTCATCCAGAACATGGCATGTTTTATATAGATTTTAGACTGTACCATTAGTCCCATAATTCCATGAGAATCAAGATTCAAAATGGCTGCTATGCAAATCCCCTATTGTATTCACTTAGGTAAGATTTCTTTACTGACGTGACCCAGGTTGCTTCTCAAGCAACTTACCAATTCACAAATACAAGGCAGAGATAATGATATTTATTATATATGGGGGAAGTCACCAGAAATATACAATTTGCTCTCACCGACCCTCTAAAGAAAAAAGATTTAAGATAAAAAAGGTTCAAAATAAAACCGGGCAGATTTTTGAAATCCAGCCAACACCAAATATACTTATATAAACCTAGCTGTACATGATGCTGCAATACGAAGTACGAATACCGCCATTATGAAATTTCTACGACATCCCTGTCATAAAAATGTCATAATGGCAGATCAGAAATACTTTGTCTTTGGGGGAATGTGTAGTGCCATGTTTTAATCTTACTTTCATTATACTACTTACACTTTATATAATATGAGTATATATAATATGTACGCGCATGCTGCGCATGTATTTCTCGCGCATTGCGCGCATCATTTCCTACCTTTATTATGTATGTGATGGCCACAAGGTGGCAATGGAAGTCAGTATACTACATTTCATTCCTACATACTTCTTTATACCTCAATCTTACCTTTTACAACACCTTTATTCTTATGTACACAATTCCACTATTACTATATTCTGCGCCTGGTTTATGTGTAAAGGATCTTCATATACTTGGTGAAAGAAGTTGATTACTTCTTTTACATGTTTCGCTTTTTCATGTCATGATTTGTTACCTAGTTTTATCAAGTTATCGTATAAATAACTTTTAAACCCGGTAGGGGGTAATGTAGTGCCATGTTTTAATCTTACTTTCATTATACTACTTACACTTTATATAATATAGGTTTATATACATGTACGCACATGCTGCGCAAGTATTTCTCGCGCATTATTTCCTACCTTTATTATGTGTGTGTTGGCCACAAGGTGGCAATGGAAGTGAGTATACTACATTTTTTTTTACATAATTTTGAATTAAAGGAGAGGGAGTGGGGTCGGCTTAAGTAAGTCCTCGACGATATTTGATTTCCACGTAGGTCAATAGAGCATTATATAATGGCTGTTTGATAAGCAGAAGGGCAAGACATTAAGTAACGTTTAAACGGATCAGCTTTCAACTGTGCTTTACAGTGTGGCTCATAAATGTGCATTTAGATTAGAAGATCCTTCAATTATTGTTATTTGATCCATGATATCAGATTTGTACATTTTATTATACAATTTAAATTTGTTGAAAATCAAGGAAATCACGTTGTCTTAAAATTCAACGTTGTGGTACCCATGACACATACTTAACTCATTTTATATCGCCTAGATCAGAACTATCTTCAAAGATTTAGGTGATAATACCTACAAATCTGAGGTGCGAAGCGTCAACTCGTGGCTTCAACATGTTCGTCGGGTCAAGTGTAAGAGGCAACTTTTGAAATACTCTGTTTAGCTTGAGATAACAACAGCTGGTACTGATTTCATACAGGAACCGAGGCCAGTCTGAGAGTTAGTGGGGGTCTGACCACAGTTGTAGATCTATATGTGCCTCCACACCCCCTTCAGACACAGTGCAGGCGCATGCATCATGCACTCAACCTGCAGAATACAGCGCATCCAATGACCTATTGATATTTGTTAAAGGAAAATAAAGTAAGATGAAGATAGGGCATGGTGTTGTCTCATATATCCTCAAGTTTGGTGGAAATGTTAGATGTTTTTCTGTCTCTAAAATTACTTTTAATGAAGGGCCCTTTCTGTGTCCATTGGGACTCAAAATACAGCCTCATAATACATATTACACCACATCGTATAAGCAAAGTACTTAGGTCTAATTCATTCTTATTCCCTGTTCATGGGGTGCACTAATTAGCTAAGTAATGTGTCACATAACACTGAGCATATCTCCAGCCTATCAAGGCCCACCACTCCAATTAGAGATTTGCTATTGCCTTTCTGTGGCTCAACTAATCAGGATGTGGAAAATATGGAGTTTTATATGATTTTGTATTTCCCCCTCACAAGCTGGAATACGTTAATGGCAGAATATCCGGCCATTGTAAAGACCTGCCGGTTGTACACTGAATACTACTGTCACGGATTCAGACTTTCCTTTCTAGCTGTCTGCCTCCCCTCTCTGTGTTTGTCTGCCTCCCCTCTCCATGTCTGTCCTCATCCCCTCCCCATGGCTTTCCTCCCCTCCCCATGGCTGTCCTCCCCTCCCCATGGCTGTCCTCCTCCCCTCCCCATGTCTGTCCTCATCCCCTCTCCATGTCTGTCCTCCTCCCCTCCCCATGGCTGTCCTCCGCTCTCCATTGCTGTCCTCCCCCTCTCCGTGTCTGTCTTCCTCCCCCTCTCCATGTCTCCCTCCCACCTCTCTCTGTACCTGTCTCCCTCCCACCACAGAGAAACATCACCAAGCACCTCAGTTGCCTCCTATTAAGTGGCATTGTCCTATACTACTTACTACCTGAGAGGCAACGACTTTTAGACTCGTAGATTTTTTCCCAAAGCTTAGCTCCAGACATCACATCATGTAAAACGTAAAATTTATCACAAATAATATCCAAAACATAATTCAAACCATATTACAAACCAATATGGGAATATGCGACAGGCAACAGGAAAGCAAAATAGACTTTGAAAATAGAGGGAAAAAAGCAAAAATAGACTTTGGAAATAGAGAAAAAAGTCCACGAGGGATTCCACTCACGTCAGTAGTTCCTTTGTATCTAATTCAATGTATTGTTAGGGCTCTAACGTGATGAGGTTCAATAATAAGAACACATTTTCAATACAAAAAATATTCCTCATCCTCGAGATAACATGAAAGTATATATCACGACACGAGGAAGTATTTAGCACTTTCATCATCCTGGAGACTTTGTATCAAAGAGTATCGAATGAGGTACTGTGTCGAACACAACATTGAACTAATAACCATATAAGTGCCATTGACATTGCCCTCTCCCTCTCCATGGCTGTCCTCATTCCCTCTCTTTACAATGGCCGGATATTCTGCCAGAATATATAGATCAAATATATGCTTCTGCTCTTAGAATAAATTTAAAAAGAGATTTAGTCCCACGACTTCCAGTTCAAATCTATTTATGTATCATATCTTGTAGCTCAGCTGGTCTTTCCCGTCGACCAACACATTGTATTTTTACTAACCATTGAATATTATATTTCATATTTTTCAAACATGTATGTATATATACGTAGTTCTGTAAATTGTTCTAGGCAGGCAGTGGGAAATCGTCACTGCGACGACACTGAATGTCTATTCCCGTAATAAAACATGTTAAAAAAAATAAGGTTATTTTTCACTTCCTTTTCCCTACCAAATATCTTAAGTATTTCTCGTGAATATAACATCAAAGATTTAAACTAAATTTGATCAGAAGATAACAATTTCTTTTCATAGGCTACATCTTTTCTAACATATTGGGAAGCGTCTTGGATAGAAACAGAAATGATAGAGTGTGCGTTTTGACCAGTACTTAGTGGACCTGTAGTCTTAGGCAAGATCTTATCCAAGGTGGACAGAGTACTCTGGAGCAAATCAGTTCTTAATGCATCCTAATTAGCAGTTGTGTCGGTAATCAGTGTATATTGTGATGTCATAAGAAGAGCTGTAATGAACTTAGGCTCCCCTTCATTGAGAGGATCCGGGGATTACGTAATAGACTGAAGGTATGCCCTAGTGTAGGCAATTGGAGTATTCTGATGAGTAGAGACCTGCAACTGTTATTCATGCAGAGTGCGGGTGGGTGGAGGTGGGGGAGGAGGAGGTAAATGCGGAGGCGGAGGAAGGAGGAAGGAGGAAGGAGGAAGGAGGAGGAAGTGAAGGTGGAGAAGGAGGCGGAAAATGAAGTGGAGGCGGAGGTCAAGGTGCTAAACATAACGCCTTTAGATGCTAAACGTCACACTAAATATCTGCTCATTTTACTTAATAAGATTTACCTAATCACAGTCCTGGTGCATTCTGAACCTATTAACCTCTATTTGGGGTTTCCCATTAGCTTAAAAATGACGCCAAACTCCCACCACTAAGGGTGAGCGAAAGCTGACAATACTCACTCACCTGGCATTCACACTCACTGTGGCACATCTGACACCCAAGCCCTTCCTGACACTCGCTCCCTCCCTGACACTCATACTCACTATACATTACACCATCAAAATTATTCTAGCATTCACTCAACTCATCACAGATTAGACTATTTTCTTCAGTCCTTTGAATTCAAAGAAATTATAAAAATCATTCATAAATATCGTAGAACTACCACTACAAATACAACACAGTTCTTTTGATAAGACAATAATGATGAAGCAATGTACCTTCTATATTTTCTATGCATGAAAAAAGTTAATGATATTTCTTAATCATGAATATTTATCCCACATTTCTTGATATTCCAGACAAAGTCTAACATCATTTTGCTATGTTTTTTTCCCTGAAAAGACTAATAAATGCATCACAGAGCATGCTGTGCTACTGACAAGATGTGAATATGTTTCATGAATTGTACGCATGTCACCACTTAAATAGCAATATGGTTAGCACCTTCACTTCACTAGCATAAGGTCTGGCGTTCGAATCTCGGCAGGGGAGTGCTCTTTTTTCATGACACTAGATCAAAGAGCGTAAATATAATAAGATATTTACGCTCTTTGACTAGATGTAGTATATTCCAAGACCCTAAACGTCACATGGCAAATGTTACACATGTGACGTTTAGCATCTTTGGAAGACGGGAAAAGGTGTAGGACGCTTAACGTTTAACACAAAAAACGTATCAACAGTGAGGACAAGAAAAACGTCTTATCTTATCTATCACTGTAAGACGTTTGACTTTACAGTGTAGGAGGAGGAGAATCGGATATGGTAATTATATTAAGTTTGAGCAGCTATAGTTAACTTTGTGGGTCGCGATATATTACATCAATTTATCAAATATAGATCGCGTGGGTGTCGGTAATTGTTAAGCCTCGGGGTTTAGAGCAACAATAAAAACTCAAACGGAATTCAAGTGAGACACGTGGGTTGAGAGATAGGATGGATGTTTCCAGAGCTGTATATTTGATCCATAGCCCACTCCCATATGGGTCAGATTTTCAGAAAATGTACAATTTGCAGCTCTACACATTTGAGAATTTATACTAAATCATGCTGAAAAATGGTGAATACTGGGTATATCCGAGTATATTTGGTATCGCATTGATTTAAAGTATATGTTTTGCTATGCTAGACTGCAATTTGAAGCTCAGTTCTGTATTAAATGTGGGTTATTTGAGAGGATTGGTGAAGGCGAATTGTACATTTTCTGAAAATCTGACCCATATACAGGGTGTGACATTTCCTTGAATAGAAAACACACATTAAGCTCACAGGTGCACACATGATTTATTTCGCCCCTGCGGATCATCAATAGACACGAACATTGACTTAACAATGAAGTAGCATAACTATATCCGGGTAGCATAGTTCTGCTGCTGCAAATGCGGCAGCAATTTCTTCCTGAGGGAAAATACTGAATCGTTCATAATGCAGACAGATAATCACATCCTTTATGATTACAAATGAATCCTTTTCTAAGCAAGCTAAGATTTATTTTGGGAGGGATGGACTGATTTCTATCAGAAAGTCTGAAAGCTTGATTTCTATCAAGCTTGCACTGTTACACTTACATTTTGATTTTTGTACCTTGTAGTTCAGGCAATCAGAACACTGTTTCTTCAAATTACATTGAGAAACTATACACTTTTGGCATTATTCTGCTATTCTTTTGGTGCAAATCCCTTACTCTCTCCCAAAGGAAAAGTATTCTATTGTTTAATTTCCATTGAGAAACTCAATTACTATACAGTTTAGGCATAATTCTGCTATTCTTTTTCTGCAAATCTCTTACTCTCTCCCATAGGAAAGGTATTCTACAGGCACCACTGCTGAGTCCCAAGAGCAGAAAGGTTGAAATGTTTCCAAGCTTATAACGTTCACATAGACTTTAATATGTGGAATTTTCCTTAGCCTGTTCGCCGTACTGGGAAACGTGGAATTTGCCAGAAATACCGCATCAATTTTTATTTCAAATTAATGCAATTATCACCGAATCGTGTTTTAATGTGAATGAACTCAGTGGAAAACACACGATTCCTATCGCAGATAACTCATATTCAGGACCAAGATTGATCTATTTATCTCGTCTTGAGATCATAACACATTCGCAAATAACACATTCAGGAATCAATTTAAAGATGAATTCTCGAGTATTCCATTCAAAGTTTAGAACAATATTCTGACCTTGAAAAACAGCGCAGAATATCGAGCAGGGAGAGATATTTACAGGGCGATATTTCTGGCTGTTTTATTTGTCCCGGGGTAGGCGTATAGGACACATTAAATTGCAGATTTAGAGCGATGCAGATGTGGGCAGCGCTTATCACAGCACTGACTATCACCACACATTGCATCCATGCCGAGATGTGGGGGTGAGGAAGAGAGAGGGGGAGGGGGACTTAGAGGGGGTATTGGCTGGCCCCGCTAACAAGATGCGATATCCAACTATTTTCGATTATTAGCAATGGTTCTTTGAAATACAGGTGTATACATTGCTGGCCTTTGGTAACCCCGTCGGTGTGCACTGGGTGGGAGGGTGGGAGGCTCGGGCAAGACGCTCATGGAATTCGAAATATTATTTATATCCTTTTCCCTCCTCCTCCTTTTTTTCTTTTACACAATATTCTTACCAAGGAGTCCCTCTCACTAGAGCCGGGAGTGAACTACTCCATTGTCTGTTAAGGATTCTGTTGCTAGGTTTTCAGGTACTACTATGAATATGACATATAGTTTAATGTAATTTGATTCTATAACTTCCTCTATTTCGGTACTATAATCTCATCGTAAGCCACATATTATGTCTGATTTTCGTTTAATAAACGGCAGCCTGAAGGCTCCATGAAACGAAAAAAGAGAGGAATTCCAACTTTTCTTGTCCCTATACTTTTTCACTGTCTCATCCAAGTTGAAGTAGATTTTCTTTTTCTCATTTATCAATAGTTTTTAGTTACCTTATTATTCCATGTATTAAATACAACTTTTTAACACTTTTGGAAAATCCATGGCCTTGCCAAACACCAACGCATGTGCACATTAATCTTTCTTCTTTTGCCATACATTTTTTTTTTTTTTTTTTTTTTTTTTTGGCAGCAACCGAGAAATCGCACCAATTGGAGACATTATCCAAGAGACGAACCTTCCTCGCAGCGCGCCAACCCACTCTCAAAGATTGGGAAAATTATCACGCCTATTCATCAGCAGTTACTAGGCAAAGACCGACCAGTAACAACAATGCCAACAATAGGCCCACAAGCACACACCGTGGTGACAACCGTCCTTCACGTTCTACTTCTCAACAATCCTGCAACAGAGACCCTACACCATCGAACTCCAAGCAGGATTTTCAGGGGGCGAAATCTGCACAACAACGCAATCCAAGGCCGTCAACATCTCAACACAGCAACACCGACCAGGACCGACGCAACCCACGCAACAGGTCCCTGCCAAGGGCAGAGAAGCGCCCTCGAAGCCCCAGCATGGGACAGAGAAGCACTCCCACCCAGCCACCAGCCGAGCAGCAACAACAACAACAACAACTACCACCAATGCTCACTTCGGCACACATTTCAACTCTCCTGACCAACCTCATGTTAGGTTTACAGCGAGAGGAAAGGGCCAGGGAACCGAGCCCCAGTGCCCCCCCCAAGTCAAAGAAAGGCAAGGGGAAAGGCAAAGGGAAGGGCAGTGGCCGATGAACACTTCCACACCATACACTGCTCCTCCACCATCACCTTACAAACCTTTATCGTCCCCGGACTGTTATCTTTGGCTTTATTTGAATTCAACATTGAAATTCTTGTTCATTCGTCTTGATTGCATAAACCACATTGATACAATTCACAATGTAACCTACCTATGCCACTACGATAATAAAATCGAGTTCAACTGTTACTGTATGCTTTTCCTTCCAGCGCGTTCAAAACCTTTTGACCCACTCGTTACGAATCAATACAACTTCTCAAGTAGCAGTAATGTTAACAATAACAATGACAACGATCAACCTAACGTTACAACCGAAAACCTTTCTCTAGTACCGTTAACTTCTGAGCAAACTTTGCCACACCCAGTCACAGACCCGGCACCCATAACAATCCTAAGTCAACACGAATTTAGAGATAAAGTCAAAAGTATGGCCCCTCTTGCGACCCCAGATATTGTAAACCTATCTGACAAAACTTTGACTGAGCCACAAAAGTCTGTACTAACTATGGGTAAATCCTTTTGTCCCACACCGGGGGAACCCGATCTTGGTAGCATCAGAGGCGACCAAGACGCCTTTGCACGCAACTGTAGACGTACACATTTCTTCAACAAAGATGATACCACCACCCCCGTTGGTTCAAACCCTTTGAACACAAATATAATCTCGAATCAAGGTACGGGGACCAACCCCAGCCCTATTCTCGACTCCTCACCCTCCACCCTCACAAGCAAAATGAAAAGGGAGAAACTTTTCAAGATACCCTCCAACTGGTCGCCCCCCGTGGGACCACCAGAATTGGAATTCTTCCTTAGAATCCATGAGGTTAATCTGAACAACACCAAACAGAGGGCACCATCTAAACATAACTTATCCTTAGAACAGAAAGAAGCCCTGAAATCCCTGACAGAGGATAAAACCATCGTCATCAAACAAGCAGACAAGGGCGGAGCCATGGTAGTGTGGGGAAGAGAACAATATATAACAGAAGGCCTTCGCCAACTGAATGACCCCATGTTCTACAGAAAAGAACAGTTGGACCCAACTGTCTCTTTCAACATGTTCATCAACAACAGAATACAGAGCATGCTAACAGACAATGAGATCAACAAACAGATCCATGACATGTTAGTCACCCCTGTATCTAGAACACCCGAGTTCTATCTCTTACCCAAAATTCACAAGGGCAAGAGACCCTGTCCGGGCCGCCCCATAGTGTCAGGGAACGGTGGACCTACCGAGAAAATCTCTGGGTTCATCGACCTCATTATGCGCCCCCATGTCCCAACAATTAAGTCCTATATCAAGGACACTACAGATTTCATCACGCAAATCAATACCATAGGGGATCGTTACCCGAACGCAATCTTAGCAACCCTTGACGTCACCTCCCTGTATACAAATATCCCCAACTATGAGGGTATACAGGCGACAAGGGCTTTCCTGGAGTCCAAACGCCCCTCCCACATGGGAGGAGTAAAGAACTCCACCATCCTTGAACTTTTGAAACTGGTCCTCGAAAGGAACAATTTCAAATTCAACGATGAGCATTATGTACAGGTAGGCGGCACGGCTATGGGCACCCGTGTCGCTCCAACATATGCGAACATATATATGGATTGGTTTGAGCAGAAACACATCTACTCATACGCCAAACAACCAGTGATATACGGCAGGTACATTGACGACATCTTCCTTCTATGGGACGGGCCCCGCGAAGAGCTAGAAGATCTCGTCACACACCTCAACTCCGTACATCCCACCATTAAGTTCAGTGCTGATATCTCTGACACCTCCATCCACTTCCTTGACACAACAGTCAAAAAAGACAAAGATGGAAGGCTGTATACCGACCTCTATTCCAAACCCACCGACGCCAACAACTACCTACACTTTACCTCTGCACATTGGCGCCGCTGCAAGGAGAGCATCATCTACAGCCAATTTATACGCATCCGACGCATCTGCGACCTGAATGAGGATTTTGTGAGACATTGTCTAACAAAAGCCCAACACTTCCTACGCAGGGGATACCCACTAGACAAAATAGTGGAGGCCTATGGAAGGACTAGTATGATGCTAAGAGAATCTTTGTTAACACCCAAAAACAAAGACCCGGCAACATTGGGCGATAAACCCCCTCTGATTGCCATCACCACGTTCCATCCCGCATGCAATGTATTCAACAAAAGCATAAGAGACAATTGGAACATCCTCGGGAGATCAACAACCACGAAACACCTTTTCGAACGAAAACTCGTGGTGGCCTACCGCAGACCCAAAAACTTGGGTGACATACTCGTTCGGGCCAAACTCCCCCCAGGGTCCACTTCTGGCAGCGTGAACCCGGACAACAACCACCAAACCGCCACCACTCCTGTGGCGAAAAAGACTTGCAAGAAGAAAAACTGCCGCTATTGTATAAAAATCGATACATCCGGCCGTATAAAGTCTGCAGTCACAAACAGGTCCTACATCACACGCATAAAAGCGGACTGTTGGTGCAACAACCTGATTTATTGCATCAACTGCAGGGTCTGTCAAAAACAATATGTAGGGAAAACCAAACAACGGTTTAAGGACCGTGTCTACCAACATTTCAGATCAATCCAGCTGCTTGATCTACCTCTTCACAATACATCGGTGTCAAGACACTTCAACTCCCCTAACCATTCAGGGGAAGAGGACATTGAACTTTTCATACTTGAATTTGTAAAATGTGATGCCGCGAAGGATGAATCGGACGATCTAAGAAATGCCTTGGAACTTAAGTGGATTCACCGACTGAAGTCCATGTCTCCGCAGGGACTCAACATTATGGATGCCGCCACTTGGAGGACGGCCCAGGGACCCTAACCACTATCATCTTTGACATACTGCAGCCATCTAGCTCCGTACCAAATTTTACCATCAACCGATGGCTGCTCATATGATCAGAGTCAATGTGTTTAGAAAAAGGGCCCCTCCAGTGGCACATCCGAGCCGCTACACACAGTGTAACGTGTCTCTGTGTGACACCTGTGTCACACACAAATTCACCAAAAAACCAACTATACAATTAGAAAATAAAGGTGCACATTCCAGCATCAAGTCCCATGGATTATAGGCACCCCTACTGACCTATAACCCACCTCCCTGTCTAACATCAATGTAAGATGGGTGCCATCACTTGAAAAACTTTTCAAATATTTGGAAACCTTGATCTCCTATCCTCATGTGACTCAATAAACAAAACCTTGGTTTATTCACATCAATTAGGTATCATCATTTTCTAAAACATACAGTCTTGGGAGAAATTAAATAACTCATCTTTATTTCCCCAAAACTGCCCCAATTGAGTCAACAGCCTCAATCCTCCAAAATAATTTTAATTATCACTCCCAAGGAGTCTTAATT
This sequence comes from Sthenelais limicola, assembly GCA_942159475.1. Lineage (NCBI taxonomy): Eukaryota > Metazoa > Annelida > Polychaeta > Phyllodocida > Sigalionidae > Sthenelais > Sthenelais limicola. Next base: position 97,546,657 of record OW804099.1, on the reverse strand, counting down.
TAAATGCCTGAAGAGCTACATTAGCGAAACCATGTTGTGCCAAACATTGCCCCCTGGCAATGGAAGGAGTGTTCCATAAATAAAGCATCTTCCCATTAAAACATTAATGGCTAGCCACTTTATTGACAGAACTACACTCATTAGTTGACAGATTAACCTTTTGTCAACTAATCTCACCTGGACAATATATCCAGGTAACAAGTGCACCTCTTATGACGTCATATCAACGTCGTTAAGAGCTCCGTGAGGTGTTGGTTACCTCTCGGCTGAAGACGTTCCTAACGTCCAGTTGCATGGTAGCATTCATAAGGAGTAGACCTGTCGTCTCGTCACATTATTATTGCCATACATTTATGATACATTTTTTTGTGATAAGAAGGAGCGAAATAACTCTCTTACCATCGATCTATCAGTCATTCAATCAATTTATTAATCAATCAATCAAACTGCCTATACATCAATCAACTATTTATCAATCAATCAAACTATTTATTAATCAATCAAGATACCTGTTAATCTAAATCAAATAGGAGGATAATCTCAAGAAAAGTTAGTAATTTTAAATATGCGAATATATACAGAAGTTTACATACAAGGTTACCAAAATAATAATGAAATAATCGACCAAATGTGTTATATATCTGTATCAGATACTCGTATATGCATGCAACCTAGCTTCGAGTTTCAAATGAAATGAAATGAAATAAAATAACTCTTTTCACTTGTTTCTTGGAAGTTTAAAATGGATCTACCTCTACGTCGTCAGTTTGGTATTATTATTAATAATAATGATATTGATTCAACTTTTATTCAGTTAACATTTACATTTCTGATTTATGCAGTACCGAATAGGATGGTGCCTTCTACATGTAGTTCTTCCAGGTTGTCCGTAAAAATTATAACAAGACATGAGACAATAATAACAATAATCAATAGCAGTCATAATGGATATAAATACATTGAGATGAGATCATAAGTTCGTCTTCCAACTGTTAATTACTTGACATCCTTAGATATGCATAGGTATTCAAAGATAGGTAGTTGTAGAGAACGGCTATAGCTGTGTCCTTTAAGTGTCCATGTGTCCTTTTTGTTAAGCCATTTAAGTATGCTGTGCCGTTTAGCGTGTTGATAGTAGTAAGAGAGGAATTTTCTCCACTTGGTGTTCCACTTGGTGTCCTTTAATTACTAAGAGTTATATAATAGACCTTCACTCGTTAATTACTAAGAATTTTGTTTAGGTTCGGTTTAAAATCCGAATTCATACGCGTGATAAATGTTAATTCGATTATAAGGAATGGTTTGTAATGGGAAAATCCGTACAAGACGGAAAACATAGGTGTTACTTTGTTACGACTTTCCACGAAACTTAAATCAAATTAAGTTGAATTAAAATTAAATCAACTAAGAATCCAATTAACTATTTCTGTAGGATAACTCAGTGACAAAACAATTTAGCACTTTTCTCTGAACAATGTGTTGGCAATTGTCACATTCAATAGTGAGGTATGTGTCAAGTGCTGGAGGTGCAAATGAAGAACACTTTGATCTATGGCAGGTAATTTACTGAGTGAGTAGACAACTAAGTCATTCAAAGAGCCACAAATGATAGCACTCGGGCCTCGAAATACAGTCCCGGGGAGAAAATTGGTAATTACCCTAGAAACATGAGGAAATTGACTCCTCCAGGTAAAAGAGTTAATTGCAAGAGACCAGACTCATCCATTGATGTATTTGGACCCCGAGTCGGGAATCTTTCTAGGAAAATAGGAAAATCAGCTGTTTGAATCAGGATGCCAATTTCAGTACAGGACATCCGCCAGAAGGTCAAATTTAATTGAATCGCCAACAAATATAACATGATATGATAAAAAATAATGTCTATTATTTATGAGTACTTTATTGTTGACACTTTACAGGATTATATGGAGTTGCAACTATCTGTATTATCCATCAATTTCAAAACACGAACACAAACTTATTCTAGCGAAAATGTAATCAAATAAATCATAGTAGTGAATTGAATAATGTCTCTATTTCCTTTAACAGACAGACCATTAATCTTTTTTTAATCCGCATTCTTAGCTAACATCGATAAAAAAAAACTAGCGATTTTCTACTTCTGAAATTCTTTTGTCCAAAAGTTTGTAGGAATTCACCCCGTTGTGATCAAATATATCACCATAGTTAATTGGCAGGCAGAATTGGAAATAGGCTCTTCATTCTCTTTCAGGCAGCGCCTTCCCATTCAAGCTGACAACAAACACATGTATACCTATAACTACACCTTTCATTAACAACATTCACATATACCAGTCGAACCACGAAAGTCAAAACATCAAAATTCTGATCTTTACGAGTAAAAGCCATGAGTTTAAACATAAAAATAATAACAGGTTAGCAACTGGAGCAACCTTAAGCACCAACCTTGACCAGTAACAGAGTCAAAGGCCATTGGTAAGTTGGAATTTAGGAGTAAAATGCTGGCTGGGGGAGAGGTGCATTATGTAAAGGGCAGCCATGGGGTAGCACTTCGTGCAGAGAGGCAACATTAAACAGTGATTAATACTGGCGATATGGTATCCACGAGGCCCCCATCAGTGTATATTTCACAGGCACTTTTTTAAAAGCTCAACTTACCGCCATCTGTATTCATCACACGCTAGGAAGTTCATCCCAAGCGGTGGGTGCGGGTATAGAGCGCACTCAAAATGTCTAGACATGTTTGAAATTCAAGAAGGGAGTTCATTGAGCAAGTTTTGATTCATGGAGTGGTCGCTGGTCCACAAGCTGAGGCTAAACATAGAGGCAGCGTTAAGGGTCTCTTCCACCAATCGTTTTTTCCTTGTTTGATTTTTTTCATTTCAATAAAATTCAATAAAATTTATTTTAAAAAAAATTGAAAAACAAAAAAGATGAAAAACCCGATTTATAAAAACGGGCAGATGGATGAAATATTAATAGTAAAAACGGATTGGTGAAACACCCCCTTTAAGAGAGGAAATATTGAAAGGTATGATCGGAGGAAGGGCAGGGGATGTTTCTAAATCCTGAACGTTTTAGAAAGAGATACGTCAATCCAGTATGTTGGAAAAACTAAGAATTCCATCGTATCCAGATTCGGCAGTCATCTCTTTGATATCGACAAGAACAATGACACCACAGTTAAGTGGCTCGACACTTGAATATTTCTCACCCAGATGTCAGAGGAAATGGTCAAACATCTCCTGAGACTCCATCTCTATCCTATCCCTGATTAGGTCTGATTCAGACAGCATCACAGCCAGGCATAGTAGGAATTCAGAAGATGGATAGCCAGACTCACTGCAAACGATGGTACCCAGGGGACTAAACATTTTGGACTGATCTCCTTTCGAACACTTTCAACCATACGTTCACAAAAAAAAGAAGAGATACGTCCAATGATCTATTCAATCTTTTGCATCTCTTGTGCCTCAAATCACAATGTCAAAATGTCTTATTCCTACTGCACTGTATCATGTATACTGGTACCGTATATATATATATATATAGTAAAACATCCATAGAATGTATGGGGACCAATGTAGACTGCCGTAATTGGGAGAATCTAATAATATTATTATTATTATTATTGGACGATATTTGTCGCAGATAAATATGGGTATAAATATATATCTGCCCGACACCTGAACGATTGTTGTTTACCTGTTGCTAGCCAACGACCTAACAGACTCAGTGAAGCCCGGCTGTCGTCACAAGATAGACGTGAAAATTATTTTGGAAAAAAATCGCATATCGATGTCCGATGTTCGATGATCAGGTATTGTTGGGAATAGCATTAATGTAAAGCTTTATTTTGAATAAGCATTTAAAAACACAAATTTGTCTGAATTAATTGTTTTTTAATAGATTGAATAGATTTTAAATGATTCAAGGGCTACAACAAATTGCACATGGAATGGATTACTATTGAAACTCACAGCATGCTAATTGTGAACTACATGAAATTGTATTAGAAATGGATAATCAATGGATCTGAGACTGACTCAATATGTAAACCCCCTGGTTTGATATAGATATTGATGGGACTGAAAGGTCATACAGGTCCTATAGCCATTTCACGCCGCAGTGGTCAGTCAACAGGTTCCTCTGACCAGGCCACTGGCACTGGTCATTCACACCTGGATTACTGGTTAGCTGTTGTTAGGCCAAGCCTAAGTTTAGTCCAGTTTAGTATAAACACTGTGGTAAATATAATAGGCTGAGTAGGCCGAAAAAAGATAGACGTATATATGGTCAATTCTCCAGTTGGGGAGAATTAATCCCAAATTTTGCTAAATATTCAAACTTCTTGAAATACCGTTTAATTTATATGGTACATAGGCATGGTAGTCCTGGGTACACCCTGAACATTTTTTAGGCTAAATATGTAAAATTCTCCCCGATGGTAGAATATCTGAGTATATTTGATATTGCGTTGATTAAACAAATCTATCTGTTTATGTTGGACTATACATGTATTGTGAACCTCTTTTTGTCTTTCGGGTTATTTGAGAGGGTTTGTCCATTTTCTGACGCCCTAAACCATATATCTGGATCATGATAATCGGTAAAACCCTTTAGCCTCCCCTTAATGAATACACACGAGTCTAGTTGTCAGAAAATGTACATTTAACAGGTCTACACATTAAGTAAACTCCGTCAAATCAGGTTGAAAAATGATGAATACAAGATATATCTAAATATATTTAGTATTGCATTGATTAAGAGTATTTTGAAACTCATTTTTGCCTTTCATGAGGGTTATTTGAGTGGATTAGCGAAGGCCAATTATACATTTTCTCATGCCCTGACCCACAAGCTCCTGAGTGAGAAAAGCTTGTCGCTTAATTCATACGAATAGAGTGAAGGTAAAACATTTGCCTCTCGTGGGGATTCCCACTTTATATATAATATGATCCTGTTTAAAATGGCAGTGAAATATTCATGTACGCACAAGGCTTTCCCCAGCTTTGCTTTTCCCGCGCCCATCCATCACAATTATCATGAATGGAGTGTGATCTCCAGAGCACCCAACGAGGAATAAGGATGAAAATGACGTTATAAATATAAATAATGAGACTGCCTCCAGTGAAACGCCACCCAGAAGTAGAGCCTTCAGATAGAGCGTCTGACAGATCTGTCTCCCAACATAGATCTTCCCATTTGCGGTGATTTCTAATCACAGCTAGCCTTAAATATTGTTTGATATCATTTAAGGGCACTATTAGGTAGACCTGCTTCCAGACTGATAAGAGCAACCCTTATTTCGCATCTTTGTGTACTCTGTTTTAAGATCTGAACCGAAATATAATGCAATATCATTAAAGCTAGATTCCCAGCTATGATAATTTCTGATGACAATGAACATAAAATTGAGTTTTAAAAAAATTTAGTGGAGTTGATTAGCATTCATTTCGCAAGGAAAAAGAAAACTCTTCCCTCTTATATGCCGAGCAATGTTTGTGCGATAAATATCACAAAAACGCTAGCGATTATATAGATTGTATGTTTAGTTAGTCAATGACTAAATGAAAGTATGATGCTTTCTTTACAGTGTGATTCTTAACTAAATCTTTAATTATCAACCTCAACTGAAATACCATACATGCAATAATTCTTAAAGGGTTCAGAATTATTGCATCCTCATATGATTTGGAAGCGACTACATGTACCTGAACTGATTGTCGCAAGTTCACTGCACAAAATATCGCAAGAATACCTCCAATACCTTAAGAAATAAGCTCCAATACCTCAGAAACTGTTACATTAAATGTAAAAATGACCAAATCTATTTGTAATCTTATTGATGCCAGTAGCAAACTAGGACTGGATGGAAGATCTATTAGTAGAACTGGGGCCCGTTGCTCCGTTTCTCGCTAACTATTTTTCCATTGAAAGTGTATGGGAAAATAGTTAGCGAGAAACGGAGCAACGGGCCCCAGCATGTCCTATTCTTGTATTCTGACGCATGTCTTATTCTTGTGTTCTGACGCCAAACCTGAATAACAATTCTATGATATTCTTTTTATTATTTATTCAGTTTAAGGCCAATACAATATTTAATTTTCATAGAAAAAAACGCAATATCCCTCAGGGATGTTTTCACACGGTGCCCGATAAGAGAACAAATCTATAATAATAAAATGGATATCATCATTTATCTTATTTAGTAATCAAATCTTTGCTAAAGGTAAGTTTTAATTCAATAAAGTGACATGGCAAGAGTAAATATTCTATTTTTGTCTTCAGCTTTGCTACCCTTGATGTACTCGATTATTTAATGGATAATGGATGTGTTGGTCAGGGAGCCATGTTTTACTGCGAATAAATAAACGTAGACGGCTAAAGCACAGGGTGGTCATTATTATCCTACTAGAATCCTATAATGACTAGTTGTAATTATTGGTGCCAGATTTTCCGTGAATTTGTTCAGAATAAAGACGGGTAATAATGCCCCAAAACCCCCTAAAAGTGTGTTAAACTGGGCTAATCAGATATGGGAAGAGCATATATTTAATAGCTGCCAATTTACACCAAATCTGCGCATTTGACCGTTATAACTGATACAATTGGAAATAAATTGCCCTTGACAGGGAATAACGTTGTCAATAATTAGTAGAATCTACTAACCTTCACTATGTTCAGTGACGTAGATTCGTGATTATTGGAGGAGACAGCCGCTGGTGGTAGTACATGTGAGATGCGGGACGCCATTTTGAATCAATCTTTTAACCGGGGAGCTAGCCAGCTAGGGAATTGCCAAAACTCTATCCATCGAAGCATGAAGTGGAGAGGTGTGACTTATTGGAACAACCGGAGACAGCTGCCTAAAACACCACTTAAACAAGGGCGGGCAGGGTGGGCACATGTACTACCACCAGCGGCTGTCTCCTCCAATAATCACGAATCTACGTCACTGAACATAGTGAAGGTTAGTAGATTCTACTAATTATTGTGCGTCACCGCCGCTAGGCGGTAGCACAGGTGAGAGCTTTAACTAGGCAATTCCCCGCAATCCAGAACACATCTCTGGGTAACGGCTAACAGGCTCACTTGAAGATAGGTGATCTTGGAGGGTAGAGGAGAAGTTGATCCGAGACACAGCTGGTGAGTTCTACTAACAGCTAAGATCTAGCTATATAAGATGATAGGTGCACAACTATGTCTATAGTGGGTAACCTACTGAACTGTCTGGGAAGTATCATAAAACACACACTAGATACTTCCAACATATATACACATGGATAAAGCAAGCTCCGGTCATTTGGACTTGTTTTTCCGTTTTTTCTTCTCTCTGGCATGAGCAGAGAGAAGAGTAGCTGTAGTCGACGTGGTGACGTTGATGGGCTTCTGGTAGAAACGTCTGAAGGTGTTTTCGTCTCTCCAGACAGCCCTAGCCATAATCTGTTGGACAGCCACATTCTGGGCTGCCAACTTAGAAGCGGTGGCTGACCTGACACTATGCGCTTTAAAGGTGTTGGTGTTCAAACCACTGGCTGCCATGGTACAGCGAATGTACTTGGCTATGGTAGCATTCCCCACAGGCTTGTGGGGGGCAGTATGACTGATGAATAAAGGGCCAAGAAGGTCGCCTGACGGATCCTTTGGTCGAAGATCCCGTGTACGATACAGATAGTGTCTTAAGGTAGTAAGAATGCAAACGCCCTTATTGTCTGGAAAGGCTTCCAGGCTGATGGTGCCAAGGGCTCTGCCCACCGAGCTTGTCTTTATGACCTCTGATAGGAGGATGGTGGCTGTGTATTTGTCACTGAATACAATGTCCTCGCACTTGATGGTGCGTAAGGTTTGCACACGTTGGCTTGTGACTAACATCAGAAGAGTGGCCGTCTTCTGGGTAAGTTGGGGTAAGTTTATCTCGTGAAGAGGGAACATAGTTTTTAAATAGTTGAGGACTATGTCCGGATCCCAAGTTTCTGAATAACGAGTTTTGGGAGGGCGAGACTTGAAGATGCCCCCAATGATACGACGAACAACTTCATGAGTACCAAAACTCTGTCTGTCGATAGGGCTCATCATATTAGATAGAGCTGAACGCGCAGAACCGATGGCTGCAAAAGACAGACCATCTTCGTACAGATTGCAAATAAATTCAATGCCATGATGTAGGCTGGTGGTTAAATGAGGAATGTCATTCTCATAGCAATACCGCTCCCACTTGCGGTAGACCACTTTGTACGACTTCTGGGTATTAAGAGACCAACCTTGCATGTAAAGGGCTTTTGCTCGTTTGGAAAGATTTAAGTCATCTGCTTTCTTATCTAAAAGAGAGCGCACAGTAGACTTGTTTTGGAGATCTTTGGATCCTGGTTTTTTCCCTTGTTTGGGAAGAGATTTCCTGGTTTTTGAGGAATGATTATTGTTTGTCTGCTTGACTGAAGGAGTTGCGAGTACCAAGGTTGGCTGCTCCACCTGGGCGCAACCAATATTGCACGTGCCTGTTCCGACTGAATCTTTTGTAGGCACCTTCCTACAAGCCTGAAAGGAGGGAACACGTAAGGTCGTGAGAAATCATTCCAAGATAATGTGAAAGCATCAACATAAGTGGAGAGAGGGTCAGGGAACCAACTTGCATAGCAATCCACCTGGTAATTATACCTTGAAGCGAAGAGGTCAATGTCGGGTGTACCAAACTCAGAAATGATGTGACTGAATATTTCAGGTTCTAGCTGCCATTCTGTGTCTTCAGACAGATGGCGACTTGCTAGATCTGCTTCCTCATTGTCCACACCTGCAATGTGCGATGCAGATAGCCAATTATCACGAAGTTCTGCCCAAGACCAGATGTCTGTGGCAATGGCATCACAGTTGTTGGACTTGGTGCCCCCAAACTTGTTGATGTAGGCAACTGTTGTGGTGTTATCACTGCGGACTAAGATGTGTGTACCTTCCACATCTCTGAGGAGTGAGAGGATACCATATCTAACTGCTAGTATTTCTTTAGCATTGATATGGTAACCCTCCTCGTAGTCATCCCACTCACCGTTGGCGGTGTTGTCTCCAAGGACAGCACCCCAACCTCGGTCACAGGCGTCCGTGAAGAGAGTGATGGTGGGTGCGAAGGTTCTTATTTTCTTGACCCTCCATGGTAGGTTATCTTTCCACCATTGTAGGTCTAGACACGCTGAAGATGACAAGGTCATATTTCCGTCAAGGTCGCCGCAATTGAACCTGGTGGCCATGATCTTGTCTTTCTCAATATGCTTGTAGTGGGCTAGGCCATAGTCAATGCCCCTACATAGATCCACCATCGTCCCCACGATGGAGGCAATGAAGCGGATTGTGAAAGTGCTGTATCTGCGGTTGAGGAGATCATTAATGCGACTTAAGGCTGATTGTCTCTTTTCCTGAGTTGGGTACACCTGCATTGTCCTCGAATCCAGGATAAAACCCAAGAACTTCATGGTTTTTGAAGGCACTAGTGAAGATTTTTCTGGGTGAACATAGAATCCCAGGTCTGTTAAGACTTGTAGGGCAGTCAGGACCGAAGAAGCACAAGATTCTTTGGTCTGACCCCACAAAAAAGAATCATCTATGTAGCAGAAACCATGACCCCCTCTCTCACGTATTTTTGAAAAAACAGGTTTCATAATACGGGTGAAAATAAAGGGAGCTGTAGTTAGGCCGAATGGAACACAGTTGAACTGATAATGGGTGCCTTCCCAAGGGAAGGTGATGTAAGACCTGTAATCCTCATGCAGGGATAAGGAGAAATAAGCCTCCTGTAGGTCTAAAGAACACATATATGAATCAGGGCGTAACATTTCCATTGCAGTCTGCAGACTGTCCATCTTGAAGTGTACCTTTTGCATATAGGTATTTAGGATGGTGAGATCGATGATGAGACGCCATCTATCATTTGGCTTTGGCACAACGAACACATTTGATAAGAAAGAGATATCTGACCAAGCTATAGTAGACACAATGCCCTTGGTGATAAGCTTGTTGACTTCACTGTCAACTGCAGCTTTGCGCTTAGGGCCAAACACATATTGATGTGGTCTAAAACTTTGTTGAGGGATTTCAATGAACTCCAAAGTGACACCCTCTACACAAGACAGAATGAAAGGATCACAGGTTATTCTGTCCCACTGTGGGTAATGGTTTGATAAATTTCCTGGTAAGAAACACATAGGAATGGGTCCAGAGGGGGTTAACGTGAAGGGATTCGGCTTGGGTAAAGTCATATCAATGATGTGTTTTACCTCTAATAACGCCGGGAGTGACTTCTGTCGTCGCGTGAATCCCTCCGATCGTAGTCGTTGTACCGATCTTTCTTCTGGTTGTTTTGGTAGTGGGACCCCTGTTTTTGTTGATTGCCCCCCTTCTTCTGAGGGGCTGAGTAGTTTTTTGAACCCTTGTAGGTTCCACCTTTCTTTTGTCCTTGGTTGGATTTGTTGTTGTTGTTGTTGTTGTTGTTATTTCCGCCGTTCTTGTTGTTGTTGTTATTGTTGTTAGATGTCTTGGAGGTAGACGGTTGGTCCACTATAACTGAGAGCTTCTTACTTGCATCAAGAGCTTTGATACTGTCTTCCAGATTATCGCCCAGTAGATGACGGGCTGTAGTAGGGAACCGTTTCTGATTGAAGGCCATCTCTCTGTACTGCACCTTGAGATTTGGAGCGATCAATTCACGTCTAGGTTTGTTGCAACACTGTTGGTTGTAGAAGGCCTGCAAGGCTAGAGAATCTCTAATGTCTCTAAGACCTGTGTCAATCAATTCAATGATATCCGGCATGGCTGTACGTGTACGTAATTCCAGTAAGGAGTCAGCAGCCTTTGTAGTGGCCGAAGATGCCATGAGAAGAATCTTCTGGAAACGTTGAATATTTCCATCTTTAATCTTGTTTCCATTGTCCATAGCGCCCCAGATAGTTTCTGGGATGAACGGGATTTCAAGCTCGTCGATGTTGCTCGGACGTTTCTGACGTTCCTTTATTTCATCTAGAGCTTTCCCTTTGGGTGGGGCATTGAAGATAAACGTGATGTAATCCTTCAATTCCTTGTGTTTCACTTCATTGCCAACCTTTGTGTTGGCAGTTAAAGTATCCACAAGAGAGGAAAAGATGTTAGTTGACTTAACTTCCTCTTTATCGCCCTCCTCGCCTGCCTTGTTGTTGTCCTTATCGTCATTTCCGGTCATGCCGGAAGGAGAATCCTCATCTGGGGAATCCCTCGAGGGGGAGTCCCCGGGATTTCCCATGGAAGAGCCCGGGCTGATGGGATGGACAGGAGGCTGAGGTGGCGCCAGGGAGAAGAAAGCTTGACCCGAGGGGGTCGAGGCTTGGCTGGAGTAAGCTCCAAAGGCCTGGCTGGAAGAAGCTTCAGGGTAATGGCGACTGTTCTTACCCCGAGCTTGGTAATTAGTCGGTGGTCTCCGCAATGGGGACCTTGACCGTGAGCGATTATCCGATTTTGACGTCGAGGGTCTCGAAGAATCGCTACTTGCACCAGGATGATGATAATGATGCTGGTAATTCCAATAATCCCGATCTTTATAGCGATCTTGGTAATTCCAGTATTGGCGGGAGTCCCATGATGTCGGACCCCGACTGTTGGAGTCTGACTGGGAGCCATGGTGGTTGGAATTTTCCATCTCCGACATTCGATCGGACATGGCTTTCATTCCAGTAGTGACTTTGTCCTGAAAACCCTGCATTGATTGCCAAATCAAGTCTAGGGTAGGAACTGTAGGAATCGGAGGTTCCTGTGGGAGCGGTGGTGGAGGACCAGGTGGAAGCGGAGGGAGATGGACACCGCCATTCCCAGCTTGACCCGCTCCGGCCATTGCTCCGTTCATCTCGACACTCTAGTTTTTCGGTGCTTCGCCCGCTAAAAACTAACCCAAAATCACTCTTCGAGCCTTAAAAGGTAAGAAAGTGGGTTGAGTGGCACTACACGAGACCAGTGAAGAAATTTCAGACGAAATAGATGAGGCGAAGCGGAGATTCTGGAAGAAATTCGTAAGCCTTCCCCGGTATGCGACTTGCTCTGCTAGGCGTAATCCGGAAAAGTGATTCAAAATGGCGTCCCGCATCTCACCTGTGCTACCGCCTAGCGGCGGTGACGCACAATAATTGATAATGAGACCTGAATGCAACAGTTCATCCCTCCAGGTTGTCCTTCCCCAAGTTTAATGCAATCTCCTCAAGTAAATTCATCAAGATTGCCAAGGATAATTTTATCACGATGTTGCTATCGAAAAACAAGTCAGTATTACACACATTTCATTGACAGGGATGGGCATTGAACAAGACTAGGTGTCCAGATTGTAACAGGCAAATATAACTATTTTCCCAGTGTTTACAAGAACTACAAATATTTGTCTAAAGATGCAGCTGCAATTTTATTCTAAATCTAACATTCTCATGACGCACTTCGAGAATTACCCAGAATAACAACGAAGGCATTAATGAATAATTGCTATTTATTATGTTCATGCCTAAGGTTAAATTGATGTGCAATAGATTATTTCCATCATTAGGAAATCAAAGTTGGATCGGAACACATCATGTTTTGGAAAGCGACAATTTCAGCGCAGCCAATCATTAATATAGTCTTGGATATTATTGTTGTGTTATAATAGTTTTATTTTCGATTATATATTTACATTTCTTACTTCAATGGAAAAGGGACTATCCGTTAACCTTCTGTGAAGTCATAGTTCTTCCAGGCTGTCCTGAGTTGGTTTTACATTTACTCATCTAAAGATTTCAGACATGTTTTGTTATATTCATTATCAGTCCTGTACTGCTGTCCGTGTCACTATCTGTCCATGTCCCTATCTAGCTACCTCACTTGTTCTTACTATCTCACTACCTAACTCACTATCTATCCTGTCCTACCCTCTTCTCGTAAACAATATGGGATGAGTCGCCACTGATGTAGAAAGTGAAATGATTAGACCCATGGACCATAAGATAACAGTTTTATGTCCGGTTATGCCTACGCTATTTTCTCTTCCTCATGGATTTCTGATAGCCAATTATCCTGTGACAGTGTAATGCGCAATGTTTGTTTTCTGATGGAGCATTTTTGTGAAGGGGGTCGGCCGTTGGCCTCCCTACCGTTGGACATGAAGAACTTTGTGGTCAAAAAGTCCTTAGACATGATAATTAGATGATATAAAAAAGTTTAGATTGAGAAAGTGAAAACAATGCACAAGTAAAATTACTACACAATACAGTTTATAAGCTTTTAATTTTATATTTTATATCTATATCATTTTGATAAAGGTAATATTTTGACAGGCCTTTATGATTATAAAACATGCAATAGTAATATGGTAATCAGATGGTTATTGTAATCAACTATACTTCGCGCCAACCTTACACAATAATTTATTTTCTGTTAATTTTATTTTTTATTTTGGGGTAACATATAGAGTAACCCCCAAATACTTTAAAACTGTTATGAAAAAACCCCATCTAAGTTTGGCATGGGGTATAGCTGACCGTATAGATTAGATAATTTTGAATAAAAAGGAGGTATTTGTTGGGGGCAATTTGACACTTCGGTCATCATTATTCCCGCACCCTCATTTCTACTTCCAGAAAATCCATGTTACTCTCCGGCTTACAGATTTATGTACAATATATATGTTGGGAAATGTTGATAGTAGAAATGTTTTCAGTTTCAGATAACTCTAATTATTGGCAATTACGAGACATCTCAACTCAGATTATGAATTCAAAATCACTGACACAAATATCCAGAATCTATATAACTGCATTTGTCATAATAGGACAATGAACTACCTGGGTAAAACGCCTGCTATCGTTAATACTGAACAATGGCAAGGAAAACATCTTTTGACAATTCAATAACAGGGCAAACTATGGATGTCTTTCTAAACAACAATCAAGCAAATAAGATGTATCTCTGGAAGCCTAGCAAGACTAAGCCGATCCTAACAAGGAGAGCTCCGCCAGCGCAGCAGAACGTATGGAAGTCAATTCACTTTTGGCAGTCCTATTAATTATTTGTCCAATAGACGCCCCCCTAGACACATCTGTCTTGGCAGCTTTCTACCAGTATTGAACACCCGACAAGACAGTTGGCCATTTATACTGACAAAACTAAAATCCCAGGGTAAGAAGAGTGTATTTGCCACTTTTACAAGATTATACTAACTACACATACCTTATGTAAGGTCTATGATGCAAGGTTGTATAATGTTATGTATATGAGAAATGAAATTATACATGATGTGTAGTATTGGTAATATAATTGGAAAGAGGTGTAGTGAGACCTGAAGTTGGCTAAAGGCTTTTGGCGCCCGACCATTGACATGCCGCTGTAACCAATGTAACCAATGTCTTGCCGCTGTGTCTGCTAGCTCCGTTGTGTTGAACGCTATCAATCAAAGACACATTTGAGGGTATAAGATAAGGGGAAGATTTTCAAAGCTAGGTAGAATTGTAGTGATAAAATCAATGCGGGCAAGAAATTAAATGGAAATGATTGCTATTACAATTCATGGATGTATTATGACTTGTAAACTGATTAATGTTGTAATGTGGAATGCAACAAAAGTTTGGTTCGATCAATTTTCCTGTCTCACAAGATTGAAATTGTAAGAAGCACTCGGCTACCTTCATCCAAGGAGCTTAGATATATACACAATACCACCACCATCAGTCGGGGGAACCGAGCGTCAGGCTAATGGAGATTGATGCAACATGCAGGTAACCTCCCGTCAACTGAGTGCCTCTGTAAAGATTTGATGAATCCAATCGCCAAGCAATTATTCCATTCGTCAGCCAATGGTCCCCTGTGAGAAAGTCGGCTCAGTGGACGCGGGGCTTAATTATGATGTGGGACCTTTTATCAAAGACCAGCAAGGATCCCCTGGAGGCTGGAGAACAAGCCATTCCAACTGACTCAAACAACTCTATGGAGTTGCCACTGTAGTACAGCTAAATACAAAAATGATGAAAGTTCCGAGAGAGAAAAAGAAGCCATGAAAATATATGAAGAACCGAGGAAGTCTCCATTTTCTGTTTTCAAATGAATAATTTACAGTGTTAAGGATAGCAGAAACTAAGGATTGAGAAAATAGTTTTGGTCGATTTACCTGAGAATACATTAATGTCAAATGCTTAAATGTAAGTATTGAATATTACCCACATTAGTCTTCGAGTTTTTATTTAAGAGAAGATGACTTTGACGATGATCAAATTTACAATGAGTTCCATCCGCAATATGATCAAAACTCACACATCCCAAGCCATAACGAGCAAACTACAAAAGAAGACTCTCCACAACCAGTTCCACGATTTGAAAAAAATAAATAAATAATTTGGAATATGAAGGGGAATTGTCTCTTCAAATTATTTAAAGTAATTAGTTGATGGCTCACATCCCTGAAAATAATACTGGTTTCGATTTCTATGCTAACGAATTTATGAGAAAAAGCTATGAGAAAAAGCACAATGTGAAACTTTGTATGGAACATTTCCCAAATAAAAAAAGCCTCATAAAGGTTTGCTCATGCAATGGTAGAACTTATACATTTAAGATGAACATGAACCATCAACCAGAAATCAATTCAATCTAGACCCTATTGAAACCATTTTACCATCTACCATCATCACAACATTGCCATGTATATAATTAACCTGTGTGAATGAATATTACTGTGTCAAAAAAAGAAAAAACCGGCAAAATGTATTGTGAAAAATGTATGCGAAACTACTGTTGAAACATGAAGTCTAATAATTTATACTACAACTAACCATAAGGTCGTACTGCTGACTTTACCTAAACATAAACATCCCATCATGCAATGTGTCCGTATATAAAGCTGTCTCTATCTGGAACTTATCATTTGGACTCTAGCCCTGATGAAGACACGAGAGTGTTGAAACGTTGGCAGTTTTTACAGCCCAGAAAAATATAAAAAAAATTGAAAATACATTTTCCTCAACAGAAGTCTTTATTTTCCACCACTCAAGAATCAACTTTTCACCCTTCCCAACGGTTAGCAGTCCCCACCACCACCATCTTAAACATTTAAGATATCTAGATGAATAGATCTGGCATAATAGAAGAAAAGCCAGAATTCACACGTTGAAAGAAACTAGGCAGACTCGTGTAAGACCCCAGCTTAGACATTTTAAAATAATAAAAGAAATATCTAAGCAGGTTATTAATTACATAACGAGAAATCAAGACATATAGAGCTTAGAATGTGGTTCGGATAATGGAGATGTATGAAGTATGAAGACCTGTTATTAGGATCTCTCAGTGAGATTTACCTTCCTTAAAGGTCGAATCGCTAAAATAGCTCCTCACGAGAAGAGAAGTGAATCAGGCAATGTCAGCTGTCACGTGTTAATATATCTCTGCACGTGCAGTAAAAAACCGGGTCAATGACTAACATTCGTAACAAAAAAGCTTATAATATTGTTAATAATACATCATTAATTAGATTCTCTGATTAGTCAGAGAACTGTTATTGGCATTTCCATGAATCTGAATCATTTCCATGAATCTGTAATTTTGAATCTGTTACTGGAAGATTAATACTGATGATATACAGCTAGCTATTGAGCTGACATGTTCATGGGACAAATCATGTCGTAGGACTGAAATGAACTAATTTACTGGAAAATGTTGACAGCCTGATATGCATGTAACTGAAATTGGTCTCATACAACAAGTTGTACCTGGTATCGACTTATATAAAATAAATTTGTGGTATTACATTATAATTGAATATTTATTACTTGACTTTTACAAGTAAAGGTACATAAAGTATGACTTTATTTGCATGGGCCCAGTCAAGCTCCAATTGGTAAACATGGGCATACTGAATTAGAAACCATAGCTTGCATTCATGAGTCGATCTATATAATATTTAGTGATGGGCCATGAGGCTAGTATGGGCAAGGTTCAGAGGGAATGACAAGCATGTATGAATATGAGCATATTAAACACTTCCTGATGTACTATTTACAGGATATTGAACTGCAACTGTACAAATTGCATTTTTATGGCCTTCAGTGAACACGTGTACTGGGGACACGAGTCACGTTATTTAACTTGGCCCACAGTACAGTGAAACCAAAGTTACAGTGTAGGACCAAAGATGAGAGAGTCCCTTCAAACTGAGGGAAAGCCTCTCGCGTCAAACCGCAAAGTGTCACTATAATTCCATTAAGACCGCAAAATATCATTATATTTCCATTAAAACGCCGAGTCCTAGGCCAGGAAACCGATTAGCGAAGTAGGCGTCTAATCACAGACATACCATTCTTATCTGATCTGAGGGTTTGGACCTAGTGTAGAGTGATTAATAAGACACGACCAGAGAACAGAGTGTTGTTCAATACAGCTATAGGCTGCCTCACTGGTGACGTGATAATTGGAAAACGACTAGGTTCACCGCGGACTAAATATTTTTTTATTAAACTATCCGGTAGAACACGCACAATTGGATAACACACGTTTTAACACACGTTTAAAATAATGGTGACTTGATAATGGTTTAGTTAGTTCGTCTCCAGGGTAATATGTTTTCTTGATTTCAGTGTAGGAGCGATCGCTTATGTTTTAGTAAGCCTAGACGGCTTAGGATAATCCTAACTTCACTCAATGTTTGTTATTACATATACGGTATCTGAATTTGAATAATGTTACCCGGCTTTGAGGATCTCTAGCCTGTACTTAGGTCTGCCCCCGCTCTCTCCTCCCCCTTCTCTCTGCCTCCCCTCCCCCTCGAGTCTTCTCTCCCCTATCCGTTTCGACAACCCGCCTCTCTGTCGGTCTGTATTTGTCTTTCTCTGTCATCACCAAGACAACTGCGGCTGTAATTCATCAGCCGTTTTTTTTTTAAATTTTACCAAATTTACATGGTTTAGTGGTTACCATTGAAAACCAAATGGAAACATAACATTTCGCGCGTCCGACTCAAGATTGGGAGCGTGTGTGTTCAAACCCCACCAAAGGCAGGGGAGTGTTAACATTTCAACCCACTCATACCCAGAGCATTGTCTGTAGGTCTAATGGGGAGACTGCTACCCACTCAAGATTCAGTCACTCAACGACTGCAACTTTGTGAGAACTACTACAGAATTAGTCCAGAGCTTATGGGTGATATTAGTTCTGCAGGAGTCTAGGGGCCCTGGGACTGATGAAAATCAGTATAGGTCAAGCTGAGCGGGTAAGAGGAGACTCTAGCTCAGTGGCGGTACCAGGGGGGGGCCTGGGGGGCACCGGCCCCCCTAGACCCCTAAAATGGTCCCTGTGCCCCCCCCTAACTCAGAGAGGCAGAGGGCCACTAAATGGCCTCTAAATCACTGCCAGAATTTGCACTTTCCTTCAAACCGTTGACTTTACATGTACAACACTCCCAATAACCCCATATTTTATTTTAGCTTAATAATTCTTTTAACATTGAAATATATTTCTATAATGTAGTTTCAGGGCCTCTATTCAAAAAGCATTTTTAGACCCAGAATGTCTTAACAGGGTTTTAAATCTCAGACAGTTAAGTCTCAAAATTGGTATTCAAACAAGAATCAGTGAGGATGAACAGTTTACAGTTACAGTTACAGTTCATCATTTGGACAATTCAGGGTTTTCAGTTATTTCCTTTTCCCAAAGGAAACATGACTAAGTTCCTGAAAAAAAAACCTATATGCCTCAAATGTGAGGACTCAAGAGGGTCTCAATAGAGACAATTAATTTTGTTAATTTTATTTTCTCAAAAAGTTTTTTGGGATGCAAGAAAATTGGGTTGTCATTTTTGTTAGACAAATTAGAGGTGTGGGGGCTTTATTTCATTGTCATTAGGCAAATTAACTGTTATGCATTGCAATAACATTCCAAACAGAGAAATTCAGAAGATTTTGACCTCATGTGTGCCCCCCCTAGACCTGCCTTCTGGTACCGCCCCTGTAAGCTGGCCAGGCTGACAGAGAGCATGGTACCTGGACCTGGATAAACCGAAATGGACCGCTACAGACAAGTTAGATAGCAATATAAAACACAAAAATAGGGTGTCCCGAAGAATAAAAAGAATGGGATATCCCGTGTGTGTCTGTGTATGGTGGTCGGGGGAGGGTAAAAAAACAACAACATAACATTTGCACGGTCAACCAAGAAATACGAGGAAATTTGATAATGTAAGAAGATTGAATTAAAACATACTAGGATTGTTACTGATTTTAATTCTGCCGGCTTAAATTTCATTCAGACAATATCCAGGGGTGACCTGCAATAGGATTCTTCTTTAATCGCTAAAGGCGATCAATTTTCACTTATCATGAAAAACAATCTCGAGAAATGGTCACGCTAAAAATAACAATTGTTCTAGCTATAACCATAATGTAACCGAAGACGATGGGGAAAAGCATCAAGTATATAGAATGGAAAGAAGTGCTATCAAAAATACAAAATAAAGTATAATCAAATACTGATTTTTTTTCTTAGAAGCTAGCCCTTGGCAAAGAAGACTATTGGAATGGATAAAGATAATAAAACTGTTCTATTGCATTGCTCACATATATACAGCCACCCATTTAGAAGGTCCTAAATATATATGTAGTGAATACGGTTTTAAATAGATCCGAGATAATTGGTCTGACCGGGCGTTGCTATAATTGGGTGCACGCGCCTCAACTGAACGCGCTCCCGGTTCAGAAATGGCCTTTCGGATTCCCGCCTTTTCTTACTTGGACAGAGTTCCAGTAAACCAATATCAAAGGTAACTTAAATCTAGTCAACTCTTTTACCATAATGTGTCTTAGAGTGCTTCCGGATGCTCCGGTAAGACTCCGTGTTGTTTCACTGTGTTACTCCTATGTAAAACCATGTTAACTGTTTGACTCTCAACACCTGCAATGATCGTGTACCATAATTGCCACTTGTCCTTTGAGGCCAATACCTGGTCACCTCTGTTGGGTCCGATAAACACTATCGGACATGGTTTGTGTGGAGAATAAAGCCCGTGATACCTAAAGAGCTGTGTGTCTGGTCTTCTTTCCCTTCGCGAGAATAGATATCGAACTTGGGTAGTGTGAGACGGAAAAACACTACATATATAGCATTTAATTATACACGCATTGCTTGGAAAACGACGTATCCAGAAGTATAAATCCGCCAGATCATAGATGGTGTACAGTATTGCTTGGCTGGTTAGTTTAGTAAGATTATTGTGCTCAGGGTCTCTAGCCTCCCGCCCCCCCCCCTCCCACACAAAGCTGTTGATTGTTGTGTTGACAAGCGTTGGTCAGCGCTGAGCCTGACCAACGGTAGTGTGTTGATTGGTACTTATTTGGCAATGTTCATGAGCCCCCTAGAAACGGGATGGAAATTGGTAACCATATTTTTTGTTTCTTTTTTAAATATGGCCGTATGAAACAATTCCTTTGGTCCAAGTTTTAGAGGGGTATCACTAATATCGATAGAGAGTGATAATAGCGTAGTTTTACGGGGAAAATACATCAGAAAACACATATCCCCTTGACGGGCCCTAGTATTGTACGAGAGACCCGATTTACGGGCATCATTCGAAATGTTCTATGTAATAGCTATGCTATGTAAACATAGGCGATTGGATGCCGGCCGTCTAGAGTGATTTACGTACAGTGCGTATTTTACTAGTGATTTACGTGGGGTTGTCATGGCAACCCATCAGTTTTTTTTCCTAAGATTACCGGTAAAATTCAAATTTATGACTCGCTGGTTTCAGTCGCTTAGAATATTGTCACGCTCCTTCAACCAACTCGTTAGTTAACCTATATATCTACTGGATTACTTTTTGTTTTCAGAAGAGATCTTCTAAGATTGAGAACAGATCTTAACTCTGGAAAGCATCAGTACAGATCGCTAGTCACAATCAAAGCACACCTCAGGCTTAATATGAATATCCCAAAGAGAGTCCAAGTTGAAATCCCAAACTGGAATCATTTTTCATCACAGCATTTCTGAAGACAGACACCCATTCAGAAACTGTGAACGACCGAGGGATGTTTCCAGCACCTTACTTAAATTAAAGCATTCTCCAGACATCTGGTATTTTTCACACAGATGAAAGTTCTGAGACGGAAAAACAATTTCAATTAGATTACACTCCCTCTAAGCGCATTTACACACTTGCAGGGATCTATATTATAGATAGGCAGCGCGGTGAGACAAGTTGGAAGGTTAAAACCAAGGCAGGACAACTTCAAGTAAATTTTATCAATGCAGAAGCCCTTAGAAATGGCAGCATAAAATGACATCAAACATAATTACATCTAACACCCGAGGAAGGCATCACTGGCAGCCACAGACTGATAATTTATTGCTTCCTCGTCTGGACTGTGTGTAATAATGTATTAAGTTACAAGGTATGTAAGGCACCGGCAGTATAGATGTGATAAGGGAAAGGCAACATCTTACATGGATAAGCTTAATGCATGCTGTCGGAGTGAATGTACACCAAGGAGAGATGGGAATGAATATTGGATCTTGGGAACACTTCCAAGAACTAATGTCATTCTTTCAAGGTTCTATGCATTCTCATTCAGGTTTTCCAGTCGCCAAAATATATGTTTTTGGGGGCGGGGAGGGATAAAACCAATTTAAAAAACAATCTTATCTGAATTTTATTCTTTCTTTCATAATTTAATTCTCGGCAATGATGATTGTACGATTTTGATAATGAAGGGAAAGTGTCCATGTCACACTTCCATCAGTGATTGGTGAAAGTAAGTATGGGCGCTTAAAGGCACGTGACGTCAGTATTGATGAGTGGAGTAATACCGGTTGCGCACTTTGGTCCCTCTTGTTTACTGCAATCTAACCGGTGCCATTTTTGAGTCAACGTCTCTTTCTCCCTCATTCAATTCAAGTCCAGGGAAATGCTTCCATTATAACCCACTAATGACTTAAACATTTAGCTTTAACTTATTCCTGAACAATTACATAATCGTCATTACACCTAAGGAGGAATTTTAATCTAATTCCTAAAGGTCATTGAAGGTTGGGCTGGCGGGCTTTACACCCTGTTCAACACTATACTTCCTCTCGTATATAATTGGTCATATCAGGACAAGAGGGAAAATGCGATATCGGGATACATACCCTATTCTTTTCGATTAATTGCAGTCATTGATGTCATCAGGGCTTGGAAATTGAGGGTTGAGGGTACTGGTTGCTTTACGCCCTTTTTACCACCATACTTTCATATATATTTAATCATCTCAGGGCTAGAGGAAACCAGCTAACGGGATGTTATACCCTACTCTATTCAATTATTAGCAGCCAGGACTGATAGTTTTCTTTATAGAACATCACAGGATCACTGGTTACAAAACTATCCAGTGGCTTTTCATGACTGGCCATAGCCAGGGTGGGTGTCTTTAGACCCAATGGGGATATTGGCCACTCAACCATGACTCACTTTTTATACCGGAGTGAATTTGGGGAGTGAGGCTCTACAGGTGTCCAGCCTCCCTAGAGCCTGGTTGAAGCCGGGTTGGCCATCTGCAGTATCGCCATGTTAAAGTGGCTAAGATAGTTAAAACGAGTAGTCACAGAATCACATGAAACTTATTCAGTGTAACCATATAGGATATCTATGACAATATCTAAAGTATGGAGCACCAACATTGTTTCTTCATTCAATAATCATTGAATAAGTGTAATGAATAGACCAGATTTCAAATCACAGAATAGTAGCCATCAAGTGGTGCCCCCACTCTCTTATGTGACCATTGATGTAACTAGATTTAACATAGGAGTCTATCAGTGACCTTTGGTCAAGGCTGGCATTATGTAACTCCAGATGCCAGAACCCAACTGCCACTCTGACATAGCTTGACATTTGGGGTTGGCAAGCCAAAACGATTTTGCTCACTGTTTTACCAAATATCTGATATAATATGAATGTTAGAGTTTTGATATCCACAGGAGTTAGTTAGGTAGGGTAAGGTGAATCAAATACTAGAAAAGGAAGTAGAAATTCCGTTACTCGATAATCTAGCCAACAACAGTGAGAAGTGTCACTTTAAAATATAACTTTTCCTATACTACTCATATTCCCTACTTTACCATGTGCATGTACACTCTTCTTTATGAGATTTATGTCCATGCTGTGTGCGCTAGTTTGAAATATTATCATAAAAACTTGATATTGTTTGTGCATTTGGGTAAAGAGTATTTATTATTATCCACTAGCTTCTTCTCATGATTAAACCTTATATTGATTATATTGACTGCACTATGTGTAGTATGCCATAGCCTTGTCCTGCAGCCTCTGTGATAGAAAGATAACAGGCCGGTCCTGTCATGGGTGGGTCATGTAGAAATCCACTACAGATATGTACCAATTTTATACTCCTAGTTAAAATCCCTGAAAGTGCAAACTTAGTGGCAAGTGGCACTTTAAACTGCCGCTAAATACATAAGAATGAACATTCAAAGCATACTTGTATTCATAGGATATGAGAGTGATACAGCCAAGATGACCTCGCACCTAGGTAACATATGCACCTATCTATGACGTCATATCTATACATGATGGCACAGAAACACTCTCATCTTCAGTATTTGTAATGATGGATTTTAAAGTATAACAATCAGTTTTCAAAAATACTGATTTCAGTACAAATACTGAAGACTTGCATCCTTGCAATCAGACAAAAGAACAAACTTACCATTATCTCCACTTCCTTCATCCCAAAAATGTCATGGCTCTCGATGTCCTTGAAGATGTCCTGTACAAGTTGAGCGGATCGCCTGGAGAACCCCCACTTGACTTTGAGGGCGACGCTAAAGGCATTTAAGTCCATTGTGGTCGGCTCTAGCTTCCTGATACGACTCAGAGTTCTTTGGCAAGTCTTTGGGTGCAGCCAGAACTGCTTCCCATTCCATTCACGGTGATACTGCTTGCCATCGTAAAAGGTTTCTGTAGAGAAAATAATCAAATATATCTTAATTGTTTGAAATTGTATATAGTTATTGGTGAATATATATCATCCGCCACCATCATCATCATAGATTACATTTCATTACATTTCCCATCATCTCTAGTCTGTAAGTATCCTGTACATTGTGCATATGTTCACATTGTGAAATATTCAATTCAATTCAATTCAAGAATTCTTTATTGTGTCTTGATCTTAATACAACAAGGTTATTAAATATCACAGGATCACATGAAGAACACTTAATAATAGCGATGTAGATACCTGTATTTCTAATAAATAAGGGTGTTCATATATTAGAATCAAAGGGGGGGTGTTTAAAAAAAGATATTTCGGAGAAAACCATTTTACCTTACGCTCTGATAGAATTTGGACGATTGGATCTAAATGGACAGTTCCCTGCATCTTTCGGCCCGTTTCACGTCAAAACTTCCAAGGTGCAGAATAGGTATTTTATTTATTTTCTTTTTTTGCATAAAAATACTTGTCAATGAAAGTGAGTTCGAATGTAAAAGCCTGTCTTGGATTTGGCGTGGTAGTGGATATTGAACTTTTTACTGTAGACCATTATAGTTTCACACATCCACCCTATACATAGCAATTATTACTGTAGACCATTATAGTTTCACACATCCACCCTATACATAGCAACTGGACATTGAAATGAACTGAACTGAGGTATAATGAACGAACTGGAAACTAATAAAGACGTCTAGACGCCTCGATTGTGCTACGACAACTGGGGACGGAGCCTCAGATTAAAGATATCTACCGTAACTCACCAAGCAACAGTTGTTGTTGCTAAGATCGTGTGTAAAAAAGTGTAGAAATGGAGGAAAAGATGAGATTCATTTGAAATAAAATAAAATCCTCCATCCTAGGCAGGAGTTGTTATGGTTTCGACCTCTAATGGTCTCACCAGGCGCTAGTTTTCGACGAGACATTTTCAAAATCGCACGTCTCCCAAACACATGAACTGGAAACTAAGTATAAAACCCCGAGTTTCCAGGAACGCCGTAGACCTCACTTCAATTCAATTCAAAACTTCTTTATAGCAGATGTTATTACAATTCGGTCGCTCATTTCTAGAAATTAGTTCTTCCAAAGAGTGCCGTTTGCCTTCAGGAAGAATAGTTTTTTTTCTTATGAAGGAGGGAGTTACTCGTATCTTGGCTATAACCAGGGTTCCCATGCTTTACCCGAAATAAAATCCCATGACTTTCCCAGGCCTTTTCACTTTTGTCCATGACTTACGTTTATTCATGAAATTCATGGTAGATGTTACATGTAAAATGGCCTCCCATCACCCCTATAGCCATCCAATCCTCACCATACCTAAATCGTAGATACAATCGAATCAGAGATGCCACTCAAATCAGAGACGCCAGGTAAGAATTTGAAAAGAAAAGGGAAAGTTTCTCTCAGAATAAAGACCAGATTGCTCTCCCTTAGTACTAATCGGTGTCTATCTGATAGTTATTTCTTTCCCTTTCCTTTAGCGATATTGAGTTTTTTGTTGCCACAGTATTAAACCATCTTCCTGTTCTGGTAGCTCAGTTATTAAAAGGTTCATCCCATTGGGGATGCAGGGAATGCAGGGAATTTTAGTTATTAGAGCAGAGACGTCGGTGCTTCTGTTCTATCTTAAAGTAGTAATACGCAAAAGCGTTACATACTGTAGATGTCTTCAGGGGTGGGCGAGTACTCGCGCGCGTACTGGTCCAGTAGCTTCAGCTTGACGTAGCAGGAGTTGATGACGATGTGGTCTTGTGGCGCCAGCATGCGGACGGAGATGGGACCATTAGCGTACTGACTTCTGAACAGTACCAGGCTCGTCCGCGAGGTGGACTTCTTATTGTCGCTGTCCATTTCTGTTTAATAATGGAAAGTAAATCCCGTTAAATTGAGTTATAAACAAGATACGTCGCTGCAGCGAAACCACCACCAATCAATTTTCAATTATAATGTAATTGGTTATGTAAATGTTAAATCTGCGGTCGCTCCGAAGTCGACTGATGAACGATAATGATTTCGAGGCTTGATTTTCAGTTTTATTCTGGTTGAGCGTATCCAGTTGTTTGAGTACTTAAAACATGGTAATGGTTGGAACTAATTAAATGCAACTGGGAGCTTTATTTAGTATTAGTTTCATTTGATTCGTGATGTATTGGATCGCTTGTGACAGCGGACAAGTTTGAATGTTCATAACAAAATTACTTTTTAGGTACTTCAACACACATCAAACTGCTCAGATATGTTAACATGCTTAAAAGTATTTCATAATTACAATGCTTCTGGCACGAAATCTAATTTTGATTTTAAAGGGGGACAATTTTTGACAAAATTTGGCATTAAAATAAATGATCGCATTTAGATGAGGCTTGAAATTTGTGGAAGTTTTCAAAAATGCTCATTTCAGTACAAATACTAAAGACTCACACCGAGCTCTGATCTTCAAATGATAAATAGTAAAAGAAAATAGCCATTTAATAGCTACTTTAATTAACTTCACCTTTTGGAGTCTGGGCATCATTGGTAGGATGTTCCGAGTCTCTGGCCTTCTCGGCCTCTTCGATGAGCGCCTCTTCCTCCTCGTCTGAGGCCGTCCCTAGGTGAAGCTCCTTCTCCATGTCGGCGTACTTCTTCTTATGTTTCTCCTGCTTCTGCTTGGTCATGTACTGAGACTCTACCACGATCACCTGGTCAGGCACGTCTATCTCCAACAATGCCTGAGACATGAAAATATATTTTCTTGAAATTATACCAGACTTACAAGGAAGATGATCATTGATGTAGAAGCATCATTTTTGTATCCGAGGGCAAAGCATTATAAACGGGAAATCTCGTAATCAACACAGAAAATGTTGCTCGAGGAAACCTTTATGTGTAGCTGATGTACAAACTGGAGGAGGTACACTTCCGACTCCCAGTTCTTCAAACGTACAGTAATCAAAACAATATGATCATCTCATTTTACCGAGTACATAATATGTATATAATATGGGCTTGACTATCTGATCGAAAATCCCTACAGTTGGGATAATCCCTATTGTTGGGATATATACAATTGCTTAAGCATTTATATAGCTGTTGCCACGGCTTTGTCCATGCTAAAACAAACGAATATTCTATTCTTGTAACCCGGGAGTTAATACGAATTTGTCATTGTATCTTAGCCGCTAAGTTGTTACTATGATATTATGTTAAGATTGTTGTACTTTGTATTTTTCAAATGGCACTTCTGGTAGATCTATATGCTATATAGAAGTTCATATATGTATCACTTACCTTCCTTTGTACCATCAGTGAGACCAATATAGCAGCATATGTGCCCTCATCCTTTAAATCAACAATTGGGGTCCCTTTCTTAAATTTGTCACTCGCAGCACCTTTATCTTTGGCTTCGATATTCTCTTTTTCTCCCGATTTCTGTTGTACTGTGGGTTTCTCCTTATTGGGAGAAGGTTCCTTATCCTCTTGTTCCTCCTTGTTTGCTTGGGACACTTGGTCAGACGCCGATGTAGCCGAGCTATTGTTCGCTGGAACTTTGCATTCGCCTGCCGAGCCAATTTTGTCCAGTAATGTATAGGTTTGTAGGAATATAGATTTCTTGTATCGAGAAAACCATTTATATGTGTACCTAAAGCAAAGACCAATACAATTAGATAGAGTGAAAAATATATGCATAACAGGCGGCAAGAACATAAGATGTCCCATGGCGAAAAATATGTAATTATTCATTAAAAAATCTTTTTGTTTTTATTTAATTATCATCATATATCCGTTACTGTGGATATTACTCAAGAAACTTTGTTCCCGCTTGTAAGTGCCGGTGCATTCTCCAGTTATAATACTCTACGCCAGGCGCTAAATCAAGGCCCAGCCTTTATACAGTGATATACGGTATTTGGAATTTTTGTATCAACCAGAAATATGAGTAGGCCCATTAGTCAAGGACAAGTCTCTCCGGGATCGTCCTAACCAAGTTATACAACAGTAAGTCGAATGTTTCCGGTACATTAGGGATTCTGCAGTAAAGACCCAGCTCCACTAAGCCGTTTTTGCAGTCACCTTTCATTGCAAGAATATAATGTTGGGCAACTGAACGGGGAGATTGGTTAGGTTTAATACCCGTGATTCTTAGCTCGGAAGAAGTATGTTTCTCCATGTCAGTCTAATGTCCATACTCCATTCATTCATTGCGTAACATTGCATAATATTCCACCTAAATATTCTATTTTTCGTAATTATTATGTCTCAATAACTCATATTGGACATTAATACACCTTTACTTGTATGTATTTCTATAGGCAGAAGGCCTCGCGCGGTCATCAAAGCTGAAACAAGAGCTTCGAGGTTTGAGGCACCAACTGCACTCACCCCGGCAGCCATCATACTTTTGCCGCGCGGGAATCTGGGTCACGCGTTAAAAAGGACCAGCGCGCGTGAAGGACTGGTATGTTCAACCGCGCGGTGTTGCCACAACGTGCGCCCAGATCATTCTGCTTCAATGAATTTCTCCTAAACCTTTCTATCTCTGACGCAATCAAATAACTGGACGTGCGTCCTTGTCTTGATAAATTATGCTAGGTAATATGACGTAACTTTATACTATTACGAGAATATATAATTATCCATTACTGTATGACTGTAAGGGTTATCGTTACTCATCCTTTGAATGCCTTACTTTAATTTAAAAGTCAGGGCTTGAAAAAAAAAACTACCAAATTCACTTGACCATTGGGCAAGGGGCAGCCAAGATTAACTTGCCCAACATCATTTTTCACTTGCCCAAATTTATTTGCAGAATTATAAACAAAATCACGCTATCTGTATGTATCTTGTTTCATTGTAATTAGACATCACAACAGGGGTTTGAAATCGGTGCAGTAGAGATATTCACTTGCCCAATCACTAACATTAAATATTACTTGCCCAGAGACATTTTTTAGTTGCCCCGGGCAAGTAAACTTGTGGTAACCGTGTTTCACACCAAAGGGTAGTAGGGTGTTAGATTGTCACATTGACTAGGGCAGGGGCAGAGGAATGGGAGGGGCCACCATCAAGACTAAGGGCAGGGATAGGTGAAGGGTGGGACCCAATAGAAACCCCGACACTCCCCCTTTATATACCCATGTTGACCTTCTATAATACATCTAGCACCTAGCTAGCAACAGAGCTTCTCTTTGTTGTGTTGTGCTTACTTGAGTCGGGGTCTGGAGAACTCGGACTGCACTTGGCTCGGACCGTGGTATACATTATTACGATAGGTATATAGTCAAAGTAATTCTTTTATTAGTCAGTTTTACTTCGGACACTCCACTACTACCTTTACTGACTTAGAACAACCAATTTTAGGGTTAGGTTTAGGGTTAGTTTTTGTATGGTATGGTTTGGTCCGAGTCCACTAACCCAGTGGTCCGACTCCACTAACCCCCTGGTCCGACTCCACTAACCAATCCGCCCGGTCCGAAATCAGAGTGGTCCGACTTCTCTAGGAAGCCTTGAGTCACCCTCATATCTACTATAATAGTACTATACTCTATGCTATAATATGGACTCGGAAGGAGCCACTCTTATGTAGTGGAACACTTCTTGAATACTGAATAACCCCTCAATCGATACACCCTGAGGAGGCTCACCATTACATATAATACATATTCTACTGTTATAACTCTCATGGACATCATAGAGAACTACAGGGAAGACCCTACTCAGAGATTACTCTACAGAGGCCGGTCGTTGATCTACAATGCTAATATAACATCTAGCTATTGATATATCCCTATACCTGAATCACCACCAATCATAAGATCTACAGATCGCTGCGTAACAAACATAGGTTTTTTCGAGCCCCGAAAAGTTAAATAAGACTTCCCTTCTAACGTTGATATTTGGCTAGAAGTTTATGATTGAACTTCTAGTGGGATGAGGGAATATTTAAGATGTAGGTTGCTAGATCGGACAGTTTTTAACAACAAGAACAAGAAATCATTTTATATGTAAATATTTAGATAGACGGATACCTTTGTGCCATTTGGTAGCTACCAATAGCCACACTGGGCCCAGGCATAGTGCGTTTGTTGGATTCTTTCTGAAATGTGAAAAACGAGCAAATATTATCATTCAGATATTTCTCTCAAGGATTTGACTATGCTGATTCGCCTAAACAAATATAAGTTCACTCAAATAGACAAAATAGACAGAATTCGTATCAACGATTGTGGTAGGCGTTAAGTCTATAGGAGCTGAACTAAACAGCCTGCTAAAATATTATACAACAACAATCAAAGCAATGTCTAATCTAATGTTATTTACATTTAAACATTAAGGTATCCCAGTACAGATATTCTTTTTCTCATTTATAAAAACATGTTAGTTAGATAGACTTCCTATATAACGCCCATTGCATTACACATTTGTTCTGTAAGATATCCTAATTTATCAACAGGCACATTTATTTAGGCACATTTATTTTTTCCAGTTTCAATACAACGTTTGAAGAGTGTAAGACGTCCCAGTACAAAGATTCTATTTTCTATCGATCATTCATAAAAAATATGTTAAGACTTAGATCAATCGATATACTTCTTAATTCGTAACTCCCCTTACATTACACATCTTTTCTGTACGGTACAGAGTTTCTCTTTTTCTCAGCTATCAACCATTTTGATTTTAAGCAATCTTTTCCCATTGTCTTAATAGCACTTTTATAAGTCCATAGCCTAGCCAAACCCCAAGGCATGCGCTGAAACACCTGAACATCTCCCTTTTTGTGAATGGTCCTGGATATGACCATACAGTGCCGATCTCTCTCTCTTTTTCTCTTCTCTCTCTCCCTTCTTCACTACCTCTATTTCCTGGGTAAGAGCATAAACTTTCTCCCTTTCAGCTCTCCCGCCCTTGATATAACCACCTAAAATGTGTTGATAAGGGCGTAAAGCAACCAATCTCACTCACTCACTCACTCCTTTTTGTGACACGTAATAAATACAAAATGGTAATAAGAAAAATAGAGAACTTCAGAAGGAGGACGTACATTAGCGGCGTAAGCCTTTATCTTGGTGACGATGCCGTCACTCCGCATCTGGTTGAACACTGACTGTAACAGGTCATCCGGGTACTGGGAGAACACGTGGTACAGCTCGCTGGCGTGGCCGGACTTGTCCTGGATCACCATGGCCGACTGTAGACAGCAAAGGAATAAAGTTATTGATAAAATATACACATGCGTATAAATCTTCCCAGGAAGAGACCGTTTAACTAAGTGCAGATTACAGACAACCTTTTGTCTTCATCCGCCATCACCATCAACAGTCCCATTACCTGTGAGGTCGTAGGGGCACCACTAAAAAAATGACCACAATCTTCCTCCAGTTTTGTTCGCATGATTGTCAACAACTTGTCCGATTGTTAAAAGGTGATACATTTTACAGAATTGCTACAATTATTATAAATGCAGATTACCGCATCATGTCTCTACGTTGCAATGTCATTTCACACAAAGATGATTATTTTTTATTGAATCATGATATCTGTTTTATGTTAATGTGCATCCTTTTTTCAGATTCAACTACCAAATCACTGAAATCAATAAAAACACGTACAGATATCTACAAGATTCATATCCGAAAGAAATAGAGATGAGCATTTCTTCTAAACTCAATTGAGACTTTGTACCACCTTCCATTCCTACTGCATGAAACACTGCTGAACTGCAAGCTGATTGTGCAGTATGTTCACTGTTAACACCTAATACATCATATTGTGATCGGATTCTTGGACCATGGCACCATGAACTATTGTTGAAATACCCTTGTGAATATTTATGATATTTTGCCCCCTGGGGCGACTGAAGATATTTAAAAGCTGTACTGACGTGGATGACGTTGTGAAGGACGCTGAACTGGATGTCGCACTCCGTCCTGATTTCTTTGTGTTCCGACTTCTTGGCGGTAGCCGGACGTGACAGGGTGTAGCGTCTGTACACGTCCTCCAGTGTATCCGGTAATGGCTGCACCCCCTTCTCATCTATATTCCTGCAGGGTAAACAGTTAAACCCGTGTTTATTCCCATTATCTAAATTTGCAATAAATAATTTGGGGTGAAGTCGTCAAAATATGTATACAATTCGCCTTCACCAATCTTTTCAAATAACCCACAGGTTAATAAACCAGCAGATATGTTTACTAAATGTGTAGAGTTGCCGACTGCACATTTCTGGGCGATCTGACCGGTTTATTAGTATATGTTATGGTGGTGGGGAGGAGCAGGTCCGCCGATCATGTCACTGTATGATGGCTCCCGGCACCACTATCACATTTATATACAAATATTTATTCAGGTTCGGTGATTAATGATACTATTTGGTTTTGAAATTCATTTCTACAACTCCAGGTCGCCCTCAGGTGGTCTTCCACTGTAACCAGTCCCTCACTTAGTAACAGGTTAATATGTACGGAGCTCTCAACAGATGGCGTACCTGTCTACGATGATTTACTACTATTACAATAGTCGACTACTTTAATAGTAACTAAACTGTGTAAAAACATATATTATATATAATAGCCCGTTACCATCACCAATCTTAGTTCAATACAAAATATTCTTTTATTTTCTCTTTTAACTCTGACAATTTGCATGAATATTACGCGTGAAAGTTATATGAAAAGTTGTGTAGGCCTACATGTTGCTTTGGTAGTTTTCCATTGTGGCTATGGTAATTAGATTCTATCATTTTGTCTTGATATTTACACATTTCGCCAAAGTGTTATCTAATGGTGACTATTCTTATTTTGAAATTGACTACAGCCTGATACTCTCTGCTATGTTTCCCATCTATTTATATCTTTTGCATTTTATTCCTGTTTTATCAGATCTGCCTAGTCCTAACTGGGGACACTGTTCCCAGACAAAATTACTATATTGGTACACTTTTATTTATTTTTAAAACCTCGTTACACCATAAAATACACTAAGTGACACAAATGAATTAAACAAACTGTTAGGACAAACTGTCACCTCAATTTTAAAAAACAGTACACGACGAGTTATCATTTCGAATCCAACCAAACTACCCCTAAGAGTGATTCTACCAGTTTGTAGCCAACCCATCCGAACAACAAATTAAAAATAAAGACATGGATAAAGAGCACGTTAAATCTATAGTGGCAAGCCTATTTACAAATCACGGTAATGGATCAAGTGTGAATGTAGACAACTAACTAAAAACACGAAGATCTATAATTTACTACACATTTGAGAAAGCGAACTGAGTCGTACCTCGTATTAGGGTCAGATTTTCAGAAAATGTACAATTGGCAGCGGAACACATTGAGGAGATTCTGCTAAATTAGGCTGCAATTTGGTCAATACTAGGTAAATTCGAGAATATTCAGCATTGCATTGATTCTAGCAATCCGTTTGGTTAGGTTGAACTGTATTTTGAACTTTATTTTCGTCTGAAACTTGGGTTATTTGAGAAGATTGGCGAAGTTGAATTGTACATTTTCTGAAAGTCTGACCCATTAATACTCAATAATTATTGCCCATTAGTATCTCCAATCGACAAAATAATGAAAGTTATTTTCTAATAAAATCTGATCAAATATACTTACTTGAATTTCTCCCGAAGACAATTAACAAGCTCGATGAAGACTTCGTTCAGGGCTTCAGTATTCTTGCCTTGACGGGTATATTTCTTACCGGAGCAGAATCTGTCAACCATATCCTGCGAATGTCAAGAGTTTAAGGTATGCGCTATGAATATTCATTAGACATTAAATCAGGGAGGTGTACTATATATATCGCTGTTAAATGTACAGGGCCAATAAACATATTATTAAAAAAGCAAGAATGTTCTTTCAAAGAAGACATGTTTTCCTTCAGAAGCTTCCTATCACTTTTATTTTTTCCCCATCTCAAATTGGGTAGTAATAGCCAACTTTAAATGAACAGACATTTAGAAAAGTTTCAAGAATACATACCTTATCTTGCATAGCCTCTCCCCTGTACATAGTAACGTTCGCCACAGTTTCGGGTCTCTTGAGAATGTATCTTATTCTTCGTTGGCAAGCTTTGGAGGTTTTATCCAAGGAGGTCTACAACAGATAAAGAATGTATGAGAACCGAATCTAATACCAGAACCATTTTGAGATTCTCAATACAAATTAGGATTATTAACTTCAGC
This sequence comes from Sthenelais limicola, assembly GCA_942159475.1. Lineage (NCBI taxonomy): Eukaryota > Metazoa > Annelida > Polychaeta > Phyllodocida > Sigalionidae > Sthenelais > Sthenelais limicola. Next base: position 97,512,508 of record OW804099.1, on the reverse strand, counting down.
ACATTTCAACTTTAACAATTACGGTAGCCCTGTTAACATTATTTCGTAGAGGAAAAACTTTACTAAGAAAATCTCCAAATAACATTATTGATTTATTTAATAAACATAAAATGAGTTCAACCTGCGAGGGGACTTTAGTTTAATGAAGCATACAACAAGAGCAAATCGGTGAAGCTAAAATTACATCGACCAAACATTTATGACTATTCACTGAAAGCTGACTATGAGACGCCCAGGATTGAACTACACAAGGACTGTAGAGTAATGACTGTTAAGAACAGACAGAAGTTTTTATTAAAAAAGATGGGAGAGAAGAAGATTGACAATAGTACAATAGATAGAAATAGAATTGAGATAGCCACCAGGAGGCGCGAAGGCCCATTGATAGCACAATTTAGACCTAGAACAGAGCATGATAGGGACTCTCTGTGCTACCAGGTGGCAGCAGAGTGGAATGAGTTGAATAGTGCGGTTAGAAACATGGATGCTGTGACGCTAAAGAATTATTTAAAAGGAAATATAATAGGAACACAAACTCAAGAAAATGGCTTTTATTGAAGGCTAAATACACAGGCCCGGTCTCGGGTTGTCCCACTCCACTCCCTCCCCCTCGACAAACGCATTGACAATGACGATATAAAGATGTATGAATGAAAATGTTACACTTGTATAGTTAATAAGGCAGGTGGTGGGAATACCGTCTGACGGCGACATCATGAAATTGTAAATACTGTCAAATAAATAAATAAATTAAAAAAAAAAATTCAAGTGCCTGTCATAGGTAAATCGCAGTACTTACACTGAAGTTTGTATGCATCAGGTCGCGTACAGTGGTAAAGGGTACGAGGAAGTCTCGACGAATCCCTCCCAAAATGGAAGATGCAACTTCACACAGTAAAAGCTGCAATGAAAAATCAATATTATCGATATCATCAATATAAAGAGAAACGCAAGATCTTATGGCTAAGGTAACCATCTTTATGAAGGGTGCAGAAATTTCAATTTGAGCTTGGCAAGATTCGACCAAAACTGCGATATAATTCAACAAACAAGATATGACAAAGTGTGTCTTACCAGGCTGTCTTCTTGTGGGGTCCACATGACGCGCTCTTTGGTCATTCGTTTGAGCGCAGCTTTGTCGATGGTGTCATATTCACACTCTAGAAAATGGAAATCAATCGAGTCATGTATCATTCATAAAAGTGATTGGATACACGAGCTTAGATGGCTGGATAGTTTAAATGATCTTAATACCATTGAATAAAATCTTATCCAAGATATTTTAATCTTTATTTTGTAATCCCATCATAAAAAGCACAAATATTTATCCACATATAATGATATAATATACGGTATACATCAATTGTGTTCACATTATACCTAAATTATGTGTCCGGGGCCGTTTCATTGACCCTTACCATACAAAGTATTTTTATGCATTTTTCTAAGATCAAAACAAATGAAGATCCATCACCTTCCAATGTTGCGCGTTTCTAAGAAGCTTGCTTTATACCAAACCATTTTCAATGAAAGTTTTTTTTATAGATTATTTTCAATTTTGCCTCAAAGGTAAACGCGTCCAACGCATGAAAAATCTAATATCTAGAAAAGTTTTGCAAACGTTCAACTTTTTTCTACTGGGAGAGATAGGTAGAAGCTTTGCTTCCAGATGCCGATAGTTATTGCTTATTATAGCTTTGTAGCTTGGTATTATATACACTTTGCGTAAGTACACATTTTGTACTTTCTGTAATCTTGTGGTTATGGTTTAGGACATACATCAGAGAAATGAGCCCTGCTCAATGTCATGAATTCATTATTCATATATATGACTTTTACAATGTGAAAGAAGTCCTCTCAGCAGTCAGTGGTTTGATGAGGGTGAGTTTTCCTTTAGCTTGCTGTAAGCCTTGAATACTGCCTTATCAATAACATATGAGAAAACCAAATGTAAGTCCACGCCCATTCCTGGGTATCTAAGGTTTTCTCCCTGTTGTGTAGGGCTTTCGCCAGTTTTCAAGTCTAATTGTATGTTGCCCTTTCTTTCCAACAGTTGGTCTGACAGTCCACTTAAAGGCCATAGCTAGGTTCGATTACTTTGGTTTTTCAGAAGCCATGTTGAGTAATCGATAACATGATTATTTTCAAATAATTCCTTCATTTTACCGTAAAGAACTTCTTGGATAGGTTTGATAGAAGAGTATAAAATCGATGACTCTTGGCAAGGAAGAAGATGAATCTTAATAAAATCAAGTTCATTTATTCATTTTTACGCAAGAACTGCAAAGGTGTACTACTTACTTCTAACAGGTTTTGTTGCCTCGGTCGACCTCTTTTTCTTCGCGGGCGGAAGTTCTGAATAACGAAAACCGCAAATAAATTACAATGGCACTGAATCCGAACGTATGATCTCAATTAATTTTTAAATAGATGGCACCATAGATCGTATATCTCATTCTTAATTCATCCGATGCAACGTTTCCAAAATTGACTCGGCAACTTAGTGAATCAATAAGGAGTGCAATATGATTACAGTACTCGCTCAGTAATATATATAATAATATAAAATTGATATGAATTCGGTATGCAAGATTCCACGCTAAAGTGTTACAGGCAGAAGTATGCATGCTATGATGTGTTAAACCTCGCGGTGCAACCATTACTACGAGAAGCTCACAGCCTTTTACCAACTTTCGTCATACTTCGATGCGGGCTGTCAAGAAGGTATGACGTTGGTTCGAACAACTCCCGAGATGGAATCTGATTGTTTATTGTCTCAGGTCACTAGGGCTACTCATCGCTATGGCTTTAAACGATTTTCGTAGAACAAAGAAGTTAATTCTTCAATATTTGTAAATGTTTTCCCTTTTATGCGTAAAATGTAGTTTTATGATCCGAGTACCTAGATCAAGGAATAATTCGCATCTCAAAAATAAGGCAATACAAGTAAAAAAATTGTGTAGAGGTGACATACCTGTGGGCTGTGGTTCAGGCTTTCTCTTGAAACCTTTACCACCACGAGGTAGGTTCCCACCCTCTGCAAATACTTTCTTGGTCTTGAAGCTCTTCTTGTGTTTCTCAGGAGGACCCTTTTTGACCGGATCTAGACGAACAATAAAGAATTTATATATAAATATCAAACTCAGTCTTAGGAATGGTGGGGCTTAGTACCATGGGATGATATTCGACACAAGTACGAACTTAACAAACTTTCCCCCCAGTAAATTTGTAAAATGTATATTTTGGTTGTGTTGGACCATTTCCGGTTGGGATTGGCTGCGCTACAAATAAAAAACATGGTAGCTTTGGGCTTTGGCCTCACCGACTAACTGATTTTTTCATTGTGTTTTATACCGTTTTTTATAGGTTAACAACTGTTATATTTCCTTTCTACACATATAAAGAACATACAGTCACCTGAAGAAGGGCAAGTCGCCCGAAAGCTCGTGGATTAAAAGTACCATTAACATCAACAATTTTATTTATACCTTCATAAACCATAACCTGACTACCGGCCCAACCGATATACAGCGAAAGTTAACCCCGACATATAAAAAACAGTCAAACATACCACATGCCTCAACAGAATCGGAGCCACTAGCAATAGCGCTTGTTTCTCTGTTGGTTCGGAGTATATCAAGTGTTCCTTTGCTCCCTGCAAGGAATAATTAAATTGTGTAAGATTAGAAATGAATGACTATATGTAGCTTACTGTCAAACTAAATCAAATATGTGGCCATATTACTTTGGGGTATTAGCCAAAATTCAACCTCAAGAATCCAAGATGCGTATGGAGTGTTGATAACGATATAAATTTACGTATTACTTCTCACGTAAAGTATACTAATCCAGTCCAGATCATTTAAACATATGGAGAAATAAGGGGTGTGGAATATAGTAAGAAAGTCGCTAAAATATCAAATAAACAGTCAGATAGTATTCGACAGTAGTCGTAGATGAATAGCCTATATAGAATGGTTAGACACATTTTTGGTAGATCATGAAATATAAGAAGTATATAAAAAGTAAAAATTGCGCAAGACAGGGTCGGCTGTAGAGGAAGACTATAGCGGGCAAACGTCTGCTTTGAACCTGGAGATTTCCAGCAGTCCTCCACTAGGTCGCAAGGAGCAAGCGACTGCTTGCGATTAGATCGCAGGAATTATTTTGATATTGTTGCGATCGAACCGTCACTCGCAAGCAGTCGCTAGGCATCGCGACCTCGTGCAGGAGCCTGTAGCCTGGTTGCGTGATTGCAATGAAGCGCTGGAGTCATGCGACCGAGTGGATGACTGCTATATGGGTCAGATTTTCAGAAAATGTACAATTAGCAGCTGTACACATTTAGTAAATTCTGCTAAATGAAGCTGCAATTTGGTCAATACTAGGTAAATTCGAGTATGTTCGGCATTGCATTGATTCTAGCAATCTGTTTGGTTAGGTTGAACAGTATTTTGAACTTTATTTTCGTCCGAAATTTGGGTTATTTGAGAAGATTGGCGAAGTTGAATTGTACATTTTCTGAAATTCTGAACCATATAATATAACCGCTATTAATGATCGTAGATATATCGTGAATTAAATAAAAACAAATCACCTGGGTCCTCTCTAGGGGATGTTATTTCAGGGATTTCTTTACGCTTCTTGCGGGGTCGCTTCACCACATTCTTCCCTTCCTCCATCAGTTTTCTCTTCCCCTCAGTGATTAATGTCTCAGCTTTCAAGTTCCCATTAGTCGCCGACCAGTTCCGCCGAAGATGACTAAAGTAAGAAGGTCGTTTAGAAGGTTGACTGGCTATCGTACAATACAATATCTTGTACAAACTAATGTCGCATAATGTTCCAGGCTTATCCATGTCTAATACTAAAATGATTTCACTATAAACGTTACATTGGACTCAGTTCAATATGCCCTATAGTTTATGGCAGGGTAATTATAGAGCGGGGATTTCTCCCTGATGTCGAGGTGTGGAAGAAGGCATATTCCATTAGTTCCTGTTAATCAGTTCATATCCCTATAAAAAACAGCCGGGCTCGCCTCCCTCGATCCAAATTGGAGGGAAGTTCCTCCTGTCTTAGATTTAATCCTCTCCCCTCTAAGCCAGGTCATAATAGCACATATCAAGTAGGCGACGTTTAATGGCACTTAAAATCATAATATGACCTAAGGACCTCGCCTTCCCCACCCCCTTCCATCTCCCCCCTCCCCCTTCCCTATAAAGGAAAGGAGCGCTAAACTATATCAATACTTACGAAAAGAATGTACTATCAAGGCCAGCAGCACCGAGTTTGTTCCCGGGGAGGAACCCGTCCTCCACCATCTCAGCGGGAAGTTTACCTTCCAGTTGCTTAGTGAACCTCTCTATTTTGCTGGTTGTGGAATGGTTAATGCCCGCCGGGTCGGCTTTGACAACGATGGCGTCTATGAGTAAAAAGAACATTTTCTCCATGGGCAAACCAGAAGCAGAACTTAAGAACCAACAGGTTAGTGGGGCAGACCGCCTGGGAGCGACCTGTGGTTGTCGAAATGAATTTCAATACCAAATTATATCTGTAATCACTGAACCTGAATAAACATTTGTCCGAAAAAAACAAAACCCTCAAGATTGAACAAAAATGAAGAACTGAACGTATTCGGGAAGATCATTGCCTTGAAAAACTATAAGTAAACTTCTGGTTTTGCACATTTTTTTTATGTAACCCACTAAAAATCCAAAATTTTATCACTTTTCCCTGACGAATGGCACCTTCGCCCCGAAACGTTGGAAATAAAAGTTAACTTAATCACAACTGTGTCATCTATTGTTCGGACAGACTATAGATATATTTGATTTAACTTTAAATTCATAGGCAGGAGTAGCATGGAGCTATACAGGTTCAAATTGATTTTGATATCTTTAAACAATAAAAGAAATGAACTGACCTAGCGCTGTGTTTAGACAGATCTGTGTCATCTATTTTTCGGACAGACTTTAGAAATATTTGATTTAACTTTAAATTCATAGGCAGGAGTAGCATGGAGCTATACAGGTTCAAGTTGATTTTGATCTCTTTAAACAATAAAAGAAATGAACTGACCTAGCGCTGTGTTTAGACAGATCCACTGGAGCCTGAACCAGTAGTTCTCCAGGTCAGAAGTGTCCTTGAACTCAAAGCCCTCCAGAGGCCGGTCCTCCAGAGGCTCGTCAGTCTCTGTCGTGTCAATTAGGGACGCTTTGCGGTTGACATGAATGAAAATCTGCAAGGGGAGCAAGCTTATTTTGTAATTTAAAGTGGCTAAGATAGTTAAAATGAGTAGTCATGGAATCGTGTGAAACTTTGTCAGTGTAATCATATATGATAGGTATAGCAATATCTGAAGTTTTGAGTACCAGCATTGCGTTTTCATTCAATGATTAGTGAATATGTGTAATGACTGGGTCAGAAGGCTCTATTCATTTCAAATCCCTGAGGATATGGTGATGCAACAAAACAGTGCTGCCACAGGCTCCAAGTGGTCAGAAATATAAAATGTCTTTAACCCAGGAGTCTATGGACAACATTTGGTTGAGCCTGGCATTATGTAACTCCAGATGCCAAACCCAACTGCTAGTTTGAATCTCTGCATGGAGTGCAAAAACGATTTTGCTCACTATTTTACCAAATATCTGACATAATATGAATGTTAGAGTTTTGATATCCATATGAGTTAGTTAGGTAGGGTAAGGTGAACCAAATACTAGAAAATGAAGGAGAAATTCCGTTACTCGATAATCTAGCCAACAACAGTGAGAAGTGTCACTTTAATACAGACACGATAAAGTAAACTTCATGCTGTCAAAACTAATTTGAGTGGAGGGAAATTTTCATTCATTTCAGATCAGTGGTTCCCCACTACTCTCTCCTGCGTTGAGCCAATCCATAAAAGCATTTCAGTGACATAATATCACGTTTAGAGACCACTAGCTTTCATATATGACTTATTTTCTTTAATAGAGTTTAAATGAAACACATACAATAGATATTACTCTTCATAATAGGTATAGACGTATGTAGGCATTTTCTCATAATAGTTCAATGTTTACCGACACTTTAAAATAAATGAATGGAAATGGCACACACCTGTTCCTTTTGCTTCCACTCGCGTTTACCGAAGGTGAGTAGGCCCATGAGACAGAGCGACGTACAGCTGGCGTAGAAGGCAAAGATGTACTTGCGTTCAATCATCAGTTGTTGTCTGATGTTGGAAGGCAGTTGACTCACCGTCAGGTATTTCTTGACCCTATCATCGAGCAGATCTTCCAGTCCCGCAATCTGAAATAGTAAATATTGTAAACTGTTATAGATGGTACTATCTACGATCTATTGTGTACAATGTACTTACTTTCCAGTATACACTGATCACATCATACTATAACCATGTTTAATATCTCATTTCATCTCATCTCATTCCACCAAACCTTATTTTATCTTATTATATAATCCTGAAATTATCTGAATAAGTAAAGTCAACAAGCCAGGGTCGAGGTGAAAATCAGGCATATAAATTTGCATATTTCCTGATCCTCAATTAGTATAGGGGTGGCAAAGGCCAAACCCCAATGTAAATAAAGAATAAAAAAGAAAAGAAAAATAGGGTTATCTGCTATCGTTATTGATACAATAGAGACTGGAGATTTATTTTTTTACAATAGAGACTGGAGATTTAGAGAATGGAACGTGTTTATGGATGAAGTTTTATTCCGAGTTATAGAACTGGTCATAAGAAGCGATAAGACAAGGTAAATATGTTGACATGATCTATCTTTTGACGATGCGAAGTACGGGCTCCGCACGCTGCTATTTTATTTGCTAATAGAATATACTTATACAGAGGAAATTGATCAAGAATCGCAGAAAATTGAATTTTCGGTGGTCTACACCGGCACAGACCTCACCGGCCATGGGATTCTAAACCTATGACATATTACCACATTTGATTGTGTGAATGTAATACACACCTTGAAATTAACCCTTATGATCTGACAAAATATGGATACGGGAAGTCGCAGGAGAATATCCCCAATTAAACACCAGCCGTCCTCATAATCTGTAATGAAATGATAATGATGATGAGAGTATTGTTTATTTGTCCATTTCAAAATTAGATGCTACACTTCTGATCAGATTCCAGGTCTTCCTGTGTATAAATCAAATTGAATAAATGACAATAAATTACAAACATGATATAGCAGAACATGAGATCACATCAAAATTATTAAGATGAGAATATATCTAGAGTATATCTATTCTAAGCAGAAAAGATATTAGTATTTCGAATAAATAATGGTATTTTATAGCGGAACTCCACTAGAGGAAAAACGGCGGCGACAAATTTTCTTGTTGCCCACTAACAACAGTTCATTCCATATTTGCAATGAAAACGCAAATGGAGGAGTGTCAGATTTGTTGCCACATTCTCTGGGAACTGTTGTTTCTGTATAGATATTTGTTGCAACAAATTAGTGAGCAACAACAAAATTTGTCGGCGCCGTTTTTTCTGTAGTGGAGTCGCCCTATGACTACACTATTGGTCGATAACTCCTAAAGAAAAAAGAAACAATTACTACGGTTTGCAGTTAAGGTATTTCGATATACCAGAGAGAGCTGAGGTATAATACTATGTAACGATATATTATATGTATATGTGAAACACATAAAAAGCCTATTAAATCTAATGCTCATCATAACCTACCTCTGTGTTTCGGAAGGGGAGGAATGAACCTCTTCCATGAAAGTTCATTGCAATATACTTTCGCTTCAGAGAGACCTGGCGACTGAAAAGTTCAATACAAGACCAACGTATTATCTATTATTTATATCGTGAAAACAACTACTATATAAGCGTTATTATGCGTGCAAAGGCAAAGGGCAAAACACAAAATATCCATATTAAGGTTCGCTGTACATTTACTTAGGAGCGCTATAACGGCCTATGCCCACTGATCCGATTTTCTCAAGTGGGATCGTCGGCTGACTGGTGGAAACCCAACCTGACGATTGATTCACCCGATCTCGACAGGAGGAATTCGACTAGCAAAGTTATACATGAATAAACTGAACAAAAAACCAAAGATAATGACTATATATAAATGCACTGACTATGAACTTCTCATCGTCCTCATCGTCGGATTTGCCCATGGGCAAAGGCTCCCTGACCTCAGGTGGAGCCAAGGCGGCAGCCTCCATGTCGTAGCCGTGCACGAGGTAGAAGAGGAGCTGATGTATCAGCTGTAGACGTATCATACGTGGCTTGTAGCCGTAACGTCGACCTGCCTCCTGTTAGAGGAAAAACAGTTATAGTACAGAAATAACTCGGGGAAGGAGCTAAAGCCAAAAGGGTGTGGTCAGAAAACTACGCTAGATATGTCGTGAATTGTTTTCTGCTCTATCTGTAAAATTCAAAACTGAAACTATACTTGTCTAGGGGAATATCATCTTCTACTCAGTAACCTCCTGTGAAGGTACATCGTTTCATTATAGAGAGGTAATAGATCTCTGAAATCAACTTTTGATCATATCATTACATAAAATGATACGATACTGATACGTCTGCTTTCATTGTGCTATTAACTTTTCTGAAATGGGATTTAACACCTTCGACCCCGGCCTTCCCAGGGGAACTTTGGGGCAAATGTCTATAATATCTGTATAAAAACTACAATTCAACACTTTCTTTCACCATGAAATATATATATACCACCAGAGCTATACATATAGCTCTGATACCACTTTGAAGCACTTCCAATAGAGATTCCTATTTTAAAATGGTTATGACCTAAAAATTGACCAATTGAATTTAACCAATTTTTAGTACATAACCATTTTAAAATCGGAATCTCTATTGGAAGTGCTTCAAAGTGGTAACTATATTTCATGGTGAAAGCAAGTGTTAAATTGCAGGTTTTTTAAGTGGCTAAGATAGTTCAAATCTCGTGAAACTGTTTCTGTGTAATCATATATGATAGGTATAGGAGTATCTGACGTATTGAGTACCAACATTGTGTTTTCATTCAATGATTATTGAATATGTGTAATGAATGGGTCAGAAGCCTCTACTCATTTCAAATCCCAGAGGAAATGGTCTCGCCACAGTACAGTGCTGCCATATACCCCAAGTTCACAGGAAAGGAACTAATGTCCATTTTATTGTCCAATCCCCACCCTGTATCAGTCACCACTCTCCAGTGATATGGGGCTCTGACCTTGGGTTACATAACTCCAGATGTCAACCCAACTGGCACTTTGTATTTAGGCTAGCTAGCCGAAATGAATAACCTATTTCCAAGTACCGCTGATGGGCCGGTGTTACCATGGCAACGCACGAGGGTCTGTGATGCTCACGGGGTCAGACTGACCACTAAGTATAGGAATGCGGTAGACGCAACATATAAACACGTTAAATTTTGTCATTTCTTCTTCGGATAATTTGCTCTAATAAAGGCTAGTATTGTGCAGAGATGAAGCCCTAACATTGCTTTTTCAGCATGGCATGTGTGAGCCTACGAAGTGCTAGTAAGCACAATGATATGTGATGGGAAATGTATGTAGGTTATGTCGGGAGTTGTCCCGACTTGGAAGGCATGTTGGCGGGAGGTGTGAGCACCGTAGGCCGAGTAGCATAGCCTACTGCAGGCATCCCAAGTCACACAAATTTTGCGTGGGACTCACACAGTAAGTAAGGCATTATCTCACGCTCTCATTCCAACATCTCACACATAATTTCATGAATGTAGATCACCAAAATAATATTTGGGTTGGAATGAGCCAATGGACAACTAGGCCTACAATCATATTTGATAATTCAATTATGTGATGGGAATGACATGAATTTACCCGCCTGCAAATTACACTTAAAGAAGTTCAAGTGTAATTTGCAGGCGGGTAAATTCATGTGTGGGCGGGTAAATCTCTGATTGGGGAAGAAATATATAGTTTGGATTTGTATCTAAAAATATACTACATAGAACAACGACAACACATTCATTCTTTGAAAGTAAGACTGTACTCAGGCCTCCTTCTTGAAGTTTTCAACTCACATAACAGGCACACCAACAAGACTGACTATAGAAAGAAATTATTATCATGACATGGCATGCATATTATAGTTTACCATAGCTAAGAGCACAACAAATTCTGTCCAGGGTGATAATTTAGACATTGTTTTAGTGACATTGACATTGTTTTAGTGACATTTTTCCGCCAAATGTATTCATTGGGCCTATGCTCTGGGTGGTTGCTATGGATGAGCATCCCAGACCTAGCAACAAGGCGGCCGACTTCAGCGCCACCACCGGCCGTTTTCACGCTACTCGCAAGTGGGTTATTTACTCACTATTTTGACCAAATACCTCATATACTATGGATTACAATACACATTTTGATATCAGCAGGGATTAGTGAGGAAGTTTAAGAAATACCAGATACCAACAAATTGAGTAGAAATTCCGTTACTCGTGAATGAAGGAACAAGTGAGAAGTGTCACTTTAACATGGCAACACATTCTTTAAAAAAAAAAAATTAGCTTAATTTTAGTTTCATACAGAGATTATTAAAAAGATGATGCAAATAAGTTTGGTTCGAGATTGGTCATGTCACTGGGAACATTATGATATCAAACACTTTAGGGTCCCTAAAGGTTATCTTGGAAACGTCATACAAATAATACCTACGTCTAGAGGGTTTGCCAGAAGGCCATTATAGAGAAAGTGGCAGATACCCCAGTATTCAATTTGAAATTTTTTCTATTTAATGGAAATTTTTCTATTTTTTGGTTATGCACAATTAAGTTAGTTTTTACCACATTGTATGAGGCGGTTACCATGGCAACCAAATGCAAACGCTTAACTTCTAAAATTAAAAGAAATTTCTATTTTTTGTTGCCATGGTAACAGATTTACCCCAATTTAAAAATAATTCTTTCTCCTGATACCAAACATGCCTATATCATGTCATTATAGGATTCCCAATGTTGAAATAATGTAATAGTGAATGGAGAAAAGATTAATCAAATGCCCTTGCTGCATCACCTGTTGCGGCCACAGCTGTCAAAAAACAACAATGACCAAGGCCACAAAATATGTGTGTTTCAAACCCTTAAATATTTGCAACTTTGTCCTGTACCTGTATATAAACTAGCTATTAGCTCCCTCCTATAGTATAGTCAAATGAAACTAAGAAAGTAGCACCCAGTCAGGCACGAACTGGAAGACCTGAATCAATTTTAGATGTTCGCAACCCATTTGTACACCATTAGCAAATAAAGAATATTTTAAATTCAACAAAGATAAAAATTCCACCAAAGTTTAAATATAAATGTATTCCATACATGGAAAAGGCTTAGTGGGCCTTTCTATTTTAACAGGTTTTATAGAGGGATACGGAATGATATGTGAAAATCTTATAGTTATTTTGGAAGTAGGGGTAATATAGACCTTCCTGGCATAGATTGGCATCAGTAAGTATACTCCGGTAAATGAGTTTCTGGTTGAGGGACGGGGGTTGTTAGAGAGAAGCCGCAACTCACCGAGTCATGCTGCATATCTTCCAATGAAAGCTGACTTTTCAAGAGGCCGTAGTTGGGGACCTTCGGGTCAGATGGCTGGAGGAAAGAAAGTGGCATTGTCTTTGTCAGTCAATAATATATATATATAAAGATTTTTATTCAAGTTGATCAGTACAGTTACATGAAATGGACAGGAGCCTCTGCGAACAGATCTTCCTGGTCCGCCCATAATCGTGACTGGTGATTGTAAAAGATGATTTTTTAATTGACTAAATAAATAGACCTTCGTTGTAAGAAACAATAGTATATAGAAATGCATCACCGATATGTATTTGTATTGTACTATGATGTTAAGATGCTAAACCTCAATGATGTCTTATTTATACTATTGACTTTTTGTATATTTTCCAACTTTTTTATATTTAATGTATAATGTCAGGACAAAATAAGGTTAAGAATTAACTTACCACGAGATTGGGCTCGTTCAGTTGCTGCCCTTTCTTTATTTCATTGGTGAGTTCCTTACTGACGGCTATGTGACGTAACTTTGCAGCTTCGATGGCACTGGTCACTATCTGATCGGTGCTAGATATACTCGGGTCACAGAGGAAGTGCAACTGTAACAGGAATCACTTTCTTACTTCAACCAGGGTAGGTGCTATGTGTACATACATGCCTCTCTACTTCAATACTGGGCAAATAGTCTCCCTCCCACTACTAAATGAGAACATATTCTTAGTGTGATAGTGTACCCCCACCCCCAACCCCCCACAATGGTCACAAAAAAAAAAACTTAGTATGAGACAATAAATATGAATTTAATATGGATATTCAGAAACATATCTACAGCTGTGTAGAAGTGTACCAGCAGATAGGTAGATAGGTGGGAGTGGTATCAGACCATGATTAACTCAATGTTGTAAAGGTCAAGTGTAATGAAAATAGAAAAAAGATTGAGATACGGGGAGCCGTTTTACAATTGTGGTGGTAGTATTAATGGCACCTGAGGTTTAAAATTGGGAAAAGATTCCATTTATACCAGTTTTTCACAGCTTTTTGAGGAATAAGCAAATGGGGCTCACTCTGCCTTACTAGAGGGTGTGTATTCGTATCTGAAGCTGTTGTTGTTGTTGTAATAGGTTTATTTCTAGAAATTATACAGTTACATTATTTCCGGAAAATGGACTAACATTCATAGTAAATACAAATTATATTTCCTTCTAAGAATAATAAGCTGGGACATCGTAGCAGTTACTCTGGCTCTAGGCTAAGGCTTGGGTTAACATTTCTTGTTAGGTGTTAGATTGTGTTGTACATCGATAATCACTGAATGCCTCGGCCTCACCAGACATACATACAATAAATGCTAAAACAAACTCGCGTTCAACTATTATCATGAGCTCAAACATTAAGGCGGGGACACACTGGACCGACCGATGAATTTGGAATAAATATTGCTTTCACCACATACTGACCAGATTTCTGACCATTTTTCAACCGAATGTGAATTCCATTAGTCGGTTGAATCGAGTCGGTCGAGTGTGTGGTCTTAGGATAAGATAAGATAAGATAAGAAAAGTCTTCCTGTGACACATACCTGTTTCTCTTCTTTGCCAAACTTGATGAGTGTCTTGATAGATTTAATCTGGCCATCGCGGGCAAGGCGCTCTATAAGGCGCACCAAGGATTTCTTATCACACCGAGAAGTGTATCCCTCGGCCAGTTCATCTTCTATGATTTTCTGGAGAAGGGAAACAATGTTTCATTAGATAGGGTCGGGGAAATTAACATTCATGCGAATAAAAGCTAATGTATTAGGTAAAAATCTCTTATGTTATCTATTGCTCACAATCAGGCATTTGTTTTATTGAAGATTTCTATTCAGGCTTCCACATGTTTAAGCAGAGTTACAGGTTATTTCCAATAGTGAAGAAACTAGACTATTACACTTATTACACTATTACACTTATGAATGTAAGAATATGCATCCAATATGTTTCAGTGTTGCCAGGCAAAATCATTTAAATCAGTCAATTGGTATAATCATATCAACATACACGTAGCATCATAACTACCAAATTATATATAAACATATCAAAGGAAAATTAATATATGATCCAAAAGGTGAAGAAACACACACAGGTAAGTACTCCGAAAGATGAAATTTGGTTGTTTTTATTAACCGATGATGGTAGGATGATTCAGAGGTGTGAGGTTGCATTCGTTTTACAAAGGTTTATATAGGCTTAGGTGGGCACATACACGTAGCAACATGGATGTGATGTGAGCTATGGGTATGTTTAATGGTGGAGAGAGAATAGGAAATTTAATTTGAAGTCCCAGGCTTAAAACCGATACTGATATCTTTTTTTTAATAAAATTAATATAACTTTCTCCTCAGAGCATTTTGAACCCCAATCTATGATAGGAGGCGAGTAGAGGCGTTGAATAGATTTTACGGTTGTTTTCGGTTAATTAAGGCATATTTCACACAAAAGGACAACAGGACGTAGAATCAACACATTTTCTATTCTGGAACTGAGTGTGTTGATGTCTGTATAGGTGTTACATCAGTATTTCTAAAGACAAAACTCTATTAGATTGTAGAATACAATCGCTAGTCGGTTGTGCGTTTTTGTCATCGTATGAAATGTCTCGGCCAAAATATTGTTGTTAAAAAACCAGCTCCATTTCGCTCTTACCTTCTGTATCTGGAATATATTATCCACCAACTTCGCTTCCTGCACAGCCTTGAGAATGTAATTAGCTCTCTTCAGCAGCCGGTATGTCACGTGCGCTAAATTATGGGAATAATAATTGTTTTATAATATATGCTTAACAATGGGACGAAGGGTTAAACAGGTCCAAAAGCTCGTAATACAAGCAACACCAACAAAACTCTCCTATTCATTTCAATTACCATCGATTGTACTAGCAACCACCGGGCACCAAGTCGACAGAAAGCGATATAACTCGAATCTGTATCATCCCCAAATAGTTTAATTAAATAAAAATAAGGTAGATTAAGGTACTTAAGATTTGTGTATTGGATAATTATCACATTTAATAGTGTGATAGCAGTGAAATAAAAGTCATATCACACGCGTATATGATAAAAAAAACATACAGCCAAAGGATATGGATACATAAATAGAGTCATATCACACGCGTATATAATAAAAAAAAACATACAGCCAAAGGATATGGATACATAGGGTTCTTATCAGTCTACCACAGAAGAAGTGTACAAGAAGGTGGGTCTTAATCAGAGCGACTCTAGACAGACCTCCAACCGCACAAGCGGCAGATAGTCAAGTTGGTAGAGCTGGGATTCGAACCCGGTATCGCTATTATGTGAAGTGTAACACGTATGTAAAGTCGAGCACGCTACCCACTCACCCACTGGAACTAACAAGGGAGAGGGAGTGTAAAGAACGATCTGATTTCTGAGAAGGTCTGAAGAATTTAAAAAAAAAAATTTAAAAGACTTGTAATTTGGAAAAGAAATGAAGTGTCGAATAATGTACGGTCACAAGTACGAATTTAGAATTATCTGTTTAACTTGATGATTATTTTCTCCCCATCCATAGCATTGGTTGCCTTAATCCATCAGGTATGGATACACAACAATGGATTAGGTAATCAGGTGGGTCTGTGTCCTAACAACTCAATAACTATAAACAAACAATCGAAGTGAGAGCATAAGCCGGTAAAATGTCTCGGCGTTGCCCTCTTAGAAAAGCCTCGCATTCCTATGCTCGACCTCTCACCTTTAGAGCTTCAATAATAATCATTAATAGAATCACTAATACTAATTATCTATTACCACTACTTATTATAACCATGAACAAATCCTTAGAAAAGTAAATTATCTACCTCCTTTCTTTTTGAAGTGATACTTCTCGATGGATTTGTCGGCATCAATAAGAGGCACTGATTCCTCTAGAACAGACAGATCCAGATCGTGTTCTGATGCCCCAGAGGCATCGTACATTGGGTTCTCCTCAGACTTGCATGGGTTCGGAGATGAAGCCGTATGAGTATCACTTTCAACAGAAGCTGGAAAGGGATGAATGGCAAATTTACAGTGGAATGGAAACTAGCTGATATCGTAGTTAGACAGGTATAACTGTATCGTTCTTCTACGTGTGATGCTGATATCTGTTGTAGTCTAATATAGAATTTGTATTTAAATGATTTTATTTAGCCAAAACATTATGCGATATACATTATTCTCAGTTGAAGCTAATCAAACCAATAATAATAAAGATATACAAAAATCGACATAGGGTCTACTGCTATCTACATCACCGCTAAGTTTACATTAAATAAAAATAAAGATGAAATAAGAATTTAAGAACAAGTTCGAATGCACAGGGCATCGACGGACTACATCACAAAGAAGAATGTCGGGCTTCTAGACAACACAATTCAATCAGACAGTCCAAGAACAATAATTTCAATGGTAATCTAGTTAACAGATATTCCATGGTTCACAAAGGTTGGGTCGTATCCGTACTAGCAGGGCCAAAATACGAAAATGGTTTCGAAAACGATTCTCATCATATGCAAGAATGAGAAGGAACTTTTCATGCGCGGCTTGCACAGGGGTCATTTTGTATTCTACCTGAGCAGTAATCCTTGGTGTTTTTGTCAATGAGAATCTATAGAAAATATTCAACATTTGTCTTAATGAATGCGAACGTACCGAGCTCCGCCTTTGGAAGCGTAAGTTGGAGGATTTTAGCCTTTTCCTCTCGAAGTTTCTTGTGCAAGGTGCTTCCAGCCAGGAATTCCTTGGCCACGAACCTATAAATAAGGAACACACATAATAATCTAGACTGACCTGATGGACATGGAATGGACATGATATTCGCCGTTAGTCTACAAAAATGCAGATACCGGCATTCCAAAATGTATAAGGAGTAATTTAGCAGGTGGAAAATTAGAGCAGCAGAGAACAAACACTTTTACCGATGATGCAGTTGGAAATGGTTCTATTTAGGCTTGACATGTTTAGATTTATTGATACAAATATTAGGAAAATAGAACATTTCTGGGTTCACAGATACTTTCATGTGTGAGCCTGATATTTTAGATATACAGAATTCATTGTCGTAAATATCTAGCCTGGTATTGTACTTTAAAAAAATAAACTATGATTCATACCTCCGTCAAGGTGAACCTACTCAATGTAAATAATCTATTCAGGAACCACCTACTCTCACACCTATATAATGTGGAGTTTAATTAAATTAATAGCCGGGAAATATCATCCATTACCATATCTCATTATTTCACTATTCATATTAATGTGCTTGGAAATGTATGTATAGCATTAATGCTAAAGCATATGCTCATATCATCCTGCTGTCATCCACCTCAATAAAACTTTATAAACACTATCTTATTCAAGGCACGACAGTGCTGTAATTTGTATTAAATTCCTGAATGAATAAATTTGTACAAAAAAAAGAAGGATCTCAGTAAAGAATACATTTAACTTTAAATAATCATACTCATATCAACATAATCCATCATAGACATGATGTAGGTAGGGGAAATTGGAGAACGACCAAGAGACAGACAAACTGACATGGCAGGAGGGAAAAGTAAATGAAATATACAGAGCTCTACAGAGCTGGGTTTGGACAACCCCATATGGGATCGGATTTGTTCAATTGTTTATAATATTAATTCATTACAGTTCTGGTGCTAGGTATGCAACTACCGGCTACAATAAAGTGAGTATCAGGCCCTAGCCAGTGTCCAGTCAGATGCAGTGACTAGTGCTGGCCAAACCAGCATTCTGATCATACCGTAGCAATGTCTATGAGACCCCTGTACAGTAACCCTACTAGCCAGTCACTCTGCATGTTACTCAACTTTAAAGATCCAGCCAGGGTCATATTCGCGATGGTGAAGTTTTAATGGAAAGGAGATGGTTATAAAAACAGAAAGTGTAAAAATGCGGGAAAACAGTCCAGCTGTATTCAAATATTCTAAAAATCGTATTGCTTTTGCTGAGAAATAGTCAGGTCTAAAGGTCAGGAGCACTAAAACAATGAAGTAATCTCTTAATATTCGACTCAATTCATGTACAACTGTGTGATGGAAATAAAATCGATTATTATTATTATAAACCTCACCGATCCGATAGATAATTACAAAACAATCACCGAGTAATGCCAAACCACCCCAAGACCAATCTGTAGATACATACATGTGAACTCTTTGTTTTCCCTGATCCTGAAGTATAGTCTTCACCAGACCCAGACGGTCTAGATTACGTGCCATGAGTCGACCGTCTAATTTAGCCGCTCGAAACGCATCACTGAAGTGGGTCTGAGAAGCGCCTTTCTCTCCTTTGCTGCGAGCGAATTGGAAGGCCTGGTGAAGCAAGGGCAACTCCACAGCCCGGTCGAACACGCCTGGAAATACACCTTAATATTAGTTCAACCAGTCAGCAATACAGTAAGGCTTCCATTTGCTGACACCTCTATAATACAAACACCTAGCGATTGCCTTTACTGTGCATCTTTCTTAGTTATAGTGACACCTCTTTCAATACGGACACCTCGCCATTATGGACAGTTGAGCCCAGTCCGCGAGTGTCCGTTATAGACAGGTTTGACAGACGTTTACGACAATAGAAAATAACTGCTAAATTATAGGAGATAAGGTATTCCATCCGCAACTATCAGGGAGGCATAGCTAAGAAAACGATTACCCGAAACAACACAAGACTTACTAGGGCAACTCATTGATTTACAGCTAAATTAGAGAATTTATTCTCAAAGAAGGGGGACTAATAAGTCGATGACTACAAAAGCGCAAACAAAAACAGGGGGAGACAATATATTAAATGATCCCCAAAGAATCAAAGGTTTGGGAGATAGGGTTCTAGCAATTTACCGTCACCATCCAATCCCTTCGCGCCGCCCTCTTCGTCGCTGCCAGCATCTTCGTCGTCATCTGCACATGCATCTGAACTGTATTTGTACAATTTCTTCAAGGTCAGTACGCGAACAAACCTCTCCTTCGTCCCACTGGAAATAACACCGAGAGCACATGTATACAGTGTATTGATCTTGTTACAGAGAGAAGAAAGACAAACACAGTCTGCATAACAGTTAGACAGAAATAAATCTAATCGTCCTTTTACCTTTAAACCTTACGACATAGCACATACATCAGTTATATTAAAGCTGCATTCCCAACTGACACAATTGTTGGTTTTACCCATTTTTCTTGTAATTACCTTCAAATTAGTTACCAAAACTCACAATCAGGGGTCTGTCACATAATGACAAGCTTGCTAAAGCTGTAAATTCAAGGATTTATTAGATTATCCTGCCTTCGATTTCAAACTTGTTTGGCCGTTTTGCTTTTCATGGTGTTGGTAGGTGGCAGCACTGAGTGGAGTCTGTACAATAGAGAATATAGAGCAACAACCACTACTCAGTGCTGCCATCTGCCACCATATGGCTGCCACATGTGTTTGGGTTTTATAAAACGTCACCGATGCCCGATTAGCGGATTTGAACCTCTGTTTAATGTCTTCAAAACATTATCAAATCAAACCAAACTTTAGGATAAGGTGAGGCAGGGTAATAGGTAGCTAAAGAAATGGGATAGATGTCAACTTTGAGATTTTTATCCCAGACTTCTGGGAATGGAGCTTTAAGCGAATAAATACTATGATATACAGATTATGTTTTTTGATTAATTTTATTGGACAAACTGTCACATATTTTCGTGTCCAAATGAAAAGATATATATAATTGATACAGTAGATATGTTATAAAATTATATTTATTAACATTTTAACATTTTAGTCAGAGTATGAAAACAGTTTTTAAACAATATTTTGTCAATAAAATAAATTAAGATCTGCACCCCTTATAAATAGGTTCACAGTGGCTGGATATTTGTTATTGATATTGATCGATAATTTTCTATATGATTGATGACTCATTCTCTATCACTTACTGTTTGACCATGAACTGTTCTTTGGTACTCTCAGGGTACATCTCTTTGAAGGGTATAACCTCCGTCTTGACATGTTTATGGCCAAATTGGTAGAGCTTTTTGAAGGACTGTTCCCGCATTCCCTATTGAACGAGAACATTGGCAAGATATTATATACGTATCAATGATCTTAAAAGTATTGTTTACAACGACAGGGCGCCTTTATAAGGGAGAGACGCATACGGCAGCTAATTAAAATGAACCCGAATGAGTTGTTGACATCAGACGTCAATGAGATATTTCTATATGAACGTGTGATGGTAAGGTCTGTTCTATCGGATATTTTAATCCGAAATATCTAAGCCGTTTTTCTTCTTTATCTTTCTGAGACTTCGCCTCCAGTGTGTCTGGGACAGCTTGTATCGGATGAGATATTTATGGGAGAACAATCATATAAAGATCTTAATCACACTGGATGCTATGTAGGGATTAGCAGTAAAAGCTTTGACTCCTTTTGAAACGGTCCCCTACATGTAGAGTGGGTGGAAGTGGGTGCGATATGCCAATTTTTCACGTCCAATCTCGGCTCAGTAGACTTTAAACATTCACTTGTCTTTACATATAATAATTTAGTGGGGACAGCCTGGCATTACTTCAGTAATTTATCATAGTATTCACAATTCTTTTTTGTCATCTAGACTTAGATAACAATAAAGTATTACTTTCATAGTTTTTCATTTGCTTCATCGAGTTTTACTTAGTTTGACATTTATTCACGTTTTGAACTTTCAGTAAAAACCAAATGCATGATGGGAAAGATGAAGTCTTGTGTTATGGAAACATGTTAAACACATTTATTTACATGAGATCGCTTTTATGTTGATGCTGAACATAACACGTTTTCTGTAGATTTTACACTGAAATGCAATCAAGAATTAAGATGGCGGACAAGCAAGTCCCCTATTAGCCATGTGGTAGGGGCTATGTGATCTGTATAAGGCATTCTAAATATCGTCTAGGACATAGTAAACACAAAGAATTAGTCTATTAGCTAAGTAATCAGATCAGAGAAATAACAATATAAAAGAGGAAATCACGAGTGACTATAAACTCGAGGCTGTTGTGCCCGACGGCGAATATATCAAACACAACTGAGGACAGTAAGGAGCGAGGGATCTATTTCGTTTAGTCAACACCTAATTCCCCATTAAGATGTATAATTTAATGTAAGAGGACTCTCTGGAAGAGCTATGGCTAGCATAGATGCGAGCACCTATCTCCAGACATATTCGTATTTTTTCACCCATGTAACTGTTTGTTCTGGAATATCAATAAAAAAAACACATTGTGGATGACTGGTGAATACGTGTTAACACACATTTACTTTATACCGGCCCGGAAAATGACACAATCGTTGACTAAAATTGGTGAAGTATAAACTTCAAGTGGTATTCTATAACTCACCATTTCGGTCCGCATAACTGTCAGAACTTCTCGGTGATTGAGCTTTTCTAGGAGTCTGTGAGTGAGGTTTTCCAGCAGGCCTAAGTACACGGGTTTGTACTCCACAAAGAAACGCTTCAGATGTAAACATTTTCCTGTGCTGTTTATGCCATTCTCGAGTTTCTGATTAAATGGCTGAAAATTGGTAAAATGAATATGGTCAATAAACAGATAGTATAGATCCAAATACAATTGGTGGGGTATAGAAACGTCAATATTGACCTGAAATGTAACCTATTAATTATTGATAAAGCCTGAATGCAAAATTTCAAGTTTCAAAAAACATTTAATCGCCGGTACACTTAATGTAACTCCAAACAATTGAAACTTTCAAGAAATACTAAAAACTGCAAAAAATGAGATGATGTCACTAATTGAAGTAGCGTCAATAATGATGATAAACTTACTTGTACTGTAATCAGATTGTGTCTGACGAGGACCTTGCGGAGGTAGAAAATTGTCTTACTGGGCTCTTTGAAAATTGCAATACTCTGTTTACCATGCGTTAGCTCGCCTTGTCGACGGGCCCTGTAATCCCAAATGGCAGGAAAATTAGGTCAAAAATCAATTGAATTTTACAATATTTTCTTCTTTGGAATTAAATGTAGACTAAAAGTTTGAGAAAGGGAAGAACATACCGTCCAATTCGTTCGAGAATACTGTACAGTTTCTCGGGAAGAATAAGACTTGGGTCGACCTCGGGTCCATAGAGAGACTGGGTTCTGATTTCTTGGGTTCCAACAAGCACAAGTTTATTTCCCCATCTATAAATAGGAATATATTACATTAAATGGCCAATTCCACCAATTTGACATTTGGCCCTCAACCGTGGAAAGTGATAAAATGGGCTTCAATCAAATTAATTATCATTAATTTGATTATTTTTTTTGATTGGATGGTTCTACTAACCTGTGGAACAACATTTTTGGCATTTTTAGCACAATTTTTTTTTTATTATTTCAAAATCACATTTTGGGGGCAAAAATCGTTTTTTTTAAGTGCCAATAGTCTGTGGAATAACTAAATTTCTAAATAATCTTCAAAGTTGCACATTTTTTTTATATGTTGTGATAGTAGGTTACATGAATATGATCTGTGTAAAAAAAAAATGCAAAAAAAATATTTTTTGGCCAAAAGCCATCAAAATAATTAAAAAAAAAATGTGGGTACCCCCCTCCTGTATCCTACCGTCGGCACAGTTGCTTAAGGTGGAAAAATCTAAAAAAAAAATGAAAATTATCCAATGATGTTAAATAATGGTAAAATGCATTGGGTTACAAATGTATAGAATATCAGATATATTTATTTAAGTTTTTCATGACTCATAGGCCAAAAATAGCATGTTTTCAAAAGTCAGTGGAACAGGAGACTTTGTATCCTACCGTCGGCCTCATTTTAGGGATTTTAGGGTATTAATTAATTAATAAATTGATAATAAGCTTTAAATTGGACATTTATTATTGACTTTGCTTAATACCAGTCTATGTATATCAAAATTCATAGTTTCCGAGTAGTTTTTACATGATCCTTACATCAAAATGTTGTGCTGTCTCCTACCGTCGCCCTTGCTGTCTCCTATGTATCCTACCGTCGCCCTTGCTGTCTCCTACCGTTTTTTGCTATCTTCACAAAATGTTATTTGGCTGTAACTTTTGTTCTACTTAGAATATTTTCACAAACTAAAAAGCATTATGACCCTTATGTCGAGCCCTATCAGGTACAAAATAGTTCAATACAGCATGTGCATATTTTGTTTCTTTTATTTCTAATTTAAATCCCCATTTATTTCCTTACTTTGTTAGGCAAAGCACAGAAGTGAAGCAGAAAATATATACCTGTTCCCCAGCTCGATTTGTGATGTATTTATACACATTTACTGTCAATAATCATTTTATATCATTTTCTGAGTCTTTATCTATACATAATTATATAATATGATGGCAAATAAAATACAAATATTAATTTTA
The DNA here is from genome assembly GCA_942159475.1 of Sthenelais limicola. Lineage (NCBI taxonomy): Eukaryota > Metazoa > Annelida > Polychaeta > Phyllodocida > Sigalionidae > Sthenelais > Sthenelais limicola. The sequence goes on along the minus strand of OW804099.1, from coordinate 97,488,543 downwards.
CTTGCATTTCATGTTCTTATTCACATAGGCCGACGGTAGGAGACATGCTATTTTTGGCATTTTTTCCATATTTGGGAGCTATTTTTCAACCCCCTGTAAAAAAGTAACTAATAATCAGAATTGTTTCATTCTTGGTAGTTCAATGCGCATATATATAAGGTTGATAAATAATACCAACTCAACTGGTTAATGTAAAATTTATTTTTGGGTACCCAGGGGGGGTTTAGGGGGCATAATGTTGTCAAATTGGTGGAAATGGCCAAATATCAAAATCTCGAAGCATTAGATAACCCGAGCACAACTGCAATATAAGACATATCTTAACGATGAAACAATTTATTCAAACATTTAAAATGAAAACGTTGGCGATAACAATAGCTTTGATAATAGCTAATGACGTTATATTTAAAAAAAATAAAATTATTGGAACAACGGCACAATTAGTTTATACGTTTCTTATAAATAACTTTATCAGGTTTATGGTAACTCTATCAGGATTAAGTGAGAAAAACAATATTTTATTGTTATATTGTTCCCGAATAAAAGCTTTGGATACAAATCTAAAAAAAACTCCGTCAAAGGAACTAGACTTTTTTTTTAGTTGGATTGAGCAAATCATGGTCGTTATTCAACATTAATGAAACAGTCGTTGTATACTTCTTCTTGGCTTCCTCCAACGTGAATAGACACTGGTTGTTCTTAGATCGCACCACCTCGGTAATATCTTTCCGTGTATTATATGTAGTACACGACCCTTGTGTGCCATTGTCATTGATAATCTGCAGGGGGTAAACATCATCTTCTTCGGGTACCTAGACAAAATAGACATACATGTTACTTGCAAATGAAGAGAAAATTGCATTATTCTACCACCATTTAATCACACAGACGCACATTTATTAAGGCAGACTGAAAGATCCTCGCAGACATGCAGTAAATGCTCTCCTTGTGCATCTATTTATAGTTGCTTACATCAAACCATATGCGTGGGACTGGGGTGTATCTAAATATATATATATATATATGTGTGTGTGTGTGCCTCCTGACTCTCTCCTATTACCCAACCCTCCCCCATGGTCTGAGGGCAGCACTCTATAGTAAGATTAGCTTCTTCTCTTAGATTTGAAGTGACCCAGGGCTTCAATTCCATCATGACCCATCATAATATAATAAGTCAATAGGTCTTATATTCCAGACATATACTTTTAAGCAAGCCATAGAAACTGGCAATGGCACTTCCAAATTATATAATCAAAATAGCTAGGCTACCCTAGCCACTGGTGGGTAGGTGAAAAATATCCATTCTCACATGCCTAAGGAAGAACACATCAATTATACCTCACTTTAGACCTCCACTAACTAAATGTATGTATTTTGAACAAAAGATGGAATTCAATTTGTTGAAATTGATTCACAAAGACATCTTCTCAAACGATGATGACAACATTTTTGAACGAAAACAAATGGGAAGAACACGAAGGTTTGATGGCATAGTTCTAAACCAAATCATACCAAGATACGACCTCTTTAAAAAGGCCTTTCTCTATCATGGGGCTGGGATCTGGAACAACCTACCTCCCCATATAAGGCAACAACAAGATCCTCTAACCTTTAAAAGATTGATCAAAGAAAATCTCCAAGCATGAATCAATTTGAGTCTTTGATTAGATATTGAAAGAAAGCTCAGATTTCAAACAGGTATACTAACATATAGCATAAATATATATACTGTATCATCATACCCTCATCATCCAAACCAAAACCCATCCCATCTCATCTCATTCCACACCTATTAATTACTAATCATTTTTATTTTATTTTCTTTTACTTAAAATATTTTATATATTACTTAAAAAATCCCAGATGATCTGTCTTTTCTGAATAAAACCTTGCGCATCTCAACATGCCAGGGTTGGGGTGGAAATCGGACGAAAAGACCGATCCCCAAACATGAAAGGGAAGGCAAATGCCTCGCCCTGTTTATAAACACCTGGATGAATAAAGAATTAAAAAAAATACATACCTGTTCAAGAAATATACCAGTTGAAGGATCGGTACGCTTGAAGCGGTCGTAGAGTACTATAGTGGGTCTTGCTTTCGGAAGCGCATAAATGAGCATATCTTTGTGACAAGCAATCAAACGCCAGAGATATGCCTTACATTTGTCATCTAGGTTCAATGGAAACGCAGGCACGCGATCCTGCAGTCTTAGCCACAACGATTCCAATGTGACACCTAGGATACATGAAGAAGTCATAGTGGTTAGACTATGTCGCAAAATATGGTGATTGTATTGAATTGTATATTGTTTATTTCCTGAATCAGTACCAAAACATTTTGATATATAACGATAACAATTTACGCCGGAAAGGGGGAAAACCCCCTTCTATGGCAGCCATAGTTCTTCCAGGTAATAACTGGCTAAAGAGAGTCAGACTTTTTAAAACAAAACTTACCATCTAAACCCTCTAGAGCAACTTCATCCACACACTGATTTAAAAAATCCATGATGTTGGAGTTCCCCAACGGAGCGACAGTATCCTACTGTTTTCAGGCTCTTCTTTTATAATTTGCTTCACATCCTGGAACAAATTAAGAATTTACATAGCTATGAGTATTACTAGAAACCAACCATACGAAGTAGAATCATTGGCAAATGAAGGAGATAGGTTATGCTTCTTATATTTTTATAAATATGGATATCATGCGACAGTAATTTTTAAAAATTGTAATTCGATTTGCGACAGTAGGCATATGTGTGGCGCCTCTTGGATTTTCGAGAAAGGGTGTAAAACCACCATATCATACATATGTGGCATAGATGTTCGTCAAATGTACACTATACAATTAATGGGGAGTTCGTCCATGAAACCTCTGGTAGTATCTTAGCCAAAATTAAGGACTCAAGGAGCAACTAGTCGAACGTGTCATCTCCCAATCTACTATATATTATAGTAGTGACTAGAAACTTAGGTTTCATAACCATATGATTATTTAATATTAATCAAATTAAATTCAAATGAAGTGCCACGGAAAAATGAAATACCATCTAAAATCAGCGCACTGAAAAAACTCAGATTTCAAAAAGTTAAACCACGGAACTCACGCCAGAATTATAGGCTTCTGTGGGCCATAGCAAGACGTATAGGCGCGTTAGCGTTGGACGTATAGGACTTTGGTCGTATAGGCCTACACAGGAGTGGCTTCTCTGAGACAGTCGCATGAATAAGAATTTGATTTCCTTATAATATTGTTGATTAATTACTGTAATAATAAGTGGCTTGCTTTGGAGGCATTGTGGGAAAATGAAACTTTGTTAATAATGATCGGATACAAATTCTAAAACTTTAAAGAAACATTTTTTTAAAGAAACCTGAGAGCATATATTATGCCATTAACTGTCCATCAAGTATTTACCTTCATCTTATTTAAAGTGATTAAAAGATGATGAAAACATTTCAAATAGTCCATTACGGCCTTACCCTTGGGCTTAGCTCATACACTTTCCCCTCTCTTGTACTTGGACAATTTAGGGTGTTTTGACGATATTGTGAATAGTGGGCATGTGCGTCCAACGCCTTGGGAAGGTCTTGGGGCCTATACATCCAGAGCTGGGCCTATAATGACGTGGGCCTATACATCTAATAGGGCCAGGACGTTAGGGCCCGGGGACGGTAGGGTCTAGGGCCCTGACGTTAGGGCCCCGGCCTTGGACGTTAGGGCCCCCGGCTTGGGTCGTAGGCAGCTAGGGCCCCGATGGTAGGGCCCTGGCCTTGGACGGAAGGGCTCCGGCAGGGCCCCGGTCTATGCGGGGCTCAGTGGACCTGGTTTGCATTTACTAGTCAAGTAAAATACCGTCAATGGGGGTTAGGCCTACTTGAGACATGCGGGGTAACTTGAGACAAAAGGCCTTTTTCAGTACTGTGGCCTGCCTGTGTTCAATTTTTTTTTAAATATAAAAATTAGGTACCAATTAAAAAATTCAAATGATTCTTGACACAAATGATTTGTTGAAGATGAATGGAACATACTATTAGAGCATATAAAACGCACTTGAATTTGGGTTGTTTTTACCTGCATTTTAGAGGATACTGTAGAATGTATTTTTGTGTATTTTATCTGTGATGGTAGACCCAGAATTGTATAATAAATACCATGTGAAAAGATTTTGAGATTACAGTGTAACTATTATTAATCATTTTGATTAAAGTCCTTAATTGTTATCATCAATCAATGGAGGAAAAAGGCACATTGGGGGTAACTTGAGACAGACATGGGGTAACTTGAGACAGCTGAATATTTTTTTATTTGATTGAGCGCCGATTTGAAGACATAATTAGGACTGAATTAATGTAAAATTGTCAAAAGGATGTAATATAATGATATGGTTCGAAATTCATGCGAAATAATGGCTGTTTTACTTGTAATTAGAGACCGGCCAGGGGAAACCCCCCAGTTTCAAGTAAAACAGATGAAAACCAATCTTGGAAAAGTAAAGATTTTATATGGTAGGACCCGTAGTAGACATCCTCCCGCACCCCGGAGCTGGGAAGTCGAGGCCTAGTATAGGCTAGACCCGTAGTAGTAGGGGCCTAATGTAATTTGCCTATGTCTCAAGTAACCCCATGTGTTAGGGCCCCGGTCGGTCTTGGAAGTTAGGGCCCGGTCCCGGTCGGGAATAACCTTTGGTTTTGGGAATTATTTGTCACCCAAAATGATGATGAAATATTTGTATTAGGCCTACATAGCTGAAACCTTTCAGACATTTAGACCTACCTTCCTACTTTTATCATGAAATATATATATATTGAACAAAGTAGGGTCTAGACTCTAGGAAAATAGGCAATTTAATTGGTCCACGAAATGCTACCGCCTACAGTGGGTCTAGTTAAACCAGCTACCAGCTACGTCGTGGGTCTAGCCAGCTGCCACTGTACCACTAAAAGGACAGGTGCTCGTCCCAACTAATAACAAACGCGTGGGTCTCTGGAAAAAACTGTTGTATACTCCACCTATTGGAGGAAAGCTAAGAATAAAAGCTTCTGACGATACTTCTTAGAACACTCTCCAACAAATACATATATCCTTAATGAGTATCATGATCTGAATGAGACATGCTAGCAATAAAGGCATAACTTACAGGCCGAATGCACCTCTTGGAGCAAGGATTCCGCCATGATGTATGTTGCCTCAGAAGAGTGTTTTATATTTACGTATAAAATATTTCTAGATTACGAATATATATTGTAGTTATTGAAAATATAATTGCTGTCGTTATTATTACAATTGTTATTATTTTGGTAGCAATTATTCCGGTAGTATGATCAAAAGTTCTTGTATATTTTACAAAAAATGCATCTGCATTTGGAGGCAATAATCTAGAGTTGCGCGTATACTTTCTTTTCTACTTTGATATTTCTTAGAATTAATCTTGCAAACTAGATAGAGTAATCAGTTTTATTTTATCTAAACTGATACATAAATATATGAAATGTTCTATGGTTTACAAAAAATACATATTAGTAGAATAATTGCGAAATAAAGAGATATTCGTAACCTATTCGTAGTCGCGCAGCTGGGAGGCAAAATAGTGCAGCTGTGACGTCAGGTGCCTGTATGGCGACTTCCACGATGCAAAATAATCTGGCCTTCGGAAAACAACAAATTTCTGCGGCGCTGGGTAATAGCAGTGTCGTAGTAAAATTTGTCTGTATTGCCGTATTCTTGTGTTACTTCATATCATTCTCAGAGACTGCAATAGGATTCCTCGCTGTCACCCCAGGATATGTAACGCCTCCCAACTTTTGGATATGGACCTACCTCACCCACAGTGTTTTGGAAGTTCATATTTGGTGTGTGATCATTGATATAGGTGTTGTTATTCTTTATGGCAAGCTCTTGGAGCCACTATGGGGCGCACTGGAGATGCTTATATTCTATTTGGTTGTCAATACGGGCGTTGCATTGATGACAACCATGGTTTACCTATTCGTCTACATGGTATCAAGACAAGAGGACTTCTTATTCCACGTCCACATTCATGGTCTGGCAGGTTACGTTGCTGGATTTTCTGTCGCTGTGAAGCAGGTCATGCCTGATCATGTATTGATCAATTCACCCTTCGGAAAATTAAGGAACAAGCACATTCCATTACTACTCTTGTACTCGGCAATATTAATGCGAATCATTGGAGGCGTGGATGGCCCCTACCCCATCATGTTTGGTATGGGTCTACTCGTTTCCTGGGTATATCTCAGATTCTACCAGAAGCATAGTAATGGAAACAGAGGTGACATGGCTGATAGTTTCACATTAGCAAGGTATACCTTCAAATACTATTTTACTATTGGTTAAATGGTGATGGTGAATAGCAATGTAGGGTTTTATAGCTATATGCATTGGTATCTAAACAATAAATGCAAACAACACCAAGCATTTTAAACAGAAAATAGACATTTATATAACCCAGAGCGGGACCCTATGGCTATGAGCCACAGCCTCCCTGGACCTTGTAGGGCAGACCCCCCCCCCCCCCTGGAATGTCCATTGTGAATCTGTATTAAGAACGATAATGAAATGCATAGTCATGACATCAAACTATCCTAGGCCTAGCTATGACTCACCCAGTCCCAGTCTGCATATATTGATGACATTTTATGTTGCAAATTTACACTTGACTTGTCATGTGTATCAGCTGTACACATTTCCAAGGTTATGCTGTATTTTTGCCACTACCAATAAATCTTGGCTTAGCTTAATTTAACATTAACATTTTCTTCGAGCATGTTTCATCATCTTAACACCACATATAGGTCAGATGTGTACTTGCAATTGTATTCGTGATTTTACCCTTTTCTGAATATTAAGCTATGTATTACATTATTTATTACAATCCATGTCCATGTAAACAAGATGCAATAATATATTACATTCTGCTTCCAGCGTTCTAAAATTATGGCCAACGTAATAACACTGTTTCTCTGTGTACACATTGCAGCTTTTTTCCCGAGACAGTACAGCCGTTTGTCGGTGTGCTATCTAATACCGTCTTTAGCTTTCTGGTTCGGTTGAAGATTTGCAAAAAGCCCCAACGTAAATACGACGTGAGTGCTGACACAACTATCACCGTAACACTTCCTGGAACAGAGCCCCAAGATGCTGAGAGGAGAAGGTATTATTTTTAACAATATGCTTAGGGGGAAACATCGCCTTATATATTCACCAACACGTTATGTTTTCAGTGACCTTAGAAACCCAAGCTGGTGTTGATAAAATGCAATAGATAATCTATATAAATTGCATTAAAATGGAAGCATATCGGGTACTTTAAATTTATATCTTTTTCATATAAATGACTCACAATCTAACAACTTCTTCTATGTATACTCCTATCAGACAACTCGCCCTGAAGGCCCTGAACGAGCGACTCAGTAAGGTCGAGCAGTCGCTGAGTTGGCCGTCTTTAGACGAAGGGGGGGAGGGAGCCCCTTCTAGCGCGACCCCAGGCTCCAACACCCTGACTACCGATAAGTTAGTGGACGTGAAGGTGGAGAGACCAAGCTCCGCAGAGCGCCAACCAAAATTACCAGTGCCAGATTTTCATGAGAATGCTAAGTCGCTAGACAAGAGTAATAATGAAGAATCGACGCAATGAATGGTTATATTGTAAATAGGTAGGGTTTAACCTGATGAGATGATCGTTGTATACATTGATATTAGTCTTTGGAAGAGGGAATCGTTACATTATAATAAGATGAATGAGAATGTTAGCTCATGGTTGTCATTTTTTTCGATAGTCTATCGGACAGAACAATGTACCAAATGTAATTTTTCTATACTAATAAAAAAGGGATCAAATTTTATTTTGATAAATGTTTGTAATGTAATTTTTGCAACGATATGAAGTCGTTCTGACTCGTAAACTGACAAAAGGGAGTTGGGTACGTCTTGATTTCATTGCTGCTGGTTATTGGAAAAGAATATTTCGATGTTGCTGAAGACTTCATTTAGATGATAATATTGTGCATATTGATGTATGATTTATTTTGCAGATATATAAATATCTATCTATATATATATGTCCATGATGAATTAACTTTGAAGGATAAAGAATTGTCTTTGAATTTATATATAATACATATATAACGCGTTGTATATTTGTGTTTTCATTACTCTAGGTTATGCTTGGGAGCCGCAAATGCTTGGCATTTTTCATCAAATGGCTCCAAATATGTTATTGCTATCATTGGTTGCAGAAGTGCGTAAATGGATCTGTAAATACATGTAATGATGTTGAGCTACAGTATTGGCGGTTATGGCGGAATTCTGTCCTTAATGTGCCCCTCCCCTAGCTAAAAAATACCTTCCATAGCCTTGAATATTGCCAATTTAAGCATCTCTTTTAACTAACCGGAGGGCTCTCCCCATCACTACATTTTAAGCAAGCATGTATGCTAAATCATTCCTTAAACCAAATCCTGATTCAGAGGTGGACTCCGCTTGGTAAACAATCGGTATATCGCTGGCGTATCTATTATCACTATGTTTTTTTTGTCCCCTTTCATCGTTTAATTGAACCCACTCCGAATCTGCATTTCCCCTAGGAACCTATTCAATTCAAATATTCTTTATTTGTCACTGGTCTTGGGTATGACAGACACAACGGTAGAGAACATCTGTATGACAGGTCTTCCTGTTTGGGCTTTCTCTAAATCCTAGTTACATTCAATTAAAGAACCGCTGTAATTGTGTTGCATCGATTAACAAATATGTGATACGTATTATATATAAGTATGCGCTATGTATATAAAAAGATGTAAATCAAAAAACAGTTTTATTGTAGGGAAATCATGGAAGTTCACCCAACATTGGATTATGTATGTTCAGCGCTGATTAATTATTCGAGAGACATTGCCTCACTTGAGAACTACTGTGTAAGTCCAGCTTTTGTTTTATTCTTAGGCAGACAAACATCTTGCAGATATGTGCAGTGTGAACTCACTTTCTCTGCTAACGTACATTCTTTTTGCGGCTCGGTCAAATACTTTGTGAAGATTTGTGTTGTGCCTTTGGTCTAACTTATATCTCATTGTGCGTGAGTTGAGTGAATGGTCGTTTTGCTTTTCCTGCTTAGCAGTAGCTACTTCAGGCATCGGAAAGAATTGTTTTAAGGACTTTTTCTAGCCCTTGCTAATTGTTGATATAAATATATATTGGTCCCTTCCCAATCCATTACATCTAGCTTTGTTTTACAGCTATCTAGTTATCTCTGTTCATAATTGTGATCAATGGAACTTATTTTAAAAATGCCAAATGTTGATGATCGCTTGGGATTTTAGCCTAAAAGAAACGCAAAACTGCAACCATCCTTAGCCCATTGACTCATGCATAGAAGTCCTCGTGAAATTCCGTCAGGACATCTGGTTTAAAGTACTTATAATCAAAGATATTTTGAGCATTGCTTGAAAGAAAGAAATGAAATACTGAAATGATAAAATGGTTTTGTTCTTCGATACGAACGTGTTTGTATAACTTTAAAACAATATACCTGTCCTAAACTTGTTTTATTCGTAGTGATACTGTTCACCACATCAATAACTTGTTCATACAATGTTAGACCAGTTGTATTTTGGACACATTCATCCTTCTATAGATCTATTCGTTGAAAATGTCCTCACCGTATAATGGACTTCTATAACTTATTGGTATTTGGTATGATAGATAAAATCCGAAAGGCCCTGAAAACCGGTATTAACCATGTTTGTACTTCGAAAGATAAATATAGGTTTATAGATAACCTTGAATTGGTCGACACAAATTGGAAATATGATCCGTGTTTTAACGGACAGATCTATTGAAGATGATTAATCATATCGCCGTGGTCTAACACTAGAATGTAAATATTGAATTTATTTGCGATGATCCACCTGGCTTCATCTTTTAAAAATAACATCGCCCAATACTCTCTTAGTTCAAGAAATGAAAATGTTATCGGTGATTACGATCAACTTAGGCCAATAGGGGTGCATCTTGTAAATGTCACATGTTATTCTTAATGCTTTATAAACCCAGTTCATCTAAGTATCTACATGCAGTCAACCGTTTTTCCCCCTTAGAGAACCCGCTTCCTAATTTCAATGTATCTGGACGTATCAGTGGACAACAAATGTTTCACTATTTATCATCAAGTACTTTTCTGAATGATTCTTCAACGAAATACAATTGTTCCATTTTCTGTGCAGTAAACTCCCAAGAAAATGTTAAATATTGAGCGCCTGTATATCCCTTATTATTTGGTTGAATAATATACAGTAGTTCTGGGTTTTATTTGGGTAAAAGGATTTTTGTCGGCCCTCCATTCAAGCTTCCCCATACGCTGCTTTTCTATTCAGCTAGCCCATATTGACGGTTGCTCACTCTAACCCCATCAGTAAGGAACGTACACCTTGTTAACAGATTGTATTTATTTGATATTGTAAATAAGCCGGATTCCAATTTATTGATCTATCGCCATATGGTTAGATATTCATTCCGTAGTAGCTGGATGGAAGACGAAAGCTTATACATTGATGCTTGATATCGACAAAATAAGGAAGTTTGATAGATATGGATGCTTTCTTTCAGATGGGCCAATAAAAATTGTACACAGAAGATAACTTTGACATTGTCTTTATTACTATCACAAAAATGAGCACAACGGTGATGTCCTTTATCATGCCAAGTATATGTAGTGGTCTTCACAAAGAAATAACGAGTAATACGGAATCAGTATAATGTCTCCATCACTATCACATACCAGGTTAACAGTAAGACCATATAGTTATTAGCCTTTAATGAAAAAAAAAAAGTAACAGACCAAAAATGTTTAGAAGAAACCTAACACGATCTGAAACTTAAGGCGTAAATATAACTAAATCTTCCCTACTAACTACGTTCAGTCTTGTTCGCATATCTATAAGCAGAATACGATAATGATTGTTTTTTAATTGGGAATTGCAGATATCAGGAATTAACAGGGTTCGCACAGAGCCTTCAAGGTCGTGGAACATACTTGAATTTCGCACGAGGCACATCCTTGACAGTGATACTCTCGTTTCAAATAATAAATGAAAAGATTTCCTGATGCAACATTTCCAATTTCAATACCTTGACATAAACATTGTCTACAATATTCTTTATGAGCAAGGCGGGGTAAAGCCATAAAATGGTATCTCCTGTCCAGACCAAGGAGTATAATGCAGTAATTAGAAATTCAACTGAAAGATTATTTTGTCTCCTTAGTGGATGTAGTAAATCTTGACATTTGAACCATGCCAACCGCTTTAATTATGATCATATTTTATCTGTAAGCAAAACTAATACATGTAAGCAGAGGATGAAGTACATCTACCTTCCTGGTTAAAGTAACAAATCAACTAGTGAAGACCAAACTCCTAAATACCTAATACAGTGCTCAAGTACAGCTCATGACAGCATGTACAACTTCGCATAATACTGGCCATAGTGACCATTTACTTCTATGCCTGCCTCCCCAGTTTGCTCATATTATGTGGGTTTCCAGCCCCACCTTCTACCTGTACATCATGCAGGTATTCACCTCGATATGTGAACACACTCACACATTGGTTGTTACCCCCACCCACAGTACAGTACTACACACACATACCTAAGTCGAGCTTACTGTCGTTACCAGACATTTCTGCATTCTCCAGATCTAGATTCGGAGTACCTGAAGACTACTATAGTAATCAACATTTCACCAGTTTGATCTAAATGAATCAGACATCTACCTGATACTGCCTTTGCTGCACCAGGCACCTGCTACAAGTATACTGTGGATGAAGCATCCCCCTGACACAAATACAAGAGTTAAGGCTTAAGTTAAGGGAGTCCATTCCCTGACCTCTCCCTTGTTAACAATAACATCCCTAATTACCATCACTAATTGCCATGGTCACAATCCAGGATCCATCCTGACCTTTGCTGATCCGTGAAGGGTTTGCTGCAGTATGTATGAGTGAAGTTGTACAGGAGGAGGATGCCACATAATAACTAACCCGGTGGAGGACTGTAGATGTAGTAACAAACAATCGACCATTAAACGCCCACACTACTGTTGGCCTTACCGCCACTCCGCCCTTAACCGTCTCTTGACTTTGAAAACCAATACCTTCTCGCCAGGAGACTTTTGAAATAAGTCTGAAGATATTACACGTCAAACTGAATGAACTGTTTTCTCCTGAAGGCAGGACACATCTGCCGCATGCTTGTGAATGATCCGATGGTCTTTCCCCTCATGCTGATCGATGAATGCACCACACAGTAACTTCTTGCATCTAATATAGGAATTCAGTCTTAAGTAAAATATGCAGACTTGTTGTAAAGCACTGAGAGCCACTTAGCCCAAACGTACCAACTAAAGTTTTTTCTACCTATTTCGTTTGCCAATGAACCTCATGCAGCGCCTCCAATGGAAGCGTCTCTGACAGACTCGGGAGTGCCGCAGGGTCTCCGCGGGGATTTGAAAAGCTTGTAAGTTGGAACAACAAATCAGGTTTATTTGAGGACGGCCTTGAAACGTCAAATCTGATGAGCCTTACACATCTTTAAAATGTCATTGGGTGTTTTTTTCTCCCAAAAATGAGATTCAAAATAAAGAGTTGAACACAACCGAAAAGATTCGTTGAATCAACTCAATACCGAATGTACTCAGATATACCAAGTTTTTTTTCATTTGGCGGCCAAGTTAAACAGAATTACTAATTGTGTAGAGCTGCCGCTGGTACATTTTCTGACGACTTCATCCATAGGAACACATTTCCCTTGTTATTTTTTGATAAGTTCTGCTTTCCTGCCACAAGTGATACTGAACCTAATGTCTCCCCAGATACACTGCTTATAATATTAATGCTCAAAGTTTAACGATCGGAGACTAATGTCTAAAATACAGTTCAGCTTTATGGATATAGCAGCTTTACATTGGCTGAACTTGCCTTGAATTTGTTGCGACTTAATACGCAGAGACCCTGAGAGAACAATTGTCCAAACATGCCAACATAAGTACCTTTACCAACACCAACATAAGGTTATCTACATGTCTACATGAAGTCAAAATAGGAAATGTATAGGACAAGTCTGCAGACTAACAGAGCATACAAAGTCAACTTGTGTAATCAAACTAACAGCACAATTATACGCATGTACACCGGTAAATATCCATACACAGGATAACATGAGGAGTTACGGAATGAAATATCACGTTTTAAAAGCACCTGGATTTCTCTCATTGGAGATCAGTTCCCTGACCGTGAAGCCCTGGAAATCTTATTCCCAAGAACTTTCTAAACTTGGCTCTAGTCATTAGTGCCCAAGTAATGAAATAATTTACTCTTCGGCGTCTTTGTTCTTAGCCAGCCATTTGGCCATCTGTGCAATGTAGCCCCTCTGTGCATGAGCACCAGGCATCATATACCTTTGCATCTGAGCAGACAAGCGTTGGTAGTAGTTGGCCCACCAAACGTGATGGAGGTATTGAGAGTGGTATGCTCTGTACTCCATCATTAGGTAGTCCTCCAGGGAAGCCTGACCAAGAGGAGGAGCCTCCTGGTAGTTGTCGGCAAGACCTTCGCATAAACCATCAAACTCACCAGTTTCATCCCTTTCACTGTGTTCAGTCTCCTCCAACGACACCATGTCCTCGTCACTTTCCGAGGACTCTGATGATGATGAAGATTCAGATGAGGAGCTACTGGAGGTGTTGGGGCCGAGTGCGGCGCGACCAAGTCTATCGAATGCTTGACACGAACATGGAGTGACAGCACAATCGTGAGGGGGGAGTCTGTCCTTGATGCTGCCAGTTGGTATGCGAGGCGGTTGATGAGAGGGAGGGGGCACATGGGGAAACTGTTGCTGGTGATGAGAAGAGGCTTGTTTCCTAGTGGTTGGTCTCCTCTTCATGTCGTTGGCCGAGGAGGCTGTTTCAGACAGGAGACTATCACTGGGAGGGTCTCGGGTGTAGTCAGAGTCAGAATCTGGGTAACTGTTGCTGCCACTGGGACCTCCATCACTGGGCACTACGAGCACAGGACTGGCGTTCAGCTGTTGTTGCATTTGGTTCACTTTACGAGGGGACCTGCGCCGATCATATTTCCTGATGATGGCTTGCTTGTCCTGAGTGCTGGTCTTGCTACTAGCGTTGGCCTTCTGAGTTTTACCGCTGCCAGACGAGGTCCTGGTTCGGCGTTTCGGAGGTAGTTCTCTCTTTGATGGCTGCTTAAACTGAGCTTGTTTCTCAGCCACCGTCGAAGTAAAGCTAGAATTCGGGAAGAGTTTTGGCTTCGATTCAGAAGATGGCAAGTTTTCTGTGCAAGGCTTTTCTGTGATGGCTACTGGCACTTCAATTGAGGGAGCGGCTGTATTTAACTTAAAATGTTTAGGTGCCTCTACTTCACTTTCGCCTTCACAATCACCTCCACATCCATCATCTGTACTGACTGACGGGTCCTGATATTCTGCAGCAGCAGGAAAGCTTGGGAGGGCCAAGGTCTCTAGATAGACCCCCTTGAGGACTGAGTCAACACGACCCATGTACTTGTGAAACTGTGCCAGAGACTCCTGAGAAGGCAGTTGTGACGAGAAATGGTCAACGTCAATCTCTGGGGAATCCTGATGCATGAAAGACTCATACTCAGCAAGTAGATCTGAAAAATTTCTACCTTTTTGTCCGTTGCTTTGTCCTAGCATGACTGAAACGGGAGGGAAAGGCTCAATCTTGACTGAAGGGTCTGATGATTTGTTCTCACTAGGATCACCTTTATGTTTGTGATCACCCCCTCCATCCAAGTCATCCTTTTTCTCCTGGGTGGATGCTGGACTGGGAACAAGTTGAGCATTTGTTTGGGCCTTCATTTCAGCCTTGCCATTGGCGACCCCACTGGCTTTCCTCCTGGGTAGATCGTTACTTCTATCATCTTCTTTGCCCATTCTACGACGCTCCTCGCTAGCTTTACTCTCACTGGCGTAATTAACGCTAAGGCTGGTCCACACATCGTTCCTCTTCCACTTCGAGGTTTGCACTTCATTCCCATTCTTGTCTTCAGTTGCTTCCTTTTCGGCGACAGGGTAATTTGTTTCTTGTTTCTGGACCGTGGGAAGCACACCGCCATTGGTATCTTCATCGGGAGCTGGGGAGCCAGAGGTAGACTGAGAAGAACGGCCAGCATTCTTCTCGGTTTTGATTCCATCTTTGGCTAGTGTGTCATGGTTTGGGTCTTGGGAGTCCTTGCTGTTGGTTCCAGCCGAGTGGGAGGAATGGCCGAGAGCTGGACTGGGTTCGCGGGGGGTTCCCTTGGCCACGACAGCCACAGGAGCATCATCTCTAGTGTAGAGCGTCTCAGTGGATACGAGTTGGTCCAGCGACACAAAACCAGAGCTACGTGTCAGATCAGCAGGCGCAGGATCTGTAAAATGAAGCATAGCCCCTTTACAATAAAAGCTATAATTGCCGACACATCTAGAATTCAAACATATCTGCCTTGAACATTGCTGGGGTTACCATACAGCGCCAAATCTTCGTGGAGCTCAAGTCCCGCAAAATTAGCGAATTCCCTCCTGTTAGCCTGAATTTTATGACCCACCAATATTTTGTATTCAATTCTAGACCTATGTAGTGGCAAGTGTCTTACCGCGAACTATTTGATTCATGGACAAACGTTTTTAAGGTACCCTCGCGAATATTAAGGCCGCGCAAATTTGGCGCTATACGTATAACCACATTAGTACACAGTACAGGGACTAAACGGATTAAAAACCTCTATTTCAAGCATGCTGGTGCACTCTTTATGCAGAACCCCTAGTTCCGCCTCGGGATTATACACCAAACAGTACACCAGTATGTAGCCCCTCGGACATTAATCTTCTATAAGGCACACATCCTTTAAATAAATTCTCCTCATAATAACGCCCTCCAATGGGAACAACTCGACTGCTTGAATATTGAGCCCATTCCAATGGGTGTCCGTAATGGAAAGATTTAGAATAGTTTAACATTATCATGAATTTGTAGTGGAGGAATATGGCCCCCGCATTAAAGCCACAAAAAGAGCCGCCTAATGAATCAGGTCCCGGGAGAGGCAAAGACTGGGTTATATTACGATGGTAGTTTGTCTTTCTACTGAATTTACGAAATATAAATAGACATATTCAAACACATTTGTGTCGTAACAAATATAACTCCATTACTTCTGTTAAAGGGCACGAACAAAGAAATAACTTACCTGGTAAGACTTTGATGGTCGTACAACAATCGGCCTCAAGACGTTTAATGGTTTCTGCTTCTTTTCCATCAGTGATCAAGCTAACAGCCGCTCCATAGCTTCCTGGAATACAAAACATAGATAAGACATGGATTCATTATCCACCAATGTCATGATGGTGCAGACTTGGATGTCGTCATGGCATTAAGCAACCATTACACACTCACTCATTTGGACTAGCACATTATAGTTTAGTTATAGCAGCGGTAACCATTTTTGTCTTATAAATCAACAATGTACAGGTAGAGATGCTGTCAGTTACACTCGGTTTTTAGGGTGGACTACTGTCAAAGAAAGTGGCCGTGAGGCAAGTAAAAAAGAAGTTTCCGACATAAAGGACTACACACAGAATGTACCCACCAAAGCGGCCAGCGCGGCCAATCCTATGTAGATACGTCTCGTGCTCTTTGGGCAGGTCCATGTTGATCACTAAATTCACGTTCTCAGCGTCGATACCTCGTGAAGTCTGTAGGGGATATTATACAGAATGATACATCAGAGGGGCGTTCGCTTGAACAGTTTCAAGAGACTAATTCAAATAGCATTTAGCATAGACAATGACAAATACAGGAAAATCATTACTATTACTGACAGTGAAGAAGCCCCCGGGTGAAATATTGGACTCCAGCAATAAACTCAGATAAAACGAAACGATGACGAAAGTAAGTTATCTCTTTCATTTTCAAAAATCATTATGAATCCATAAATTCTCATGTTGGCGAAATCCTACTCACCAGATCGGTAGATATGAGGATGCGGCAGGTCATCATTTTGAGGCTGGCCATGGCGGCAGTGCGTTCTGTCTGCAGCTGAGCTCCGGAGATGTGTGCGGCTGGCCAGCCCCGGGTATTGAGCACTTCAGACAACCGGGAAGCCCTGCAGGAAGGATGAAAAGACTTGTTTGGGTTCTTTTTCTAATTATTAACAGCACTAGAATTCCTTGGAAGATATATTCATATTCTCTCATTTGGATGAAATGGGTGCAAGGAGAAAGAGAAAAACTTAACGATTTTTTTGTACCAAGAAACACAGAAACTTCAACTGCACAGCTGTATAGGTTGATTGAACGTATATTGCTATCGGAGCGTTTGTGGTAAAGTGGATGATGGTACTTCGCCATTTTATAAAACTACGGACAAAAATGTTTGTAAAAAATACGGATTTATTCTTGTAAAGCTTAGATGTACCCCTCGCGAAACGTTTCCATTTATTCAGTTATGCCCGAGCATGAGGTCATATCAAGGGTGGGGAGTCCACTCCCGATTCGAAGCAGTACTATTAGTATTAGGGATGCAAGTTAGGTCATGCCAAACATACTTAAAAATTTCGAGAGAAACAAAAGAGTGAATTATTTCTATTTCGGGCTCTGCTCCCTGTATGGAATACATATATCATTTTGAAGAATTCTTTTTTAAAAAAAAAAGAAATCTGGTTATAAATGGTTGCATTAACTGGAGATTTGAGAATTTTTGGACTTTTTCAAAAATACTGATTCAGTACAAATACTGAGGACTTGCAACCCTGTACTACTTGGACTCATGACATCAGTTCCACAACCAACCCTTCAGCACAATGTGACAGCCCCAAAATATAGGCATTAATTTACACATTTAAAAGCTTAACAGGAAGAGATGTGATACCTATACGTCACTTCTATATTGAGTATAAGAAAATGCAAGACCCATACCTGGCTTGATAATTGGAGAAGATAAGGCACTGATGGAACTCCACGGCAGACAGGAGCTCAACGAGGGTCTCCACCTTGTTGTCGAAGCGTTTGTGGAAAAGTGGATGGTACTTGGCCATTTTATAATACTGCCTTATGCCTGCAGAAACAAAGGAATACTATGATCATTTATTGTACTTAAAGAGACATCACCTTGTTGCTTTCTTAAACTGCTACCATGTAATGATGAAAAATAGAACGTTTCCATGGTGATGGTACCCACAACCTTACTTTTCAACCTATGGCATCATTGATAGATATGACGTACTTAGTTCTTATAAAGCCTATTTACGGACACCCCTGGGACTGGTCTTAACATTGATGATATCTCCGGAATAAAAACACCTCCGGGATAAAGACACGTCCCTATGGTCAGATAGGAAAATACACCACAATGTATTTTCTTACCTGTCCACAATTGTAAGGTATACCAACACCTATATCATATTGTCATCTACAAGTTTTGTTTTAAATGAATAACATACGGTACCACCCTGATATCACAGAGAACAGTACACTTTGTTCCCTGGGGAAGATTAACGCAAAGTTCAGCTAAGATGCAATGAAATATAAGAATGAAATATGAAGGGAAATTGTAAAAAAATCAGTTTAACCAGTTTAACCGAGGTAAACCGAGTTTAGGTGACGCGGACCAGTGTATGTGAAAAGATGTTGGATTGCAAGTTGACTGTACAGTTGATATAGGGACACACACCTAGGAGAGCCGGATCGGTGGAGTTGAGTCTGACAAACGTGGGGTTCCTCATGTACGTAGTGAGGTGCTGCGCCAGGACTTGAGGGTAGGTGGCGGACAGAGCCAGCATCTGCTTGCTCTCCGGGAGGGTGGAATAGATCCAACTGTAACCATAAACCCAAGTTCGCTCATTAGACTATAAAATCAATATTCCACAAGGGATGCAAGTCGGACCACGGGGAAAATACGGAACTTTTTCGAGAAAAATTAAACTCTTATTCATGGACTTTAGGACATGACCCCAAAACATTATCAGAGTTTGAGAATTTTAACTTTTGAAAATTATTTGCGAAATTGCGCCGATCAATTTAAAGACTTTAAAGCTCGAAATTTGATTATAAATGGTGGAATATGGGAAGATTTAACAAATTTTGGAAGTTTTCAAAAATACTGATTTCAGTATACTAAAATTTGCTCCCACCAAAGAAACTATATTTATCTTGCTTAATAGGGAAAACCTAAAAAGATTGTAACAATATTTTAACTTGAAATTGAACATAGAATCCACTGAAGACATACTTTATTTGCTCTTGAAAGCTCTCTTCCATTAATTTATCAGCCTCGTCCAAAACAAACAGTCTGATACTCTCCGTTGGCAGAATGCGTAATTCTATCAACTGTTTTAGCCGACCTGGAACATGAATAAGGAAAATATTGTATAGGAATAGACTGGCTAGAAAGAGCACAGCTCATTTTGATAAACGGTGCCCAGGACCGATGGTCTGCTTTGTTACCTTCCGAATACCATCAAAGTTTATATCACCTTTATTAATCCACCTGTACCAGGGATAAACACATCTTTATACTACAATTACTTCTCTACCTTTTGTGTTACACCAAGCGTAACAGAGGCATGTCATTAACTCCAGGGCGTCTAAATTTAATGCATCCAGGTAGACCCAGAGCAGTTCAATCTCAATGACTAGTGCAGCCAGATGCGTAGAACCCTGTTGCCATCCATTTTAACGTTAAAAGTCATTCAATGAATGAAATAATAATATTGGAGCTATATTTACTTGAGCAGGGTTTTCCCTACATAGACAAGTCTCCGGCGCACCGCCGGAGACGTTATGACGGCCGCCGGAGACTCAATAAGGCCCGCCGTTGAACAAAAGCAAAAAAAAAAAATAATTAAAAAAAAAAATTAAAAAAAAAAAAAAAATAGATTGGGAAATATGGGACTGGGAAATTTGTTCCAAATATGTTATGCTGTCACATCATTAGATCAAATATTTTTCATCAATACTCAAATGAAAAATTGGTAGGAAACCAGGTTTGAATTTTCAAGGCCATTCAATAGATTGCATTTCAGGAAACTTTTTGCATTTTTCAAGGCTTAAAAAAGATTCTCCAGGCCATTCGGCCAAAAATGGCTCATCTTCTGGGCTTTTGAATTCCTGGCCTTGTACTGATTTCATGTATATTTTTTTATATTTTAACAGGGGGCCCCCTATTCTTCATGTTTCCAGTTGTATATTACTCTAAAAGTTTCCTGAATTTAGGATATAATGACATTTGTGATGTGTCACAGGAAAATGAGTCACAAGTTGCAAAAAAATTGTTATTCAAGATATTATACAGTGTGCAACATAGTTAATTGGGAGACCAGAGACCGTCGGTCTCTGTCAAATTGTAACAGTGGAGACCGACAGGATTTTACAGAGACCGAAACTGAAAGGGGGTATTAATATGGTAAATAACATGCAGAAAATAAGATTGTCTAAGGCCAGGTAGACTGTTACCTCTACCTCTACTGGTGTAGAGGTACTGTTTTTGTAATACATGAGATACTCTCAACGACAGTTATGCCATTATTTAATATAATAACTATTCTTATTAGTCAGAATCTGATGCGATGAGAAATTTCAAGAGTTAAGAGTCATTAAAAAAATAACCCAGAATAAGAAAAGTTAGATAAGATAATGTTATCACATGTTCATTTCATTGGGGACAGTCAGACTCAGCCTAATATCAATATCAGAGACCAACACAAATTCAATGGAGACTTGGGCGTTGGTCTCTGGGTTATGTTGCACACTGATTATAGTTGAAAAAATGAGATCAAGCAGACTGATGATAGTAAACATTATGATTATAGCTAATAAGTATTTCTATATTTCAAGTTTGATATTTTTATTTTTGAAAAAGTTTGCAATATCTCTGGGTGGATATTTACTAGTAAATTGGCTAAATATACTCTATAAAATTACCATAGAAATGCAATGATATATTTAATACACTATCTTGAAATTTAGTAACTTTATGCATGCTATGAAAAAAGTGTTAAGCACCCCAAAAATGAAAACATTCCTGCAAAGACATCTTGGGGAAAAAACACTGAAAAAACACTGAAAAATTTGTGACTTGTGACTCATTTTCTTGAACACATCACATTTTTTATTTATATGGTAAAATTGAATTGGAAACTTTCGATGTTGGCCTTGTTTTGATAGGCCATTTTGATATATCCTTGTTTTGAGGTAGTATATCTTAAACACAAGAATGTGTGACTCAAGAATTTTTTTCCCATTTCTTTGACCAGAAACAGTCTATATACTAAAGTTTCAGAAACATTATATTTTGACTTATGTTTGCCCTTAAGTTTAAACAGGTGACAAATAGTTTGAAAAAGTGCAAATATACTATCATAATCAATTGGCAGATTATTTACAACTCTCTTTTCAGGAAATTATGTATACTTTTCTGACCAATCTTACAGCAATAATCAGCTCAAAAGTAATTGAAATTGGCTTCAAACTTCAACAATTTGCTTCTGATTTTTCTAAATTTCCTGGGGGAGGCCCCCCAGACCCCCACCAGCAAGAGGGGGAAACCCCCTCTTGCATTCTCCCCCCGGACCACAGAAGCGGCCCGGGGTAGCGGCTCTGCCGCTAAACATCTGAATTTCATCTCATACCACCGGAGACCTCCCAAAACCTGTGGAAAACCCTGTTGAGGAATCATGGGAATATTACGATGCTGTCTATTATGCTACAATACAAAATCAAACAAATAATCGGGGGAGGGGAAGGGGACAATTTGAAAGGCCAGATATTCATTTTTAATCATTTATTTGTGAACAAACACTATCAGTACCTGGCGTTCCAACAGCCACATTACACCGGCTGATCTTCTGTTTGTCCTCCGAAAGGGGAGTTCCCCCTATGAAGGTATGGCATTTGAGGTAGGGCATGGAACAGCCAATATTTGTGATGCATTCCTGGATTTGTGTAGCTATTTCACGAGTCGGGGCGAGAACAAGAACCTGCAATAAAGTTTAACAACTTTGATCAGCAAAATTTACGGTCTCCGAACCGAGAATCTTCACACAAGTAATATTACTTCCTGAAGGCTTCAGGAAACATGTTTGAATAATGGTTGTAACAATGATCTCACTATAAAAATGTATACTACGTGTACCGTATATATATGGGGAAAAACGTTTTCTATCAAATCGTATTTTCAAATTAGTGCAAATTTTGTACAATGTCTGGGCCAATAAAAAAATTAACCGACACAGTGATTGTGAAGAATGAAGTTAGAAATTAGCAACAATGAGTTTGGGTAAAACTAGTCTAATATAGGGAGCAGCATCGTACCTGAACAGCACTAGATTTCTCCAGCAGTCCTTCTAGAGCTATCACAGTGAAGACGCAGGTTTTCCCTGTCCCAGATTTTGCTTGAACGATGAGATCTGCAAATGCGAATTGTAATGTTTGTTTGAAATATTCGTGTTTTCAGGTTTTATCAACATTTAATAGGGTTACATTTCAGGCCAATCAATATAAAATTTGAAATACACATATATTTCCACATAACGCGAATGTTTTCATCTGTCGACTGATTTTCATGATTAATACTATACCATGAGACACTATGCAGTACAACAGATGTCATAGAAAGTGAAAAGAAAAAGATGTCACCCACGAGAGCCAATAATCAGTGATTAAGTATACTAATGAAGTTAAAAGAAGGATGTGGCGCCGTACACATCAAATGTATCCCTTTTAAAAGCCTGATAAGCATTCCTAGTGTCAGTGATACTAGCATTTCATATAGTCAATTCAATGAGTCTAAGTTAATTCAAACTTACATAATAGATACGTAATGGTTATACATTGAAACAATCTATGGTGAACTAGTAAAAACTGAAATATTCAATAACAAAGGATTTAAACTCCGCGCTTTTGGTCACAAGAAATTCTAGGCTTTTCATGGGTTTTCCAGAGCCCCAATGACCGGACCAAGGGGTTGTACATAGACCAATGATGTATTATACTAGTATTCAAGTTTTTATATCAATCACCGTTTTTACCAATGACCAACTTTTACATTGTGTCCCTCTATGTATGGTATGAGAGGGGTGGGTAATCAGCCCAGGCCAACCGTCAGATCAGCTAAGAATGGTATGTCAGTGACTGGACGCCTACTTCGCTAATCGGTTTCCTGGCCTAGGACTAAGCGTTGCGGTTCTAATGGGATTAAAATGACATTATGCGGTCTTAATGGAATTATAATGGCACTTTGCGGTTTGAGGCAAGAGGCATTCCCTCTGTTTGAAGGGGCTCTCTCATCTTTGGGCCTAGACGTTAATGGGGAAAGTGTCAGCTAAGAAACTAAAAATCTTCGAAAAAATAACAGCCATTTAATTTCAACAGAATGCACGGCCCATAAAATAATTTCCCAGCCCTTCGACCAATTATTTTCAAGGTTTTTCTATGCCTTGAATGTTCATGTTGGCTGCCTGGTGTGCTTCGTCACAATTCCTGATTACAAACACCAGCTTGACTTGGTCACCCAAATGACTTTTAAAGTACCGCAGGAGGTGAACCGTACTCGTCCAGGCCAACAAAAAAAACTTCCGGTTCAAACCAGCTGAAAAGAGGGTACATGAGGGTAGGGCGGGATGACGTGTGTGTCGGGGAGCGCGGGGGGGGGGGGGGGGGGGGTCAATAGGGCCTGTTTCAAGGCCTAATTGATTGGGTCGTGCCGCCAAACACTTCAGTTTGAGACACGTTAGCGGTTAGGGTTAGGGATCCGCCGCCACCAAGAAAAGCGGGACTAAGAACTGGGACTAATGTGGGCCCAATCTTAGAAGTAATTCCTCTTTCTCTCATTTTTGAAACTTTCCTTTTGGGGATCTTCCATAAATTACGTAACGCTCGATTGGTTGGGGTGGGGGTTCAGATCATGCGTTACAATCCATTAGGTATAACATTGCCATGATTGCGTTACATATCAGCTACAGTCCGGGGTGGGGGTGGGGGTCTAAATTTTGAGGCAAAAAAGCATTACATAATATATGGACGACCCCTTCGTAACTGTTCAAGTCTGAACTATTACCAAGGTCATTTCCATCTTTATCTTCGGCACCTATAGATAGAGGCGCACGTGTGTGACAAACCACAAGACCCTCACAGATACCGTGTTTCACATGAGCAGACAGTTGGAGGGAAAGCTAGGGAAAAGTTGCTGCTCTCCACGTGTATAGATAAAATAGATCTATTTACAGTTACTGTCACGTACACCACCTGGATGGGAATGGAGGATGTACAATGTATCTCACTATCTCTAATTTCCCACCAGTTAAACTTATATAGGCTCAATCAGACAAGGGCGGGGATGTCAACCATGGACAGGGAGAAAGAGATGGAAATCAAGACTCGGATTAAAACCGTTAGACCACACGGCATTACACATTTACAGAAGAAATATTAACTTTTAAAAAGAAATAGAAAGAAGGAATATTATAAAGATGCTCAATGTTTGTTTCCTAGATAATGAGGCGTGGAGACAGCGCAGTGGGGCGGTCATGGAGTACAGGAAACCAAATTCTCACTGTTTTATGTCTTTGCTTGTTGATTTGTTGTTATCTAGCAGATGAAAGCGAAAGGGTATACTCAGGGTTACAGTAACAGATACTGTAGACACCAAGGCCCTATGTTGACAGATAAGAGTAACACCCCCATCCCCCATCCCCCAACCCCCGGGGGTAAAATCGGTGCTTGGGCATTTGTCTCGAGCGTGTTTCAGTGGAACACATTCCAGAGTCGATTTTGCCGCGCAAGCGGGATTAGATCAAAGATCCTTAGACCGTCTTTGATTAGATGGCCAATATCTGTTTGAAACAGCAGGCACCCTAGTTCTAACAATAGTAAAGATAGTTTGGCTGGTAAAATAAACCGTTTATAGTAATTTCATTTTTTTCCAGCCTTTGGCTTTGAGCTGACATAAAGTCTGAAAGTATGATTAAGGTTCTGCCTTTCTCCAATCAAGGTCCTCCTGTCGGACCGAAACGTAAATAAAATAAAATTTACAAATTTAAGTTGGTGTAGGCCTACCTAATTAAAATTCTTTACCGTGGCGTAGGCCTACCGTAGGCCTACGTTGTATAAACCCGGGACAGCCTCATTCGCTAATCATAGACATAGTCATAGAACTTTAGAACTAGTCTACACATCGGGAGACTTGAAATTATTATTAGTGAGGCAAATCCTATGAGGCTATGTGTGCGTATGTGCTGTAAAATGTAGGCTACACATGTCATGTCATGTGTATTGTCTATTGATGTGACACAAAGTGACATCGATCGTGAGATATCTACCGTAAATAAATTTAATGAACAAATAGCTGTGGAATTACACACATGTCACATATAAGTTTGAAATTAGGCCTACAGCACTGTGTGGCGCTGAGCAACTCTTGTAGTTTGGCGAGCAGCTAGGATGACGTAAGCCCACGTGGCCTGGTGGGCATGTATTACCGTATCAGACATAATCACCCCCTAGCCCTATGCCTTCCCGCGCTCAGTGGTACGGACTAACTTTACGCCGAATTACGGTGCCGTAATTAGACTTGAGTAAGTCCCATGTCTTTGTTTTTAAAAAATGACAATGAAATTTAAGCACACACAAAATCTATCATATCAAGGGTCTCAACTACCTCGACTGAGAATCCAAGACTCAACACGGTAAGTAAATGAGTGAGGCCCCAACTTGAAGTGAGATAGGGACTTGGACTTAGCTTGGACTTGGTGCTAGTCTACGGTACGGTGATCATCAACTTGTTGCTACTCAGGCCCAGGGGCCATCATCTCAGCATATTCAGAGGTCGAACAAAATCACTGTAATGTGTATTCAGCCTTACGCCTAGCGTTTGTCCAAGTTACAAAAAGTTGAACGTGTGGTGAGCTACTTACCTAAACCGCAGCGACCTAAAGGAATAGCTTTTAGTTGTATTGGTGATGGCCTAACGAATCCTGCTTTTGTTAGTCCATCTTGGACTCTTTCAGATAAAAGCAATCCTGGGAAATCGATGTTTTCCTTTATCAAAACATCACCCGTGCGAGCTTTGACAGCAATATCTTGGGCTGTCTTGGGGTCTGCCATGTTGCTGAGGTTAAGTTAACACGAAGATTGAGCTTTCAATGTTTAGTTTTTCGTGTGTATTCAACGTCCCTGTCGAACTGCTGAGATCATCAACCACGTGAAGCCATATTGGATTGGCGTTTTGTCGAATTGAGTGTGCTTTCTCGTGTCGACCAATCAGAAACACGGTTACTTCGTATTTTCCGTTCAACCAATCAGAAAAGCTCATACGTTCATGGCAGGTGATACGGAAGTTCCGACACCACAACTTCCTGTATGAGCTGAGGCCGTCTGCCAAATCCAGGAAATTCAACCGGTTCGTCCAATAATACGGAAAGATGTCTCACCAGTCGGGTATAACCGGTATGTTATTCAGTGATTATGTTGTTTATTCATGTATCAGCGTTCGAAGTAATTTTGTAAACTCATAGATCTTGCCAGATATGCGATTTTCTCCTACTTTGATACCCCGGCCCTGGCCCTTGGTACAAGACCAAGCCAAGGGGTGGTCCGATTCCTGGTTCATGCTGAGGAGAGGTACGGTACCACCCCCTATCTTTTACCGTAGGCCTCTAAATATAGAACTTTTTTTTAGCGGTTGTCTGTTGATATAAACATGGGTGTGTTTGAATAACAATGTCAGACGGATCTTGACTCTGTCATTCAGTCAATCACTCAATGGGACTTTCATTATTTATACCGTACGATGTTTCCTCGGAGTCAGACTCAGGTGTTCATTTGACTATTATTATTATTTCTAATCTGGTGCAATCTCTAGTCTGAGTCTCTTTGATTTTGTTGACAGTTATGACTATAATTCCCACTGACTTTGTTGCATGTGTAGTTTGTTTGGCTTTGAGTTAGATTCAAGCATATGCCATAGCCTGTACAGGACCTAACCATATCCTTTTATTTTAAGGTATATAATAAGCTAGCCTTACTTAAAAATAATAATGTAATGATTGATATGATTCATTGGACCTATAATTGGTCTGACTCATTTAACCTGGGAACTGATCTATAGTATTTACGTTCATCTCCTTCCTCGATTATGTAGGCATCATTTAAGTAAATTAAATTCAAGATGTTATGAAACTGATTTTTATTGACGAATGTGCTACCTCTACGGTAGGGCCTACGTGTGGTCGTAGGTCCATATAATCACTCAACGAATTATTTCCGGTTGTAGGAGCCATATACCGATATACCATACGGTACTGATTTGAAATCACAAAATACATTTGAGATGAGGAAATATATTTGATGGGCCATGAGGCTCAAATGTTTCTACTTCCTACTATGCTCTGGTCAGTTCGGATAGATAGCTATAGATTGAGCAACTTAATAAAGGGAAAATGTCAGATATATTTATTTTTTTGTTTACCGGTACCTTGTAAAATTATCAATGTTTTTCCTAGTTTAGTTCCCTAAAATGGCAACCTAACCAAAGTTGTCTAGAGACATTTTAACCAGTTGAATTAATCTAATTAGAGGGACTACAGCTTCGTGGGAAACTACCAGCTAACAATACAACCTACCTCAGTAATTACCCTTGCCTTCAATTATTTCGCATGTTTTCCTGATATGATATTTCTACTGAATATTACATAACTATACAATGAATATAAAATGTGATGTTTGATAAAATTACATTCCTGTCAAGTCGGTTCCCCTTCTAGCCTCTGTTTGCAGGCCACCCGCCCCCCATACTTTTTGCCATTAGAGGGTTGCTAATATTAGCCCCTCTAAAAATTAAGTAGTAGAATTATTGGGGACGATATTTTTTTATACAGCTTAATTGTTCAATTTTCCCATGACTAACAATTTAAGTGGAATACCTAATTGTAATAGTTTCTCAATTATTTTCCAGCATGCGAAGAGTTGCGGAACTTTTTCGCCCATGCCAAAGAAGGAAATAGTGTTCGAGTTTTGAAAATCATCATAGAATCAGGTTAGTATAAATATGCGTTCAGGTATTTGTTGGGATTCAGGCTTTCAAATGTCTTGACTCACAGTTGTGAAATGGTCCATTCATTTTGTGTCATTGCATTACTATTGAGATTGTATCTGAAAATGATTTATTTTCCAGAGAAAATGCAGCTCCAAACATACGAACCACCTTATGGCGCCATGGAAACAGATATCCTTCTTTAAGTACAGTGAAAACTGACATATATTTCT
The DNA here is from genome assembly GCA_942159475.1 of Sthenelais limicola. Lineage (NCBI taxonomy): Eukaryota > Metazoa > Annelida > Polychaeta > Phyllodocida > Sigalionidae > Sthenelais > Sthenelais limicola. Next base: position 97,460,202 of record OW804099.1, on the reverse strand, counting down.
ATTCCTGGAGGAAAGTACATATTTCTCTGCTGGAAAAAACAGTATATTGAAATTCCAGAGTTAGTTGAACCGCATTGATAATATATAATTGTTATCCGCCTGTAGAAAACTCAGCAATTAATACCAAGTCAACTTCTTGAACACATCCCTTTTCATGTGCCAATTATTTAAGAGAACTTGTACGGAAATCAGTATATTTTTAAACATCCAAGAAAAAAACTTCATCAAAATATTTATCTTAAAATTAAATCAGTTAAGATATTCTGCACATCTTATAGAAGGCCTAAACAAAAAAAATCTGTGTTTGGGAATGACCCTACTTGCATGCCTCTAACTGTTAGATTCCTTAACTTAATCACATTGGAACAAATTGATTATCCCTATGTTGGACGACCTACCGTGTTATATGTTCTTCCGTCTCGACTCTAAAAACAGCCAGGGCTATGAATGGGTCTTCATCACCTACACCCCAGACTTTGCTCCGGTAAGTAGGAAACATAATTGAAATCAATTGGAAATTGTGATATTTTTAAAGACAATGGACTGGCCCTGAAGAAGGACAGAGATGTCCGAAACTTAAAGATCAAAAATAAAAGTGTAACAATCAATTTCACAATCCTCTTTTTCAACCGAATAACAAGCTAAAGAATCTGAAATTCAGACGGTTGGCAGCGCCCCTCCCAACATCTTTTAAATACAATATTTATTTGTGTTTACTCGATGAATAACATTCAATTGTGAATAAAATAGTGTAAAATGCATTACTTAATCAAAAATCCTATTAAATGAAGAGAAAATGTATTGTGATTTATTGTTCATTGCAGGTGAAACAGAAAATGCTGTACGCCTCGACAAAAGCAACCATCAAGACGGAGTTTGGCAGCGGTCATATCAAAGATGAGCTCTTTGGCACTGTACCTGTAGGTGGAATGATATTATTCTGTTTTAAGAAATTATACCTGGGAAAACTGAATATCTTCTTTTCTAATGGAAAAGAATCCTTTCTTTTCTAATGTATCCTGGGGCCTTCTGATTTCTTGATTCTAGGGACATCAAGGAGAAAGTGTAAAACATTTTCATATCGTTATCAAATTGTCTTTTTTCATTTTGTTTTTCCTATCATATTCTATTCTTTTTATTGACTCCTAATTGTTCACTTTGAGATTCAAGCCGTATTAAATTCCCATTCGTTCTTACCAATTAAAGTAACATACTTAGATTTTTCAAGTCATTTATGATGCAGCGTTTAGAAGAACTCTGACCTTGGTAAATAATGAACAAAAGGGTCTCCCTGAGCTGGGTTAAAATTTTAAAAAAAGATCCCCCCCCATCCTATGGGTGGACTATCAGGGAGCTAGTCTGGATCTGAGAGCTCCCAACATCTACAACATGTATCAGATAAGTGGCTCTCCACGCCGTGTGCTGCCTCTACCCATGCCTTGTCCCGCTGTGACCCCCTTACTCCAGCCTTGTCAGCACTAACCTCGGCTGATCTAATAATATACGGGCCATTTGTATAGTCGGCCTTTAAATAAACCAGGGAGGTAGATACCTCCCTGAATAAACTAGATTAACAAATAGATAGAATTCATTTGTGTACAATTATTAGTACTCATCGTCGGTGTTTGTGCAGTACTTAATTTATTTATACAATATTTGTGGAATTTACCTTAATTTTCAAGAATTTACCGAAAATAAAATTGTGTGGTAAGCACCCGGTTGTACATTGAAATCCTGACCTGACCTGTAAGCATAGGGGACAGTTGCTCATAACTTACCTGTGAACCTTTTGTTGGGTCTCGATTTAGTGTTGCAGTATATTACGCATACAGAGTCATTTGATACACCTGCATGTATATGTATACATCTATGAATATTGAGCGTGCTTTTGTTAAACATGGCACGGCCAAAGGCTGTATTTGAATGAACCCAGCGCTTTGTCGGGTTGAAATTTCAGGCATTGTTATATTTTGTGACTCAGCTAGGAAACAATTTTATTTTAGACTAATATTGTTCCCCTGAGTTTGGGCATGCATAACCTACTTGCAGAAAACAGGAACGTTAAAATAATTAGGACCAAAGAGTTGCATAACCGCAGTTAATATGGGTTGATTAATTATAGTGACAATATTTTTCTGGGATTGCAACTATTAAAGGAAGAAATGCATGTCCTACCTCTGTTATCTTTTTTTGATAACACATTTTTAGAACATTCGACAAACTCTTTCATCGCAAATGAAAATCTCACTTTTAGTAAATATCTAATCTACTGGCAAGTTAGTATGACTTACTCTTAGGATTTGTTTGTAGTTGAAAGATCCACTCTGTATTTTGCAATATGTTTTATGTGAAATGTTCCCCATCTCTGAGATGTTTGTCGAGAATTTGCACATACGTTAGGTGAAGATTTTATCCCATTTTATCCCTGACATGTGACCTGTACTCTTTACTTCGAGAAAGTAATACATATCACTGGTGTATGTATTCTTACATATAACAAATTTGTTAGGGCCCTTATGGCAAAGCATGAAAAGAACCATTGAATGGTTATGCGTCTTTTTCTATATGACTCACTGTTAAATTGTGGCTAATACAAATATTTAAAATAATAATAAAAAAAAAAATATGGCACAAACTGCTAGCGATTATACATTCATAACTAAAGTCAATGTCAATGACTAAATGATACTGTGTAATGCTTCTATCAGTGTATGTACTTGTAATCAAATCTTTATTTGACTTAACCAAACTCTAAATTTCATGATACGTAGGAGGACGTCAATTTCAATGGTTACTCGAAGCACTTGAGGAGCCTAGGCGCGCCGGCGCCGCTCTCCATGGCCGAGGAAGAATTAGCCTTGATCAAAAAGACTGAAGTGAGTAACATTCTATTTCATGTTTGTTTCATAAAAATCCATCTTATTTTATTAAATACGGTTTAATGAAATATTATAATAAATAGTTCCCTATTCAGAAAAATGATACCTCAGGTACGGATTACGTAATTACGCCACAATCTCCACATTACACGGCTAGTGCTCTTATAAAATTACAAGTATACAAATATTCGCCTGTCACACATAAATAAAAAGTCTACTTCATTAAAAAAAAATTAGTTTTTCTTGTAGTTTAGCAGAGGTTTTCGTTATTTTTTCTTGTTCATGATCCCCAAAGAAACTGGTCAGTCTATGAATCCACAATTATTCAATCATTAATTCTGATATTGCTGGTGTTAAACTAGGTGAATACTGCAATCAACATCGATACAAAGCACCAGACCCTATCTGGGGTAGCCTTCCCCGTATCACAGGATGCTATTGATAAAATAGCTGAGCTTCGCGATGGTCACATTACATACGTACAACTGGTGAGTGCTTCTCTATCATTTGTCACCAGTTCTTAATTATCAGATTTAACTATTCCCGTGTCAGAGATGGTCTAAGGTGTTGGCTTTCGGACCCAGAGGCATGAGGCTGTTGTTGAATTGAATTGAAATATCCTTTATTTGTCAAATTGTTATTCAAATTGGTCGTAAACATCTACAAATAATCAGTATGTTATAGATGCAACTTATTGATTAAACCAAATAACTGCCTTGGTCAAATTGCTTACATTTAATAGATGAGATTTGTTTGTGTATTTGCTTTGACTTCAGGAACCACCTAAAATTGCGCACTCTGTATTTAATGTCTTTCGGGAATAAAATGGAGAAAAAATTCAAGGTTTTCCTTAAACTAAGTATAACAGCATTTTTCCTGATTGGTATATCTTTATCCTTCAGGAGTTGGATTTGAAGAGAGAGACAATTGAATTGAACACATCAGACAACATAGACGCTGAACGTCTATCAAGAATCATACCCAACGATCATGCTCGCTACCATTTGTTCCGCTTTAAACATACTCACGAAGGCGACTACTTAGAAAGTATAGGTAAGGACAAAAATATATATTCTAGAAATTCCCAGTTGCGCCCTATATCCGCCGAGCCGATTTTTTCTCCCGTCAGAGTTAGACCCTGCCCACACACAGCCGATTTGCCCCCGACTTAGGTCTCCTGATGAATCCTATGATTTCATTTTAAGTCCTGGTTTATGTTTTTGAAATAACATAAACCAGCATCGGAAATATTTATTCCCGCAACCCTATGTGTTGCTCATAAAAATCTAAATTTTAATTCAACTTTCCTACGGTAAGTATCTAAGAATTATAAAATATAATGTTTTCCATCTTATATTTCTAGTGTTCATCTACTCTATGCCTGGTTATAAGATTCCCATCAAGGAGAGGATGTTGTACTCAAGTTGTAAAGCGCCCCTAGTGGACTACTGCGAACAAAATTTAAAATTAGAATTCGCTCGCAAGGTAAAGTTCTCCTCTAATCTTGAATCACTTCAGACTTTTTTTAGATATCTAAATATGTCATGTACTTGCATTGTTCTTTAAAACGTGTGCCTTTACGGTAAAAGAAGATATCCGATATAGCGACCATTCAGCTAAGCGGCCAAAAATCGCTCAGTCCCTGTAAGCGACACTCTACTGTAGTTTCTTGGCTCTTTGAATGTAACCAACCTTTCCCATGGAATAGTTGTGTTGATCAATGGGATCAGTATGCTTATTTGCATTTGAAAGTGTTTTCATCCTTAAAAGAGCAGCATACATGAGATTATTATCATGGAATAATCTAGACCCTAATTAGAAACGACTAAAAGGATCCAGACAATTTCAAATATGCTATAAAGACATTATTTTAAATATGTATTTGACTTAGATTGTTCTACCGGATATATTTATCCAAAATATTTAGTCCGCGTGCTATAAAGAAATTAGTTCACCCAGATTATGTTACTCCTTTGCAACAATAACTAATCGACTGTCTCATATCATTATCATTTCATCTCAGTAATTCATTAAACCCAACCCTCTAGATTGTCTAAGAAATGATACCAGATAGACCACCAGAGGAAGTGGGGAAGGTTTTCTCACCGATCCGCTGTCAAGGCATATACCAAGCAGCATCTGGTTAATATTTTTTTTTTTTAAAACTTTTCCCATCTCCATCCGATCTGTCTAGGTGGAAGTTGACGATGCCAAAGAGGTAACTGTTGAATGGCTTCACGAGGAAGTTCACCCAAAGAAAACAATTGTCAGAAATAAATTCGAGAAACCCAAAGGTCCGTCTGGTCGTGGCCCTAGAAGAATGACAAGACCCAAAGCACCACAAGAAGACGCAGAATAGATTGTAACTATCTCTCTACATGTAAATATCTGAGATTTGAATGAACTGGGAATGATATTGTGAAACCATGTTTTTATGTGAACAAATGTGGTGGTATACTATCTGATTTCATGAGTAGGTTAATACAGATCGATATTGCAAAACAAATCATACTTTTATTCTTGCAATAATAACAATAATTATACGAAGGATCTTAATTATTAATGTATTCATATTTAGAAAATGAATATCATGTTATTAATCAATCATCATCGATACATCATTAGAAATGACTTTTTCTATGAAGGTAATTACATTGGGTGTTGATCACCAATCGTTTTCATATGTTATAAATCGTAAATACATACAGGAGATTGATAATTGATCTTAGGTCGTTCATTACATGATAATATATTTAAGTATCTGTTAGTTAATGAATACGGTGATAGTAGTGGTCAAGACAAAGGAAGACTACTGTATTTCTTTTTCTTCTTCAAGGACAATCTTTTGTCACGGACGCTCAATTTTATATCTGTCATGGAATACAGGATTCGGTTCACAGAAAGCTATGAGTAGTTTATCTCGTCAAAGCATTGCCTTTTTTCTTATGAACGTATACCCGTAAGTGCTCTTTTTATTTGCGGTGATTTTTCCTGAGGTATTTCATATCCTAGAACTACACCTTTCTGCGATATTTATTCAATCGAACTTTAAGGTTTTCGTTCGCTCCTTTGATTTATTTTGTCATTGATTAATTTCTCATCAAATCCCAGGATTTACATGAGCAATTTAGAATTTCTTTCCGGCTTGATATCTCCTAATCATTCTTTCCCACCATTGCATCTTGGTTAAAATAAGTTATATGTAATTAGCCATTACGATAATAAAAAGAGTCAAAACAAAATTATAGACATTTGTCTTTCATTTTAATTTGATTTGCTATGATAAATAGTCAGGCATTGCCTATATTTTCGCTACATTTATTTTTCTGGAGATTGAAATGTTTTTATTTGTTTCATATATTTATCCGGATATAAGGCGTTGTATCGATTCTGATTCTTTTATATTTTATCAAACAAGTGTGAGGCACATAGAAAAGCATGAGATTAATATCAACTGAAAAGATTATTTAATTCAAACGACTATTTGTCTCTACGTTGTATACATGATATACATCTTACATCAAAACTACAAAGAGTTGCGTGATGAAACCTCACTTCACATTCGGACCCATGATCCTCGTATCTGGGTCAGATTTTCAGTAAATGTACAATTGGCAGCTCTACACATTTAGTAAAGTCTGCTAAATTTGGCTGAAAAAGGATGAATACCGGGTATATCTGAGTATATTTGGTATCACATTGATTTAAAGTATCAGTTCTGTTATGTTAAAATGCATTTTGAAGCTCATTTTTGTCTTAAATGTGGGTTATTCGAGAGGATTGGTGAAGGCGAATTGTACATTTTCTGAAAATCTGACCCATCTATATTTGCTGGGGGTGCTATGAAGCTATTCATTGATGAACTGCTGTTTCCACAACTGTCGGTCGCAAGATCTGCACCTCCGGTCGAAGTCCTTCAGATCCGGAATGTCTGTTCTACCCTTAAGGTCCGCCCATGTATTGAATTCACATTGCGACAGAATCCATTCTAGATTCAACCTTTTGGATGAACCCCGACCTCTGGGTAAACCCTGGGGTAAATTCTTGGGTAAACCTTTCAGCGTCTGTCTACACTCGGACGTGCACGATTCTTTCCTACAGTTCGCCACAACATCAAAGACCCATCTCGCCAACGCCTGCTCCAACCTGGACCATGGATACACTACGCTGACACAGGCTGCTTCCCACATCTTTTCCACTGGATTCGCGGAGCAGAGATCCTCTGATCCCATTTGTATACATTGACTGAATCTTGTCTTGTTGTAGTAAGTGATGAAGGCGTAGCACATTTCCTCCCTCGTCCCCTCGCCATAGTAAATATACTCAGTTTCTCCTGAGGTATCAAATGTGCACCGGAAGGTGATTTCATCTCCAGGTTCCATCATTATATTGTCTTGGCTGAGGCTGAAACAGCGCAATCATTTGTATTTTATTGGTATCTATAATAGATAGATAATGTAGGTATGAATAACGCTATATATATACATACTTTGGTATGAATAATGTCAAAATTGATAAATGGTGATTATACACATGTACATGTATGTTGGAATATACCATAAAGGAAATATCCAATGATCCATTGATCCCAATCAATTACAAATAACCGTGCAACTACGAAACTGTTTTCATAAGGCGTGCCTTAAAATACTAAAAATATGTTTGCATTTTGTTCTCTTCTGTCAACATATTTCCCATTCTGAAATTGCAGAAGTTGGGGTGGTTGGAAATGAAATTCTACTATTGAGATTGGAACTCATTGGATCACTTCACAAGAAATCATATTTGGAGATTTAGTTTGGACAACGGTCCTGCCACTATTCATTCATCCCCAAAATAATGACATTCTTTCACATGGGAATAGACATTTAATGATCCTCACAACCACAATAGGGACTCAGCCCTTAACTGACTGAAAGTTCTCAACCAACCCTACCTTAGATAAGATAAGAACTACTTTATTTATCGAATTGAACAGTACATATGATAAACAGGTATACAGACATCTAGATTTCATCCAGTTCTCCCTGCCGTTACCTTACAATTTGAAATAAGTAATTAATTGGTAACCAGTAATATAATCCTACCTGGAGGAAATCATTTTGTTGAATAGGCCCAGTGACAATTTCACTAACAAAAGCGTCTAAACTCGCGCCTGATGAGACCTTTTCTGACCGAAACCACCATATATAATTCCCACCCCTGATGAACTAATAAAATTTGTTCAGGTGAATTTCATCATTATTTCATTAATTTTAGATTTGGTCTATTCCCACGAGAATCCCGCCACAGATCTCACATCACCTAAACAGTCCCAAATGGATTACTAGTGAAGGCAAATTGTACATTTTCTCACCTGGCCCATATATATCAGTAAACTGACAACTAACCTATAGTCCGTAGGTACGATTAGTGAGAATTTCTTTTCATCAACAAGTTTGATAACGGGTCCATTTTTTGCTTTGTGTAGATACACTTCTGCAGCCCTGCCTGAAAGTTCAAATATATCAACATAATTTAGAAGCAGGATATACAATGTTTTCTATGTCTATATCCAATAACGAAATATTCAGTGGACTTTAGTTGGACTGTCTATCCTTTAAAAAAACCTTTCAATAGATCTTACCGTTTGACTGGTATTTTGGATTAACTTTTAAAACATACATTCCTCTATGTGGAAATTGGAAATGACTTTATTTGTCTTGAGATGTTAAGGGTCGTGTATATAGATGACTCTAAAACATGTTCCAGGTCTTCCTTCACACGTCCGGTCAGAAATAAAACTTCAGTTTACAGAGTTTACGAAATGGAAACGCCGAACACAAGCTGTGTTTGGACGTATAATTGTCACCTCCAAAACTAAAGAAGAATCCTCGGCTTTCTTGTCAATAATATTAGATAAATTATCAGATATATTATATGTACGGTATATCAAATTGGGAGATGTTGCTAAAAGTGGCTATTATATTAATTGTTGGGTTCCTCTAGAGTGGATATAGATCCATGTATTAATAATGGTTTATGTCGAACGATTTTTGATAATAAATAGTATAAACGCATGGGGCACGTTGTGTGTGTTTTGGAAATAGCCTAATGAGACATTAGATTGTACACATTGAATATAAATGTTAACAGTTGTAATGGCCTCAACAACAGTAACACTGGGTAACAAACTATTAATGTAGTAGTAAATCGATCATTTTTATTATTAAGATCTTGGTAAACGAACCTCGTCCCAGTTGAGATATAGATATATTCAGTGTGGTAGCCTCGAGCCTTCGATCGGTTTTCGGTCACCAAACTGAATATGAATCTCGACCGAATTCACCCTATCTTCTAGTTCTACTAGATCAGTATTGTAACCATGGAAACCACGACCAAGGTATGTCTCTATGGGATCTCTATTTACAGAGCATACTGGATTTACCATTTTTGTTTTATTCATAAGAATCCTTTTAGATCCGATAGGCCTACTATTTCACATTAGGCTACTCGTGCAAATGAAATGATACAAAAGCAGGTACCTTTCCCATGCATATGTAGCCCAGCCGACACAATCCGTATGGGACCTGGTGTCCTTAGATGATGCTCGGTGCAAGAGCTTGAACACTTCGATGTTTCTGTCCAGCTCCTCTCGTTAGGGGGCATTTTCAAGCCTAGTTGTCCCAAAGTGAGAACAGCCAGAGCATTCGGTCTCAGCCTGTCACTGTAATACAGTGTAAAGCCTGAGTTATCTTGATGGTAAGTTTCTCTTTTAGGATTGTCCCAGTGCACCTGAATGAAAGAGTGGATGAGAGCTATAGGGTGTGGTATCAGTCTATTGACCAAATGCTATAAGGTTGGTCTCGCAATCCATCCATATTAACAACTTATTTAATCCGTTTTTAATTATATTTATCTCCATTTTCCTTGCGTATATACTTTAAGCGTTTTGCGTTTGTCTACAATTCTGCTTCCGGGAAAAAATAGGAAACGCCATGGCTGGGGACATTTGTAATTAGGATGATGGACAACGAGAAACATGCATCCATCGCCTGTCTTATAAGACATAGTTTAAATGTTCGGGCAGAGAAGACGCGTACTCGCAGTATTGACTATTCTATTCAATACAGCACCCCATCGTGGAAGCTTCGAGAATGTTCAAAAACTTCCCAATAACTTTGTCATCGAATGTGATTGCGAATTAATTATACATGCATAATATATCTTATTACATAAGGTAAATCAAGCTGCGAATATATTCGGTACATATCAAGAATGCGATTTCTTTCTCTAACTGTATTTCTGACATTATTAATATCATCAATATAAATGTATTTGATGAAACATAAAGCCTGATAAAATGTCTCAGCAGCAACATACCTCCAATAAAACTTTATTGAAGTGTCCCTTGCCAATACGGACGGCGGCGGGTAGACCGTCGTAACAGTCGCCGGTGTTGCCGGGCACCCACCCCGCCAGAATCTGGTGGCAGGGCCCCATCGTCAGGATCTCACTACACGTCCTTGGGCTTTGAAACATCTCCTGCAGCTCCCCATATTCTGTAATGATAACAAAGACAGGTTTACAGAGCTTCTTTCAAAAATCACTAACCTCTAGCTCGGACATTAACTGCTGCAACAGATTCAAACCGCATTAACTGTCGACAGCCATTGAAAGCCTCATGTGATTGTTGTTTTCTTTTATTTCAATTTATTGTTAAATGTTTATTTATTAAGTAAAGGGTGGACATGTGTCTGCCATTGATGACTGGCAACCCCCTGAACATCAAATTAATAGTTATTATGTATTACCACCAGGGAAGGACCTATGTAATAATCCATGATTACATGCAACAAAAATGTATGAGAACATTTAAATGACTTCTTTTATTATTTTTTTTTAAATCAAATCTTTCTTCAGGTATGGGCACGATCATGGCAGAGTTACACTAAATAAGTTATAATAAATACAACCCCAGTTTACCATTACGGTGGTCTTCCTCTGGCACCTGAATGGATGCTTAAGTATGTCACCATACACAAATATTTCAATTAAAATATCTTTTTAAAAGCTTATAAATCGTTGTGCAGGTTTTCCCGTGTGTGCCTTACAGCTGGACATACATTGGATGTCCCATTAAAAGGGGAAAAAATTACTCTGATTCATTGAATGTTAAAAAAGTTCAATCGGGATTATAGGAAGAATAACTAACACTGGGAGGGGAACCTACCGTCTACACAACCATACAGTAACATATGGTGAAGAACTGTACTCTTGACTTCTGGTTTGGCAGCAACCACATCATATGTTTTGTCCGATGGCAAATCAAAAATCTGACAGTAATAAGTTGTCTCCCATGCAGGAACCACTGTTTGGGTAAGTTGAATAATCTGACTGTCGACCCCTAAGATCCAAAGTTAAAGGAATATAAATACATATAAATGATTTATTACACAGAATGTTAATACATTAAGAGGAATTTCGTGATTTATCAATGCATTTTTCGGGTAGATAGGTGAAGTTTTTAAAAGATTAAAAATTATAAAAGAATATTTGGTGAGATCTCAGTTTAATGCTGGAAACTGGGTACGAGTTTGCAGTAATGAAAATCTTATGAAAAAAATAAATCGTTTAAAAAGAAATGACCCTGAATATATACCGGGTCCTGTAGCTCCTCTGCAGTCGAATTCCTGGCAAACATTAGGTCCATTCAGCCGACGGCAACGGTCTGTGTGGACAGGTTCGCATATTCCTAATGAGTGGGTAAAGAATAATCACAGAAATATAAAAGACTAGCAAAGTATACCCGTCCTCCGGACGGTCCCCCTCTCTCCACACACTTCCCCCTCTCCCTCTTCACTGTCTCTCCTACCTGTTTTTCTCTCCCAACCCCATTTCCGATCCCCCCCCCTGCTCCCTCCCCTCTTCCTCAAGCTCCCCCTCCTTTCTTTCTCTCCCTTCCCTCTGTCCCTTCCCCTACATCCTCTCCCTCCAGTCCCCCTCTCTCCCCACACTTTCCTCTCCCCCTTTTTTCTCTCCGCCTCTTCTCTGTCTCTCATACCTGTTTTTCTCTCACAACCCCATCTCTGATACCCCCTCTCCCTCCCCTCTTCCTCATGCTCCCCCTCCTCACTTTCTCTCCCTTCCCTCTGTCCCTTCCCATACATCCTCTCTCTCCCTGTCTTTTTTCCCCACCCTCTCCCTTTGCCTCACTCTCCCCTCCTACAACCTCTTCCTCCCCTCACCCTCTCCAATACCCTCACCCTCTCCCACCTCTCTTCTTCACTCTCCCACTGCTTTGCATGTAGTCGGGTCCCCCTTGAATTGACGCAGTAACTTGTGGCTAATGACGTAGTATCTCACAGGGGCTTTCCCAGGCTATAAATAGAGTGTCGATATCCCAATTTAAAAAAGGCTTCAAAATCACATTTCTACCCCAGATACCTTCACAAACCACATACGACGTCCTCCAGAGAGGGTGGACAGAACTCTACAGAAGAGTAGAACGGTTTGTAAAACAACAAATTCCAAGAACATTTGAGACAAAGAAACCCCTCTTTTCTACCTCTCTTTTCTACCTCTTTTTGTAGAAATCGCTCTTCCCGTATATCATATGGATATAGTTCTGTGGAATAATCAAACGATTTAATGGTAGACACTGCTCAGATGCCATGTTTATTAATGAACACCTTTTTCTGAAAAAAATGTTTAGGACTTATTTCCACTACCCATGTTGCATTTCCTAATTAAATAAAATACTAATTGATTCTTTCAACTTTTCAGCTGATATTTATAGTAGCCTCGTGTTTCCCTCATTACTCGAAAAGGGGTGTGAATAGAATAGATCGAATAGAACCTGGGTTGGTGATAGCTAATTATATCGTCGCCGACATACAGCAGGGGGCACATAGGTAGGCCTATATTTTTTCTCATGAATTTCTATATGTATATTTATATAGACGCGGTACCTCATGATGCCACCATGCACATAAATAACGGTGAGGATAACGTCGCTCCAATAAATGTTATCCTCCATGAATAGCATTGAGTTTATATTTAGTAGCATTAGTACGCACTATCCAGGATACCTGTCCAGAACAATGTAACAGATCACTATACCCATTCGGCCTTAAAAAACGGTTGGGTTGCGAGGCGGTGGCAGCTTGAATCTTAGAGAAACGCTATCTAATATAAATTAATGGAAACATTAATTGCAATTATTAAGAATCTGATATATAAAACGATATCATTTACCATTTATCTGAGCTGAATGTAGCTCTGTAGGCCAATTTCTATCATTTCTGGGCGCTAAAAAGAGGGTGCGCACCTATTCCCCATCTAGTCTCTTCATAGGCAGGGGAACGGAGGAATATTAAAGGATTAATGGCCGACATTGAGGGGCATATGTGAGCTGAAGTCTTGGGACTATAACCACCTATATATAAGGCAGTGAACCATTGCGAGCCTGTCAGTGCACCGTTTGTGAATAATCCATCGGCATCGCCTCGGGATTGTACACCACGGAGTGCACCAGCAGCCCCTTAATGTCGGTCATTCATTCTTTAACAGCTAGTGCACCAACAGACCCGAAATGGAGGTTAAAATCATTTTAGTATCTTCCAGAGAGGTGTATAGCCCCAAGACCATTCCAGGCGAAATCCTGCGTCCAGCTTTTTACCAAAAAAAACCCAAATAGAATCAGGAAAACAGGTTTTCCTAACCTGGAAATAGGCTTTTTACCAGCCTATATGTATATATCTGCGTCCACTAGGGGGCTGCATCCTGCGTCCACTATAGAAGAAACCTGCATCCTGCGTCCATTTAAGGGGTGCACACCCACAAATAATAAGAGCCTCACCTGGATGTGACGTTGCTTGACGTGACGCTTGATCTCCTTCTTGCCATGTGCAGGAAGGATCTCCTAGCTCTACCCCATTGGAACGACCATCTCCATCAGAATCCATTCTACATAACGTGTCCTTCCAAGTCTGCACACGCAGCTGGAAAAAAATGAAATGGTGTATTTAGTGGTCTGTTCATTCCAGACCCATCCAATGGTCACCCAGATAGGGTATTAGAGGATTTTGACCTGTTCTTTTTGGTTTAATTCTTTTGTCCTCTTTGTCCTCTTTATCTCGCAAAATAATTATTTATACGACCCGCAGAAATCTCACTTTTTTCTCTATCATCTTCTTCAACTTTGGGAATCCTTTTGGAATCGAAAATGTAAGGATAACACTGGCTAGATTGGCACTGTATATCAGCAAAAAACTAAATCATACAGATATTCTAGAAAAAGCCATGAATTCATGAAAAACCAAGGAAATTCGAGGGAATATAAAGCTTTCTTTATTTGAATCTTCCATTCTATAGTACTCAGGATAAAGGGAAGACAAACCCGCGAAAAATATTTTTTGGCCGCTTTAGCTGAGAATACAGCTTTAACCGCAATCACTTATATTGGTATACATAGATTGAGAAAAAACATTGGGGCAAAAGCGTAATATGATTTGCAAGGGATTGTGTGCGTCAAAAGTTCTTCCCGACCTTCTGTATTGTTGGGTAAGTCTTTTATATATATGCGCTAAGGGCCGAAGCATAATTATCCAAAACATGGGGTTTGGATAAAGTATTTTCTAAATTAATGGACATTTTCGGTATAGAAAAATATTCCATGGACAAAATATTTCGGGAAATATATATATATATGTGCTGACTGGCAAAACACCCGCTTTCCTCTATGAATGTTGCCTCTGAGTGAGCGGGAAATAGATTAATCAACCTTGGTGACGCCAAACAACGTGAAACCTTCAAGTCTCACTTCCCTATATTTCCCTAATAATTTACATGTTTGCCAAATATAATGCCTACAGTATATTTAACATAGAGGCAGAAGTGTTTAGGATGTATCCTAGATTATCTGTAAATATTAACCCTAGCTTATTTGAGAGAAGTGCGATAAACATGTAAATTGAGAATAAGGTCTAACCTGTCCTGCATCGTCGAAGTCCTGTCCAAATGGGTTCCTCGCTCCACCGCCATTTTTGTCCCAGTGGCCAACTCCATTCCAAATACAGTTGGCACAGTTTGATTTGCAAGGGTTTGGTACATTCATTCCATTGGGAATGCGATTTCGGAAATGTTGATAGGCATTTGTACGTAGCACCAGAATGAATGCCGCAGAAAGGCAGATGAGCTGAGTCTGAGAAAGAGTCAATGGTGTATGTACATGTGTGCATATCGATAATATCATAGGGTATTATTGTAGGCCTTATTGATGGGGACACTGCTCTACTGATTTACAAGCGTTATATCCTACCGATATTGGAAAACGACTTTATGATTGTTGATTTCGGTACTAAACATGGTTATAGTCGCCTACATTCAGTCCAGAATAAAGCCTTCAGACTGATAAATAAACTAAACAAAATCAAGAATATCATTTTTAATTCTTTTGTCCTCTTTGCGATCTGGATGAGAGCTAATGCTAAATGCGTAAGTCTGATCCAAAAGATCTCAGGAGAGGGAATATTTTTTTCTACTATAAAATCAAGAATATCCCCAATTTTGAGTCACGTAAAAAATACGGACTCTTGCCCCTTTCATTGAGGCGAGAGGTGAGAATTGTTTGTGTTTCACATGGGTACGATATTAAATCTGTGAATATTAATGGTGGGGTTATAACCTCAAAGGTGGGAATCTAAATAAATTACCCATAAAAAAAATGGAAAAAAGTACCCTGAGTCGTACTACCTTGGGCGACTTTCTAAATTAATTATGGAATGACTTGAATGAAACAATAAGATCCCTTGAAGAAAGGAAATCCTTCGGGGCGGGTGTAGGTAAGGTTTATTAGGCCAGGTATAATAAGTTAGAGAATATTTCTGTGAATTTACACAGGGCGTCTGTATTCCCAGTCGAAGTTCACACCTTTATTATCACTCGTTTTCATTCATTCTCTTAATGTATTAGAAGCCAAAAACATTATTGTTATTATGAATTGTTTTATTAAGTACATGCATACTGTAACTTAATAACAGTCACTAAAGTATAGTAGATGCTCTAGGCATTGGGATTAGTGCAGGTAATAATCGAGAATGATAAACAAATATTATTAACTACATTGTATTTACCTTTTCCAATACAATGAATCTATATGTATCTAGATGTAAGCTGAAAACATCGTAATTGTACGATAGCTTATGAAATAAAAACAAACAATGACAGACATTGAGAGCAGGAGGACCCTGATTGTTGTTGCCTTGGATGGCCCAGGGGCTTTATTCCATGATTTGGCCGTGAGCGTACAATATAATCGATATACTTGCCGCTCACAAGGTGGACAATATAAATTCTGTGTATTGTACAGTGACGTCACGACCGTTCGTGACTATGAGGACAACACAGTTTGATGAAATTAATGCAAATAAAGTTGTTTTAAGGTAAGAATCATGGAATAAAAGCAAGAATAGCACAGTATCGCGTTTTCGGGGGGCTACATTCTCCTCGTATGGCCGAAAAACAACTCGGCCTACGGCCTCGTTGTTTTCAGCCATACTCGGAGAATATAGCCCCCCTCATACGCGATACTGTGCTGTTCTTGCTATAATATAACCACCCAGAGACTAAAAGGAATAATAACCTCCATTTCGAGCCTGCCGGACTGTTTGATAATTGTGTGCCAAACAGTGCACCAGCAACCCCTTTATGTCGCTCATCAATCCTTTAATAATGCCTGAGGCGCAGCCATTATGGGTTTTATCTATCTTATAATGTATTTAGTCTATTTAGTCTATTATAATTGCTACTAGCCAAATTTAGCGGAAAAACGGTTTCCAAGATACCTGTAGATATTGGCAATTTGTCAAATACGTCCCACGCGGGGTAGACCTAATGTCACAGATCCTTATAGCTGAGGTACTGAGCTTCGTTTGATATATGACCCATGGTGGTTATATCATAGTTATAGTTAACCTTGGGTTAGTTATAATTAACCTTTCTCTTTTACAATTTGTATTGAATATCGGTTAGATATGACAAAATAATATCCATATATAGTATAGATCTGTTATTCACAGTCCAAATCAAAGTAACTTTAACAATAAAGGGGTATAGTAGAATTCTTTTATTTCTCTAATGCATTAAACACATGTCTTACGTTGGTGAGAAAACTTTGAATACTAGTAATTGATAATATTTTATATACTTAACTTAACTAATTTACATTGTGATGTGTTACAGGAAAATGAGTCTTAAGTCGAAAGAACGGATTTTTCAGATACCATCATATTTAAAAATATGGAATTAGGTGGACTTCAACGATGTTAACATAAGGAAATCTAAAAAGCTTTTCTGTTTTATGTTTGATTTCTTGTATGTTTGAAAAAAAAGTCTGCAATATTTCTGGGTAAACAATTAATAGTGAAGTAGCTTAATAGTATAAATACACTCCATATGATGGCCTTAGAAACACACTGTCTTGAAATTTGGTATACATGCATTTATACGACTTCACGCAATACATACTCCAAAAATGAGAACATTCTCACACAGGGATCCTGTGAATAAAACACTGAAAAATAACAATTTTGCGACTTTTGGCTCATTTTATGTAACACATCACAAATGTTGGATTGCTGTGCGCACCCGCACCCGGCTTCAAATTCGTACACTGGTTTGTCACGAGAAATGAAATCTCCTGCCCAAAATAAATCTCTTGTCAAAAATAAATGAAAATATGTTTCCACTAGACCGTGAGATGGAAAACGGACAAATGCACATGTATATACTAATATTTAAATGTGATTGGATGTCCGTATATCGTGTTCATTTTTATTGCCAAATCATTACAATCTTTGCTTTTGTTTGTCTGTGATCAATCCAAACGAATAAGAAGTATGGGTTTTACTCGTTGCCTTTGCCCCCCCCCCCCCCCAAAAAAAATAAATAAAAAATAAAAAAAAATAGGTGTGTTTCCGATTTTTTTTGCCTTTTCATTGTTTAAAATACCTGATGGGAATATACACTCAACACACTAGTCACGACTCACACAATGATGCATCTGCCAAAATGTGGCACAAAAACACAATTGGCTATAGATGTGGGGTGGTCGGGTGTTGGCTGCATGCGGTCAGTGATACGGTGAAGTGTTTGCGAAGTCATGATGTCACGGATTTCTTCAATCGATTCTAGTCGCGATTATTGTAAATGTGGTAAAGTATTTCAAGAGAGAGCTATTAAGCTGAAATTACTCTACTAACAGAGATATCGAGTTCTACAGAGCCTCGCCAAAATTAACTCAATTAGATGGGTTTTTTTTAACGATAACTAGTTTTGTTGTTATTGTCGTTTTTCGTGTGTAGCCAATGCAGATTCAGAATATTATCGTTCAGTGCAACCGATGGGTTATTTACCAGGACTACCGCCGACATTCAACTATTGTGACATTAACATGCTTCATTTAAAAATTATTAAAGGCATTATGATAAAACAGTTAACTTACGAGTTACAGTTACAGTCGATTAAAATATAGCAACTCGTGTGGCTCCTCCAACCATCTCATTAGTTAACTTTTACATGTAACTATCTCATGCATCATTAATGTCACGATCGGTTCACACAAACATTGTCTGCGAACAATGGAATGCTAAGTATAAAAGAAAACTGTAAACGATGTCTCCAGTCGTATTTGAAGTTAACCTGTACATATGTAATATATATCTCATGTATCCTGCGCAATAGATAATGTCATTCTGAACGGATAATTGATACATAAATTAATGATGACTTATTGTTACTTAATGTTACGTAATGCCTGGCCTCCCCTATAGTTTATGGCAGGGTAATTATAGAGCGGGGATTTCTCTCTGATGTTGAGGTGTGGAAGAAGGCATGTTCCATTAGTTCCTCTTAATCAGTTCACATCCCCATAAAAAACAGCTGGGCTCGCCTCCCTCGACCCAATTTGGGGGAAGTTCCTCCTGTCCTAGATTTAATCCTCTCTCCTCTAAGCCAGGTCATAATAGCACATATTAAGTAGGCGACCTTTAATGGCACTTAAAATCATAAAATGACGCCTAAATGACCAATGGATAGATGGCCTTCCCCCCTTCTATCTACCCCTTCCCACTTCCCTCTAAAGGAAAGCAGCGCTAAACTATACCGGACTATCATTAGGATAAGGAGGTTGCCACAAGTATTTCGGTATTACACATAAATAATATCTCCACCAGTCGAATTCTAGCAAATCTACTGTATTATCCCTGATTAGCAAAAGTGAATTAATTTATGAGCAAAATTGTCTAGACAAAAGGTTCCGATATACCGGTAGGTTGCCACTTATTATAATGGTTATCATAGTTTTAATATACGGTCATGCTGTTTGGCGCAATAAAGATGGTACTAGTGACATATATGAGCTCTAATTTGTTCTTCTTTCAACATTTAGATACTTTAAGGGAAATTAGAATGAAAAAGAGGTTTATATTGTATATCTCTTATATGTCTTCTTTGCTGACGGAATATGCATAAATAGCGAATGTAACGCGGCCATAGTAATTGAATATTAATTAATTTGATTGGATAATAGAATATTCAATTACTTGCACCTCTTGTCATTCTTTCTGTATACAGCAACATAAGTCACGATACACTGCTACATTCATCACTCTATTAATTAATTTAATTAATCAATGGATAGTGACAAAGGTATGATGCACATATGGATATGATAGTGTGTTCATTTGTCGCCTTTGCTTGACGAAAACAATTAATATAGAATGTTGTAAAAACCTATTGTTCAAATATAAACAAATGGTTAAACAAACATACTAGAGCGCAACAGACTGATTGGATGACATTAGTCGCGGACCACAATTAGTTAAAAATAGATAGATCAGGCTCCATACAGGCTTGCATACTAATTTGGTGTATGTTGCGTTGCACTATATAGATGACTCAGGATCCTTCATATCTAAATGTGATGAGGGTACGTTTCATTCAGTGTAGTTGAATCATTCAAGTTCACGTTTCCGGAACATGACTACCTTGATATAGGGATATAAAAGAAGTTTGGATGTTTGGGGACTAATACAGCAAGATGGTACTTTATGCTCTGCTACTCTCTATGACCTTCCTTTTAACCTTATTTTGGTTGATACGCTACATTATGCCTGTATATTATGGCATTATGTGTACCGCTATCTTTACAGGTAAACTGTAAGGAAATGACATACAGTAAGTATAACGACTATACATAACCTACCTTCATTAAAAATTGCCTTCCCATCTTCCCAGCAAATAAAGTTCCACCCAGGAACTTATGACGGGGTGAATTTATGTGGATCTCGATGACCAAACCCCAACGACCAAGAATCTACTGACGAGACGCTACGGCCGTATAGATGTAACCAGGATATGTATGTTTACATATGGGCCAGGGCGTCAGAAATGTACAATCGACTGCTCTACACATTTAGTAAATTCTGCTGAATTAGGCGGGATCGTGATAAACACTAGATATATCTCAGTATATATATGACTTTGCATTGAGTCAAAAACCTGTTAAGTTATGTTGAACTTTATTTTGAACCTCATTTCATTTTGAATGTGTGTTATTTGAGAGGATTGGTGAAGGCGAATTTTCCTGAATCAGAGACATAGGGTTCTGATTCAGAGACATAGAAGTCTTGGTAACATCGTCACGCAACTTCACGGTCCATGTCTTCACATGTGGGACACACTGTAAGCAGGGCTATATAACTATGGACACGATGTGTGAGGGTTTTTTTGGTATTTTTTAAACAATTTTATTGGCAGATATTCACAACAGTGATAGGTCTCATCTCCAAGTGAAAAGTGATATTTAAGCAGTCAATACAAAAATATTTTACATTTAAACAGTTTTAAATACAATACATAATTAACTTCTTCACGCATCAGTACTCAGTCAGCGCATTCATCAGCTTACATCAGTATCTTCTTTTCTCAGCCGACACATACTACATAATAACACTATTATTTTTTTATTATTTTTGGCCTCAATAACAATATCAAAACAATGCATATAAATTGTTCGCCGTGGGATAAAACCAAGACATTTTCAACTTGCAACACCGATTTTTGGTCATATAACAGCCGTCAAGTTCTTGTACTATTTACTATGATTCTAGTATTTACTAGACCTTAATTATATTCTCGTCGTAAGGTAACGTAAGGTAACGATGTTATACTGATACATTTATATGTATGCTTCTTATAAAATATATTGGTTATTTAGTTGGTTAAAGTGAGAAGCGAATAAGGAACCTGTTCTATCTTATGGACATTGAAAACCACGAACGCAATCCGTAGTAAACCAAGGCATTAACGTAGCATTCATTATAATTAATAAACCCCTATAGATAACGAGGAAGCATGACTGGAGAATAATAATTCTATTTTGATAATTAAAGATAAAATATTGAAAAATAAGATATAATGAATTATATGAATGAATTTATGATTTTTTTTTATTCATTTAAGGCCAATAGATATTTAACAATTACATGAAAAAACGCACTATCCACCATGAATGTTTTTGGGCGTATAGTATTTATAATGATAAAAGATAAGAAATAGGGTAAAGGGTAAAGAGTGATGTGTTTTGTTGGAGTGGATGGGTGGGAGGAGTTAATAAACTATATATTAATATACTACATAAACTCGATTATGCCTACCATATGTAAATATAACATGAGACGTATATATATAACGGAACTTATTTTATTCTAAAATATCTAACACATGATCCATATAACTTGCTCCTATGAATGATGACTACTAATAACATCTCTTTCAAATAAGTACAAGACAACGGAACTAGTATCGGTGTTGAAGAGTATAATGGCGTATTTGGTGCTACAAGTTTGACGTAAGGTTATATGGAAGGCTGTCCAACATTTAAATTACATCCGTACAGCAGGGCTCCAAGGGCCCCGAAGTACGCTCCAAACTTAGGGATGTGCAGGCGCGCCGGCGGTGGCTGGAACAAAGCAAAGTTATTGTTATTTTATTCGGCTCAATCTTTAGACACATGCCAATTTTGTCAATTGATCTGAGAAAAGAGTTTGACAAAAATAAGCTTCTATTTAAAGCAAAGTCAAATGACATAGAAGTAAGTGTCCTTCGAGTACCACTTTAAAGTGAAACGTTAACATTATATAGGTTAGGATTACACTTGCGCGTTCCTAAGGTATCGTGACGCATGTCGCCATCAACATGTTTTGATCGGTGGAGGCGTGCGCACGGAATAGGGATGCAAGAGGCCTATTTTTGTCCTAGCCATTACAAGGGCTGGAAAATCCAACCATGAGGATCAAGGGACAAGAAGAAATGCCCTCTAAATTAGTTCGCATTTCGATGAAATTGAGACCTCTAACAACTAATATTATATACAATGTAAAGTTAGGTTTCAGGCTAGGAACACACTTGTACATTTCAGCTCACTCATACCACATGTCTTTGTTTTATCAAAGATACTAGAATCCCCTATATTAGTATCTTTGGTTTTACGCATTATGATGGCCTGAATTTTCAGTTGAAACTGAACTTTTTCCCTCGCATTCGGGATTCATTAAACAACGTGTACGTGGAACTACCGGAAGTACTTTTGGGAAAAGTCCATAAAATGCCTTTAAAATTTTCCTTTTTAGATTGTTAAAAACTTATCAGTTGACTAACTCACTCATTCATTAGTTAACCATGTTGATCATATTCGTGTGGGACATGAAACAACGTGTGTAGAGTGAGATGCATCGCATGATGTCACAGAGGACAACCCCTGGAGGACAGCATGTAGACAGCGCGCGATACTCGGAAGTAGGTCAAATGAAGTATGATGGCTGCCGTGGTTGGTGCAGTACCTTTATTCGCCTCACGTCCGTTTAATTGGCTTTGGAAAGTTGCAGATGGTCATTTTCATGAGCGTTAACCAAATCCTGTCTCAACTATTTGTTACATTGTATGGAACCTGACCGGGCAGGCAAAATAAGGTAATATGATAGAACCGCAGGAGGTGATATCAAGGCTTTTTACGCATATCGTCTTTGACACACAAGCGATAGCGAGCCTGTTGAGAAGACAAGATTTTTACTCGCGCCTATAGATACGGAAAAAGCCTTGATATCACCTCCGAGTAGTGGTTCTACATTTTACTCCACACTGACAAAATAAATTAGTAATAATCGAAAGGTATGACACTCTTGCTTACAGAATCGAGAGCAGGCAGATCGGGAAGGGCCATCTACAGATCTACTATGCACACGCCGTAACTTTCGGGCCGTGTCCGATCAGTTAATTTTGTTTTGTTCAAAATTTCTTTTATTCGGGGTAGAAGAACACATCTCATTCTTTCGAATGGTTTTCGTTTGTGCCCTGCTCGTCGTGCGTAGATTACATAGTTACATAGAGTGCAATTTAATACTTTATATGATGCAATAAGTTTCCAAGGGTGTTCACGTACCAAGTTAACAGCATGAATTCATTATTAGAATTATAGTCGTATATATTACACCAGGTGAGAATAATGAAGAGATGAAATGGATGAGTGGAATGAAAATTTACAGACTATTGTAGTTGTAACATCTTTTCTTTTACCGTAGCGAGTAAAAAAAAGGTTGCTGTCAGCAACAGTTCCACGTAGGGACATAGTATATCATGATGATTAATAGCAGTCATTCGGAGTACGAATCTATCTGCAATCATCATATCAGAATGATGAAACTTACAAGTGGCAACTCAAATCAAATCACTCTCCCCTTTCAGAATCTAATTTCATTTCGTTAAATGTAGTTGGTAGAAGCCAATCTGGGAAACGACCGACAACTCTTCCCGCCCATACAAAAGGTGGGTGATCCACCTTTTAGTGTGGAGTAAAAGTTCTACCTCTTATATGATCCACACCACACCAAGAATAGTCAATATGATAGAAATTAAGCAATGCTCAATTGGCAAGCCACACATGCTCGTTCTCCAACTCAGTAAACTATTAAGGCTGTACGATTCTATAAACACACGCCGTCTCTATTCAATCAATTAGGCAACATAAATAGGTGTTTCCGATTGACCCCCTCTCCCCGCCCCTACCTAGAAAATTCTTACCCCACCTAAGACGATTTACCTTTCCTATTTCTTTTGTTAAAAAGATTATTAAAGGGTTACCCTAACCAGAAAACCTTTGAGAGGTAAATTAAATTAGTTTTCAGGTACTATATATTGGGAAACACCTATTTTGGGTCTCATGTTGTTAAGACATCGAGGGAGAATGTAATGGGAATATTTTTTGTCGTTTTATGAAAATTTACCTTGTCAAACCAAACCCCTTTTGTCGCCAGTAGGTCTAGGAATTCTTCTACGATGATACTCTGAGTGAGGTCCGATGCAGGGAAACTGCCCGAAAAAACACAATGCTCTATGCGCTCTGATAACAATGTTGCCACCGTTTGTACCACCAAGTTGTGTGTCACCAAATGCAACGTCGCTCTCGCCAAGTCCTCCTTCCGAAAATCAGCTGTCAAAATATAAAATATTGCCTTTAAAATACGCACTCAGTCTCACAGTGTAAGAGCAATCACAAGCCTTACTATGAAAGGCCCGCCGAACTTATACATTTGAACTTGTTAGTATTGATTGTTTTGGTGGGTGAGACATAGCGAAAACCCGAGTCTACTCCTTCTATATACCTCTCTACCTTTGGTAGAAATATCAATACAAACGATAAGCCTAAATAGAAGAACCAATTTACTACCTCACGATATCCGTAGAAAGATAGCCAGTACTTAAATTGATTAACTCAAAAAAAACCTCACATATTTGATCCTCGAGAAAGGCTTTACGGTCTCTGAGCTGGTGATAACCCAAGATAATTGTCGATAGTCCGAATTCAGGGAGGTTAACAATAGCTGTATGACTATGGTACACAAGTATGGAATGACTACACGCCATTGGCGATGACCAATGTGTGAGTAAAATTAAAGAAATGTACCAACGTGATGAGTGATTGCCATTGATGTTTGGATTGCCCTTAGATTGCCTATGTTTTTATTTGAAATTGAATGATAAAGTGCGGTGATAACGTCAGTTATTAATTAATCAATTATTATTCAGTTATTAATTAGCACAGTAGTGATAAGTGCCTATCAATTATCACTAACAATAATGGAGAACATTTCTTATCATAATATTGAAGTCACTAATTAGAGAGTAGATGCTAATGGGAGATCAATTAGCATTCATTAGAATTCTTAAGAACGAACAACGGTACCTCACAATAAGGACAATATTCAAGATAATCAATATCTATCATTGGTGGAGAACTGACGATCAAACTTAGGACTAAACAGTGGATCATATTAATTAGGATGCCATGTCAAAGCCCAAGTTCGACCAGTTTGACGAAACAGTACAGTTCAAATTAGTGAATATATAATGCATTGATATTGCAAAAGGCGGTTGATAACATAAGTTTGGATGGGATTTCATCTGGTTGATTGACTGAAAACCCAGTGATGAAATTATTGTACGACAACTTGTAGAAATTGAGTAATATGTTCAGATTATATCGTGTTTCTATATGGTACTGCATGAAAACAATCCCAATTGCTGATTATGCGTCTTTTGTATCGTATTTAAAATGTACCAGACAGATAACAAATATTTAAAAAAAAAATTGTATTAGATACCGTGTCAACTGAACCGATTTTCTCATGGGAGGCACTCAGCTACCTTCATTTTTTAAGCATTATATCCACTGAGGCCCGTTGCATAAGTAAGACTATAAAGACCTAAGCTTACTCTTATTAGGGTAATTTGAAATAGATAAGGTGAAAGTAGATAAGGTGACATTTATCAACGGGCAGGCCTGACTGGATGGGTGCTAGGGTGGGGGTGCGAACTGCCCTGTTTCGCCCCAACTGCATGCCCCCTAGCTGTTGAGATAATCGGCTCAGTGTGCAATTAAGGGATTTTGCGTTATTAATACGGGATTTGCATGTCTCACTGTGCATCTCTATTACAGTACATGCTTGGATGGATTCAGTTCAAATCTGACATGCAACTGTTAAGCAACATTTATATCGAAAAATGTGTGGATCCTTTCACCTATTCTATAGCTTGTATAAAATTAATGATCAATACAAACCAAATGCATGATGGGAAAGATAACGTCTTTGCTTTGTGGAAACATGTAAAACACGTATATGGCTATTTACATTAGATCACTGTTAAATAGACCATACTGAACATAACATGTTTTCTATAGCTTTTACACTGATATGCAACTCCCTAATTTCATGCGAATCATGCGGACATGCAAATCCCCTATTAGACCTCTCGTCGACACGTATACGTACACAGGGACTTCGTGTGTGCCTTCCCCATCGCGTATACAAATAAATCCATGTTTGCAGCTCCTGAATAAGGATCGCCTTCACCTTTACCATCAGCAGAAAGCAAATCTTGTAAATAGACATTCAACTTTCTGTCGTTGCCCTTTCGTGCCAGCTCCATCAGCTCATCATAGCTCTGCCAATATTCGTCGAAAAATAACCTTATTTAGTTAATAAATCACATGCCTTAATTCTGATCACACAAACAAATCTAATTTTAAATCAATGTATTTATCATCGTATCAGATGTTATTTTTATATATTCAAAAGTGATTTTTTAATTCGTAGATAGAGACAGAAGCAGATGTGCGGATGGGTAGATATAGGTTTCCGAAAATCAATATTGCTCATAATGTTATCTATGATCTTACCTTGGCCTCAGTTAAGACGCTACCGAGAGAGAGAAATGTTCGGCCGGCGATTTGATTCATATTAACAACTTTGTGGCTCCCATCCTCCCAGACCTGGCAATGTGATCGTATTGACATTATTACAACTTTATTTTACTAATAAGCCTTCAAGCATTAAACAAATGACGAGTATTAACCGTCAATATATCCAGTATTCAACTGTTGGACGAACCTTACTTGTCCTATACATAGAGTCAGCTATCTTATATTAATTAACAGTCTGAAAAGAGGAGAAACCTAGAAGTGTTAATGATTCTGATTGTTTTTAAGAAAAGAAAAAAACTGCCAACTGCCGAACAAACCTTAATGAACAAGAACCCAGATCCTAGCACCATCAGCAGAAATGGGAAAACCCCTTCCTGTGTCCCTATTGGCTCATCTGACAAATCATTATCCGCAGCTCTTTCTATTATGGGCCCGAGGGAGGCAATGCTTGGGGCATCCAACCTATGTCTCATCATTCGAGGGTTGGTGTGCGGCATCTGCGAAGCTTGTGTGTAAGTTTTCAATACATTCCCTGCTCGCAATTTTCCGGTCTTAAGTGCTTCTTCCGATAGTTTACAAGATAGTTGTTTTTCCGGGAAGTTTTTCAGGCAATAGAGAGCGGCCCGTATGAAACAGTCGGTCTCCACCATGTTTTCGATTCTGGAAAGATGAGAAATTAGAATAACGTTTTATAAGGGGCATGATAAAGTAGTAAATGTGGAGTATATTACGTTCACGTTGTAATGTTACAGGATCATATGCCGATCTTTACTTCAACGATGACATATAGTTTACTCGAGAAATGAAAAAATAGGTCCTAAAAGTATGTTTTTAAAATGTTAATAAAAATGGTTGAAATAGTCTAGATTCAAACTAGATGATATCATTTAAGCAGGTTTAATGATAATTTTATGTACAACAGTTTGTATTTTTATAGAATAGCATATTTTGATGTAACGAATCTGAAAAGGACCGATTCCGCAAAGCTTTAATTAACTTACTTTACATTCAACTCTGTCTCTATAGTGGGTGCCCAGTTTTGCAAACCAACACCAGTAGTGTATAGGATGGGGACTTCGTCCCCTGATCCTCGTCGGATTCTTAGCTTCTTAATGAAATCCATTGCTTTTTCTAAATCTGTCCGCGCAAATGATTGGAACCTCAAAGTTACCATCGCCTGCGTATCAACACAGAACAGAATCGTGTGATTTAATCAATTATTTACTCATTAAACATTGTACTATCCATTCGGGAAGAAGATAATAAATGTATTGATATTTCTTGAAGAAAATAGTATCCCTCACTCAAAGAGAACCCGACTATTAGCATTATATGAATATCTATCAGAATAGATATGTTACGAGAGAGAAGAATGGTACGAGGCGCTAATAATAGGAAATTTACGGAATTCCATAAATCACTGTACCGAGTGGTATTATGTGTCACATGCCCTTTATTAATCGATTCTATATACAATTCCTTACCCCCGGTCCCTCCTTTACTTCCTCCGATACACTTACAAATCAATATATCGGTTTATTAACGATACCGTTAATGATTTATTGTGCCTACAATTGGCATATTATATTCGGCATGTTCATGTACATATATATACATGTATACGTAGGCCTACACACATACACACACCCACAGACACACACACATATATATAATATATATCGACATACATGTACCTCATGCAGTCATTAGCGTGTAATAGTGTTCCTGTAGATCTGATTGTTCTAGTACACCTATACCTTGTTATCGGAGCCATCTGTCTCACCTCCATCCTGATCAATGTAGGCAATCTTCAGCACAGACCCACCTGGATTGTAAAATAACTGAATTGAATATATCTGCCATGCGGAAGTATCACGATCGATGCGATGGTTTCTGTATAGGAGTCGGTGGATTTTCTCCCCATTACGCATCGCCCGATAAGATCAATTTTGTTATTAGTATTTCATTTACAGGCCAAATCATTAATTTACAGAATCAACAAGTTACAAAAGACGCGGTTGTCGTTCGACGACGTATTTCAAGCGTTGCCTATTAATAGTCTCATTACCTCATTAACTACGAAATTGACAGATCGCAGACAATACAGGTTGTTAAAACTAAGTCTAAGTAGCAGGAAAACATATCGAATTACTACATTAAATCAATTACACCCAACTACGAAAGTCTCGTACAAAGTCAGTTTCTATCTTCTCTATATATACATCATACACATCCCTGTAGTCAAATCAGAGATACTGATTTAATAAAACACTTGATCATCACAATCACTATCAGGAAGACATTAGTTATTTGATCTTTAGTCCTACAGCTTCCTATGTTAATGAGTGTTCATATGTCCTTCTCGTGGTTTAACTTCTGAAATCGTATTATGTTTGTGTTCGCATTCATCATCCTTAAATTTATCCACTACATTCCATATCGACCCTATTAAAGAGGTATTATACACTTCGATCGTTATATCTTTTTTCCACTCGACCTTTAAACCTTTTACAAAATTTTCATAGTCAACCTCGGCTCTTAAGTTTGCCGGTAATCCGTTCCACAATCTTTTTCCTCTATCGAACACACTGTTTCTCATTCTGTCTTTTCGTACTCTTGTCAACTTAAACATATTTTCCTGACTGTTACTGTTACATTTATGTTTACAAGTGGTTCATATCTAGTCCGTCGAGTGTATATCAGTTTGAGCGCTACAACTTCGGCCCGTTCTAAGGGTAACAGACCAGATTTATCCATCACCTCATCATTATCCAGAAATGAGCCCACTAGATAGGCCTACAGGATATTATTTTATTTTCTGTTTTTGTTCTTATAGTTTTTTTTTTCACTTTTAATGACTGCCCACCACCCCGCCCTGCTTCCCCCACTCTCTCTTCCTTGTTTATGTTTGTGTCTAATACCTGCTTCCCCATGGTAGTGGCCGATGCCACTACCGTGGGGAAGCAGGGAGGGAAGCATGAGCATCATGCATGGTGGTAGTGGTGAGTGGTGCCGTGTGCAAAAGTTTGAATGGAATAGCCATAGGACCAAAAGAAGTGCTGATTCTGATGTTCGTGTACCATAAAGGTATGTAGTCCTCCAGTAAAAAATGTATTATACAATTATAACTTTCGATTGACACCAACGAGTTTGCCGTACAGGTTGTTAAAGTTGCTTGACTGGACGATCCATATGACCTGGACAGTACTGGGAAGGACCGAGATATCCTGCGACAGCTTTGATTTTTAGTTCAGTGGCAGTCCGCCTCTTCTCAGAGGGCGGGGTAGTCGCTAGTGGTCCAGAAAGCATACCGCTGGATTGGGTTGTGTTGTGATCTGGCTTTTAGGCTAGTTGCTTGTATAAATAAAGAAAAACAGTTGCCGACGAGGTCCCGTCCACGCTCCACCTCCACCCCACCCCCACCCCATATAACGCTGCTCCGTGCGTAGGCACGGAGCAGCGGCGCCAGTGGCGCCAGCGGCGGCATTGGGAGACACCATTTTCGGCGCTTGTTGATATATTTCGCGGCAATGGCCATCCATTCGAATCTTCCCGACGGGACCTATCGAGCTATACCTGACTCTAGCATTGAATATAGACAATATTGTTCCAGTAATCACTAGCTAATATCGTTGCTTACTAATATACGGTAGTTCTCACACCTGACACAAAGCTGAATGAGGATTTATTTCGTTGGCAGAGACAGCAGCAATTCCCTTTTCTTCTACTTTGTTCGTGAGACCGTGATAACGGGTACGACTGTTCCAATTTTAGAGAGGAGCCGGTGGCGGCTTTTTTAAAAAAAGCGGTAGGTCGCGGGAGAGTCAAGGTCTCTTCCAAAGGCCACAATGGCATAATAGTATTCCCAACGAAATATATTCATGCTTATAACACACCATTTTTTCGATATTTTGTCTGAACACCTATGGATATCGTTTTAAAATTAACACTATTTTTGTTATATTCATTAATGAATCATGTCATTGTAAAGGATGCATTGGTTTGCATAATATATTGTTGGTACTTCTTTTGGGTATTTCCCTGTCAGTACTTTCCTCAGATAAATTAGAGCAAATATACGATAATATAATTTAATATTTAATTACTATTTTCCATTCTTAATTATCATCATCAAACTTAAAGTAAATCATTGGGCTGAAACAACTCCCGGTCATACATCTCAATTATGGTTAATAACTTGGGACTCTCCCCATAAATAAAGTCTAATACTGTAAATGTATTAGTGTTGGCGCATTATTCATTTTCGCTATTTTACGTGAAAATAAATCCTGCGCGAAAGGTATAATTATTGCATAAACAAGGTGTGAGATTTCCTTGCTGCGCGAATTTAAATCCGCGCGAAAAGGTGTCAAATTTGTTAGTGCGCCAAAGTATATCTGTGCGAAAATATAAATAAGTTTACAGTTTAAAATAATATTTGTTAGCTTAAGGAAGGGTGCGTTACTGTGTATTGGTGTTGGTTAATGGCCTACATTCGGCATGGTTTTTTATGCAAAGGTCCTCGGCTAGAGTGCCAATAGCAAAGGCATGCATGGATTTAAAGACATGGTGTGCGATTCTTGATGCTCATGGAAAATGACGATTGTAAACGCACTCATGGATAGTATCATGAGCCGTTGAGGCTACTACAGACACATATAATGGCGTATTAATATTCCATCTCTTGAAATACTACTTATTTTGCAGTTCGAAAGTAAACTATCGGGTGTTCTTTGGGAAAGGATGAGAATGAAACTATATGAAGATATAGCTTCTCTCCATCCTACATCCATATACAAAATTGCAGATACCTGGAAAATACAGTAACGCTCGCAAATCTTGATTATATTCAAATCTATATAATTATGCATACCCATATCAAATGAAACTCCTGCACTTCCCTTCAGCTCCTTTGCTGGTAATTGAAAGCACAAATCTTCGGATGCAGAAGCCATGGCGATATATGCGATTTTTTTCACCTCCGTGTCCTGGACGTCTCCTCGTGCTTTATGACAGCGTTTTCAACTTAATAGTTGGTACATGGGCTGTGACAGAAGATTCAGGAGGGGAGGGGAGGGGGTGTCCCAAATCTAATCCCAAAATGCTGGCGCATCGTTCTATCGCAACCAGAAAATACTTGAGGTTTACTTTACATATTATATACATGTATATGTCGATATACATTGCAATCATGATATATGAATTATGATAATTACTTTACATCAGTTCTTAAACAATAATTGCTTAACCAGCCCATAAAGATAAGATTATTGATATCCCATGATAGTGGGGCAGTACTGTATAGTCATATGTACAAGTAGTAGGCTTGGGGGAGTAGGTACAACCATGTCTAGAATAGCGTGCAAACACCAGTTTGTTGTTGTCCTGGTTTGGTGGCCCTTGCGGCCGCATTGGGTCGCTTCGTTAAGTGTTTAATTTTGTTTTACTGTCATAGGAGCGGGCATAGGAGGTTAGTCGATTTCTTACTCCAAGTTATATTTGTTCACCCACCACAGATTTATTTGTATTTGTAATCGATAAATCACGAGAAGTTCAAGGTGAGACATATTATGAAGATAGATAAAATGATAAATCGCACGTTTTTATATATGGCTCCGATTGATGTAATGTCCAATGTGTGGTATTTATTTTCATGCGAGGTATAGCATCTGGGTCATTTCTGTTTACCTAACTTTTATCGAGTTTTTTTTAATCTCAACTTCATGACTCTCTACAGCGGTATTGTTGGGAAGAATTGGAAGTCAATGGTTATCAAACAAATAAAGATAATGTCGGTATATCTCTGTAAGTGATTAAAAAACAGTTCATTGAAAATATGACCTTACTGAATATATAGCATCTAGTTACTATTGGTCTAAAAATTACTTCGACTCATTCACTCTCTATACTTACACTCCCTAGCACTGTTCTATATATATATATTTTTAAAGTTTTTATTTTCTTTGACATATTCTTCCCAAACCATTTGACTATATATGGAACCATCCAATTGATTACGCCAATACATATTTGCCTTGGCCATATATACCATGACCAATTCGGACATACCGGTACATGCTTTGTCCCTCTGTTGCTACCGGCCCATGAAAAACCCGTGTTCGTGTGGGTATAGTGGTCATACATCCATGGCCCAGGGCCTCCAATTGCTTATATTAAGTTTAGGTTATATAGCGAGAATCCTCAGGTGGGAATACAGCTATTAGAAATTGTCATCTGTCAGATCAAATCCTTATCAGCTTGTAATGTAAAGAAATGATATCCCCAAGCATCATATTATAGAAATATTATGAAATGGTTTACCAGCGGTTGGAATTAGCAAGGTCCTGTACTTGTTCTCAGCCTGCTACACACACACACAATGGGGGAAGAGTAGGGTTTTCAAATTCATATAATATGGCATATAATTTGGTAGCATCAGCGAGAAATAATTGCTGATAGTTCATCATGATTATGCATTTTATTTCTTGTCGAAATAATAAAGATGCCTCCCATTATTATTTTGTCCAATCAGTAGGCCTATGAACAAGTGGAAGGTGGTATTCACCAAGCCAAACCAGAGTTTTTTGGGCGATTTATTTTGCTGCTACATAACAATTTATGTTCTTGGACATAGAAGTGACAAAATTTTAATTAGATGCCGCTCCACTCCCAGAACTGTGAGACAGTCTCGGAGGTGGCGCCCTCACTAGAAGGTTACAGGCACATGCCAACATAACAGTGGGTGGGTGAAGTGGCCAGTAAATATACAATTCACCTTCAGCAATCCTTTCAAATAACCCAGATTACAAAATTGAGGTTCAAAGTACAGTTAAACATAACCGAAAGATTTCCTGAATCAACGCAATAGCAAATATACTCAGATATACATAATATGTATCCCTGATCAATATAGATCACATAGGTCGAAAAGAACCATTGTTAAAGTAAAATTAGTTTTATATCATGTTGTACAATATCTTAAACCTCTCAATTTGCCATACTACAACCGAACTGTTTAATAACATATAATCATGTATTTGATTATAGCAGACCTATAACATGCTTACTCATGTTTTTATACGCAATCTTGCCTTTTATTAACCTCTAGTTTAGTTATTTCTTGTTATTATTTTCAAAATTAATGGTAACGACTGGAAGAACTGGGACTATCCCAGAAGTCTGTAGACCAATTTGTCATTTTCTTTCTATAAACTGTACCTGTTATCATACTTATGACAAATAAAAGATTTTTCAATTCAATTCAATTCAACTCTGTAGCCTAATTTAGCAGCTATGTACTGAATGTGTAAAGCTGCCAATTGTAGATTTTCTGACGACCTGACCCAGGTCTGCATTAGTATTTATGGGTCCATTCATTCATTCATATTCCATCTTATAGAAAAGCGTCTTCATTTTACCTTTTTTTTTTAAAAAAAAATCATAATTTTATTTCCTTACAATTTCAACGTGATATCTTTCATGTAAAGAAAAAATAGTGCCGTTATAAAAGTTCCATCTACGACAATACCAAATAATATATTTTTTATCGTTGTATACAGATTTGAGAGAAGATTAAACTCTATAGATCATGATAAAGTCAGCATACACAATATAATCAACCAAAACCAGTCATCACATTACGACCGAAGTTTATGAAAGGATAGAAAACCCTTAAAAAGTACATTTTTCTTGTTGAAAAAAACATTTAGACATTTTCCAGTTCCTGGAAAGTGGTTTCCTAAACGAAAATCTTAAAATAGTTACCCCCCCCCACACACACACACACACACTCTACCTACGAAACACTTATTTTTTTTGGCCTTCGACTATTAGATATGGCAAATTCATGTCCAAGTAGATTGACAGAATAGGACTTCATAATTGTAGTCATCAATTTATTGTTTCCATCACATAACATTCTTGGTTGGAAGGTACTTGTATTTAAATACCGCAGTAATTGTGGAATCCTTCAACTCCGCCAGAGAATAAGAACAGACACATAAAATGAGTATTTTGGGACGGTATAATTTATTCACAGAATAATTATTACATAATTATTATTATTGCACCTTAATAAATCATTCACATTGATGTTTGATAATACATTGACGTATACCGCGTGGCTACCGTAGCAAGAAATGTCATTATAAATAAGGTCTTTTGGAGACATGCTACCTCAAGGTAATGACCCCTCGCAAATAGGGGAATATGTAATACACATAATTATGTCTATTTCATCTTTTTAACGCATATGTTGTCTAAACTCTATTTCGAGCTATACCAGGACATTTGCCAACTAACGTGCACTCAGCAATGCAGAGGCATTCGGTTATAATTTTGTACATCTATCAATTAATGTTATTCTAGGTCATGAACAAAGTTCGGAAAAATAACAATTTCTTTTGGCTCATATATGAGGATGAGGTATTAGGCAATTTACTATCTCAAGAAGGAAAACTCCATAACAAGAAGCTAAGGCAACTTTTTTACCATACGTGGTACATCATTTTTATCTTAGTAATATCATTTCCCCATTAATGGGGTTAGTTCTTAATGATTGCTCAATAGAAAATTATGGTTGCCACTAAAATCTTACAGCTTCAGAAAAGGAAACCTGGTCCATATTACCCATATGTAAAAAGCACCAAGATCTTAGCATAAGATCATCAACGTTTGGCCAGACTCGCACGAGCAATACTGAACAAATACAACTTTTTTGGCTACTTTCTTCAAAGCTTATCTTCTTAAATGGGCTGTTATTCCAAGCTCATTTGTTTAACTTTGAGTATACTTTACAAGAAAACTGATATTCCTTGCATTATGTATAAATACCTCAATAGACACTTACTATATCGTACAGTGGAAAGTCAATTAATTTCCTCGACTGTAAACTAGTTTCCTTATTTCAAGGAACTGATCAAAAGGTTAAGTCTTTAATTTCGGAACTAAAATGGGTTATAGCCAGTAATGATTTTATTATGCAGCGAAAAGACTCGAATCAATGTCGAATGAAATAAATATGAAATGATGAAAATGATATAAAATGGTTGCACTTTTGGCAAGAACATTACTCCACATCCAGACAATACATAAACGTTTTAAATAAAACAATTCTAAAAAAGGAAGTACATCCCCCTCAAGGTTTCTTATGATGCAGTTATAAAATTCAAAAAAGACTTATAAAACCATGCCAGACACTAACAATCACTCATAAATGACCAAGACGTGAACACATTGCTTCGTATGTGGATTTCGACAAACAAACTTAACAAACTGACGTATATAAATAGTTCAATAGTGATACAGTTGGTGTGCATTAGAAAAAAATGAAATAATGAATGTGCGTGGACATATATACAAATGATGACAATGGTACAAATCTACAGAACTGCTATACTAGATGTGGACGTTTAGCTGATAGTGAAAGAACTCTTTTGTACATTGAGCAGCATGCTGATATGATTATATTGACAGTGAAGTACACAACATTATCATCTATCTCCATTTACAAGGCTTTTGCTTTGTTTTTCCTTTGAGCCACCTTTTCGTCGCAATGTCCAAGAAGATCCAGTCTTTTCTTCCTTCTTGGTCAGTGTTTTGTGAGCCATTTCTGCCTCAGCTTGTGGACTCAGTGAAATGGTCTGGTCACCACTTTCACCAGGTTCTATATAGTTCCTATCCAGAGGAGTGACCACTTTCAATGTCAGTTTAAGACCTGCATTTCGAATAAGTTTGACCACTTCATCGTGCTTACACCATTTAACATCGTGATCTCCGACCGCGACGAGGAAATCACCAATTTTCATACCAGCTCTCTGTTAAGAAAAGAAAAATTTATAAGCCAACGGAAAATATGAGAATACGCGGTATCTATTTGAGGTGAAATTATATGTCCCATTAACAGAAGAAAACTCTGGGATATATTTGGATATTATTTAATATTCATAGATTAACATAATTTATATTTTTGAATCTAGCATGCATTTTAGAGACCAACTTAAAATAAGAGACCTTTTAGGGTCTCAAGAAGGTCATTTTGGTTTAGAATTTCCGCCCTGATTTTTTTTTTTTTTTTTTTTTTTTTTTTTATTCGCTTACAGGCCAGACATTTAAAACAGACAAAATTCATATGTAAAGACGTAAATGTCCACCATGGACGTGCTTCATACGGTGATTAAAGGTGAGAATTTAGAAAAAAAATGAATTTGAGACTTACACTAGACATGCTATTGGTTTCTACCATGGCAATGATAACGGGGGAGTCGCCGCGGACACTGAAGCCGTAGTCTTCTCCGACAGACCTTTCTAAGACAACAGTCCTTGGCGGGGACCACGCATGTCGGGCTGAGAAGATGGCCAACAAACCCTGGAACAATAGGATAGAAATTAGTAAAAGCAAGAACATGAGAGGAACATGAGAGGAACCCGTTACGTTACATATCTCTTAAACTGTTCTTCAACGTGTGACTCCTTTAGACCGTGACCGATGTAATGATTAAGTCTAGAAATAATAAAATATTCATTTTTTTAAATACTTTATTTATCCAGGTATTTACGTAAGGACTTGGCATTTGCCATCCCTTTTCAAATGAGGATCATGAATGGATGCATGATTTTCACCTCGATCCTGGCTTGATGTCATTCACATTTTTTATTTTTTTTATTGACAATTTCACATTCGTGATACGTTTCATGACCGTTTCAGACCTTTATTGGAGTATAGAATGATATTAAGTTTGGTGAAATGAAATGAGATGGAGGTTTTACATGATGATTTTGGATGATATGATTCATTTGCTTATAGTTTCAGTCGTGCGACTAAATCTGTTATCATATTGGTTCATTATTGTTGTAGATATAGCGTTTGATTTTCTTTTGAAAGCATTAATGTCAATCTCCTGCCTAATGTCAGGTTGCAAATTATTCCAAAGGCCAACACCATGGTAGACAAATGCTTTTCTGTATAATTCCTACATCTTCTGGTTAAAAAGTGATGATTATGTTTCTTCGTGACGCTGCACTGTAGGATATAGTCTGGGTAGCCTCAGGGCAATTTTTAAAGCTCTGATTATTCCCAATAAGCATAGCTTTAGTCCTTTTGGTGTTAACACTTAGCTTGTTATAATTGCTCCATTTCATTATCATTTCATAGTCATTTGAGTTCTGGTCTTGGCTTGATACAAACACATCTGATCGTGTATTTTGAACTCTATTTTGAACCTCATTTTAATCCTAAATTTGTTTTACCTGAGACCATACATGTAAGCGAATTGTACATTTTCTGGCGACTCACTCATATATTATACCAAGTTTATGAAAATATCTCAAGTAATTGCTACATACCAGTCTCCTGAACAGGTCGTCCACCTTATAGGTAGCAAAGTCCGGCTGGGTGGATGAGGCAGGTTCTACGGTGTTGGGCCGGATGGCCGGGGCCGCCATCAGTTCTGTGAAGTCATCTTCTTCCTCCAGGGCAGAGAACTGGCGGAGAGACCTATCGTGGGCCGCCCGGAGAATGTCCTGGAAGGTGTCGATGCGGCGCAGCTGGCGGCTCTGTCCGTGCGTCCCCATAGCCTCCTCCAGGCACAATATAGACTGGCGCAGGTGAGACTTGCCTGGTAAGAAATACGAATAAAATGCCATTAAATATATGTATTCAGAGAAGCCAATCGGTTCATGCCGATTATTTTCTAGAATGAACTTTTATTATTTACCGGGACAGAATAGTTTTACCAAGACAAACGTTTTGATGACGGGAGAAATATCAGATTTTGAGAATTTTGATGTTTAAAAGATTTTGATAACCATATTCTGAGATTTCTTTTAATTTGGTTATATATGGTGGAAGTTTGGGGGAGATTTGTACTGATTTCAGTACAAATACTCAAGATTTGCACCCTGATGTATGGGTGGAATTCTGTCAACTGGTAGACACTCTGATGGGGTGGAAAGGAAAGGCGCTTGCATCTCCCAGCTGGACTATAAAATGGCCTTCAATGCTCACCTAACGTTTGTCGGTCCGTTAACGTTTCAATTGCGGTAGAGGACATATTTGTAGCACCATTCATTGTTATATGGACGTTCCTGAACTGTAACTTCAGATCATCAACATCGGAATCTGGAATTGAAAGGTCACATTTTCTTTTAGCTATCAGCAGAAATGAAATCCACATTAGAGGAAATGTAGTTTAAAGTGGTTTCATAGGTCAATAGAAGAGAACTGTTTCTCCCCATTGTGTTGGGTATGGAGATGGGGATAAATAGGGATCACAACACCAATATTTAGAATGAAATTTAATATCCAATTCATATATAATAAAAGGGCGTTCTCATAATAATCGATGAAATCAAATCCTAATACCTATTATCTAAATATGAATTATATTTCCCCTATGGGATTTCCAGTGTTAAATATCTATCACCAGTCCGCCATCTTTTTATAATGGGAATATATTCTCAACGTTCTTCCCAACGTTTTAGGATGTAGGCCTACCCAGGGCAACCGTATCTATATAGACTACCACATAGATTAAAAATGCATTACAAAAAGGGATCTTTTAATGCTAAAACCAACGGTGGAAATAACCATATAATTAATAAAAGGTTGTTTTCACACACCTGTAGCATCCAATATGGCAGTGGCCGTGTGATGGTGAGCCAGTGATGTGAAGTATTGCGATTTTACCTCGGCCATGGACAACCAAGATGGCGGCACGTAGTCTTTGATTGGCTCCTCACTCATAATCCCATGTGACAGCGCATACATTTCTGCGACCTGCAAATGGAAATAACAAAACCTTAGTCACGATGTAGTGCAACAATACAATATTGTATTGTTTGATTGTAGATTGATTAACGTTTATCTCTATATCGTGTATTTATAAATGATATGCATTTATTTGAATGCCTCTTACCTTGGAAGCCTCTTGTGCAGCCTTAAGGTAAGTCTGTAGATTACTGGGCGGCTTCTCTAGCATAGCCTTCTCCAGGACACACTCCTGTGCTTGTGACTGAAACACAATGACAACATGGTAAGTTATGGACAACATGGCAAGCTAGGGACACCATGGCAAGCTAGGGACACCATGGTAAGCTAGGGACACCATGGTAAGCTATGGACAACATGGCAAGCTAGGGACACCATGGTAAGCTAAGGACAACATGGTAAGGTAGGGACAACATGGTAAGCTATGGACAACATGGTAAGTTATGGACAACATGGTAAGCTAGGGACAACATGGTAAGGTAGGGATACCATGTTAAGCTAAGGACAACATGGTAAGTTAGGGACAACATGGTAAGCTAAGGACAACATGGTAAGGTAGGGATACCATGGTAAGCTAAGGACAACATGGTAAGCTAGAGACAACATGGTAAGCTAAGGACACCATGGTAAGTTAGGGACAACATGGTAAGTTAGGGATACCATGGTAAGCTAGGGACAACATGGTAAGCTAGAGACAACATGGTAAGCTAAGGACACCATGGTAAGTTAGGGACAACATGGTAAGCTAGGGACACCATGGTAAGCTAGGGACGTTATTTTGAGGCGCGCGCAGCCTTGTAAAGAGAGGTTTTCAGCGCGCACATCCTTGTAGAATCGCTCGCGATAATATCAACATTTGTTATCTGAGCTTAATAGAGCAGTTGTATGCAAATGACTTTAATCTACATCTAAAACGAATTGTGGGAAATAAGGCAATGATAGTGAGGTCAAAATATTTCTTTTAAACTATCGCTCACACAATGAGTTAAAGGGGAGCGATTAATCAGTTCACCTGTATTGTATAACTTGGTAAATGCTTGAATATTACTCACCAGCATGAGTTGTATCAGCATGGTAAGGGTAGGGGTCTGCAGGTCCATTGAAGGGGCATGGCTAAAGTTGTCATGGAGACACTGGAAGACTCCTGCTGCCTTCTGGAAGCATTCAATTGCTTTCTCCACGCCGTCCATTTGACTACGATCCTGAATGACACCAAACATACATTATTTAACATTTGTATGTCGCATTATATACATGTTTTGCGCATACTAGCATTTAATTGGGAATAATTAGAAACTTTTAAGTGTTACGTAAGCCAAAATTACTGAAGAAAATGTGGATTTTGTTTTTGCATTTTAGATTTTGAGAATTTCTTTACAAAAATTTAATGGTCGCATCTGGCGGAGATATGTCAATTTTCGGAAGTTATCGAAAATACTGATTTGAGTGCAAATACTGACGTCTATCATCCCTGAAGAGTTTACAGATAACATAAAACGGTTGATCGTGGTATAATAAATAAGATAATAGTGTATGACTGGGCACATACCTGTCTGGCACCTATTTGAGTATACAAGGCTCCTATGTTGAACAATATGCTTCCCTTTTCAAATCCTACTGTCCTCTGTGCAGAAGGAACTCCGGTTAATGAATCATACCTAGAAAAGAAGACAACACTTTACTAACGCTGCACAAAGGTGTTTATAATTGATTTGATTTGATATCTTTTATTTCTATGAAGAACTATGAGGATTGACAACTTCTACTGATAGTAGGTCTTGCAGCAGCGACCAAATAAATAACAATATAAATTTGTCGACGGTCGGAACAAAAGACTTAATGGAAATTCTGAATATGAATTCTGAATATTCATTATATAAATATCGAACGATTGGTAAAATTAATGAGGGACAAGTGATAAGATACATACCATTCAAAATATATGCCCAGACTCTTGTCTGGGGGGAATAATCTTTTTTCTACAAAGTAAAGATGGTTGTAGTATTCGTAAAGTAATTGTATCCCGGATTCATCTCGAACTGGCGTCCGGCATGCCTGTATAGTAAATTCAATATGGTGAGTTTGGCACAATAGAACATTTAAAATGTACAAGTGATATTAATATCATCGTTAATACATAATGGAATATATTGTCAGAAAATGTTCAATTTGTGGCTCTACACATTTGGTAGATTCAGTTAAATTGAGTCCGAGTATGTTTGAGGTTGCGCTAATTTAAAGAATCTGTTAGGTTATGTCGAAATGCATTTTTATGCATTAGTGGATTAGTGAAGGAGAATTGTACATTTTCTGGCGACCTTACACACCCAGATGTTCCAAGTATCTTGTATGTTAGTCTCATGGGTTATATTCTATATATATACATTACAACTACCATGCTTATCCCGTTATAATTTATCATTAATATTTAATACTGTTAGACGCAATTACATAACACATTTTG
The DNA here is from genome assembly GCA_942159475.1 of Sthenelais limicola. Classification (NCBI taxonomy): domain Eukaryota; kingdom Metazoa; phylum Annelida; class Polychaeta; order Phyllodocida; family Sigalionidae; genus Sthenelais; species Sthenelais limicola. The sequence goes on along the minus strand of OW804099.1, from coordinate 97,418,293 downwards.
GGAGCGTGACAATATGACGAAAGTTTTAATCTTACCTGTCGTATTTCACAGATGCTGAGTATTTCCCCTTCATATGAATCAGGATCTTCGTAGTAATGGTTTTTAATGTAATCCTGAAAAGGGGAGAGAAATATTAGGAACGACCTTAATCATGTTACTCTACCATGTCAGAAATGTTGGCAGCAATTGAATAATGTGCTCCCAGATGGCGCCAATGATCTCAAGATAGATTACAGGCGATCTACACTACGGCATACACTCTATTTGAGATCTACTTGGAGCGGTTCGCCGTAGGGTTACCATAGGGTCGCTTTGATGATTACTCTAACTAGGTCTCAAACAGAGTGTACCATCCTAAGCGCTTTTGAAAAACTATTCAGACACCAAGATATTCTTTGCGATCTTATCGTTTGTTGAGACTCATAGAGGATGATAGACACTTACGGTGAACGCTGGTTTAAAATCCACTTCCTTAGTTTCCTTTAAACCCAGTGGAAGCATGGGAACACAGTTGATTGTACTGGAAATGAAATGTTGCGTTTTAGAAAAGAGTCTTCAGAGAGTATACATGTAAGTATCAGTCATTAACATTTATATTGCTAACGCTGCCTCTCAGCATAGAATCGGGTTAGACAGGTTAGGAAATATTAGCTTATATTCTTCATGTAACTTCAATGCATATAGTACAATATTATCTATAACACTTACCTATCACTTTGGTATATCAAAACTGAACTATTGAGGTCTGCCAGCTCTTCCTTCAATAACTGTAAATTTGAGTTGACATAACTCAACTCGAGCGCAACTGTGTCTCGTAATTTCTTGTTCGTTGTGGCCCTGGAATAATGAAAATATTCAAGTTATAGGAGAACTCTATTTCGATCTAAAGGAGACAATGCCATTTTTCCAAAAGTTCCCATTTATCGAGGGACACTCAAGTTGGTTGCAATCAATTTGGTTGCAAATTCCGTACACTCTGAATACCCTTCTATACCGAGACTGAAAATATCAGGTAACACGCAGTACGCAGTGTTTTGCCTAGACCGTATAAAAACTACCAAAACAAGCAGGAATCTCGACGAGAGCATTTATCAATCTGTAAAAACATTCTGCACCAGTTGTTGGTGGTTGTAAATCATCCCAGGACAGATGATATAAAGCTGCGCATTCATTGTTTGGTTATTGAATTAGACTCTGGCCAGACAAAAAGTGGAAATGAAGATCGTAATTAGCATGGGCTGTGATCGGAAGGCAACAGCCTGGAACACATCACGGGGAACTGGTGGACTTATTGCATGTGATGGATCGTGATGTAACTGATCATAACATCATATATGGGTCAGGACGTCAGAAAATGTACAACTCTACACATTTAATAAATTATTAAATTAGGTTGAAAATGATGAATGTTAAGTTCATCTGACTATATATGTGGTCTAGCGTTGTTGTTTAGACAATCTGTTTGGTTATGTTAAACTGTATTTTGCACCTGATTTGTGTCTTAAATCTGGATCATTTGAGAGAATTGATGAAGGCGAATTGTACATTTTATGGCCATTTCACCCATATAATGAGACTAAATCATAACCCATACTCAACGGCCTTGCTGTAATTATATTACCGTAACAGAAATAGAAATAGGAATTGCCACATGCGATATGTATACGTGAATGTGCAATCGAAACCTTACTGCAAGACGTTTCTACCTTTTACAAACACATATAATACACCATCGTTTTAAAATAGTTGTCTTTATTAGTGTGAGTAGAATAATTGTCCTAAAACTACTCGCGACTGATATGCTAGCAATATATCATAGTTAAAGCAATATCGATACAACTGTTACATCTAAAGCGATATAATAGTTAGAACTAGAAAGACGTGATTTACAAACGACCCATTAGGATGTCATTTCTCATATGATCGATACCAACACATATCCAACTTTCCTCGTAGAAAGAAATATCTTCGTTTTGATTGATGTTTTCTTTTTTGACTTCATAAATAAGCTAGCAGCCACCAACGTTTACATTCTTTTTAAAGGCGATGGCGTGCCAAATAAAAAGTGGTTTTATTTTTTCACTTCAAATTATTATTTGTAGATGGCTCTACATTTGCCAAAATTGGGAGGAGATCGAATTTGTTGTCCGAAGAGAGCAAAAGTTCGTTCTCTTCCTGGTCAGTTTTAGTGCTTTTATGAAGAGGAAATAGACACATAATCTATAGATTACATTGGCACATTTGGGTGATTCTGGAAATACTATTCGGCTTCACACCGAAGACTGAATTTGTACTTCCATGCAGATAGGTTCGAAATAATGAAACATAAAATAGAAATATTCTAATTAATTATCATTATACAGTGGAGTCCCACATAACGACCATCTCGGTAATGCGACTAATTAAGACCAGTTTGGCTCAGTCCCAATATGGATATAAGATAAGAAATGATACTCGATAAAGCGACCTTCCTGCTATGCGACCAAAAATCGCTAAATCCCAAAGGTGGTCGCCTAAGCGGGAATACTGTATAGTTGTTTTTACCAGAAATTGGGCAGATATTGTAGCTGTAAAACACAGGGCCTATTATTAGGCCGCCAGTAGGGCAATTTGAGATTGACTGACAGACTTACTTGTAAAGGTTCTCTGCCCCCGCCCGCAGGCGCAGTTCTCTGTTGATTTGGTCATTGAGCTTGGACCTCTGGGTCTGCAACTTTCCCCGGGCAGTCTGCATCAAGGGGTCGGAACCCTGAGGAAGGAGAAGAAGGAAAATTAGTCATGAGAACTTAAAATATTATATCCAAGAATGTGTTTATGTATGGAAATATAATGCCTTGCTCTACAATGGTGAGTGAGTGAGTGAGATTGTTTGCTTTACGCCCTTATCAACAATTTAATATGGTTATATCAAGGGCGGGAGAGCTGAGAGGGAGGCAGTTTATGATCATACCCAGGAAATAGAGATAGAGAAGTAGGAAGAGAGAGACAGAAAAAAGAGACAGAAAGGCACTTTATGGTCATACCCAAGACCATGGAAAATTAGTCATGAGAACTTAAAATAGTATATCCAAGAATGTGTTTATGTATGGAATAAATATAATGCTTTAGTCTACAATGGAGAAAATGCTTTTTACATAGTGTATTGCATTACATGATAAACATGGGGACCTAGATAAACAAAATACTGTGAATTCCCTTCATACCACATGTATATACACTCAGTACATGAACTATTATCAAGACAATTGGTTTAGGTTTCACATATCAGAGATATGAATGCCAATCTCCGAGACCATCTGACAAGCGTTATGTCACATGACAATATAGAAGAAACCAATTTACGAGGCAATTCAGAGACCAAATGTAAATAAAGGCACCACCCTATATCTGAGTCATAGGATTGTGGCATGTCGGACCAATGTAGTACCTCCTAGTAGAACGGTTTACATGTGATATTTTTTATTAGAGCATACCGGTAACATGTCACTGGCAGAGTGTCACAGACTAAACTTGAGTTAAATAAATAGATATATATATAATTATATACCACGTGATTAGTCTAACTGCAGTGCGTCCATATCCTGGAATCACCTATATAGTATACTAGTAGGCTTATAGTTTAGATGGAAAATATTCGTCCGCATATAGCCATAGACATAGTGAGAACCTCTGGAATATTTAATGTAGTATAGTAACACCATCATATAATAAGTCAAGGCAACTAAGAAGAGCACATTTAGCTGTACAATGTAACGCGAATAAAAATTTGTTTTGAAAAATAATGTTTATGAATATTGAACCACCCATCTAATAACTACATAAGATGCATGTCAGACCATCTCATAGTCGGGTAACCTTAGACTAAAAGGAGTAAATGACAGATAAACTGAATACGCTCTCGTATTCCTTGGGGATAAATTGGCTAGGAACAGATTCTTGAAACATTCAAACAAAAAGAACTCGATAGTAATACAGAGTATTAGAGAAGATAAGTGATATGGAAATAGAACACATATCAGAAGGTCGATACAAAGAACCCACTTACATCGTAATCGGCAAGGCATAGTTCAGGAATGGTGGGGTGCTTTCCCCTTCCGTATAACAAGACCCTCATGTCTGGCTTCCTTGTATGCCAACTCCCACTCTCCGGATCTCTTATATATTCCCGGTAAGGTATGTTGTTCACACCTTCACCAGCACGCAGTGGGTCAGTCTCACTAAATCCAGACCCATGCATGTCAAGCCACACCTCCTCCTGGGCAACCACGCCTCCTCCCTCGCCCGCGCACATGGCCATGTCCAGCGGCGGCGAAGGAGGGCGTTTTCGCTTGAAGCAATCTATTTTGGTTATAGAGGTTCCACTTCAAGAGCGACAAATCCAACCGTGGACAACTAAAGAGTTTTGATCTTGCCTTCACAGTTGTTCTCTTTATATCGTTTTGATATTTATACTGAGGACTTGAAAGTGTTTTACATGATCAAGGTCTGCTAGGGGGACTGTCTATTACATCAACGTGTCAGTTATGAACATTTCTGATCTCAAATTCTTGGCACGCATGGGGATAACGCATTATGATTTGTAATTCTCCACACACACTAAGGCAGAACTCTCCAGCGAATGCTCAATGATACCTCGTACTTCTGCTTGGACAATGTTAGCAGCAAACTAGTCCTTGGGTCTACAGCTTTAGCAAACAATTCACCCCCAATAAATTCTGGTGGGTATACACGATGAAAGAATACTGCAGAATGGGAAACAAACATTCATCAAGAGAATGCATATAATTTGCATTAGTCAAAACAGCTCCACATGGAACGATTTAGCGACAGATATATTCCAAAAGATTAACCTCAAGCTCAACCTTAATCCTCGGTCACGGTTTAACCGTACCGATTATGCATAATTAGCAGCAATTGTTCCATGTTATCGGTAGGATAAATCCATCCATAAACAGTCTAGGGTTTGTCCGCAGAGAACTATCAGCAGGGGGAAGTTTCCTCCACCCTAATCCCTAACCCAAACATGTATCAATTAGTCCCCGAATGCAAGTGGTGTCAGTATCAATTAGCAGGTGGTCCAATCATCTTTAAACTTTTTTTTAAATTGTGAAATATACTAACTAAATCGTTTTTGGAAGTATTCTCCTAGCCATAAGAACTATTCTCATCTTTATTTCATCAATGAGTGATGACTATGAGGAAAGATATTAAAGCTTTGTATTTGTGATGTGACTGTGAGTGGGTGGATTCTAATACAAGGGAGAGAGAGACACATGGTTTTGGTTAGGTGTGACAGTGCACTCGGTCATGGTGCTGTAATGGCCTGTTATACATAATATACATTTGCCGAATGGTATTACATAATCGGCTCGTCAGAGCCAGAAAATATCGGTTGGAACCTACAGTGTAAAGTAACTGTATATTCCCGAAAGTCAAATAGTTTCCCTTTCTGCTCCGCTTCTTTCACATAAATGTCCAATAATGAACAGTGTTATTGTTTTAGCTACAACAGTTCGAGAGTGCTCCTGAACAGCATTTCTCCCCATGGTCTTACACTACAAAATGAGCTGGTCTATATGTATACGCAATGTGTGAATATGTTTGGTCCAAAGCTGATCCCTACAGAAGCAATGAGCTATACATATGCAGCGTATAATAGTCCTTGTTAACCACTATAAGTCCATGTCCAAATTAATATACTGCGGGCCAGAGGGATTAACTCGTATCAATATTATTAATGCTGGTTGGCAATTGATCAGTGTGCCTGATGTGTGTAACACTGCCACCACGCCAGTGTCCATGCAATTAAGGGCGATGGAGGTCACAGTGGCAATGGGGCAATTGTGAGGGGCAGTCTCTAGGGATGAGAGAATGAAGTGACTCTCGTCCATAATACCTCAGAGTGGATAATGCATATCTCTCCATTGTATGGGAAATGAAGGGATATAAGCCCAAACAAATCACAAGATGAGTTCAGTATAACGATCAGACTTACCAATGGAGCTAAGGTTTAAAGGGATGTACTGTATGTGTGTGTATACCAAAGAAATTCTTTAGTACCGCTATATATGCATGTATAATTATCTAGCTCTCACTTTGTAGCTTCCACTATTTCAAAAGGCATGTTTCAACGCCCGTACAATAACAATCACATGACTAACGCAATCCCTCTGGCTTCTCAACCTCTTTAGATATTCCGATATTCACGTCAGGTAAGCCATTTGTCTACCGGCAAGTTAGCCATGTCCATACTCTTCCACTGATTATGCTTGTTACACCGATACTTTAAACCAACAACTATAATATCATGAAGCACTCCTGCTTAAGATTAATCCTACTGATCCAGATCCAAGTGTGATCTGACATAAGGCTTGTGGGTGGCTAATGAAGAGATGGACACCAGGAAAGTAAATGGCTGGGGGCACTCCCTACAAAGGTACTATTATGGGACTCGGTATATATATATGTGTGTGTGTGCGTATTGCCTGATCCATTTATTCCAGCTTGGATTACAAGCAAATGGTTTCAGCTGACCTTGCCTCGTCAGGGCTACCAGACGCGCGATACACACATTATCCCTAGCGTTACACTTGTAATCTTCCAATATGAAACATACAAAAATGATAACCTAATAATATTCTTTACGCTGTAGATAACCCCAAACATGGAGATAATGGAACCAGCGAGTGCAGAATAACCTCGTTCTACACAGGAGACCCTGGAATAGTAGCTCTACCCTGAATAAATATTTTCATACTTGAGAGTTTTTGTCACCACATTCATCTTATAAGTAGGTGATCGATTGAGTTACTTTTGGCACTGGTTCCAGTCACGCGTGTTACAAGGACTTCCACTCAATCGCAATGTAGCTGACACAGGAATTACGTTAGCGAGGCATAATTCAAGAATCACGCGAACTTTGGAACCAAAATAACGTAAATCAATAATACAGTTAATCAAATTATGATAAATTCTAAATAATGTGACGAGTATGATTTTAAGAAAATGATTTTTGATAAAATCAACTACTGCTATTGTGATAATTACTTATTCAGAAGAAATGACCGAAAGGAAAAGATGTGGTTGTTACCCACACAAGACATCGCCCAAAACAATTCTTCCATGATTGCTCACACGCTAGATCTCCCCAGGAATATGACTGATCCATACGCTGATGAATGTGGTACTACACACTGGGAGGGGGTGGGGGGCAAATCATGGTATGTTCTCTACTGGGCTTTCGACTTTCCAAAGGGTTTCCTCCCAAATGAGAAGGAATTCCAAAGTTAAGAACGCTCTTGTCACCAAGGGACTAGACACTATACATTAGTTGCTGGCGGAATGTATGGCTCAAGGGGAGTCTTATTTTGGCATTTCGCCTGGAGATCTGTATGGAAATATCACTTGAGGCCCTTTAATGAAGAGACACTTTTTAACACCGTATGACTAGGTCTATGATAATGTGATTACCATTCCAGTGCTTTGAAAGGTAACACATGTGGGTGAAATTGCAATAAAATGTACAATTCGCCTTCAACATTTCTCTCAAATAACCCACACTTTAAGACAGAAATAAGGTTCAATAATCACCGAACTGATTTTTTTTAGATCAACGCAACACCAAATATACTGAGATAAACATATATTATGTTCAGCTTAATTGAACAGAATTAGGTAATACACATGTAGAGCTGCTTATTGAACTTTTCCCGACAACCAGACGCATATACCGGAATACTGTCTATAGAAGAGGAACATAGTATAGAGGGACACACTTATACGTATTCATTAACTCATTCGCCTGAATTCTTAACATTCATCCCAAATCTGGGACCGCCTATTCACTCCTGAATATGTGCGTTTTTCAATTTGACACCAATTGCTGTGACTACCATGTCACATTTTGAAATCGACAGCCACGTGACATATCTGACCTTGAAGTTGCCATGGTGGAATCGAGTGCCAAATGCACTTAAAACAAGTAAAAAACGAATTAGCACTCTCAACCCTTTTGGCAACCGCTCCTGAGTAAATGACGCAATGACTTCATTTGAATGTTTAAAGTCTCTTCCACAGATAATTAAATTTAAAGTGGAAAGAAGAATGAACAATTGGTACCACACACTTGATCGCTGGTTGCTCCAAGAATACTGCTATCTATTCATTTTACTGATCATACACCGGATGAACAGCATACTAATAACAAAACCAGATCACAGCCAGAGACAACCTTTGATACCAATACCGCCAAGTATATTAAAAACTTCTGATATGTAATGATAATAGACCTGGCTATACTGTATTCAGTACAGTACATGGCTGAATATGAATAGAGAACGGGGTAATCGATACCATACAAGAACTCGGATATATGACTACCGAATCTTTATGAAAAAGTGATTAGTACTGTACACGAACGGAATTCATCGAATTTTGCTTTTCTAAATGTTGCTTTCTAAAAATCAACACGTTGTAATGTTTGTTAAACGATACGGATACATGAAAGCTTAGAATATATTCTAAGCTTTCTTCCACATCTGTTTTTATTTTATTCTCAAGAAAATGCCCAGTTATATAATGAGTCAATACAAATGGAACCATATCACGCACCAGACCCCATTGGTACACACAACCATCCTGATATTTTCTTCCCAATGCCTGCACGAGTGAGACTTCAAGGTGCGTTCACAACTATACCCAGAATAGGTTTGTTGTGTACCCCATCGGCCTAACAATAATCGGTATAGGCTTCATCCTTATATCTCAGAGCTTATATATAAACTAGTACTTGATCATTCTATACACATTGGCCGTACATAGCCTACAACAACTCACCTAGAATAAACGACGATTGTTTGCAGGTACTGGGAGGGATTAAACCCATCCCTCTATATATAGGCTCATTAAGGGTAAGGACAATGACCGCTGTCTAATGTGGCGTGTTTCTATTCTTAGCCATTGCCAACGTAACATAACGTGAAATGAAATAGATTAAGGTATTACGCTAACAATAGGTGTGTCACCAATGAATGAGTCTTTTGTTACTTGTAGCAATACCCCCACCCCCTTTACGTTATAAGAGCAATCTGTCTAACATCAGGTGTACGAGGGGTTAGGGGTGTTAATTGCATTTAGCCACCATGTATTGTTACCATTTCTACAAGGGAAAACACTTAGATTTCACAGTAGATGATTAGGTATAAATATAGACGGAATATCCAACTTTTTCCAATTCCCTCCCGGTGGACAATGTCTATTTGCTAGTCTTTAAAGATATGCCCAGAAAAGAACCATGGATGGCCAAAGGCTTTATTTTTAATATGACCAGATTGGACAATGAAAAGTTAAAATTTGTGGCATGGCAAAATAAACTTAGAAGGGGCCGCACATAGATACCCTAAGGCACTGTGTTATTTTTCATGGATTCATTCAGAATTTAGCTCCAGGCATAATTTAGGGTCGAGCAGCATGAGGAAAACTGAAGTGGGCCATGAGGTGATATGGTTCTGCCGCTGGACTATGAGCCAACAGAACACAGCATGCCTGTATATACCTGCATGTGCTCTATTGTATACAATACACAAGGGAGACAGTCGGCCTATGTGATATTGGAGACGAGAGAATATAGCTTACCGGTATATATACGGGGGTAGGAATTGAAAGTAGAGGAACAGAACTAATAAGCCATTGTATTCCTTAATGATGGTTATCATACTGATCATTTATCATATTATTGGCAATTGTACTGGTGATGTAATGTTTGCAAACACAAACAGATAAATTTGGTTAAACACGATATTAGTCTGGATGCAATCTGATTCTGAGGACATGTATGATGTAGCCTAGCCTATGTAATAATACGCCTTGATCCCAGCACCGCGGGTGTCTAAGGACAGGCAGTCAATGATATGATTAGGTTATTTTTAGTGTATGATTAGGTTATTTTTAAGTTTTAGTGGTATTAATACACGAATATGAAAATGAAATGGGGTGAAAGATGATCCAGTGTCGTTGAATGGTAAAGTAATTAACTACGAGACCACAATATTGTTAATATATACATTTGCTATATTGAACTTTTAAAGCCAGGACAGGGATAGCCTGACGAGGACAATTTGTACCTTGAGAATACTGGCATAGGTTGAGTCAGGACAGACGGATGGATGTATTTATAATAAGCTTCCACCTTCAGCCCAGTATATGTAAACATCACAGCAATGTCACAGCAGCAACCTCTAGTAGGCAGAGCTAGGCAGTCCTGCATCACATCAACCATCACCAGGGAAACACTTTGAGAACAACCAAACATTAAAAACAAATCAATCCGTCCCCTTAAATATACCACTGCGTCAGCGATCTCAAATGCCACCCGCCCACACCTATACCTTCACACAACCTCTGTACAAGATCCTGAGACGTAGTCCTAAAAACAAGTTAGTGTATGATTAGGTTATTTTTAAGTTTTACCTGCGATTTCGCTGTCAACTCTCCGCGGCACAGCCCCAGTCTTGTCGACACTACCCACGGGATGAGCACAGTGGCGTCACCTGCCGCCGGAGTCACACATAAACCTGAGAGGTCATCCATCATGGCTGACCTGTGACCTCGGGAGGAGTTGATGGCTGCTGGGAGAGTGTTTGCATGTCCAGCCTGCAGTCCATGTTTCCAGTGATTATTATTACTGCCCCTGCTACTACTGGGGCGTTCCAGCGTTCTGCTACTCCCACCGCTTTGTTTGCTTCGGGAACTGCTCCATCGTAGGGCGTTTCTCCGGAGAGAGTTGCTGAGCGACTCTCTCAGTGAGGGCCTTTTCTTGGTTGGCTTTGGTGTCTCTTCCACAGGGTCAACGCCCAAAATTACGTCTGTAGACATTGTGGAATACATTGTGGAATGCGTGCTCTGAACTTATCGTGGTTTGCGTGGTAAGTTAGTGCGCGGAGCGTTAATACTGAATTTATTGAAGGCAAGATCTAGGGCTAGGCCATACTGTGGGATAAATCCCCGTAATAACTCACAGCTAGCCTTACAGTTACCTATAGAAGTAATGTAATCTTCTTCTCTAAGCAGTTACCGAACTGCGTCTGATTCTGGGTCTATGAGAATCTGACAAATGTATGTATAATCCAGAGCTTATTGAGCATCACTGACTGAAAATGGAGTGGCCAATGCAGTAATGGGACGATTGGTCCTTTTTGGATACGACCAAGTATCTCAGCAAATTCCCTTGTTGCAAAGTAATCTTCAATAAGTATACAGATTAGGGGATATCCTTGCAGTAATCCAGCGCTAAGCAATTGTCATGTTAAGACGAATCCACCCCGTTAAAATGGACAAATCTGAACAAGGACACGGTGGCCTCTCCACCACCTCCTCTTCCTTCGAGTTTCAAACCTAGCAGTGAGACGTTGTTGTGTGAGGGCTTCTTGAGTCTAGTGGCGTTGATGTGGAGTAAGTAGGGGTTAGGGGGGAGGGTGCCACACCATCAATGTCTACCCAGCCTATGCCTCTATGTATATAAACCGCGATAGGTTTTCACCACAAACTCTCAGACTCACTGTCTAAAGTGTTGCTCCGGTCACATCACAAGCTTGGCCTTAGGGGCGTGGTTTGCTTATATAGACCTAGGGGAAGTGTAGCAGAGCATCGGGACCTAGATTGCCCAATAGCTTTGAAGTTTGAGCAATGGGCGATGGGTGCAGTGCAGAGCTCATTTACACTGTTTTATCCATTCATTTCCGTTACCTTATCTTATTCCACTGAGTCAGTCCCGACGTTGTGCATAGCACAGCATGTAGCCATGGCCAATCTCTGCTATCACCGACATCGATTACTTCCCATCCCCTAGGGATTCATTCAGGGAAAAGCCATTATTGGGTATTGATTAATCAATCCCTTTTTCCCTGGCCGGGAAGTATGGTGCAGGTTTCGGAATGAGATTATGTTTCCACCTTTGGGCGCGCTGTCAAATAAATCAGAGAAAAATGGCAAGTGGTCGCAAATGCTAATTGCAGAAAAGTATGCAGAAGAGGTGTACCCTGATTCAGTTGCACCCAGTTGAACTTAAGATTATACCTCGGATCATGTGTTGAAAATAAACACCTTGTGTGTGTTCTCCTCGCGTGGACCCGGTGTCCTAATATTATTTTGTGGCACAGTTCCTATATTGGCTATGATAAAGTCAAGTGATAGATCTACCTGGCATAAATGAATCCTTGATAAATCTGTATAAAATCTAGCACGTAGCAGAATATTTCAGCAGAATATGCGGTGTTGGAAATGCCATCTATGCAGAGATGTATTTGGCTTGATGAAGAAATATCGATTCATGTAATCTCCAAGTAAGATAAATCTTCAGATAACTAAAAAAATGAATGATGAATTAACAGAGGGAAGGTATTTATTCAAGAATCCAGGATGGATGCTGCAACATCAATTCTCCATAGGTAATGCTCCACTGCGCTATTTCACCGCCTGGTATGGATTGGTGATGCATCGACGCAGCTGTGCCTTCTCATATTTTGTGATTTCCCCAAAGACGAACTTTTTATTTGCTGTTATACGGTAGCCAGGGACGAATGGTAGAGCACCCGAGGCTCCTTTAGGGGCGGTGGGTATAATATTCGTTATGGAAGAAATCCCTGGTTGTTTATACAGGCTTCCTAATGAGATTTTCCTATCAGCAGATTCCTGCTGTGACTTAGATCTTGCGTATACTAACACCACTTCTTGCTGTCACGTTGTTGACGTGAGAAGATAAGCCGTTGAGAATTAGGCTAGTCCGTATTATTTCCCAATGGGGCCAAGTGACCATGCCCTGGTATTGATTATTGTTATCTCAAATAGGAAATTGACAGGCCTTTTATGAGATATAAGTCCATGCATATCCACGCACCGATGTTGATTTTATCAGCATGTGTATGATAAGAAAGATATTAGTATGAAAAAGTGTAACTGTAATTATGAGCGATAAAGGTATTTAAAAGTATGATGTCATCAATATCTTCCCAGGAGGAGCAAGGCATATCCTTGAGCATGAGCACGTAGTACTATGTAACAATTATAAAGATTTATGTTGCCATGTCACATGTTGTAAAACACAGACTGGAGTAAGCGTAACTGTTGATAATAAATAAACACCTCCTTGTCATACAGTAAATCTTGATGCTTGTTGCAGCCGCGAGTTTAAGAATTCCTCGTACGCACTTGCTATTTTAAAATGTCAATTATTTGAGGAAAGTCGGAACAAAAAGTCTCCAACCCCATGTCGGCCAGAAGTGAGGAAGTGCTTGAGTAGTGAGAATGCTGGCGTCAAGACTACAACTTGGACGCAACTTAGGGTAAAATAAGGTATTTTACTCTAAGGACGCAAATACTTCAAGTTCTACATGAAGTCAATTTGCTACTGGCAATAGTGGTATTCCAAAATAATAACCGACATTAATCAACGCAGGTGGTCCACTGGAGAAAAATTACGAGATCATGCCATAATTTGAGGCATTATTTCTTTACCATCCAGAAAAAAGATCAGACAGTTACTTTAAACGTAAACCAACTTCCAAAAGTCTCTGACAAAATCTGACTTTGATCTTAAACATCCAAGATACAGTGTAATACGAAGAAATCCATGTCAAGCAAAAAACTCCTGGCGTAGAATAGTCTGTATATATCCGTATACATGTACCTCCGTTTCTATAGCATTAGCAAGACTGCAGAGCTGTTGAACTTACTGTTCTCTGGAGAGAGTGACTGAGTTCAGTAGAAGGTGAACTCGTGCTATATAGCTCTGGTGAGAAGCTTGCAGGGATTCTATCATGGAAACGTCTGGTGTCAATTGGGAAAGGCGGACAAGGCGAAACATATACCGTACTAATGTACAACCACCGCTTTCTGTACCTTGCCCCTTGTAGAGTTCACCTACAGATGTCTCCGGGAGTAATTAATCACAGACATTGGCGAATATCTATTCCAAAGTTTGTGATACATGTCAGGTTTACTGCCTGGTTTGTGATGTAACCAAATTCATTATCACAATTATTATTGTCGTTATTATTACAGTATATGATTTCCATATGTTTTTTCCCGAATTGTGTAACAACCGTAATAGCAACATAATAGACAGAGCAAAATATATCACCTTACCAGGAAAGAAAATCAGCGAAATTCCCCTTAAAATTTAAACATTTACTCTCAGCCCATAGCTTAGAGTAAAATAGCAAGCTCTCAGCTAATAATTCGAATAATGTTAGTTTTTAGAACACTTTCGCTGCGCAGTCTAGGATCTTATCTGATCTGCGAGGCTCTGAGTCTCAGCCTAAACTGTGTTTTTATTTTTTCTTATATTCTAAATCCTGCATAGGCACCCCGTGCAGGGAGACCCCGTCTCATCCTTAGATGAGAGAGTGTGTACTATATAAGGTGATACATTGGACTATAAGCTCGATTAATAGGAGATCTTTTTGTAGGCACCCCGTGCAGGGAGACCCCGCCTCATCCTTAGATGAGAGAGTTTGTACTATAAGGTGATACATTGTATACTATAAGCTCGATTAATAGGAGATCTTTATATTACTCCGACTTATCATTCAATGACAAGTTCCGTCACCAAGCGCAATGAAACAAACTTTGCAATAGTGTAGCCTTAGTGAATCTAGGGGGTCCACATTCCAAGTGAAGGTCTCGTCGCTTGAATTCTAGACAAGGAATCCCGTTATATTGTTCGCGACCGCCTCCCTGGATGTCATGTCTTAATATCAACGTGACACATTTGTAATTCCCCCATATATAGAATAGACTGATTTTAATCCATTGAGACCTTATTAGGGTAGAATAACATGTCAGCTATGAATATGCAGATTTTAAAGGAAATCGTATTATTCAATTGTCTGCTATTGGGGAAAATGAAAAAAATACCCGTTTTCCCATAGAATTCTATAGTGAACAGTAGTTAATTCCAGTGGTCCCTGAAATAAAAACTAATCCAATTACATGTTTTTTTCGGCTTTTAGGTTTCCCATAACCATGTTCTTTCTAAATCCAAAGTTTAAAAAAAAAATCCATGATTCATTCATTTTTTATTGAAAACTGGCATACCTTTAAAATTGTTCTCACCCCAGAACATCGACAGTCGGTAGCTCTACACATTGATCATCATCGATAAGTAAATTCAGTTAAATCTAGGCTGGGAAAAGTTTATCTGAGTATATTCGGTGTTACGTTGATTTGAAATATGATGTCTGAATATGCTAATCTGTATTTTGCACATATGTTGAGCTTTAATCTTGGTGAATTGAGAGGATTGGTGAAGGCAAATTGTACATTTTCTGGGGACGTCACCCATAATATATTGTCGATTATTAGACTGCGATTGCTACACTCTGTCCAGCCTCTGTAGAGCGCGGCACCCGCGTACTGGGGTATGTGTCCCTCCTTGAAGTCTCTTTGAAGTCCCAGCTCTTCAGAGGCTGGACAGAGTGTAGAAGCTATATCATATATGTATCTAGACGCTGGGGCAGGGTGCCTACCGGGGGTGCCTATGAGTATGGGTAATATCCTTGTAATATCGGGTTTGTTTCTCTAGCTACCCTATACAGTCTGAGATCATGCCTGTGAGGCACTGGAGGAGAATAACGATGTCAAGGCCAGTTTCACTATTATATTAAGCTTAGTCACCCCTTTCCTTCAGGCGTTTTGATTACATGTGTTGTAACCCCAACACTATAGCATCTGGCAGAAGAGGCAGAAGTTATGCGAAGAGAAACAAAGATCTTCACTATTTTATAGCCGAGGTATGTACTTTTTGGAAAGGGAGGGGAGAATACAGGTGGTTAAACAACCACGCCTTTATTTACAACAGATGCTGATCGGAAGAGATGGAACGTGTGATTGAGTAACATTTCCCAAATGATATAAATGGCTACAGAAACACAAGGACGGGTTCTGTCTTCAAAGGCTACTCTAATATTACGGTACGGTATACGTGTGTGCCTCCGAAAAATATGTTATTTTATGAATCAGTTAGAAGTGTTCGAGTCTTCCAATAAAATAAATTGTGACTAAATCATCTTATCCAACATACGACAGACATACAGATAGGTGCTATGCGATGGAACCAATAATACTAATTGTACCAGCTGATAACGACCAGAATTGGGCAAATCACCGCACTCCTTGTCAAATGTGAAACTCATTTGAAAGGGAGGCAGCTATTGTTTCTTTACATAGAGAAGAGTCAACACAATCAGGGTGTAGAGATGGCGTGGGGATGAGTGACATCTGTGCGTGTGGGGACCCTGGATGTCCAAACCACCCCCAGCTACAAGTGAAGGAATGTTTGAGGGCCTTGTGCGTCTTATTCAATAACCTTTAGGCTTTATCATGTGGAAATATGAGACTTTCTTCCCATACAGCATAGTTTCATTATAGGGGATGCTGATAGATCCAATATATATATATATAATATTTTTATTTGTTATTAGGGAATCTTTAGAAGACCTCTGATTATCATAGATCAGGGCTGGGGGCGGGGGGGGGGGGGGGGGTTACCCTCCTTTTCCTGCAATATATATTCTTATTGTTATGTACTTGACTCGAAATATGCAATAATTAATTAATAACCCCGATGAAAAGTTTGCTGATAGATCCAGAATCAATATCTACTGGGAAAATGTCGATCTGTGTCTTAGAAAATAGAACGTAGCTATGCCTCCATGATAGATAATTTATCACTAAATGATAATGCTATCAAAGTCACATAGTCTTCCACGCCTTTATCACGAACGAACAATTCAAACTATTTCATATAAGGGGTCATCATGGAAAGGTCTGAATAGTTTGTGCATCACCAGGAGCACACTTGTTCATCCACAGATTAGATTTATAATCGACCGGAAACCAAAGTCTAAAAGAGTGACCTTACTGGGACCTTAGAGTAATATGGATATTACTCTAAGCTGTGACATTATATTTGCTCGCACATCATCCTAATCTCAATCATCGTAAAATTAATGTTCACTAATCTAATTAATAATATCGCGGCTGTACTGAAAGTCATATACAAAAAAAACACATTTATGATGATGGCTTGGAATTAATTTATCCATATCTCTTATTGCATTTTTATGAGCGCTATAAAACTATCAACCGTGATCCGGCTATGTATAGATGAAGTGTACAATGTCGGAAGTGAAACTCATACCAACAGGTCTTGACAATTGAAATAAAAAATCATCGGAAGTAAAGCAAATCCTAATCAGGCTAATGCAATAAAATTACATGAGCATTAGTTATCGCATGGAATGCTCTACATAAGCCTCTTGACGGCCAATTGAGAGTAATCATAGCTCTTGGGAGGATTCGCGACATGTGGTTAGTGTAAGAGGAACAGATGAGGAATCAATCAGGGAGATAGATCGTTGTATGATGAGCATGCTAGATCACACGCTACTACTGCTATCCATCAAAGTTCGCATGTTGGTAATTTTTATGTAAAAGCCATCCACAAAGGTGTAATCTCTTGAACCTCATGGGAACCCCGTGGTAGCTTTTCCCCATGTGAATAAGTTTAAATTAATATAGCACAGTATAAGCTCAGAGATGGGAGAGAGACCCTACAAACTGAGGGAAAGTCTCTCGCAGATATGAGAGGCTACGAGCCTAGACTGAGCACAAGGTATGTTCTATTCTCCGACGAGGAGCGCATCAAATGCCGTAACGATACATGCAGGTATAAAACCGACGCCTCAGCAAGGCTTGCTGGCACAACCCCGCCAGCCAAAGGATGTCATGCTTAATTACAAATCAAAGTTATATATAACTTTGATTTCCTCTTATTTGTAAATACCGTACCCCATTTTCACTCTAGTCAAAAGAAAATAATTGTCTTCACACAATTGTAATTTGGAATTTTAATCCCAGGAGGACATTTAAAATACGACTACAGATCAGTTAGATGAATCAGTATACATGTACTAAAATGAATATGGTCTGCTAAAGAAAAGAAATCATAGTAATACGTAACTCATACCTCAGAGTAAAAGAAACCTACTGAAAGGAATTTTATCCTATGAGGGTCAGAGGCATGTAGATCCATTGACCCCAGCCTTATTTCCCTCATCCGCATGGCTCCTCCTCAAGCACCCCCCCCCCCTCCCGCCCATGCTCCCCCCCCCCCCCCTCCACACCCGACCAACTACATACCTGGCTGTCTGACACACACGTGCTCTTATCTCAAACCTGCCCAGCATCCTGGTCCTAGACATGGAAAACTATGTGATATCTTCCCCTGCCATGGCAGGCTTGGGTTTCATGACTTACCCGTATCTATTGACTGATCCTGGCTAGGTCAGATGAGTTGATATTTGGCTCTATATTTAGATGGCCTGAGTCATAAACACAAACCTTGCTGACATGGCTTGAGGTAGGCACAATATCCGGGACAATATCTAACAAATACATACAGTCAAATATTGTACAGTGAAACCTCTCTATTAAGACCGCCCTTGGGACTGAACGATTTGTAGTCTTATAGCAAGGTGGTCTCTTTAATTGGAGGGGCTAATTAAAATAAAAATACCTATATATTTAAACTGTTTCTTATTCACACCAGATAGTGTACTTATCATTTATATCCGGAGGGATAGCAGAGAGTGTTATGAATATAAAGTTGCGAAAGAGAATAAAACCAATTATGATAATGAACCAACAATAAACATCATGATTGTGAGGATGATGGAACCTCAGAGTATTTTCATGTATTTCATGTCTGAGTTTCTTCCTTGATTTGTGAGTGAAATATAGTAATTATGCATATGTTAATATTTATGTTCATTTAGCATGGCCTCACCTGAGTGACAAACACCTTTTGATACACTCAAATACATTCTACCCCCATGCGTTTGTCTAGCGCTGCCACCTAACGTCGGGTCAATGATCTAACAATCGCGAGAAGTTCTGGCTCCGTTCGTTATTTACGTTGACTATCCCCGGCGCCCATTTCTATTCATTGTCTATCTTGCTGGTATGGGATAACTACCTGCAATATTGCAATTCAAAAGGCAATTCGAAAAGAAAAATGAAAATAGAAATATTGTAACGCGTATTTAAATGGTTTGAATTAATGTAAATCAACTGTCATTGGAGAATGGTCAGTGATAAAACAGATGTATTAAACGTCAGTATTAAAATGTAAATGTCGCCTTCACCAATCCTCTCAAATAACCCCCATTTAAGAGAGAAAAATATGTTCAAAATTCAGTTGAACATAACCGAAAAGATTGTTTTTACAAATCAACCCAATACGAAATATACCCAGATATTCATCATTCACAGCATAATCTAACATAATTTAAAACAAGAAAAAAAAAGATAATTTACTAAATGTGTTGAGATGTCGACTGTACATTTTCTGACTATCTGACCCATATCTGGGTATCATGTCCACCTCCAGGGTTGGTACCCCCTGCATGCTGGTATCTTGACACCTGTAGATATAGCGCCCCCTGCCCCATCCATAGATCACTGATATATACATCCTGGTGCTTTTATGTTATGTCCAGTGGAAATCATCCGAAGACGCCCAAAGCAGGTTAATTTAAGGGCTGCTTCCATTGGTACGGATACGAATGTTAGTACGGATACGAATCCGTCATGCGGATACGGTAACCTATTTTGGAGTGAACCCATACGTCTAGAATGTAATGGCATCAAAGAGGGAAACCATACGAATGGAGTACGGAAACGTCCCGATCGCTACATGGAGCGATCGGTTTTACCGTATCCGTATCCGTACCTGTTGACGTGTACGGATCCGCACACATGGAAACATGCCTGTATATTTTAATGTGAGCAAATTTTGCCGTATCCATATCCGTATCCTTATCCGTACCAATGGAACCAGCCCTTAAAATACTGGAAGCAGACGCGTGCTTCAGTGGCCTATATTGGTAGCCCTCGGAGTAATAGATTACTAATTTTTATATAGAGGAGAGACCAACTTGTATGGCTTAAAATTAGTATTTGCCAGTACTGCAAGTTACACGAGTTACTGTACATAGATATAGACTGATATATCCGGAAAATGTCAATTAATTGATTTTGTGTTTGAATACAATTTAAAAGATATCTGGTTCTCAAAAACGGAACTGCAATTCAATTAAGGCAAGAAATGAACATCACCAATGTGTCAGTTACATTGGGTAAACTATGGAGTAATTGCGAAAGAAAAATGCGCCTTTTACCTGATCGTATTTTATTGTCTGATGTTATGTCAATTGATTAAAAATACAATGCCAGTACTGCTTCGTTGGTGTTCTACTGCACGGTATGTCCTTGATCAATATGAATTGCTTTATAACTACCCAGGACAATAATTTGTAATCATCGTAGATTTAATATCCTTCCCTGAACTCCAGTATTCAATGGATATATAAACTGTTTCTAATTCACACACGATATTGCGCTTATCGTTTATATCTGGAGGCAAACTCATACATAAACTTGTAGCAGGACAATACACTCACTGACTCGTGGACTTGTACATCCTGGAAGTATGACCTGTGGTATACATGCAGGGTGCATAGGTTGAGTGATACAATTTCTTGGGGACTTCAAATCGTATCATATAAGCAGACATTTCCATATATACTAAGTTGACATAATCATTATGTCCAACTTATATATAATAATCAATTAACACAGATGGAGTATTCTAGCAATAGTATGTGCAGAATAAAAATAACAATGTCCTTACCCTGATTTTGAAATTCCTATATCCACCTTCATTGTTATTTTCCAACATTCTCTCAGAGCTCAGTGATTATACGGTGTGCCTGCTTGTGTTACCCACTGAGGGTATAACTTTATAATGTGGTACGTGAGGGTTGTTGTGGAGGTGAGGAAGAATGCCACAGTGCACCCCAGTGTTCAACCACCAGCTTGCCTTTAGATCCTGTTGCAAAGCATTATAGCAAATGTCATATTAAGTCCTCCCTCTGCGGATCTTAAGAGCCAAGTAGTAACGCCCCCGTACGTTTGTGTTCTCAAAATCATGTAAAATACGTCTTACTTTCTACCATTCTTTCCCTAGCTATATATTTTCCCCAGCGAGTTTTGAAATAAATCCTCCAGCCTTTCTGTCAGGTCGCCAAATGGATCTGGCGGGAAACAGTATGGAGGAATTCTTAACAAAATACAACCTGTGAGCTGGTAGGGGGCACCGCAGTTTAAAAGGTGCCCGTATGTATCTATCTGTACAGGGCTTGTGGCGGGCGACCTATGGCAGGTCAAAAAGTCTTGAGGTCTTCCTCCGAAAGGGGTCAGGAGGTGGATCCCGCGGCAAGTGTTTTACAACTGAGGTAGGTAACGTCGTCAGACAGACTATGTGGGTGAAGTTGCCACAAATGGTAAAATTCGCCTCTTTTTTTCATACCAATCCTCTCAAATAACCCAAATTTAAAACAAAAATAAGGTTCAGAATACAGTCCAGCATAACTGAACAGAGCATTTGATTTAATGCAATATCAGATATAAATATATTATATAAATTCTCAGCTTAATTTACCAGAACATATTAAATGTGTAGAGCTATCGGTTGTACATTTCCTGACGACCGGACTCATAGAAATATATACGTGTCTGCTCAGTGGCAGTAGACAAGGCCTTGAATCAAATAAAGGAGATTGTGCGTTTTGCATGATTTACACGTAAAAACTCCTTCAAATTTAGATTAAAAGTCTTTTCGGTCGAGGCTCAGAGCCTCGTAGATCAGATAAGAATGGAACGTCAGTAATTAACACTTGAATGGGCGTCCTAATCGGATTTTAATGACATTTTGCGGTTTGGAGCGAGAGGCTTTCCCTCAGTTTGGAGGGGCACTCAACTCTGAGCCTAGACTGCATGGGTTCGATAGGAACTTTTTGGTGGAACGATTGTTTTTGCTGTAATGCTGATCAAAACCATAATCATTATGAGTCTATTAAATATGAGGGCATCCGACTAGTACAACTTTATCTTTATTGTAGGTATTTTATTTATGGATCCAGTCTGACACTGCATGGAAAGATATATACAGAGACCGGAGGCACCAGCGTCTTTAAGTGGATTTTTACCTCATAAGTAATAAATCAACCTAAGGCAACTTACATAAGTGGGTAAACAAAGTAAGGACAAGGATGTCCATCCTAAATTGTCGAGATCCAGACAGCGTAATTACAATATTTGTGTGCTCCCCTGCAAGTAATAATACCTATGTACTTGATGCATGGTATACAGGTATTCACATCACACCACCCAGCATGTACACACACGTGTAGTGCATTCACAATGATATCAGGTATACATAATGGGTGAAGTCGACAACAAATGTACAATCCGCCTTTAAGCCAGAAATTAGATACAAAATGCAATATAACATAAAAGAACAGATACTTTAAAACAGTCCCAAATAAAGTCAGATATACCCGGTATTCATAATTTGTTTAGCATAATTTAGCATAATTTACTAAATGTACATTTTCTGACGATTTCACCCATATACATATAGGCCTACACTCTGTCCAGCCTCTGAAGAGCTGGGACTTCAAAGAGACTTCAAGGAGGGACACATACCCCAGTACGCGGGTGCCGCGCTCTACAGAGGCTGGACAGAGTGTATGCATGGGTGAAGTCGACAAAAATGTACAATCCGCCTTCACCAATCCTTTCAACTAACGCACATTTAAGACAAAAATGTATTTTTCAAAATACAGTTCAACATAAACAAACTGATTTTTAAATCAACGCAATACTCAATTACGCTGATAACATTTTTTTAAACAAAATCTAACAGAATTTACTAAATTTGTAGAGCTGCCGATTGTACATTTTCTGACGACCTGACCCGCATATAATGTGACAGAGCGTTACAATGCCTCTATTATTGTCATGTGGTATTGCTAAGCTTCCTTTGGTGCCTTATAGCTAGAGATCTGCCCAGCTGTTGTTGAGACAACTCTCTATCATGCACACTCCTTTAGTCAGCATTCAATTTCATTCATGCCAATCCACCTGTTACTTGCTTTAATTTGCAACGTGCTAACTAGTTTCCACTTGATTTTAAAGGGCTCCTGGTGGTGTGTGTGTGTGTGGGGGGGGGGGGGCTGTGTCCATTTGTCACGCTAAGGATGAGCATTTGTCCCTTGTCCCCAGAATCCCATGTCCACTCTAGGTCCAAACCCTCAGATCAGATATGAATGGTATGTCAGCCTACTTCGCTAATTGATTTCCTGGCTTAAGACCCGGCGTTTTAATGGGAATATAATGACATTTTGCGGTCTTTATGGAATTATAATGGCACTTTGTGGTTTGAGGCGAGAGGCTTTCCCTTCGTTTGAATGGACTCTCTCAACTATGGGCCTAGACTGTGTCGATTTGTCACTCTTAGAAAGGGTCCATGTCGTTTGTCGATCATAAAAAATGGCTATGTCAGTTTTTCGACTTTAGGCATCAGGAGCCCTTGTAAATACTTTGAATGGGAATGTAGTCTTGACAACGTGCCACTGTGCATTTAAAGTTGGAAATATGCCAACGAAATAGTAAGAACGCATTATCACTTGAGTGTGATTCTCATCTGTCGATCACGTACTGGAGATCTTAATGGAGTTGTTTTTAGGGAAATGGTTACATAAGCCACACGTGACTCACACCTGAGACGTGAGGTCATGTGATGAAATAAGATACTGTCTTCCGCCAGGTGTGTGTGTAGGGGGCGGGGGTTGCTACAGGTGGGGGGGGGGGGGGGTGCTACCGGTAAAAAAAGTTATTAGCTCTTGGAACAAATAACAATAGTCCTAATAAGTGAATAAATAGATTAACCTTTAAATTGATAACCTTTCTTAATTTCCAGCGACATAGAAAGTAGGTTCCTTGATGCAAAGTTTTGTCATTCAACCAACAGTGTTGCAAAAGTATTCTTGCTTCTTATATAATTATATATTTGCATTAATTTATGATTCATGGTAGGACGTAAATTATATTATTTTGTACCTTAATTAATAATATCTAAATCATATTTTGGCGCGAGTCCTACAGCAGTAAGCTAATTGCGCACTGACTTTACGTGGTAATGGGATTTCCCTGAATCTATTTTCAATGATAAATATGAATGCTGTTCAAAATGCATCACACAAGGCATTGAAATGAAAGCAACACCGACTCCTCTATTGTCATCGGGTAGAATGGTTATGAATGTTAGATGCTTCCTAATGTGAAAATTTGACGCAAGGTGTCTCACAGCAGAAAGTTCATAACCTCGGTTTTGTAACAACAGAGAAAGGCCTCGGGGTTACATGACGAGTTCCAATTGAACCCCTTGAATGAGAGGCACAGAGAGACATACAGGTATCATGGAATACTTGTGTTACTCTTTCTCTCTGTCTTCCACCCTCGGTAATGTGTAGGGACTCGTGCATATTTCCTAAACTATAATGAAAAGTTCAATATTTCGAACACGGTCAATTATTTATGACCAATTGTTCAAATTCAACGTAATCCGAATCATGAATTAGCTATGAATCACTCTACATATATCTAAAAGGCCACAATATGCCCACGCACCCAGTTCCAAGTTCACCAGGGCAATTCAACACATCACTCAATTATTAAAATTTTGTTTCCGCTCGCTTAACCAATTTCAAGAGGTGTATAAATTCTATGTAACAGATCTCAAATAAAAATTAAATCTAATATCATATACAACGCATTCATGAATAAAAAGGCGCTTTAATTGGTTTTCAAAGGAGTAAGAAACAAATAATCATCAATTTAAAACAGATCAATTTATGATTTGATGAAATAGAATTGCGGCTATGGTCGCTCATGTGTTAAATCTGAACCTTTCCCCTGGCCTTGATAAACACAAAGGTCATAGATAAGCATTCGGCTCAGTGCCAAAAGGAACCACGAGATGGTGCACTCGGCGACCTTGCATGAGTGGCAGCTAATCACCCTTTCATCTTTTTTTTTACTTCACAACTTTCTCATCATTATCGTATTTATACACCTGAGAAAACAGGTCCTGATATTTTAATGAGAAGTAGTTTGTGGGTACGCAAGTATGCGATTACTTGACTTTTTTTAATATATATTTTACGGAAGTTGTATCTATTTCCTTTCTATGTAGGCTGAAGATATCCAGTGCAATGAGTCAGAAAATTAGAAGCATGGAATTGATCGTAAATAATAAATCTACCCTTCACCGCTTGCATGTGTAAGGCATTCTTTCTCTGAGAGTGTTGGGGGGAAATAACATGTTAGGCGGCGGAGAGCTCGCCTGGAGCGTGATTGTTCTCAGCACGTTGAAATGGTGGGTGGGGCAGGAAGGGAGAGCTGTAATGATTGCTGTTCATAAATCACAAATGATTTTAGGAAAATTGCATCTCAACTGCTTCCAAGACACGCGTGTGGTTGTCAGTGACTAATACTGGGATTTCATGCGCGTGTATAGGGTTGACAGTCCAGAGAGGCAATCAGGGCTTGGACCTTCTCTCTATTACTCTACGATTAAACCAAAAGACACAGGTAGAATTCATTCCTTGTGTCTGTGTATCCTGTGGTCTGACCCTGGGTGGATTAGGGAATGTTTCTCTATCATAACGATGTAATCGGGGGAAATCACTATGATTTATATAATAGGAAACACTTCACTAATTCACAGGTCACATGTGGTGTCAATGAGAAAATAAGCTGTCAATTCAAAGAACTGATTAACACCTTCCAAGTGTTTAATATTTAATTCCGTTTCGTAATTCAGAGTATCCACTTTGTGGAACACGCACGCAGAACCCTAGGGAAATACATGTAGAAGCACGTGTATTTTTAAAGTGTAAATGGGTGGGATTTTATTTCCATATATACGCCATTAAATGATCTCACATTCTCAGTGCAAGGATAATCGACATGATCTATACTCATGAGAATGTATAGTGATAACTTGTAGTATATAGTAAGTCGATAGAAGACGAGAATGATCTGGATATGATATTGAGACATATTGTTTATTATTAGTAATACCTTCAGTGACGACTGAGACCAACGAGACTAGGGGAAGCCTAGTCTCGTTGCTGAGACTAAGTGTATCTGATACATAATGTTTTCCGCTGAATAAAAATCTTTAAAAACAAAATACAAGAATCGTGTATCTAAGTGAGAGCCCCTTTTCTACAACTATGAGCTTCATTTATGGTCTTCGTCACCCCATCTTGTTCTACCTCACTCCGTCTACATTCATGATAATTAATGCCGACAGGTATAATAAATATTATCACACTGTATATTTTGGGTCGTAAATTGTAGAACAGATAATTAACATACCTCTAAATTAGCGTGTGTTTGCGTGACGTAAGTCTTGCGATATCGGAAAAAAGAAAATGATTCATTGTGTCACTATATATAATAATTATGTATGTATTGGCCAGATTTTCAGAAAATGTACAATAGGCAGATCAACACATTAGTAAATTCCACTAAATTAGAAAAAAAGTCGTCAACACTAGTAGTGAGTATATTTAGTATTGCCTTGATTCAAACAATCTGTTAGGTTCTGTATTCTAAACCTGATGTCTTATATTTGGGGTATTTGAGAAGATTGATCCAGATGAATTGTAAATTTTCTGGCGATTTCATATCAGCCGTATAGTATAGTTTTATGTCCCATGACAACAGACACATCTTGGGAATATGTTATTGTTAATATCTCTTATCCCTTATATCTGAAACACGTGTTGCTGTAAGACAGAACTGGGTGACCCAGACTTGCACCATGATTTAACAGAACATGGCAATTCATTATTTTTTCTTTTAAGGTACCCTGATCTAATTTCGCAAGTAATTTGATATATATTTGCACCTGTATTGTCAGGTTGTGTACTAGGCAAACCTGGTTAGAGATATGCTTTCCACTTATTGATATTAAATGGATGTTTGGGGAAAGTGCCAAAGTATGCGCAATAAAAAAAATATGCAATGATGGGGTGAGACATAGTCACTGTAGGTAAACTCGATTCACAATCGTTTATAATTATACCGTAAAAAAGAGGTTAAATCGAGCGATATGATATTATTTTTAATTCTGCAGTTACATTCATGATGTGTATTGGTATATAGCTTCGGATTTTTTGTAATGCAGTAAATAGCTTTGTGAATTAGTTCTCTCAACACATTTGATTCAGGGTGGTTTTACCAAAAGACGCTCGTTTTATTGAGATACATCCGGACATTCTTTCCATCAATAAATAATCATTATTAAATAAATTCAGATGGAGAGAAGAGACTTCCAACTACTGTTGTTTCCAATATTTTCTTGTTTTTATTATATTAGAGCAGATCCTTCTTTCCATCAATACATAATTGATATTAGAAGTAACAGTGATACACTTACAGGGCGGATATGTTAGAACCAGCCGAACAAACCCATTCTATAACCCAGCACTACCACATATGTATTTCATAACATCGCTTATGGGCAAAACAATAACCGTTATTCGGTGTTGGACCAATTGCAATTATGTCGGACAATCACTCGTTTAAATCCAATGAAGCGAGAAGCTCTATATTCTCGTTAATTAGCATATTGGCGGAGCAATAAACGCTTCCCCACAGGCTTCTCTGGTCGCCTGCATGTGGCAGTTGATACCTGCCAGTTAGCGCGACACCTGGCGACAGCATCGCGATTGCCAGGTGCGCGGGGGCTCGATTGGATAAAGCAAGGATTTGTGCGTTACGAAAAAGCAGAGAGAAATGGTTTTTTTTTGCTTCAGTAGTTTTTAAAAGGAGTTTTCAAAATGTTTCCATCAGATTTCATGAAGGCAATATGGGTCATCAGGTCGACAGAAAATGTACAATCCACATATTTGATAAATGCTGTCAAATGTGGCTGAAAAAAAATTAGATTTATCTGAGTATATCAGGTATTGGGTTGATTTGAAACATGTTTGATTTTGTTAAACTGTATTATGAACCTGATTTTTGGCTTATCGCGAAGGCGAAATGAAGTAGTACACTTTCTGGCGGCTTCACCCATATGATATTGTCGAACTCAGTAAATTGCCATGTTAATGGTAAATGTTGAATACAGTAATTAATAATATGAAATAGTATATGGAGACTTTTGAAAACGCAAATGCTGAGTATTAATAAATAATCTTGTTGAATGCTGAAAGGTATATGTTGGGTAAAGTCGACCGAAAATGTATATAAATGTATATAATCGACAGCTCTACACGTTTACGATTTAGTACAACCTGCTACTGTAGGCTGGGGAATGATAAATAGTCGGTATATCTGAGTGTATTTGGTATTGCCCTGATTTAAAATATCTGTTTGATTATGTTGAACTGTATTCTAAAAAATATTTTTGTCTTTAATTTTGGTTATTTGAGATGATTAGTGCAAGCTAATTGTACATTTTCTGGCAAACTCACCCATGCAGATCGGGAGACAATTAAAACCGGACATAGGCTGAAAGGTTCTGATCGCTATCGTACGCTCGACAATTATCTGTCTATCATGCAGTTTGCCTCCCATTCATGAGTAATACGGACCGACCGTCAGGCATATTCAACAAAGGCAGATTTTTAAATTTAGCAGTAGCTTCCCCATGCATCCCCGTCCCAACCCCAGGTGAGCTATTTACTCAGAGTCGGACAGGTCTGGGTATTTGGAACCTGACCCTCCACCCCCCCCACCCCCACCCCCCCCACCCCCGCCTGTCCAATGTCCTCAATATTATATTTAAATCTATTCTCACAGGACAAATGTATTCTTACGACCTACAAAACTGATACACCTCCACACAATATTATAATTGCACACAGGTCTATACCTGTGAGGGAGTATGACGTCAGACCATGGCAAGCGTACTAATTCACACGAGGGTAATTTGACACCCTTTTTATTTCAGATTATTAATGAACAGACTTTGAATATTCAACTTAGTCCAATTTGCGCCAGGTAAATACAGACCAACGATCACCTGGAGCCGATGACCTGTGACTACGAGTGTACCCCATGCCCCGTCCAGGGGCCCCCGTCACATCGAGTCGACCCCCATTACCCCCTACGTCCCCCCCTACCCCCGCCCCCCACCCCCCTTGCGTTTTTCGCTCGCTGTTTTATAAACAAATTTACCTTCCTTTTCAATTCAAGTCGCACGTGCCTCACACCTGCGCATGATTAAGAACAAAAGGAACGGGGGTTGACGCATTGTTAGTCCATGAACCTTTAAATGCTTGTCTGAATTGTACGGGACCAAACGCGTAGTCTATGGCCCATTGCTACTATAACGTCCATTGTTTGATTCGGACCGGACAAAACCATCATTCACTCTGCTATTTCAATCCATCATCTCACTTAGTCATCTCTTCCAGGAAAAATGTTGAATATCGGATAGGCATTGAGGTTTAAAATTATTTATTGGTCTATCAAATATACACTAAAATCCACAAAACGGGGGAAATTGAATGAACTCAAATCTATCATTCAAGCGCTTTGTTCGGACATACTCAACGATGACGTATATATTTATCCTAAATGGATGCAGGCCGGGATTTTGCCGGAATATTCCGCTTTAAACAGGAAGATATACTATTTTAATTCATACTACGGTATGCCCATGCATTCCCTAAATTACCAGGACATCCAAATAGTACGCGTGTTTTAACGGTGATATAGGACGCATAATTTATGCATATAAAAATCCCATCTCTGAATAGGAAGTTTGTCAAATAACAATTTCTGCTGATGTAATATCGCAGTAAAATGATGTTAATGCTCTGAATGGCTACACGTAAATAAATCCATGACTGGGAAACTTGTTTTACCATTCAGAAACATTGTCTTTTCACTACACAAATTATGCAGGGACATTTGTTCCCGAAAATACAATTAAATTTGTTTCCAATAGATATCAACCTTGAACTTTCAATTGCAATTGAAAAAGGACACAGTACTATTTTTCAAGAGCTACATGGAACATATAATTATGCATGAATTGAAAGGTGGCCCCCATTTTGTTAACAATTGAATCCATCTGCATTTTCAGTGCGGCCTTAAGACTATTTGATATGATGTAGTCTATATACACACATTCATTTTGAAACATGACATAATTCTCTTAAATGTCTTTCCGTTACCACCAGGTCATACCGATGATGGGCGTAGATCAATGAATCATGGTTATTCATCCATCCTTCCATCCATCTGAAAGTTTAAAATTTGTATCACGTGCCAAAATCCCATTCATTTCACTTACATTGATCGTATTTAGTGCTGGTAGATTAAGGCTCAATCAGAATCTTAAGTTCGCGAATGGTCTTTTTCTTAGCATCACATGCAATCACCAGTAGATTGTGTTTGGTTGAAAGCCAAGTTATTTAGCTCTTTTACCCTAGAGGTATTCAGCATTGGCCAGTCTTCAAGAAACCCCGGGGAAAAACCACGACGCGGATAGACAAGATCCTCGACACATGTGCTGACAGAGATTGACTGTGATCTCTTTTGTGCGTCACAGAGACGTTTAAAATGTTAAGTGGGCCCATTTGGCTGTTTCTGTGCATTCCTTGCTTTAGGTTGAAAAGATCTGTACGGTTTAAGCTGAATTCAATTTGTATTTAAATCGGGGAAGGGGGGGGGGGGGGGTCGTAGGTCGAGCTGTTTGGTAATAAGACTGTCTATAGTCTATGCTACGCCAATCAAGTATGTTCCTTCGGATCAATCTACTTCACTTTCTATCATCAGTGACCAGTTTGTTTATGATTTACCACCTAAGAATGGAAACTTGTTCGATATAATTTTATATTTTGATTTAGTCATTATGTATGTCCATGTCCCGATGCAAACAACGAATAAGATATAGGGCAGAAGCATTCTATTATTAATTATGCACTAATTAAGGTAGGACAAAATAGGTGTGTCCCCCTCTACCTAGAAAAACCTTATCCCACCCCAACTTTTTGTAACCCC
Source organism: Sthenelais limicola (assembly GCA_942159475.1). Classification (NCBI taxonomy): domain Eukaryota; kingdom Metazoa; phylum Annelida; class Polychaeta; order Phyllodocida; family Sigalionidae; genus Sthenelais; species Sthenelais limicola. The sequence goes on along the minus strand of OW804099.1, from coordinate 97,387,303 downwards.
GCTCGACATACACTGAATTGATGCTATCTCATTAGCATAATTAAAAGTTTTGAAAATATAATATTAATGTTTGATTAATGGTAAATGATAATTAATAATATTATGATTTAAAAAATGATAATATTACGATTAGTTTGGACAACATTACGTTATGTTACCTAACACTTACAAGAAACCCTTAAAAGGTACACTCCTCTTGTTTAAAACAAGTATGTACACGAAATAAACGTGTTTAAGGTAGTTTCTCTTAAAAAGTTAACTCTTCCCCGCTTCCCCATATTATAGTTTCAGCTCGTTTGAACCCGAAATACGCCTATTCATTGCCCCGTGACTTCAGTTTATATTCATGCAAAACATTCTATATGGAAGGAAGTATTATACACAGAATCGGCTATGTGAGATTGGGAAATAAGCATCATGCTGGGAAATACCTGGATATATATCTGTATAATTATGAGGGCCATGCATCAGGGAAATACAATAATCTTGGCAACATTTAAGTAGCGATAATGTCATCTGAACTTCCGCATCTCCCATAACATACATGCTAGTGATGTAAGCATACATGATCAGCCATGGTTAACATGTTCAACAGTAGTCATGTAACCCATGATGCGCCATCCTCATCAGGGGACATGTGATGGTTCGTTGAATCTACAGGTGTATATGTATGTATGATCCTATAGGGGAACAAGCTTTTAGTCTCTAGGGGGAACCTCTGGATCTATCATGTCAAAAGGCCCCTTGTCCATGGGAAATCTCCCGTTCCCGATGCTTGGATCTATTCAGACACATTTGATGGATCGCGTGTTAAGTGATCTAAGGAATAGTTCAAGCACGGATGCCCCCTTAAGCCAATCCATGACTGCATACCCAATAAGCTCAGCAGATGTTATCAGTTAGATGATTTAGAATAATGTTATGACTCCTTGGATTATGATTCAGAACCATATCAAAAGACAACCTTTCCACTATCTTTGACCATACCTATATACACCGAGATAGTAATTTAAAAAAGAATATTTGGGGATTAATCTGTAATATAACCCCCAAATTAAAAGAATATAAAATTAGCATCTAAATTTGGACATTTCATTTATGTGGAGTTCACTGTGGCCTCTCACTTATGCCATCGCTAGCATCTCCCCTGGACCAATACCTTCATTTAGGCTCAATGCTATGGTAACTGATTAATATATATCTTTGCTCGCATCTTTTCGGATCTTCAAAAGGATTCCATCACATTACGAATACATTCATTCATTTTAAGTCAATACAAATTTACAAATCTATACTCTTATATATCACGATGACGGGGAAATAAGATAAAATATAAAATATGCAATACTTATAGCTGCAACTAACATAAATGTAAACATAAATGTATAAATGTAAACATAAATGTATAAATGTAAAATAGTATTTAAGACATAACAATAAACTCAACTGCTCTAGCAGGCTGGAATAGTAAAGAGATCATTCTAAGAAATCCTTGAGCGAACAAAACCTTGGCAAAGAGTGATCAGGGGCCCATTGTCATGGAAACTATGTGGGGTACCGCATTAGGGTGATTATAACCATACAGGGTAGCAAGACCCAGTCTGGTGGACAAAGGGGCAGGTTAAAGCGCGGAGCATTGAATAGAAGTTCCCACGACTGGCACCTTCATATGGTGTGCCATCAGTTTTGTTTAATTAACCTTTGCACAAGCGATCTTTACACTAAGTTTCAAGTGTGAAAAGCAGCTTTGCATGCACTGGATGCACCGGATGCTAGCAAAGCAAAACAATTCCTCAATGTGGGTATATTTCCATATTAATTTGCTGAATCAATTAATGTCAGTCTCTGGAATCTGAACTGCGATTGATTGACTATATACATGCATTCATTCATACATACACATACAGTATACATTTATATATTCAGTCATACATACGTACATACATACATACATACATACATACATACATACATACATACATACATACATGTACATAGCTTGAATTCCTACTACATTCAACTTCAACATTCCATATTAACACATGAAAAAGTAATATAATAGCGAGTTGTAAATGTGCTCAATTAGTGACCTTGGGTAAGAAAAGTAATATAGCTCGAGGCTTGACAAGCTACGTTAATTTTCTATGGACAACATAATCATTTTATGGCTTACGTCTACATATAAAGATGTAAACGAATGCACACATGTAATTGCAATACATACGACACATTTGTCGCAGCTTACGTACACATTCAATATTTTACCTCGCGTAGGAGGCACATACGTACAAGGGAGAAAGGCACTATGTAAACGATACAGGTACTTCCACATAATTGTCCCAATAAACTTTAACGAAAACATAGCCTTGCAAGGTACGCCCGAACTGAGTAGACTGAAAGCCCTTTGTCACGTATAGGATTTCCTTTCCTATTCTATTGGTTGGCAAATCCCCGGAGAAGCTCGTGAGGTAAATACCAAGCCCAGACTATTTGTCTATGGGTTATTGAAGTCTTTGCTTGCTGATTATTCTTGGTCAAGTAGCCATCCAGAACTGGGGTTAAAGGGCAAACAAATGGCCCTACGAGTAGCGCACCAGGAGCACGGACAAGTGGCAAAGTTTTGATCCACGATCAAATAGGAGGTGATGAACAGGCCATTCCCTTTGAAGCCATAGATAAATAAGTGTTGCCTTCTCCTTTGTCCGATGGGATCAATATATTTTCCAATGTGGAATGTTTAGGAGTGTGGGAAAGAGTTCGCGAACGGGATGAAAAATCGTCAACATCTTTCATTTTCATACCGATGCGGTCCATTTATTGCGATTTAAATGTGATTTTAGGACATGATTGTTAAAAACTTGAGACGGGTATTTTGTCGTAGATTCAGGCTCATAAAGGAGCAAAAAGATGCTCTGACGCCCGATAAATTTCTATTCTAAAGAACTTGACTGGCTTTAATATACATATGTGCCGAAAACCAGCTTTCCTAGGGAAGTATGTACACGAACTGAAATCCTTTGAAATCTAACCTTAGATAAGCAACACATAAGCACTATCTAATATCCTAGATGTCAGGTTCATTGAAGTGGATATCATACTTGGACATAAGGAAGCAAAGTTAACATGATATGAAACTATATCCCTTCTTCCTTCTTATGTCAGCCTGAAATCTTAGGCGATTACTCTGTATCTAGTTTCGAAGCCATTTCTGGTCTAGAACTTGAGAAAATTGTTTATAGCGGAGTCGCGTCAGAAATATCTTGTGGAATTCCATGATGATGGAATACACAACTTTATATGTAAAAACTTAATCTGCAATATACCTCGGTCTGATCCAGGGTCAGACTTTGTAATGCAGTCACCTTCTACTCAGGAAAGGATCTGATCCAAGTATCCCCTTAAGCCCATTCAGATATGAAGTGTTATCCCCATCAGGATAAGAGGAGAGTCGCCTATAAACCGCAATATCCTCGACAGTGTATATAACATGCAAGCATTATACCTGGTACAAGTATCATCCTAATGTTAATCAGGAAGAACAATGTGGACACACCGTTGTCTGAACCACAAAAAAACCGCAAACACCTACAGTAATCGTGACGAATGATACATTTAATGTTCCAACATACCATTTGTGTCTGCGTAACGATGTCCCATCATTAGAACATATTGTAAGGCCAACGAAAATAGGCGTGTTTCCGGTTAGACCAGCTGAAAACTAGGTAGGGGGAAGGTAACTTATTATCATTATTATGGATCCACCTTTCGGGGGAAAAAATGTTATTTCATAATAATTGTTAAACAATAATTGTTTTAAACAAGATAAGTGTTTTGTATCAGTTTTTTTTCTGGCTAGGTTTGTGTTCCTGCTCTTAACTTCTGTTGGTCGAAACCTATTGTGAGTGTGTGTGTGTGGGGGGGGGGGGGAGGGGGGGGGGCTAATGAAATAATCTTTCACAGATGCAACCTAAAGGGAACACTTCATCATTCTCAATCCCGATATTGGACAACATGTGGAGGGAAGTTCATAGTCATATTTAAATATATTTCTCTTCACCGAGGACATAAAATGTCAAAATAATATTGACATTATTTAATTGATAGGAAAATCATAAAATTAACGACACAATAAAATTCAATAAAGGGAACAGATCGATAATATTATCTGTTTGCTTATGGGATGCTAAATAATTGATCAAATAATTTAATAGTTTGATTGAAATGTTTCTTCCTGGATATTGTTAATGTTGTCCAGCTTTTCTGGTCATTGTTGAGAGGATGGGCCCTTGGTACATTTAATAGCTTATCATTTCTCAAATGACATGCCTAAACATTCCTGTTCGTCTGTCTAATGTATACCAATTAATCTTCATGGTGATACCCAAAAAAATATAAACATCGACGCACTATGCATGGTTCTTATGACAATTAAAGGCTTGGCATTGAATTTGCTAGCAATAAACAAGGCCGGTAAAAAGAACAACAAACAAGGCTATCTTCGTAACACTTTCCAGTGATAACTAAAACAACCCAAACATTTAATTGTTGAACAAAGAACAAACCACACAGAAAAAACAACGAAACTTACATTTTTCAATCAAGCAAAGATTAAACTCGTATTGAGTGCAGTAAATCTGGTTCTCTATGTACGATGATTATATCCGATACATGGGTTACATAAACAAAGCCTCCCTGTGGAGCAAGACAGTTAAAGTTTTGGTAACAAAATGTCATATTAGATAGCTTTAGTTAATATTTCAACAGAGGAATAGGAGGTGTCACGCGAAGATCCATGCACATATCCAGGGAATGATTATTGTTAGCTGTTATCAGAAACGAATTAGATCTGCAGGCAAGCAGTTTCTGCGTAACGAGTATATATAATGATTATATATACTCGTTACGTTATAATAATGTTTTCATTGGTATCTGGTAATGTAGATCTAGTGGTAATTAGGGTCATTTTCTATTAGATGGACGAATGTATCTATAATGTGTCAGTGAATGTTGTTTTGATTACCTGGATATGGAACAATTAACCTTGCACCACCATCCGAAATTCAGTATGACAAAACGTTGCTCAATTTACCAAAATCATCTTATAGAATGCATGTATGAGTGCATTGTCAGTGCAGGCGGTATGTATTATCTCCACAACAAGATGGTTATATTGTAAAGAAATCATCATAATAGATATATTTCTATAGTCTTTATACAGTAATTAAATGGGTTATCTCGCTGGTATGTATCTGTTTAGAAGGATGTTTGAACCTCTGTTTTTATACAATTTTCTAGTAAGAAACTAGCTTATTGTAAAGAATTGCATTTAATTAATCTAAATACGACCGGAACAAACATCAAACTTGTTACATGTTCCATTGGCCAGGAATAAGTCGCCTTGGGCGCAGTAAATTTATTCGTTTTAACTTCAATTAACTTGTCTGAATGCCTACTTTAATTAGGGCACTTTCATTAGACCGGTTGCTTGTGCAAACTTCCCAACACTTTATATAGGCCTCCCTTGTACACAAAGAAAGCTGCATTTTAATTTTCTTTGTGGTTTACCCCAATTTCCTGACCTATTTGGGGGGAATGAATGGCATTTTCTTTAGGTGAGTGAACATTGCCACACATTTATGCAAAGGGAATATATTCATGCTTTTGGTTGTTTTGTACCTACTGCGCACTCTCAGCTTAGCTGGGGGCGTAATCATAATTCTGTAACTAATCAAAGTAAAATTTATGCCATACCTGTGGTAGGATAGCCAATTCATGACGTCTGGCATGGAGAAGGAGTTCGGGCATGCTACCAACTGAGTAACACAGAAATAAAGAAGTTTGTACAAGGATTTTGTATAGAAATTTCTCTGTCCAGGCTCTTCTCAGATTCAAACAAAAGATGTTGTTGAAATGTCATTATAAATGTATGTTTAGGGACTTCTGGTTTTCGCTTTAATCCGCCCGCCCTTCATTCATTCTTACAGACTAAATTAAGCCCGGTATTCACAAATCTATAGATAGAATTAATGATATAAATACAACAGTGTCGTGAGGGCATTTGGAGATGTATTCTCTGGGCCGGCATTAGATAACATTGTTGTATACAGTTCGTGATTCCCAATTTGGGACGAGCGTGTACATATAAACATTCCAAGTATAAAAAGGAAAGGGGTCCAATGACAATTAGTTGATTTATGTCGTGACCCAGTCATGCTTGGTGGATCCCTTGTCGGGATTTTTACGAGCAAAGCAAACCATTCGGCGTAGTATAGTCTTCTGTTTATTCGTGGCATTTAGAGTGGAATTGTCTGGACATAATAAGCATATGTCTAGGTGCCATTATAAGGGGGGACATTGTAACAGGGTAACTTGAAAGTATTGTGAATGAGGGGAAAGGGAGGCTGTGCTGGTGGGGTTTAGCCTATACTTGGCAGCTCGTTATGGCATGTAGCATTGTGTCAGGCAACTTGTACAGGATCCCCTGGTGCCAAAGAGGACTCGGGTCCATTGAGCAACAAAAAGCCACAAATAATATAACAGGGACAATGATATGTCCATTGTTCGAGGTAGACTCCCATCCGCCAACCCATAACTCTGTGCAAACCATTGCAATATACCAAGTAAATGATTGGTGTATTGTTGTGAATGGGTATCATGGTATGTGGATAGGTCAACATATAAGCACCATTGACTCCAAATAACACGCTGTAACACAAAGTTTTGACTGCGTAAAACAATGGCCTGACAAAATTGTCTAGGGTTAAACATATGGGTGAGGTCCCCAGAAAATGTAAAAATCCGCCTACAGTTACTAGGCTAAAAAAAGTGTTTTTTTAAAAATAATTTTTATTTGGACTCTACTTATTCTCAAGGGACCCAATGGACGAATAATGGGTTATATTTGATATTGCGTTGACTCAAAACATCTGCCCGGCTGTGTTGAACTGCCTCATTTGTGTATTAAATTAGGGCTATTTGAGAGGATTGGTTGGATTGTAAATTTTCAGGTGACTTCACCCATGTAAAGGAGATCAGCCTTGATCAGGGATGCCAGGATTTGTTGGATACAGATTATGATCGGTAAATAACATTAGAGTACGGAATCAAAAGCGAACCAATGTTCACCTTAGATCCCTTATGATACATGCATCCGCTGGTTTGCAGTGTTTTGTTGATACCTGTTTCCATGGCGACTACAGTGTCGCCTGTAAGATTTCCAAAGATATTGGGGCGTGGCTGCGTTCAGAAACGCCATTCCCGATAGCAGTGAGTGGCGACAGAATGGCGTGGATATTGCTTTGTCAAATATAATTTGAGAAGTTGCACTATAGCCTAATCTATGATGGGAGCACCACACAGTAGCTATACGCTGAATAATCAGAATGAAGACAACATCCTTTCTCATGCTTGTGCCAATACACTTCAGTTGTCATTTCAGAGAATGTAAACAGGGTCCACAACCACTCTCTTTTCCACACAAATATTTAGCCAAAGAGGAATATTAATAGAATCTTCTTTTACGTCTCTCCTCGCTACCCGTATAAACTTGTGTAGCGAAAGGAAAATACTGGCAGTTAATACTGCGAGGTAAATGACTCGAGTGTGTGTCACCAAACTTCTTGTAAAGAGTGAAAGATCTTGGACGTGTTCTTGCTCAAAGTCAGGGCAAAAAAATCCCCAAACACAAGGAGTTTACCACAAATGGCAACAGGGAGCACATAGTTAGGATAATCGGGCACAGCCTCATGGCAATGTGATCTTCACCTCGGGGCGTGAGAAACCGCAGAAGTTTTGATAGAGTGCCATGGAAGAAAGCTATATAGCTCCCTTTCATACCTTACCTCGATTTCCCTTAACACAAATCTATATCTCTTGAAATAACTAAACCTTCTGGCGCGTGCACACGGTATTAAACTGGAGCAGACATATTATCAATCTGTGATAACCTAAAACAATTCCGAATGTAATGAAACAAAAGTAACGAGACACAACTGATTTCCACTCACCCTGATGAAGTTGGAGTTAGCATCCCCCAGTTGTTTCGGGTGATCTTCATCTTCGAAATGTTTGCTGCCAAAACCGTTCGTAACACACCATTTCAACATGGTGACATGTGTCGGCAATAGAGTCTCAGAGGCGTAAAATCCACAAATAAATATTATATTTCTCCTTCGATGTGCACAGTCCCACTGGTAAAATCCATCTGGCTGGGACCGTGCCTGAACTCGGTATAATTACTCTGTAATGATGTAACAATAGCCTGTGCTTAACGAGTCATGCTAAGTCTTCCGTATTCTACTTGTATTGTTTTCAAATCCGTAATCCAGCTGTAAATAAGGTCTATGGTGAGTTACACATGCAGAGTGTGTACGTGGGTAAGGTGTTATATGGATTCTGAATCCAGCTGGTCATAGCAGTCCTTTTTGAAGTAGGAAGACACTAACTGAGGCGACTGCAGCGATACTAGTTTTATATATAGACACATATTGATAAGGTGATGATGACTAGTCACTGGGTTATCCCCTTCCTTGATACACGTAGAGATATGTCAACTGTTTTATCTCGACAAGTTTGTATTACATGCTGGTGCGGTAGATCCATCCAAATGGAATCCAATGGGTGTGAGTGTAATGTACTGAATCATCCCATGCGAGACAAGTTACATTAAATGACGACACAGCACTAATCGCTTGATAAGAATAGGTGCTATATAGGTAGCCGAGTCAGTGTATATCTGTCTGTCTGTCGTCGGACTGGCTTAGTATCCTCGAGTCAGCATCAGCAGCATTCCTCTAATGATCGGGAATTACCCGGGGTTGATTGGTATAGGGTTATGTCACTGGCCAGGGCCCCTTGGGACGTGGCTACTATTGAACACTATGATTGGTAGCTATTGAAGCTGACCACAAATCCAATAATGATTGGATCAACTATGAGAGGTATCCAGTCATCCACGATAACTGAGGTCTCACACGCGTGGTACATGTATAAATGCTTTGTAGGCATGCGTACGGTAGACATTTACCTATGTAAGGGCTGGTAATTCTCCACCTCTCACGACTCAAACACCTTCGTAGTAGTAGTAGAAGGAGAGAGAGGCCAGAGGGAGTCAGCTCTTTCTGCATTCGGTCGTGCACATTGGAGACATGTGAGTGAGGCGATGAATGAAAACCTTCCGCCTCTTATCGATGGTACATTGCTCATTCAGGAGACTGTGGAGGGGAGGGGTGGTGGGGGGAGGGACATGTCATGAATGTTTCTCCTCTGCTGGAATATTACTCGGTGTTGTATAAGAAATGGGGACAAAATGGTCGCATATTCTACATAATGTTATAGGCTGTCAGTCTGCTCGTCGTCGGGCACGCTTCAACTGAATGGGCGTTAGGGAATGTATTGAGTAGGTGGTGAAACCTTATTAGACATGGATACTGAGAGTGGGCGGTCACATGTAAAGGTGCCAGCCAGACCAAAGGTTGTCCGCTTTTAAATGGTCTAAACTAGGCTGAGTCGAGTGATCGCAATCCACTTAGATAGACTTCGTAGGTACATGCGGATGTATGCCTAACTTGAACAGCCTTGATCGTGTCAACAGTCACAAGGTTAGCTCTTCCAGGTATGGGGAGAGAACGACAAGTATGATGACACAACTTTGGGCAAAGGTAAACATTCCAGTTATGACTCAAGTCAAACTGTTAACTGGAAATATTTAATTTGGCCTGGGACACACCGCCCTCGCGCTTGTAACATTCTCTTTCTGCCTCCAGCACCTGAACGCTAATTAAGTCCACACCTTGTGATCCTTAAACTTTGTTGAGACTCTGGCCTAGTATGGGGACTGGGTATATATTGACTCTGATAAGGTGAACTCCATGATGTGAGTCAGCCTCGCTGCCAGTCGATCCAGGTATGGTTCAGTCTCTCCATATCTCCCCACACCTGGCATGGGGGCAAACTATCCCAGTACAAATAATAAATGAAACAACGTTGAACTCAATGCTTCGCTTGGAAGAAAGAAAGAATAACCGCCAAGTCGTTCCCTATGGACTCACATCGAAGCCCCTTTAATTCCCAGTTTGAATTTGTGAATCAATTTAAAGTCAGTAAACTATATAATGATTTGATCATAAGCTCGATGGTTATTGGGATGGTTTTTGTAATTCCAGGTGGTAGGCGGACTCATGGAACAAGCGCCCCGTCTCGCGGAACCAGGTGTTCATAGCTATCCAGGTGTTAAAATTGCAATTCTTAATAAGTCTATTGCGTGCAGTTTGCTGCTTCCCAATCAATGCCTTTTTCAACAACCCAGCAAGTGTCCATCTGTGGTAATACACCCCATAAAGTTAGCAAGAAAGGCAACTGCTTCAGGTGGGACTTAATCCCATACAAAACGCTAAGCGTTCTTTTCATCACGTAATCCTCGCATGTACATGCAGCTTAGCAAGAAAATCCTGTTAAATTTGCTTTGTTTTGAGATGGCGGTCTCCTCCAATGGATGAAATACCCGTGTGAAATTGTTCAATTGTCGGTTTATCCTTTGATTATGACATATGCCAACCGTAAACATAATTTGAATTAATTTGCATTACGTCTTCCCATGTGAAACATTAATTAGATATTCCTCACGTCGGTTGCCATTTGGTGGATAAACTGAAAATAAAAGCAGAAATGCGTTAGAATTATGAGACTACTAAGAGAATAGAACCTCAGAAAAGCCCGATCCAGTATAGATTGATTATATATAGAGAGGTATTGACAATATTGATGTTGCTAATTATACTATAAGACATTATGTGTGTTCAATTAAAACAATAATATTATGCACACATTATCATTATTATTGATATAGATATTGACAAAAACGAGATGCGCTTCAGGTCTGTTGACCAATACACGCATAGTTTAACCTTGATTAATTAACCTCTTAAACATGTTAGAAATCAGCGGGAGGCAGGTTCATTGCTATGTCCAATAGTCCCCGGGACACAAGTATGCATATTGTATATCCGATACACCCAGTGACAGGTAAGAAGGATAATTTGCTTCAATATTATAATCACAAAATGACGTATTGGGGAAAAAGTGCACTGGCAGAACGAATGAACTATCTATCTATCATCACTATTATAATAACTTGGATCCACCCAATACTGTATGCTGATGCTGCATGGAATTTCCCTGGGTAAGCCCTCCGCCCCTGCATCCCTGGGGTGGAGCACACAGGTAAATTATTTTCCAGAATCTTCCCCCATCCACAGAAATACGCACCTGCAGCGTTTATTGATTCTTAAGTGCATGTCACCCAGATCCAGATCCAAAGAAAAAGCTGAAATAACACCTCATAATTTTTTCATCCCATCTGACACATTTTTCTCCTTGCTTTTTGACAACATCCATAAGTGGGCCATCTCGGTGCAAGCATCAAATAAAGGAATGGCATCAAAATGGATCAACATTAGATAGAATTTTTAATTTCCTGGTATTCTTAATTCATTTACACAATGCATTAATATTTACGTGTATTGAATACGCCAGGAATATAATTGTGCTGGCAATTCTTTGAATGAGTCGATCATGAAATCAAATCGATACAGCTGTTATGATTTAAACACTTTATCCAAGGAGATGCAATATAAAATAAGGGCCAATGGTTCATTCACATTTTCCAGAATGGTTTTGCTAAGAGCTAATTTGCAGAGGTTAAATTGCTTGATGTCCACACTGTGTCGGACAGAAGCAAGCTTTCTCCAACCATCCTACCCTGGCATCCTACTCGGTGCACTCAAGTTTAGCTGGTCCAAATGAGACAGGTGGGAAATGTAAACAACACACCTTCTGAATGGAGTCCCGTATCTAGCAAATATTTTTTGCCCTGGTCCGACTGTGGATGACTAGTGTCTGTTCAAACAATTGCCTCGAGGTCAGTTTTTCCATGTGCCAGTGGCAGACCGGTCCTGTCTCAGTGCCAGAGCCCCAGGCTGGATGGAGGGGAGGCCGAGGAGGAGTTTGACATGGCCCGGTTTCACAGGTAAAGTCCTGTCCCTCGCTAGCTCTCTTTTACCTTGGCATGCGTCCTCTCTTGTGTTGGATGGATAGTAGTGGACAGGCAGTGTGCGTGAACTTGCTGTGTATGTGTGTGTGTGTGCGTGTCAACGCTGGCCAACACGGTCCGTGATTCTGCCTCTGCTTCTGCTGCTGCTGCTCTGCCTACCTCTGTTATTATTGTTGCCCCCAAGAAACGTGGACACAGGGGGGGGGGGGGCACTACGAGATGTGTATGTATACATACATGTAGGTGATAGTTATAGTCCCAATTCCATGTAAATACATTTCTGGAAATAGAATCGAAGCAGAGGTCTTTCAGGTAATCCTGGTAATCTTTTAAAAATCCCGGTAATCTTAATCTAAATGGGTCAGATTTTTAGAAAATGTACAATTGGCAGCTCTACACATTTAGTAAATCCTGCTTAATTAGGCTGCAATTTGGTCAATACTTGGTAAATTCGAGTATATTTGACATTGCATTGATTCTAGCAATCTGTTTGGTTAGGTTGAAGTGTATTTTGAACTTTATTTTCGTCTAAAATTTGGGTTATTTGAGAAGGTTGGTGAAGGTGAATTGTACATTTTCTTAAAATCTGGCCCAAATATAGTTTTAGTTCAATCGTTAGTTGATATAATTCTGTCTGTCAATGTATTTCAGATCCATTATATTGCATCATAAATATATAGAACATGGTAAAACTCACATAAAAATATCAGGTAACATGTATCACAAAAGCATTATAATTCATGACTTAGGCACATGTGCCTTCAGAATAACCATCCATCTGTAATTAGCTGATTATTACACACGTGAGCATTAGAAAGGTGCAGTTATAATAAACCTCCCTTACTTCCAAAATATACACACACCAGCCATTGAAATACTTATTTTTACAATTTTATGATATAAATGTACCAATCTTGGTTGATGAATTTAATTTTGCGCGTATGTATCTCGAAAATTTCATTTTTTTTATTTTTCTCATAATTATTTACTCGAACAAGTTGCTAAACTGCCAACGATTGCCTTGCAAAGCAACCTTTTTGTTGTGTATTGAACGGCCTTTTGATTAAATATTCTAGTGGCATTTCTGGTTACTATTCCTCTGTTTGTTTTATTTTAGTTCTCTTTATTAAATTGTACATGTAACCATGCTTCTAGGTCAGTTTACCAATTTACCAGGGGTGAAAGCGAGTATATATAAGGTTGGGTGATGGATACTTTGTAAAGGAGATAGACTAGGGAAAAGAGAGTGCCCCCCCCTCAGAATGACAAGAGCGACCTGTATGAGGTTTTCCAGGTGAGGGGACAGGGCTATTACACACCACACGTCGTTTACACACAGGTAGGCTGCCAGGCCACGCCCACCAAGTTGAACAAAGCCCAGGCTAACTCATCACTGGCAGTAGTAGTAGCAGCAGCAGCCCCAGCTTCATTTTAACAATCGGTTATTATAGCCCCAGAGCCTGGGTCCCTTACCACAATGTCTCATATAACCATAGGCCCACTAAACAGTCTCATTGTGCTGAAGGCAACGGTCAAGCTGGATGAAATATTGTTAACATATGAGTGGGTGAATCAAGACCATGTAGACTTTTAAAAACATTGGATTATTGGTTTCTATTCGCCCTGTTTAAGAGGTATTTGGCAATAACTTAGTTATTCACAACTGCATGTTTATACAAAAAAGCATGTACTGTATCCCCCAAAGCAAAATATATATGAACATGAAAGTCAAATGAAAAACTAGAATCACCGCGAAGTACTTCAGTATTTGCTGAAGGGGAGAAAGGTTTAACTTTTAGACACGATCTCACGAGCCATTAAGTATGGACTGCCAACCAATTTAAACTTTTAAAGTATCGATCAGCGACCCAAAATAGTTACTTCCTGAATTATCCACTCTCAGTGAATGAGGAAATAGGCAGGTGTAACATTTTCATGTAGCATTACGTCAGGTTAAGTTTCCTATGTGCTCACAAACCAATTGGTTATTATTGGAATCGCTTGTCAGTGTTTCCCCAGACCACGCCTTGTTGGGTGAGGACATAGGCAAGCGGCCCACGCCCAGATTGTAAAATAAAGTCATTATTCACAATCACAACGCGTTTGCGTCTATTTAATTATCTATTTAAATTGAGATTTGCCTAGGCTGCATTAACGGTAGACATGCTAGCGAGCAATTTATAGAAACGCATCAGTTTGACGTGACGATCTTTAGGCAAATACTATATGGCAGATCAAGTTCAGTTAAATCTGATCTAGTTAATTTAGTTCTGAAAGTACCCAAGTACATATTCGGGACCTTTTTGAAAATCTAAGGAATAAAAGTGGGATTCTTGGGCAGTTTCGATTTACTGAATGCCAAATTTAGAAAAGCCTAAAGCTGCATTCCCAGTTATAGGATTTCGGCGGAACGCCGAAATATAGAAAAGGACATTTAGGAAGTTCTGCAGCAGAACAAGAGGAAGAAAGATTTTGGTGAAGTAGATGGCTAGGAAAAGAACAGATCAAAAAGTAGAATATCTTTAGTTTTTGATCGATGTTAAGTGAAAATGAATATCTTATTCCATGTGGCTAGATTCCATAATGATCATTTATCTGATACATTAATCTATTCCGTAGTAATCTGATTCCCTATGGTAAGCTTCTATAACGCCAGCTCAGAGGGATGACTAGCCTTTATTGATCGTGTCGTATATTACATATAATATGATACGTGATCAATACCGAAAGATCAGCTTGAATACAAATATACATGTGTACATGTATACAAAAATAAGTTGTTACGTTCAGATGTGTCTTCATCTGAGCCTTGATGTATATTCATCGGCTGCGTCATAATTGTAGTAAAACCTTTAATGTATTTATAGATTAGTCCTATACGCTGTCCTTGTTATGTCATATTAGTTTTAAGATGTTACACACATATAATTATGACGTTGGAAGACTTGCAAGAATATATTTTCAAAAGTATGAAACCCTTTGGAGCTGATTCTCAAATAAAGAATTGCTTGAAGTGCATGGTTGACGCCTACGGCCTATCGTGTTGTGTAGTTTAGAATCATTCATAAGTATGAAGCTACTGGTGTACATTCATGCCGAATCTGATGCATATTTATGTCAAATATTTATCTTCAACAGCATGATAAAGAACCATACTCTTGTGACAAGGTAGGGCAGGGTACTTGCAATCTAAATAAGTCAAATTTGATATTTGTACAGAGAATAGCAGGGAGAGCAGCTTTAACAATCAATAAGCAGATCAAGCTGCATTGCTATTGAATAGCCTTGATGGTCAAATTATAAAGTCTATATATTCTATATAACTATATATTCCTGTTCTATAATTGTATGTACATCTTATAAATTGTACATATGAGGCAGGTCGTCAAGATATGTATGTACACATTATTTCTGAATTTAAGATATTTTGTAAAACGCACGAAATAAATGCGTATGATTTTATTTAGTACAGCAGAAAGTAGAGACACTGTTCTGCAGTTTGAACACACATTTTTGTGTTAATTTTTGTAGTCTGTTATTCTCTTAATGTTAAACTCTTATTAACACATTGTTTTGTTTCATTTTCATAAATTTGTGTAACTGCTTCCTCAAATTCTTTGAGATGATGTATTTTGTAATTGGACATCTGGGAGCGAAAGCTCTATCCTGATGTGTAAGGAGGAATGGCAATAGCCTAACCCCGCAAACAAGCTGCCAGTCGTTGGCGATGTACAGTAGATTGTGTTGAAGAATTATAATTATTAGAATTAAGACAAAAATAAAGTTAAAAATACAATCCAATATAACCAAACAGATATTATTTTAAATCAGTGCCGTACCATATATACTTCATTTTTGTCTTAAATTAGGGTTTGATATCTGAGAGGATTGTTGAAAGCGAATTGTAATTGTCTGGGGACTTCAACCATATATATACACATACATCTTAGGGATGTACTATAGTTAATATCTTCCATATGATGTCATGTAATGAGGGTGAACTAAATCTGCATTCAATATTCAATGAATAATGGAATGAACGCTGGTAATTTAACAGTAGATTAATAATCTACTTTTAGTTCTACCTGAAACACGCGCCTGGTTGGAAATAAAGATAATATTGCCAAGTCCATGATCTATGTCAAAGGTGTGAGGGAGATATAGAATAAAGGCGATTGCACTTGACTGGTGTGTCGCTGAGTACACTTATGGATACAGTCCCTGCTGCTTGTTTGACCAGTGGTACATGCCCTGGTGCCCAAGGCAGTACTTGCACCACATCACACAGACACTCTGCCAAAAGTTGGCCTACATATATTCTCCATCCCACATTTTCTCTTCACATATTTCTCTTTCAAGAAGAAGAGACTGAAAATAAATGTATGTTTAGCTCTTTGAGATCCGTGACGTTAAATTACTTTTTTTTTTTTTTTTTTTTTTTAAAGATTTTATTTTCGCTGGGTTGAGACCTCCCATGGTTGCGGGATTTTCCGGCTTCCCAGCATAAACATATGTACATGCAGTAATTACATGTATTATAAGGGGTTAATCACTAGTGTAAAGTGTGACCCAGTATATAAGTATAAGACTTCCAATTTTGTTGAAGCCAATGCAAATAAATAACCGGGGTGATGTTTATGCTCAATATTGCAATAGTTCATAACTATTTATGTCTGAATAGATGTTGGTTGCAATACTATATATACTATTTTTACCAATTTTGTTTGTCGTGAAATGTGTTCTCGGGATATGTGTAAATTTAAATTTTCACTACGCGTACCCACGTTTGGCAGATCTCTTGTAAAACTTGGTCTGGTTTATTTTCCCATCCAGTCTAAAAATTCTCGTGAACAATGTTTGACGACACAGAGTAAAGTGAAATCGAGTATGCAATTGTTTTATGCACGCTCGGTTCCCCCCAAAATAAAGCGAAGGGTGGAATTTAGATGTGACAATACTTTTTCATAATGCCACACAATGCTTAAAATATAATAATATTCAGCAGCTATCTATAGAATGTCTATTTGAAAACTGTTTAACAATTGCTTGTATTTATAATGGATTTACCATTAGGTACTTCTAATGATACTCTGAGGGCGTCTAATGTTTCTGCAAGCTGAATAAACATACATTTAAAAAAAGGCATAATATTCAACGTGGGTAGAAGAGAACGGTGCAAGTTCCCTTAAACAAAGTTTGTCTTCGGCAGGAGAGCTTCCGAAGATCATGTTTGGCCTGTCCAATAGACCGAGTCAAAGCCTCAGCACCTGCGAATTCGCATGGATGAATATTCGCGAAACACGTGTCAATAAAAGCTGGCACCTAAACTCCATGAAACTTAGGGTAAACATCAGCAGTCATCAAAACTCCAGAACAAATCCTTAGAAAAGAACAAAGGCGATGAAGCAAATCAGCTTTATTGCATTTATAACGTAGTACTAGTAAGCCCTAGTATAAATGGCGCTTCGCTTTTAGACTGCGTGGGTGTAGGCTATATTTGATTTTGAGGAGAGAAACTTGCCGAACAGGACATACGTGGTCGCCACAATACCGTCATAATTATGTTGACTTAGCTATGAACACAACCCGCGGACCAATAATTGAGTTTTTCTTGGGGCGTCTTTGAAATAGTGAAAAGTAATTGTTGGCCTATATTTAGCTATGGATCTAAAATAAACCCCGCAATGTTCAACGTAAAACATGCCTGTTACATCCAAATACAAAATAATTATTTTTAATATTATGACACACCGATAAAACATCAATACAAGACACCGGTTTTAAATCAGTCACTTTATTTTTAATTCACTCAACATGGAAAAAACGTCAAGAGAAGCCCAACCTTTTGACGCATCCATAGTTCTACGCACAAATATTCTCACAATTTTCACGGGGGAAATATATGATCGATCGATATCATACTCAAGGACCATAGAAAGTAAGTTACTGGTGAAGGGAGCAACACTTTTTTAATCATATCTGCCTCTTTCAATTCATATCTTTATCTTCTCCAATCTCTTGCAGAAGCCATTATTACGAACCAGCATTGACTGTATTTCTCTATCACCTGACAATATTCCCCCCAGAGGGCAGACTGTCTGAATGATGAACTGTATGCATGCAGCAGGCGCTTCTACTACCAAAAGATGTTTGGGTCAGATTATGTTTTCTTTCAATCACCACCTGAGATCAGTGGACAACGGTGTGTCCCAGGGGGTCTGATTTCCCCATACAGGTGGCTTTTAATTTCCATTTTGGTGAATCGTTAGTGTCAAGTTAGCTGCTAAAGTCGGTGAAGGCTTAATATGTAAAGAGGTTACAGAGTCCCCGCGCTTGTGGTCAGAAGAAATAAATTCAAGGGCCATATCCAAGCCCATAATTATATTATTCGAGGGCGATGATACAATGTACAATAAGAAACTGAGAATCATCGAAAACTTCAAGGCCATGTAATATTATCTAACAGGTTTCAAAGGGAATATTTATGACGATTTTCCAGACCCTTCGACCAAAATGCTCATTTTCCAGGCCTTGAATTTATATTTTTATTCCAACTTCCAACAGTGGAGCCATCTGGTGTCAAGTTCATATGTATCCATATGATGCATTATAAAGAGAATATCTTCTTTTTTTTCAGCGTAATTTAGAAGAATTTACTAGATGTGCAGGTCTACCGATTGTATATTTATTGACGACCTGACCCCATATATGAGATGGCCATACCATAATTGGTCAATATTTTAGCAGTTCTTTGTCACCAATATCTGAGAATACTTCATTGTATAACAGATTCGCTATGATTATATTTATTTTAAAAAATCAAAATACGGTACATTGGTACTGGGGGATCGTTTCGCTGTCTAGTAAAACGATTACAATTCCATTCAATTTCAATAGAGCCTCGCAGACTCCGTTGATTCAACTTATTTTTCCTGTTTAAACAAAATTGATAACAATACCAATGCTAAATATTTGGAACATTTAAGTGTTTACAATCTAATGTTCTGCGTTGTTATTACTACAGCGGATTGGAATAGAATCCTGGCGATCTCGGCATACGTTCATGTATTTTTTTTTATGCCCCATGTAAATAATATATATATATATATATCTCATATGAGTGGCGAGTTTTGCGTCTCGTCCAAGGGCGTTTCGACAGCTTTCTGCCGGAGGTGGGGGTGAAGTCTGGGGGAAGGCCTGCGGAGTTTGGCCTGTATTCATATGATGCATTTAATAACTTGCCATTGGACTTTATATCAGTAGCTATTCGCACAAATTGTCAATCAGGGATCAAGGCTCACACTTGAACAACTTAGAAGTCTATAGGGGAGCTGCATTAAATGGAACGTGACTATAGATTGTAAGCTATCCATACACAGTAAATTGTAATAACTGCAGAGTTCTGTCTTATAACGGTGCGGTACCGGAAACCCGGAATGCAGGTGCGGTACCGTACGAAGGCACCGTGACGACGCACCGTAGGCCTAATTATCACAGTGACGCTCCGTGCTGGTCACAGTACCGCTCCGTGCTAATAACGGCGCGCTCCGCGCTAATAACGGTGCGGCACCCTCCATATAGACAGGCCTATATGGCACCATAACTGGGCACTGTAACTGGGTACTGTTTTATGGACAGTACCGCACTGTATAGTTTCACCATAGGCCCAGAGATTTACTTTCTTATAAAATATCTCTTTTGTTAAAAGTCTGCATCCAGATTTAGATATCTCTGTTCCACCTACATGGAGATACGTCCTTCTGTATATAATCATGAAAACGAGAGAATTTAATTATTGATATTGATATTGATATTGATATTGAAAACTTTTATTGCTACTAAGTAGCCATATGAAGGGGGGTATTCTCCGGCATTTGGGAGGTGTTCCGGCCCCATATATGATTTTACATTTGTTTTAGTAGAGTAACAATACCGTCTCAGTCATAGACTGGCGATGGTTCTCCACAAAATTCAGTTTCAGTTTCCAATTACAGTTTTAAGGTAATGATGTGCCGTAAATTTAACATTAGAATTTGCTCGATGATAATATCAATGATGATACAGGGTTTTAACATATGACTAATACATTCGTATAAGTAAGGTAATACAGTTGTTTACATTTCAGTACTTAATTTACATAACGCGTATTCAGGAGGGCTTCACATACTAGGTTCATTATATAAAATAATCGTCGTGCCAAATATAGGTTGACATGGCTTGAGATTTAAGAATTCGGTGGGCCACCGTAGGTAATCTATTCCAAGATGTTGTGATTCTATTAAAAACAGATTTTCTGATTTGTTCGGTTTTCGGAATGATTTGTTTTAGTAACTTTCTTCCATTTTCAAATTATTGAAATTGCCCAACGGCCCTTGTCCCTCCGGCTACGGTGGGTTGATTTGACTATTATTTGATGCGAATCTACCCAAATCGAATGCTTTTGGCATACAATTGAAATCCCCTAGGATCGATGATTTTGTGTCTTTTTAGGCCACCTGGAATTCGGCCATAAATTGCTATTTCTTTTATTAGAAGCGTGGGCTTCCGTCTCACTAAACCTCTTCCGCGCTTTTTTTCAGAAGAAATTCGAGGTTTTCAAGACCCATTTCACTGATTTCCCAGCCCCTGATGACAAGATAGCGGGGTCGTAGTAATAGGCCAACAACAAGTTTAAGATTTAGATGTTATGATAATCACCACTTTTTATACTTTGACTTTCCCAGTCACTCAGTCTTTGGCGACTTTTTACTCAATTTCTTGTGTGACACATCGCATATCACATAATGAATGTCCCGATGGTATTGCATCATATATGTTGGGATTAATATAATCTTAAGACAGGCGGTTTTTCAAGGCCCTACGCTTTTGAATGAATCATGTTCTATCATTCAAGGAAATACTTTCGTATATATGTTTGGTCATATCAGGGTGAGTGAGGAAACACGCTAACGGGATGATATACCCTACTCTTGGTTCAGCTTTCTGGAGTAGCTATCCACTTGGCCGGCCCAAAGATGTAGCTATATGTGATTTCAAGTTCTTAAACAGCGATATATTTCTTTGATGATCATGTTGGGAAGAAGGAATGCCATCAAATAAATAGTAATCTCTCACCTCCAGATTAAAACAACAGCTGGGCCATGACTTGAAATCGCACGGCAAGAATAGTAATATCGCCATTTAAAATGTCAACTTTCATTATACTACTGACACATTTTGTGTGGGTACACCCTGCACCGACCTTTATATAGCGTGCGCGTACGGTGCGCACTGTCTACATATTGAATATTATTGGAATGTGTTCATTATTATCTACAAGGTGGAGCTACTTTTCACATTGAAATTCTTTAATATTACTACACCACCTCTATGTGTAGTATTCTCTATTGACAGTTATATGTATGTGATTTAAGGGCTGCTATTCAGGGGTGCTATTTGAAAAGTCAAATAGCACTTATGTGCAATTTGTGCCAAATATCCACAAGATTGATGGAAAGTAAGGTAAAATACTATCAAAATCGAGTTCTCTTGTTGATTTAGTATGTAATAAATACACAATAGCACTCTGTTCGGTTTGTAATTGATCGGGACGTTGGGTCAAATCTCACTCTACCCCTTTGGGGTGTCGTGCAATTTGACCCAACGTCTCGATCAATTACAAACCTCCATCGTGCCATTAGGTATAAAAACATTTCACCACACCAACTGGACTGTGTGTTGGAAAGAAAATTGCTTTACAACAAAGACTGTCGTTACTATTGATTGAGGGGGGAAAGTATATGTTTTCCACGTTTACAGTAATGGCATACTCCTATTATTGGATTTGAGTATCTTGTGTTTACTATAGGAATTGACTTGAGATTTTCCATATTCCTTCCACTTCTACTGGCAACAGACTGCCTGCCCACTATAACAGTAATAACTCTGTGCAAGCAAAGGTAGTTTGCTGCAAAGCACAGGTAGAAAACAATCTAATGGGCGGGTAGCTAATTTCAAAGAATACCTTTGTTCTAAAAGTTCAATTAGAAAGATTAAACAACATTGTCGTGTCCCCCTTGAAGGATTCCAATCGTTGGTAAAGCACACAACTCAAGTCAACAGTTTATCTATAGGCATTTATTTAGGAAATATTAGGAAATTCACATCATTGCTGTTTCTCGATGAAGAGAATCACATTCAAATTAATAACATAATTATGCATAATAATCACATGATCAAGATTTCATATCTCCCGTATCATCCGTATTGCAAGTGATAATGACTATGTCAGCAGAATTTATAACAAAGGGTTAATAAAATAATGATGACTGGACAGTTCTCTATTCACTGGCCCTTGAGAATCACCTGAATGATTGATTTGATTTGAGAACGTTTAATAATCCATATACAGGTAGGTTTTCTGGATTTCTCCATATGTTCGGCAGTAACCTGAACATTTAACTTTTGATTATCGTGTTCAATAATATATATTTTATTTGCTTAATCGCTAGTAGGCCTAAAAGTTCTCCAATTTGTATATATAGTCAATATTTCATTTTTTATAGACCGATTTCTCTATTGTTTCAAAATATGTACATGGTAATATAATATTCAGACATTTACAAAGTCGCATATATATGATAAGTGATAAGGAAGAGGTAAATAAGGGTTCCGGCCAGGGAATTGATATGGTCTTAACTATAATATCAGTTGTCTCTGTTGTTCGCATTTCACTCCGGGTATCTTTCTATGGGTCAGATTTTCAGCCAATCTTCTCAAATAACCCAAATTTTAGACGAAAAAAAAGTTCAAAATTCAGTTCAACCTAACCAAACAGATTGCTAGTATCAGTTCAATGTCGAATATGCTCGAATTTACCTAGTATTAACCAATTTGCAGCCTAATTTAGCAGAATTTACTAAATGTGTACAGCTGCCAATTGTACAACTTCTGAAAATCTGACCCCTATATTAAACATGGAGTAGACATCAAGGTCGAACAGGCCAGTTCACAAGCACGATGAATCCAGATTTTAGAAGTTCTCGATGCGAGATGATGTATGTATCATACACGTTACTAACCATTTTCAACTTGCAATCACAAGAATACAAATTTGAACAAGGATACTGCTTTAAAAACATAGGCCATTAAATGAATAAAGAAACCAAGTCATCACTGGTTACGATAGGACTACAGTTAATCTGCCTTACATAGATGAAAAAGATCCCATTTACAATACGATATAAAAATGATATTGCTATTGCATTTGCTTTGTTATACAGTGTTATACAATACAATAGGTGATATAAATGCTCAGAAGTTCAGACACATTTAACAAACAAAATAAAGATTATCATAGAATATAACTCAGATTTGAATTCGATCGTGTTCAACAAAAGGCATTGCACTTCTTTTTTCACAATTTAGTAATGATACTCAACTGTTAACAAGTTGGAAGATAAACAATTTTCCCTTGATCCTAACATCCAGCACACATGAGCACCTTTTTGTGATGGAGCCACTACCATCATCACCAAGGGAACTGCGAGGTAATGGTCAGCCACGCCTGAGGAACATTCCAAAACCCTCAGTAGCAACTAAGGGAGAGGGTCATTGCAACACGTTCACTAACATTGCACTTTTTATATTTACGATCTCTTTCGATATAAACACCATAGTTTACACATTCACACTTCCAAAGATGACAATCATACCAGAAAAATGTTAATAGATCTTGCCCTATAATACTGAAGACTTGACAGTGTCTTTAAGTATGGACTAACCAAGGAGATTATCAACATCCAAACAAAATCCCATCATTTCGTTGTGACCTTGGATCGGAGCGCTACAAAAATCACCGACAGTTAAAATCACCTACATATGAAGCGCATAGATCGCGTATCGAGCCTTTGAATGATGTAGAGACTTTCAAAATGCCAGACAGGAATTATTTTACATGAGACTATTATGTAGCTTTCCTTTGAGGTGCATCGATCACAATAGCAGCGGGTGCCAGGGTCGGCGGATATATGTTGACCTTGGCGGGGAACCGCTCACCGGCGATGTCCACTTCGTAGCGGGCGTTCTTCAAGATGTAGTCGGTGGTGACGTGCCTGGCGTCTCCCGTGTTGTCGTCATAGTTAGACACATAGCCGAGCACCACTTGTCTGTCCACTGTGAAGCCATAGGCTGTGGAGGTGGCCGTGCCCACGAACTGACCGTTTCTGTAGATGGGTTCGCCACCCCACGGCCAGGGATCTGTTTCTAGGTTGTGGTTCTCCAGAAGAAGCTGGACCAAGCGTTTGTGGATGCCCTCGTTCTTCTGTTTCAACAGAGCTCCGTGACCTATGAAGTTCCCAGTCTGGAAGAAGAACCACAAATAAGTTTTGTAATGTCTATTTTCTTATTCCATTTAGTGTCTTTGTCTCTAGTGAATTATAAGGAAGTCCCTTTTTATCATTTATCTAAACACACTATGGGAAAGTATCTCTACATGTACTTACATCAAGCTTAACACGATACTCGCGACCACATTCCATGGGAGTGGTATGAGGAGTGAGGTCGGTGCCCCAGTAAGCGAAGAATTTCTCTGTCCGCAGAGCCCTGAGTGCGTAGTAACCAGCGTTACGTACACCGAAGTCCTTGCCTACGGTCATCAGGCTGTCATAAACATGAAGTGCGTACTGGAAAACAAATCAAGGCTCAGTGTTCAACCACAGAGGAACATGTTAAGCCTCTAAATGTGTAGAGCTGCTAGTTGTACATTTTCTAACGACCTGACACATATATGCTTCATTCAAAAATATACCAAGAAATCAATGAAATAGGCAAAAAGAAACACGAAAATTTAAAACAATTCCCCCCAAAAAACGAAAATTTATATTTTATAATCACATAGTTTGTTATAACATAATTACAATTAAGATGTATAAATTGTTTGTATTCTTTGGACATTGTATCCCATTTCCTTAGATAAAACGATACATATATACCGCATTATAGCTAATCATACCTTTTTGCCGGCTCAGGGCTCAGAAGAATACCACCGCAATGAAATCAATGAAATAGGAAAAAGAAACACGAAAAAAATCCAAAAAAAACCCCCCAAACCGAAAGGACGAAAATTTATATTTCATAATCACATAGCCATGGTGGCAATTAAAGCTTAAGATAACTAAAAGACTAGAACAGTATCTACCTCTGACGGGATGTAGAGACACCACCCGTCTTCTCCTGAGTGAGTCAGTCTCATGGCTTTGACACCACTGGCTTGTCCTACGTCTATCACCTTTGGACGAATAGGCAGAGGTTAGTAACAACAAGGACAGGTCGTTATCATTACAAAAATATGACTTGTTTACATGCAATGAACTCAACGCAATGGTGTGAAAGACATTCATATCATAAACATCTCTTTTTTTCAGAATTTGTATGAGATACTTAGGGGCTTCATTAACAAATAATCAGGGATTCAAGTCAGACCATGCTAAAACTACTGAATATTTTCGGGGCGGGTGTGTGTGTGTGTGACTGGGTCTAGAAAGTGATGCTTATTATTTGGAGCCTTTACTACATGTAAAGCATAATTTAAAGCTGATTCCAGAAAAATAATACTGAAGACTTGCATCCCTGAATGTATAGTTTACCCAACCTTACAGTGATAATCTACTTCACATGGTAACTCACTTTACATGTCATGCTAAAGAAATCTTGTTTATTGAGTGGAGTATCAGTCAGTTCTGAGAGTAATTCCTGTGCCTTTGGTCCAATCACATTAATGGCAGTATACATGGATGTGACGTCATTCAGTTGCACAGAGCCATCTTGTGGCAGGTGATCGCGTAACCAAGCGTAAGCACGCGTCTGTTGAGCGGTTGGTCCGATCATGAAGTAGCTGCAAGCAACATTGGTTTACAGGTTTAGAATCAGTCTTGTTCCTTAGTATATTGTCAGCGGTGGGTTGTTTTAAAGGGGCTCTTCTCATTCAGTTGTCACAAAATCTCTTGAGACTTTAATTATCAGATTGATCATATCTATAGAATAGTTATGGCAATATTAGAGGGATATATGATCATTATTGCATTTTTATTTGATATTTCTTGTATATTTCAGTGTACCGAAATCAATGTATTGAAGATACAGTAACCTCACTCTAAAATGGTATAGTGACCTGGGATTACATCCTCCCAGTCAGTCAGAATTGGGCAGAGAAAATCCACTAAAGGTAAAATAGCGAAAAAGGCTACTTGGATGATTACTTGGATGTGAGGAGAGATATTATGAGTTTTTTTTGGTACATATAAAGAAAGCTTTTCTGTCCTACTGCAAAGTGAAGAATCACCGAGGCAAATCATCGTCAGAATTCTTGTATACAGTCATACATTTGAACGTATTGAAAGAAAATATTGTGAAAGGTAATTGACTCAGTATAATTATATCCAGTCCATTGCCATAACAGAAAAGAATAAAATACTTATACCACTCACTGGTTGTCGGCAAGTCGAACTATGCTGCAGTCATTTTCATATCCTCCATGGTGGTTCTGCATACCTGTGTGTATCACCATACCTATAGCTCTGTCTATATCATTAGAGCAGACCATCTGGAGGAACTCGGTAGCTTCAGAACCCGCCGACTGAAAGAGCAAAGGGCGTAGTGAGTGTTACCAGGGTCCTTGGCTGTTAAAGGACATATAGACTGTATCAGGTCGTCAGAAAATGTACAATGGGTAGCTCTACACATTTAGTAAATTCCGCAAAAATATACCGAAGAAATATAGTTCCTAGGTATATCTTCAGGAGTATACATGGTAAGGCGTTAATTTAAAATATCTGTTCCGTTATGTTGAGAGCGATTTTCAACCTCATGATTTTCTTAAATTTGAGTTATTTGAGATTAGTGGTGAAGGCAAATTGTACATTTTCTGACGACCTCACCCCATGATCTATTCAAGTCTGAATGTCACCAGGGACAAATGTGCAATATTTAATGCTGTTGCAGCTCACAGAAATAAAGAAGTAATCATTCTTAGTGGGTATTGCATGTAGTTCCTCTCAGAAAGAAATATGAACAAAGTAAATACAAGCATGCACGAAATAATAGAGAAAATAATCAAAATTCAGGTATTATTGGGATATACAGCGAATAAATGTTTAAATAAATTTTAACAGCCGAAGCAATCGTCTGGCCAGAATATTAGATTGTATAAAGGGGAATATAACATCGCAGCCGGAGTGAGAAGCAATGATTGAATGTCAGGTTGCTATATTAGTTTATTCAATAGTTGTGAACCAACGTTTCGGTGAATTTACACCTTTATCAGAATATTAGATTCATCGAGCAAATAATTTTCGTCCCTAACTTTTAAAATTCAATTAAAATAGTTTCTTCGATGTGGCTAAGTATTTGCGGCCATCAATGCTACGAGAAGTATTACGCACCGCCAATGTTAAAATTAAGTTAATATTATAAAAATCCTTACCAACAATGTTTAAATGAACTTAGAAAAAAGGACACGACAGATACTAAATGAATGAATAAACAAAGGAATATTAGCAAGCCTGTATGGCTTCCCTTAATTCTGTAAAGTGCACAACAGAGACCAAAGCTCCAGCTACAAGAAGCCTTTATTCATCTCTGTAAAAAAGTTTGTTTAATGTGAATGAGAAAGCTGGCGACAGAAGATGTACAATAATCTCAATTGTTGAGGAGTTAATGAAAGGTGATTATTTATATTTATACGGTTGGTTAATATAATGTATAATATAGCTCGATTCCCCCCTTCCATGAAAAATAAAACAGAAAATATCTTCAAGAGATTCACATTGATACTTTCTGTCAAATACGTATCGATATTTGTGTATTAACCTCGTCCTGCAAGAGACATAAGACCGGTTAAACACCCGTTGAGTAAGAAAACCAGTCAAGTGCACGGACTTCGTTGTCAAAAGAGTGATTTTCAATGAAGCCGGTTAAGATCATAATATGAATATTTTGAACAGGAAATTATTTGTACATTCGCTTTCTTTCCTACCAAATAAATTAATTAATTAGATATGTGCATTTTAAAGGTACAAATTGTTGTAGGCAGTGGCTGAAAACAGTATAAAATTAGGAGTTAATCGACATCAAGGTGATCATGATTATACTAAAGAGTAGACAGGTACATGTCTCGCTGTCACAAAAAAGTTAATTCAGAAGCTAGTGAAGACCCATTAGAAGACCATTACATTTTAAATAAAATTGGGAGAAAAAAACAAAAATATTTCTCATAGGGAACCGAACCACACATTTCAAAAAGACTAAATTGTTTTGATATCAGGCGAAACATTTGTAGAATATAATGTGTGATTTATATCATTGATTTGTCAAAGATGTAAATTATTAAATTGGCAAATAACTGTATACACTACATGAATTATTTAAAAAAAACAAAACCCAAACATTTGCTTCACTTACCCGCAGTTCAAATTTGGTGAAAGTGGACATGTCTATTAGACACACTCCTTCTCTGCAAGCCCAGTATTCAGACTTAACGCGGTCAAACCAGACCGGCTTGCCGAACGAACCTTGTGTCGGTACCTCATCATCTAAATATGCATCTAAACGAGGGGAAATGAATCAATCAGTTGAAAAGCCACACAATATAAACACGGAATTACCACTTTGAAAAGTGACAAATTTAGATATTTAGATTTCATTTAGATTTTAATCTACAATAATATAACCGGAAAATATGCTCTTTTTCTCAAGGAAACGGATTGAGATAATTTATGGACATTTTTTCAATATATGTTTATACAATAAATATCCAGACAAAAGAAATGGACATATAGTTAAATAGCTCTTGCAATATCAGACTTGCCTTGCTTTAGCTCTTAATTTCATCTGAATGGATAGAAATTATGAAATTTCAAAAAGGACTTTTTGTTTAAGACGAAGTCACAACATATTCAAAATTAAATCGAAGACATTTTACACTATGTAGTACATGTACATATTATAAAAATTCAAAGACTTGAGTTGAAGACCGTAATCAAATACTAGAACTCATACGATTAAAAATGAATACCCAGGCATTACATTTAAGTATAAAGTCTGCTGATGATGTGTGTTAATAAATTAAGAAAAAGAATACTGCATCTAGAATTGTTAATAGATTAGTTTCTTAAAGCATTGGCTGCCACACTAAAGCGCTTCCACCACTTATCGCAGTAAACGATTCTAGTTCATGCACCGCAACTAATCGCAATAGGCTAAGATCCCAACTAATCGCAATAGGCTAAGATCCCAACTCATCGCAATAGACTTATGACCCATGTCCACCCAGCCGTTTTTCCAGTCGCCGTTCACTGGAAGAATTCAATGGTCGGCGACTGAGCGGAGAGCTGAGATGCAAATCGCGCCATGCTTAAATATACTGAAAGGTTTTTTAAAGAGTGAGTGAGTGAGATTGGTTGCTTTACGCCCTTATTAACACATTTAATATGGTTATATCAAGGGCGGGAGAGCTGAGAGGGAGGCAGTTTATGATCATACCCAGGACATAGAGATAGAGAAGTAGGGAGAGAGAGACAGAGAAAAGAGACAGAAAGGCAGTTTATGGTCATACCCAGGACCAGGTGTTTAAAGAGAGTGAATTGTTATTATTTATAGCATTTTGCCCTGTGTGAAAGTTCGGTGAGATTTGAAAAAAATTGGGGATGTTACCAGATTTGCATCCCTGCATGGGGGAGATTTAGATGTGGGAAGCTCAGAAGTTTACTCTCAACTGTACTTTAATAAAATAGACAAAAAAACAGTGCCGAATCGACTCATCATTCTGTATAATTTCAAGCTAAAATTCCACAAGAGTGATCCCACCAGTTTGTAGTCAACCCCCGTATTAATTTAATAAAAAACATTTCTAATCAAAGAGACTAGAAATGTCAATCGGCCTAAAGGATATTAAAGAGTCAAAGACAAAATGATCCTCGAGCTTGACTTTCTATGCTTACCCATTGCAGAGTTGAAATAAATATTGAAGATAAAAAAAATAATATTGAAGATCCAATATACATAACAAAAGATCTTGGAATAAAAAGTGGCGAATATTCGGACATGGTAAGTGAGGGATGACTTTGCATTATTATTATCATTATTGAGCAGAACTATACATTGTGGCAAGGATTACAGAGTTCGCCGAGCGAATCCAATACTGAAGCGATTATATGAGATAAAGTTGTGCGCTAATAAAAGAAAATTCACAACGGGTAATAATAATTCTTTCATCGTGTAACTTAAAGGAATCACAAGGCTAAATATCAAAATGTAACTCAATTATAACAAACTATATTAACAGAAATTAGGAAGTGTTTTACACTTTATAACTAACAGTAAACATTTTAATCAAATATTGGTTGATTTACTGATATAGTGACGATATAACTATATACAGGGTTTGCACGTTTTAAGGAATATTTCAAGTGTCAAAACTTCAAATTCCAAATCACGAGGATAGTTTGGGGACGAATTAAGTTACCTCAATGGTGGTGCATTGTAATACACCTAGAATTAGCTAATAATTCAAAGACTTATGATTAGAATATAATGGGCGAGTTTCTAATAGTTTTCAACGTTGCAAACCTTGTAAGGCCAACTTGAACGGCTTAAAAGAGAGAGTGAGGATGTTGACTTCGGTGTTGTTCTAATCATGTAGTGTAATTTGCCTTTTACCATAGTGAAGGAGGTCGTCAGAGACTGGATTAAACCAGGCCGCTCGCTCATAACCTTGTGGGGTGAGTACAAATTTCCCCCCAGCATTCTCCTCACGGAGGTACAGGTTACTTGTGCACACCTTGCGACATGTCTTAAGCTCCAATTCAGGGACTGGGTCCGCATGCATGCCTGTAGAATGTCAGGTTGGGGTTAAAAATGACACAAAACTCGGTGTTAGAAATTTCGGGAGGTTAGTACAATGAAAATGGGGTGTTTGGGGCCGAGTGGTCTAATACAGTGCTGGGTGGCATGAAAAGGTTGTGGGTTCGAACCCTGGCGCGACTGTGATTTCACCTCTTTCTCCAGGCACTAGTGGAAGAACAGTTGTATGAGCTAGCTCTGACAAAAAAAAAACTTATAAAGAATAAGGCCAAAGATGGTCACATTGAAAAAGCACAAAATCCGTCAGACTGTGATACATGCATGTTTGAAGCATACGTGCTAGGAAATGGTTATAAAAAAAGAAATATTGCACAGATAAAAGAAGAAAAGAAAAAGAAATATTTGGTTCTCGCCAATCATTTAAAGCTCCAAGTACCATAACGCCACGCACAAATAGACAGCAGTAAAAATGAAAGCTGGAAGGAAAATATAGCTAGCTAGAGAGAGCTTGCACCTCACCCACCCACGCAAGAACCGACACCAACATGCGGCAAATGCAAATGTCACACGCTTCTGTTCAAACCACACCAAGACCATTCCCAGCCATGTGGACCAAGGCAGCATAATTCTATACAATCAAAGAGTTTCTTACAACATATGCCCACTTTATATAGCTATTATAAGAATTTGGCAGCATTTGTCCATCAACGATGAATCTTGTGTTTGAAGAAATGCCAATAGCCCCCAACCCTTAGGGTACTGTAGAGTTGTCTTATATTCGATTCAATCAATCTGATATTATCAAGTTGAGATTTTACCCTCGATCTCCAGGCTATTTTCATCTAGTCTATGGATGAAGAAGCCAGCCCGCTCATGACCTCGAGCATTTTGTACAAACTGAGCCCCAGCCGCTTCCTCCCTGGGGTAAAGGGCCGATGTACTAAGTTTGCGGCCGGTCTTGTAGTTCTTATATGGCCCGGGCGGGCAAGCCTGCATGATGCGGCCTGTAGGGAGCTAAATCATGTTAGTATAATCTACACAGGTAGTCCTTATTATTCTTACGAGGCAAGACACTTCCTGCTCTCTCAAACAGCCAATCTACATATATATTCCTTGATAAGGTGTAGACATGTATGAGTTTCTCTCTGGGTGTATACAGTATGTTAGACAGCAATTGTTGTTGTTGCTGTTCAGGAAAGGTAGTTATTTGGTAGATTAATATTAGGAACCGTCGAAACACAATCCTTAATTAGTCCCCTCGAAGAAGTGTGAGTGTGTTGAAGGTTAAATAAAAGAAAAAGAAAATGCCTTTTGTTCGAAGATCCAATACTATCACAATGCTTCACGATAAAACGTCTTGAAATCAATAATTACATCTACAAATCAATGAACAGCTTGTACACCAAGGCTAGTCACAAAAGAAAAAGGTCCAAATGATAGTTTGAATCTAGAGACAGCGGATCTTCAAACCAAAGTACAAAGCAGATGAAAATAATGATAAATGAAATAAATTATATTGGTGAGCACATCATCAGCATGTCTGAAAAGAAAGAAAGGCCTGTACTGGACGCGCCAGAGAATGGCTTCGGCTGAAGGGAACCATAATTACCATCTTCAAAACCTTCTTTACTGGACATAAAGTAAAGGGGACGTTCGTATGCCATGGTCTGGCCAAAGACAGCATCTTTTTCCATTCGCGTATAAAGTGGGGATGTGCGAAGCTTTCTGCCCGTGGTTAATTCTACTGTTTGGGTGTCCCAAAACGGAATCTTAGCGACACAACCTGTTGGAACGAATATAAAATAAAGATGCAGCAATGGAAAAACGACGTATTTGCAAATTATACAAATATAATAATGGACTTGTGCTTGGTCATAGTTTTTTCCCCAAGAAATTACCAAATAAACACGGTGAATATGTATATTTTCTATAAATACTCTGCATAATAAAGCATACATGAAATGCAATCGACAATGTACATTATTAAATCCGTTGCGTAAATCGACATACATCTTGAAACATTATAATTACTGCAACATTTGCTTTGAGAGACCATATAACACTGAGATACAATTGTAGAATACTGAAGTAGTTGCCAGGTAAAGTTAATGGGAAACACAATAACAATTAACGGGCATTAAGTAGACCCGCAACAGCATCATGCAATTTCCTGGGAGTAAACAACTATAGCGGAATTACACAGAAGGTGGAGGTTGCTGTCCACAGCCATTGGTTGGTGGTTTTCTAGAGAACATGCACGACTCTCAAAACTAATGATATAAGCGAAAGTAAATGTGAATTTTATGGATGTCAAAGATAAATATACATCCAACTTAAATTGTGACCACACGTATGTATACAAATTCAAAACAATATCAATCTTATTTCTAAACTATAATTAATTACATCGACCAAGAGAAGCCAAATGAGGTAAAAGTTAAGAATCAAAAAGATTATATTCGTCCATTACTATTGGGTGACCACTTGGGTACTGATACAGAGGTATAGAAATGGTTATTTGCGCTATGTTTCGCTAAGATTGGTATAAATGGGTTTGAACCTTCTACATCATGCGTAATTCATTTATTTCTTGTCACTTAAAGGCTCTCCGATACTTAAGATACAGAAAATTTAGATTTCTTACTTCATGTTTCTAGCTTAGCTACAGATTTACCCACCTAAGGTTTCTGTAACTCTGTCCCGAAGGAACTTGTTGTTGTTATGCATATCAACAAAACGCCGCACATCGTAGGACCACAAATTAGTTGAAGCTTCGCCATTGATCATCCATTCAGAAAGGTATTTGCCCATAGCCGGACCCATGGTTATCCCCAAGGAATTCATTCCCGCAGCCACAAAGTAGTTGTCCAACTATGCACGACAGGAAAATGATAGAAAACAGAAAAAAATGTTGGCAGTCTTTTTTTGATATTTGTTTCCCGATTTGATCCCGATCTCAGAGTCGTTACTGATTAGTGATTCCCCTCGATTTCAAAGGCATTCGGTTGGTTTTCCAGGAGTCATATACAAGTTAACGTAAAAAATGTAACATGAAAGCACATTGAAAGTATGGTACAAGCTGGGAGTAAGAATTGGTGATAGGATTTATGGGGAAAATAGAGGTAAATCGCATGCGATGGTGATCATGCGCATCTTACACTATCGTAGAAAATGTGGAAAAAGGTGTACAAGAATGGGAAAATGGAGAGCTATGGAGGATCCAAAACTTCATTGATAATTGAGTCGTGGAATAACTACGTCATGGGGAACGCATTATTTACCAGTCGGTGTTAAGTACATTCAGAAACAGCCAGTAAAGGGAAGGTGTCAGGGTGGAAATTATCAATATCCAACTTTTCACTTATGTTCCATACCCCAAGGGATTACCTTGAACATTTTTAATTTTGAAAATAGTTCCAGAACAAGTGAATGTTTAAAAGTCAGGGCGAAGGCAAGCAGAAAGTGGAGTTCCACTCTCTGACCAACTAAGCTAGGAGAGAGTTTGTGGGCCCGGCGCAGCTGGTGGGAGAGGTAGTTCAAGAACTAGTATTGGTCGGGTGTATAGTCTACAGGCTATATGTGAGTAACTTATGTGAGCCAGTGTCCAGTCAGATGCAGTAGATCATGAGTAGTGCTGGCCAAACTAGCAATCTGATCAAACTGTAGCAATGTACAAGTCCCTATAGACAGTATAGGCATACAGGGAGACCTCAGTCTTCAGTGATCAGCTACTGTTATGTTACTGTGTGGATGCATGAATACTCTTACCCACCCTGTATATGATAATGTATGCTGGGTGACAGATTATAGTCAGAGAGTGTGGTTATACTGTGTCTCTCTCTGCAATGTTCAGACAGTTTGTGGAACTGCCTCTTGTTGGCTGATTTACATTAAACGGCCCCAAATGGGTCTTTTCTGAAAGGTCATAGCAATGAAATGAAAACGCGGCCATTGGTTCCTCCCATACTAATCTCCTAAGCCCTGAAACTGCGCATCTTGGCAGAGTGGTAGTAGATATGAAATTCGTTGGAAATGTACGATGAAACACAGACGGTAATGTTCATTACAAATATCTATTGGAATTTCATACTTTTTTTGTTATAAAAATAAAATTATTTCATTTTCATGACTATAAAGATGAATGCAATAATAAATATTCTCTGAAGTAAGGTTCCTCCATAACCTCACGCAAGATCATTTATTTTCTCGAGAAATTGTAACAACACCAAAGGGGCAAAATGAATGTGACATATTAGTGATTACTGACAACGTACCAAGAGATTCTGTCACTCTTTCTTGGAGGAAGTTGCTATTATTGTGCATATCAACAAACCTACGTATATCGTTTGCAAGCATGTTAACACTGACACCTCGTTCTCCACCAACTATCCAGTCGGAGAGGTAACGTCCCACACCGGGACCACAGCCTATTCCTTGGGAAGACAAACCTGACGCTACAAAGTAGTTAGTCACCTGCGGGGTAGAGGGGTAAACTAAACGTCTGGGACAACACAAGTATTGCAAGCAGAATGAATGCAGGATTAATACATGTGGTACATTGCGAGTATTACATACTAAATATTGTTATAGGGAAATAGAACTAACAGAAAACAGGCTTTGTAATTCTTCAAAGGAAGGTTAAGAAACCAAAACAAACTGAGATACAAGTATATTAGGAGGAAATGTGTTCTTCGCATGCCCAACCCAGAGTTTAATACCTCAAGGCAGTAATGCCTTATTTAGAAATGTTTATAGAAATTCTTGTAGCATGGTTTTATACTTTATACAAATTGTTATTGTACATACATAGACTGGTCAGCTTGAGAAACCAACTTAGAGAAATGGCCAGGAATCATCAATGAAATGCTCCCCCCACACTCCAAATATAAATCCTTATATGTATAGGCCGAACTAGAAATGTTCAGGATATTTCTGGGATATTAACGGATGGAAATTCACACCACAACATGAAAACCCTGCTAACTTATTAAGAAAATATGGCCAAGCAATTATTTGTTTGCCTTTGTTGAAAAATCCTTACGAAACTGCTCAAAAGATGATGCAAACAGATAACAAACAAGATCTTGGGAAAGGCATTGGGGACCAAAGGCATCACGTACCAACGGTTTCACTGACTCTGTCCTTGAGAAAATTAAGATTGTTATAGAGTGCAGTGAAGCGCCTAACGTCGTACATGAACGGGTTTATGTCTGGATCACCCATGGTCATCCACTCGGCAAGGCAGAAGCCAACACCGGGAGCCAGCGTCAGCCCGCGGCCGTTCATACCAGCCACTACAAAGTAGTTATCAACCTGAAACAACCCAATCGCTCAGTGTAACCTATTTCGATCAAATGTAAATTGGTAATCGCTGTAAGCTATTCAAGTTTATGGATCAGGATGCATGCACATTGTAAGCGTAATAAGGAGGACGATGTACTGAGAAGTATTAGATGCCTGGTTGCATCAACCTGCATCCAGTGGAAGTAGCCAGGGAGCTCAATAATGTCGGTTAGACTCAATCAAGCCTTCGTGTTTTCCACTTGTATATCATTAGTTCATATACTAGAAATATAGCTCGCTAACATAACAAAACATTGGAAACATGTCCAGAGTTTATCTCCATAAAAAGAATAGTGAGAAAAGAAAAATTAAAATTAACCCATAAGGAAAATTATAAGAAGTTAACGATACAAATAAAAAGAAAAGAATCATAGAGCAAGGAATATTAGAAGCAACAAAAATCAGTTTGGTGAATTTACTTCGAACAGGGATTTCAGTGCATGTGTTCCTCCAGTAAAAGGAACATTAACTTGACAGATTATTGCACTCCAGTAGTCTTCTTTAAACAACAACACAGAGATATATATGTGTAATGGGCGTGGGATTTAACTGAAACACTAGATTGTTGTTATTGTTGAACCTATTACATAATATGGATCGGCGTTCAAGGTCAGCTCTGAGCAATGCTCGCTCTACTGGTTTGAATGGCTCTCAATCCTTTACTCCATCCTTTTAAACATGTCAGTTCATTAACAGCTTTTCCCTATTTTCAGGATATTCTTAGAGTATTTGCTAGAAGCAGAGTGTGTCCTTTTGCTATTCTGTGTATTCTCAGACCTTATATTGTCTGATATGGTTCCCTACACAGCTATGGAAACAGAATTGTTGTGTCTGGTATTACTTTAACCGTTGTAGGGAAATAGATCGAATAGAACCTTAATTGGTGATAGCGGTCCACATAAAAATCTAAATTAATTTTAATTATTCAAACTTTCTAAGGCGAGAATTCATGAATAAATTCAGACCACTTACCTCTGGAGCCTCTCCTATGATGAACTTGCCATCGGGAGTAAAACTTTCAGGGCCGTTCAGCAACTGCCGGACTTCTGCATTTTCTAACGTGGGAATCCTATGTAGGAGCTGGTCTAGCATAATATCTGCAGAAAGAGAATCATCTTAATACTATTTAAAATGACATTATTGAGTTTCATTTGTGAATTATGAGAGAAAATCAATGGAAGATTGATCTGAGAATATTTAATATTTTATAAATTTAGCGCTAAAGAACATTATTTCCAATGTATAATAAAGATTAATTTAAACATAACAGTGAACCCCTTTCGTCAATGACGACTGGGGAATTGTTCACTGTACATGGATTATGTAAAACATCAGAGAACATGGGGACCTCCCTTTAGTTGGAGAACCGTACTCTGTCAGCGATAATATGTCGACAATAAAAGTTTCTAAATCTAAATCTAACTTTAGTGTTTTCATTGTAAGTCGATTAGAGCAGATAACCTTGAAAAACGCTTGAGTGTAAGAGAAGCGAGTATCTGCATTTTTCTGTACGAAAATAAATATCTTTTAAAAGAACAAAAAATCTTTTGATTGTTAATAACCAAACATCCAAATATCCAAATAGGTTATACGACACCATAAGCCTAACGTTAAAAAAACCCATAAGTTTCTGTTCATTATAACCATTACTATTAAGACCCGGTACGTACGGAAATGGTCCCAGTCTTCGGGTAATAGCTGAAACTCGAATTTATCAGGAATACCGGTGTGGAATACTGGCTTGGCTTTGGGCTCGAACCCTCCACCGAGAATACCCCCACTCCACTCCCTTATGTACACGTGTCCATCGTAGTCGCGAACAACTGCAATAAGAAAATAATCAGGTCACGGAATATTTAAAGGAGAAAAACTATGAAAGAAATGACATCGGTCGAGGAAATATCCAGAACACCCCAAACAAGAGATTTTTTTCTGACAAAGATGTATTAAAAATGCTTAATTATAATAGGGACAGTAAATCTTGATTGGACGCAGCTCGTGTTTGGATAATACAAGCTGGAAATGGTAAGCAGAATATGGTCTTTATTTATTTCTAGTATCGTAGTAAGGGGAGAAAATGCATTGTAGTACGAGATTAAGGTAACAGAAACTGGTAACCTTTTATAACCATTGAAATTGATATGCATGTATAGTAGAAAAGGAGATATATTCATGATACCTTTACTAGTAATGCATGAAAACAGCCAAGGCACTGGTCATGTGTGCTTCACTGTTATAATTTTAAAGTTTATGGCCAATAAAAATGTTTTTGAGTCATGCCAAAGAATACATGCACAGAAGAGACCCAGAAAAACAGAAACCTTGTCGGATATCTGTAAAGGTTATGACCAAATAGAGAAAACCTGCGAGTCATATAGTTTATAGTTAGAAATAATATAGGGAACATCGACAATACATCATCAGTGAAGACACTGTCTTTCAAGTCCTTCAGAAGAAAATGTTAAGAGAGTTGCTGAATTTTCCTACCGGGGAACATCCTATCCACGCCTTCCATGGGTTTGGTAACAACGTAGAAATGTTCGCAGGGGTGAAGCGGGACGCGCACTCTGGGCTCACACTGTTGTCCTAATTCCCGGGACCACTGAAATGTAGCGGTGAAGTCATGATTTCTATGTCAGCAGATATCCAGTAGATGATGTAGAACTTAATGTGACACAAACATTTCCAGTAATGTTTAATATATATCGAGATCATTTAAGGTAACCTCAGTACAGAGCTTAGGGGAATTTCAATATAAAAAATTACCTGCTATTTGGTTCAGTATACAACTAGACGTAATTGATTTGTATTTTTCTTAAGTTGTTGGATATTATTTGGCTTAAGTTTAGGATATTGATTACTAGGTCCATATCCAACCCCGTTATTTCTAGCACCAGGCCATATCTAGAAATAATGTTATCTTTATTCTGGACACAACTTTATACCAGCTCAATATTCAAGCTGGTGAAACAACTTGCATCTTATTTAATACGTTGTTGTCACAACCAGATATAAGTCAGTCTGATTAGTGCTAGTTAACGGAAGACTTGACTTTTCATTTATATATAATATATAAAAAATACCACAAAAAGAATGTTTTCATGAAATAAAGGGAGGGATACTCGAGGAAAGAAATACTTGATTTTTCAGAGGGATACGACATTATCTTGTCCGATTAAAAGTCGTTTGGACACGCGGAAGAAAAAGAGTAAAAGAAAGAGGACTAACCATTCCAGCGCAGTTCACGAAGTATTCACATTCTACTAAACCCTTGTCAGTTTCAACTCCATGGATTTTGTTATTTTTGGTGAGAACTCGTTTAACCTGCGTTTTTTCCTTGATGGTCACTCCTAAGAAAAAAGCAAAATATAACAAGTAAGATTTATGCTACAGTAAACAAAAATTCAACTTAAGATTATATTCTTAATAAGTAACTCAAAGCATCTCATTTGTCCGACAATAACAAAACCTCCAGCTGTATTTTTGACACTCTACTGACACTTGCACATAATTGTTGCGAGGAGAAACAATTTGCCTCGCCAGTTTATTTTCCAATAAAAAAACATGAGTAGCAACAACACAGAATGATTTTTTGACACCATAAGAAACTGATCATACAGAAACTTTTATCTTATAAAGAGCTCTTCAAAATGTTTGCATAGAAATAGTTGTATTCTAGGCATTAAAGGTTATCTATTATCTCAGAAACCTCCTGACCTTTGAGTCAGACATTATCCAGAATTACTACATACATCGAGCTGTTTAATGACAACAGAGTGAGTGGGTGAGATTGGTTGCTTTACGCCCTTTTCAACACTTTGTAAAAGTGTTATATCAAGGGCGGGAGAGCTGGGCGGGAGGCAGTTTATGATCATACCCAGGAAATAAGAGATAGAGAAGAAGGGAGAGAGAGACAGAGAAAAGAGACAGAAAGGCACTTTAAGGTCTTACCCAGGACCATGTTTAATGACAACACATTAAACAAAACCCAACAACATTACACTGGTACACTATACACACGCATCTCACCTTTCTCTCGAGCCTTTTTGGCCATTGCCATTGTCACATCTGTTGGGTTGACTACTCCATCTGACGGGATGTAGACTCCTCCCTGAAAGGATGCAATGTCATATATTTATATGAGTTTATCTCATTATATTCAATATTTTTTATAACGATCACTGGTGAGGTATAGTCCTGGTACTACGTTCAAAAAGAGTGAGTTTTAATCCATTTATTACGAATTCATAGGAATTATCAATAATCGTTGGTAGATTTTACTAATTAAATTTGATGTAAATTTAGATTTTTTTTTTTTTTTTTTTAAATAGAATTCAAGGGCCTCCTGGCAGATCTGGCGAAGTAATGTCCATCTCAAAGAGAGTGTAACATATACGATATGGCTGTAGACTTGTATAAGTCTTTGATTCTTTTTTTTCATTAAACAAAAATTAGGAAAAACAATTAAAACTACCATATTAGAGTCACTACAGCCTCGACTGAGGAATGTGCCCAGCGATCGCCCAAGCATCAGTAAGGCCTTTGCTGTGTGCGCTCATTGAGTTGGGCACAGGGACTTGGAGCTATTCTAGATATGGCTGAAATAAGCCCTATAAGCATATAAGCCTATAAGCAGTCTGTCTGTACAAATACTTACCACTAAGTCATCAGTGTGCAGCAATGGATACCGATCAGCAATTTCCTGTGGTCGAAGAACTTCACCTTCAACACCGAATCGCCTGCACACATATAAAATATGTCATTATCTTTATTTCCTATAGTGTATTACAAATCAAGGACATACGGCAGACCCTTCTTCCAACGCCAGTTTCAATTACAATTAATGATTTAACTACAACTTGTCTTCCTAATTTTACTTCTATTAGAATGTTCATAAAATGTTCATATTTTTTAAATAACATTCATATTTATAACGTTGCTTTAATCCTTGATAAACCAGACTTTGCACTTTGGGGTTAGATTAGTCATATCATATATTTTACAGACGTATTCAAATTATATCTAGATACATATGAATATAATAAATATCTGTGACCTATGAATCACATGGATAGAGGTGGGATTGTTGCTTTAAGCCGTTTTAACACCATACTCTATATGTTTGGTTATATCAGGGCGAGAGAGGGAACACGCTAAGGGGATGCCTTCCCCTAATCTTTTTTATTATTAGCAATAGTTCTTTTACATGCATATTGCCATAATAGACAGCTACACACATGGCCGGCCTTTGATAACCAGTAGATATGCGTCTGCCTATTAATGCTAGACGATTAGGCGTCAACTGGCATATTCATATGCCTTAGGCATCCCCGACGATTTCTGCCACGCCCACAAAATAAATAATTATATGTTGTGACGATAGTCTACTCTGGTGCCAGTCACCCTCTGGACATTTTCTAATTTTGTAAAGAAAAAAAGACCAAACATTTTAATATGTGAAAAGGAGGGACAGTGACATTGCACCCTTATTATAAAACTACCACTTTATCTTCTTGTGAGTGTGAAGAGGAATAATTCTGCTACTTACTGAGCTGTGATAAGTTGACGTTTGTACAATATGAGGCGATCGGGTGTACGTGCCAGGAATAAAGAGCCGCACTGCTTCCAACCTAGAGAAATATTTTTTTATAAGAAATAATTGACGCATGCAAGACCAAATATAGGAAACGCAAACTGAGTTCATTTTTTTGTCTGAATTGTCTAAGGAAACTTTATATTTCTAAGGCAGATTTTAATCTATTTTTTTTCGTCAACTATGAAATCGATTAAAATAATGGTATGAAATGGATCCACCATAATGGACAAATTGATAAAACTACAGAAAAAGATATCCTAGCATATAAGTATTATCGACAAAAGCGTGAACGATTCAAAAAGCGT
Source organism: Sthenelais limicola (assembly GCA_942159475.1). Taxonomy (NCBI): domain Eukaryota; kingdom Metazoa; phylum Annelida; class Polychaeta; order Phyllodocida; family Sigalionidae; genus Sthenelais; species Sthenelais limicola. The sequence continues at coordinate 97,345,173 of OW804099.1, read as the reverse complement.
TATAGATGGCGAAGCAAATCAATGGCATAGCCCAAGCCCGTCTAAACATAAATCCACTAAGATATTAGGAGCGAAGCCACCTTGAACCCAACAGTTCCAAGCTTTATTCCAAACAAAACATTTAAAAGATACACAATTTAAAACTATTAGATAAACAGCTGCGTTGCGACTTAGTAAGATAGTTTAAATCTATCACAGAGATCAATATTGATATGTCGATCGTAAGAGAAATATCTCGATAACTAAAGCCTCTGAGGAAACAAAATTCGAATTCCATTAATAACTTTTGTTGAAATCGTTTACTAAGTGTTAGCAGCTTAAAACCTTCATCCTTTGATTATTGATTATTATTTGATTATTGATTATCATTGAAACTAATGAAGCTAATATAGCACATAGAAACCCATACTTTATTTTTAGTAAACGAACGTGTGTACTACCTTGTTGGTGAACGTTAAATCAAGTTATCAGCTACCTCAAGCCGATTAGTTACGTCCAGTAAAATAAAATAATAAACGGCAACACAACCTATTCTAACATGAGTCTAAGAAATCGCTAAATATCTTCTCTTCTACTCTGTGCGCCATTCACATATAACTGAAAACACACCGAGAACTGATAGAAACTATAAAAAAAAACTCAAATTCCTATAGCGCAAAATCAAACATGGAAGCGCTCAATAACAAGCAATATCTTTGCAAAATGAAATTTTCACAACTTTGGCATGGTTTAATACGTTACCCCCTCTTTTAATATCACCTGTTTTGTATCCGGGCTCATTTTCCCATTGTCTATATAAATCTTGCGCATGCAAAGCCATCTTAACATCGGTAGGGTGGGAGGAGAAGGCAGAAACAATGCCGGCCGCTATCCAGGTAGAACCACAACTTACACTAGAACGGTACAAGTATGGAAATGTCATGGAAATGTCGTTTTTGCAGTTTTTGAGACGGATCGGGGCCTAAGAGAAACTACTACATTTCTAGTAATACATCGAAGATAAAAACTCCAATATGACATAAAAAGGGAAAATAAAAATGTTCAAAGCAAAGGATCAGATACATGCAATGACGCGGGTACGGGGGCGGGGGCAAAAGTTTGTTTGAGATAAAAGCGGAAAAAACATTCTTAAGGCCCTTGTCCACTAAGCCGATTCTCACCATATCTATGCAATATAACAAACTAAGTACTGAATCAAAGATTAGATTCTCAAATAAAAAAATATGTGTTCTTAGGACTAGTTATCCCTGTACATTGAAGCATGCTGAAGAATAGAAGTTACAGATTATATTCTGTAGACCTAATGTCGATCTCATACCAGCATCATATCAATCTCATAGATACTAATACTTGGTACTGATAACAAAACTATGAGATCGACCCTAGGCTCAGGACATGAGGTTTCAATTAACAACTAGCACCATCCCAAAAGTGTCAATCAAAGACTCCCCAAATGGTTAAACCATGATGTCAATGTCATGTATTTCGGATTATATATTATTGGAACATTCGTTGACGTGCGAGTTGTGTTAATTGAATGCGGATAAGGGAACAGGGAACAGTTAGAGAAAGCAGCCATTGTGTTGGTCGTCGGTACGATGTCCAACAGAAGTAAATGGTTAATTAACCTGTGCCTATACCCTCCGCCTCTAGGCCTTTGTAGAAACGCTGGCTATACAGAGACATTTCTATCTCTGTGGAGGAGCTTTTCAGAGAACCCAGCAGGCCGGCAGCATGCCATGTGGTTCCGCAGGACAAACTGAAATCAGGCATTATATTAAGGGCCAGCAGCGGGCAAATAAATCTGAGACTCTTGGTGAAGTAACCAACTTTTATACTATGATAATGGTTGATTTTTGTTTATACAAAAAAGGGATAAGGGAACGGTCATGGTTAAATCGAGATATCGTTTTAAATTGTCAATTAATGACGTATCGTGAGAGTTTGTACTAGATTATTATGTTAAAAACTGTGCATAAGATATCATTACAAACATCTGGGTAATATAAAGTACAGGAAAAATACAATAACATTTGAAGCATACCTTCCTTGCTCTACGAGAAGAATGTCTTTCCACCCGTGCTCAGCCAGGTGGTATGCCACCGATGTGCCCACCACACCGCCTCCGCAGATGACAACCTGTATCACGAAGAAAATTTGTTTGAAAACATTATAGGGATATTATTGACCTAAGAGAATCAAAACCTTTTTTTTGCATGGTAGAAGAGTGTTTTTTTCAGTTGAGCCTAACAAATATTATCAGACTATATATACGTTATTATATACTACATGCAGGATTTGTAAGATAAAATAACTAGCATAAATCACACATTCATATTAAGGGAAGATACCTCCTCTCAGCTTCAATGCAATTCAATGCGAACAATTTTTTTTACATCACACATTCATTATATATTATGAAAATCGGAGACAATATGATATGATGTGGGTAATAAATATATAATAGGTTTATGTACGTGAAGGAATCTATAAAAGACATTCAAGAAAACCGACCTTAGCGCCTTGAGGGAAGGCTTCTGTGTCTGTGCACAAATTGCGAGCTCCGAGCCACGTGAGGCCGGGGAGAGCATGTCGCTTGGTGAGGTGGAGGCTCCTACTTGTAGTTCTGGCCGCGAGGGCGCGCAACCCCAGGAGAATCATGGCTTCAAGTTCTGAATGAACAACTTCTCAATTATGGCTCAAATTGAGACCTGAAAATATACAAAAGTCAAACGTAAAAAGTTTGTGTTACATATGTATTATATTTCTCTGAATTAATACTTCAAATGGCTTCATGCCCCCCCCCCCCCCCCCCCCACCATCTCCCAGCACACACACTCACACACAACCTAGATATGAAAAACCAGAGTGTTTCCTTTCCGATTTTTGGAAAGTTTGCATTAATTTCAAATATGTGCCAGATGATTATGTCAGTAATCAATACCCTGAAGTATTAATGCTAGGAAAAAGTGGATTTGGAGGATCTAAGGATTTAAAACTCAGATTGATTATGAAAATCGGAGACAATATGATATGATGTGGGTAATAAATATATAATAGGTTTATGTACGTGAAGGAATCTATAAAAGACATTCAAGAAAACCGACCTTAGCGCCTTGAGGGAAGGCTTTTCTATTATGAGGTGGCGGCTGGAAGACCTGGATTTTATCCAGAAGCCTGGTCACCTATTTGTCTAACTTTCATACTTGTACCTGTATAACCTCAGACAAATAAAGTATTTTTCAATTCAGTTCAAGATTCTTATTGCGCTGCCGGTCCTATAACCTCTCCAAGATTCATTATCCGCCCAATAATGTAATATCCTAGTTATGTCAAGAGTTCTATAAGCGTTTCAAGCCTATCCTAGTGTGCCACACCATCTGGACGCCTCGCTAACTTCCCTGATTTTGTCACGTTTCATTTTCTATGGAGTGAGATACCTCCCAGGAGACCCTTGAATAAATTACTAAAACCAAATTTCATTGTAAACTAAGTAGATACGTGTGGAGCAATACATGTGAAGTGGGGATAACATTTTAGTCCTAACTTTGAATACAGTGAATATCTTTTAATCAATTTCTGCTAGTCCTGACTGGATTTCTCCGGTACTTATATGATATAATATCTATTTTCTGTCAATATCAGCCACCTTTACTTTCGAGGCACAATTAAGTTGTTATCATTCAACAATCGTGCATAATTGATCTTATTTCAGTTTAACATCCTTTATTTCAAACAGTTTTCTCTGATAGTATTGTCAGCAATTTTTTTTAAAAAAAAAACATCATTTTTATTCAGGATAACAAGATATTGCCATCAAAAACTCTCTCACCCGTTAGGGTGGTTTTCGTCGTGCCCTGAAAGAGTTACGCATGTTTAAATTTGACAGGGTGAGTCTTATACATACAGCGATATTTAATCAAAACTTATAAGCATTAAACAGTTACAAGCCTATTCGTACAAGAAATACGGCAAATGTCTATAAGAAACTGCAGTTTCTATTAGAGATACTGGTTGTAAAAAGTCGGTGGGGAAGACTCCAAGTGTGAGTTTGCACTGCAGCAGGGTCTAACTCATTCTTTCTTTGGGGATATTGAAATATAATTCCTTTTTAATTAATCAGATATCCAATTTTGAAAAGCTTCTAGGACGAAGGTCAACATTGCTCTTGAAAATGAGCGTTTCATGGGTTCCTGACCAAACTAATAATATATATAAATATAAATGGGATAGACTACTTTATTACATATTACATATAAATGGGATAGACTACTTTATTACATATTACATATAAATGGGATAGACTACTTATACAGCACAATACCAAATTCCTCCCATTTTTAGTATCAACAAAAATTAACCCAAAATAAACATGGACGATGTCCACAAAAACACATACACAAGGAAACCCATACCATGGGCCCCACCTTGATATAGTATAGCTAGTGCATCCCATTGCAGTAGAATAGGTAACTAGTCATTTAGCGCGTCGCTATCTCATAAACTGTAAAATTAAAACTCTAGTCTAAGGGACCCTCTGGAAGAGCTATGGCTGCCATAGAAGAGGGCAAACCCATTTCCGGTGTAATGTATCTTATGTACTGTTTTCTGGAAATAAACAATATACATACATACATATATATACTGGAACAATCAGCTTGCAGCATTATTGCTGAACTGCAGCTGAATATGCTCTAAACCAAATGTATTGTACATTGGATATCATTCAATTGAGTTTAGAAGAAACTAACATATAGTAAGCATTGGCTATGGATCAATGCACCTGCATCTCTCAACTCGTCCACACATACAAACACAACGTACACATACACCTCCCTCCTCATTCAATTACACACACTCACTCACGCCTCCTCTCTCGCGTCACTCACTCCTCACTTCGTCTCAAACCTTCGTCCCTCACACACCTACTCTTAAATCCATATCAAATATATCATCTTTTCGACACCTTCCTTCGCCTTTTCATCATATTTCATATCTAAGTCTACACAAAATCAATTTCAATCTTATTTAACTTCAAACTTCTTTTAAATTTAATTTATTATCAATTTTATATTATTTTTTTTTTCATTTTAGGCCCAATATCAATAATAATACGTTAATACAAAATACGCTCTTTTGGAGGACAGGTAAGCAATGTAAAAGGAAAGAAAAAACAAAAACAAGGACGTCTTAACGAAGGAGAGTGTATCTCTATTTTTATTTAAAATATATATTCGTGTTTATTATGTACCTTGAGCTAAGTTTTGTCAAAATGTATAATGGTGGTTAATGAAAATGTCATTGGAAGAGTTTATGTATGAGATTTTAAATTATCTCGGTTCGCCTTAAACGAGGTTTCATGAATATTGAAAATTAAGAAAACCCCAAAATACAAAATATAGGAGGAGAAAACAAAAATGCCTTAGAAGTGTAAAAGCCCCGATGGCAGGATTGGCGAATAAAACCTTTAAAAAAAGAAATAAAAGAGTTTTAATTTAGCATTTGAAACGGTGGAATCGGTTGAAATCGTTTTTCCGTGGTTACTTGTACACTGAATACTTTGTCGAAAGTGGGTTTTCACTAGTCAAAATATTAAGTGAAAAAGCAGAATATATGAGTTATAACAAATCTGATGTATCTTGAAGTCACCTCCCAGTATTAGATTATTTTTAAGTGAGTATCACGGAATGCCCATTCTGGGCAGTATTATAAATACTGCATTGAATGTCTTGGCTTCCTCCGAAACATAGAAACATGGGAAATCTAGGCTCCATGTTGGTATTAAAAACAGGTTATATTTAAGAGCAATCTGAGGTAAGTCGGGTGGGGAGACAAAGAGGGTTTCTTACCTTCAGGTCTATATGAGCTACTAAACATTGGCATACAATGTTTTGGTTTATATACGTTCGTTATCTATGAAATGTCTCTTCTTTCGTGATATCAGATGAACTCTACAACAGTGTTTTCTGGATATGTGTTGACTGGAGTCATTCACAAGAAGGAAAAATGTAGAAACAATGGTTAATTCGATTGAGTAAGTAACGTACAGCGATAATACTCCAACATCTTTTGATGGATAAAAAATGATAAACAGAAATTTAAAAAGAATTATATCAATTATCATGATATTAACCATGACTATAATCTTTCTCCTGTTAACAAAAAATAATACATCAATTAGTACCGAGGTCCTCCAGCAAACATGTGAAACCTGCACATGATGACATTATCTAACAAACTAGTCGATTACCATAATAGATCAGGAATATGACCACCTGTTCTAAAGAGATATGACACTGACACTACTTGACCGTTCATACGTTACTAGGTTATATTATTGTTTGGTTCAGCACCTATAACAACATATACAGCGGTTTCTATTCGAGCCCACTGTGGATACATTAGTTTTCGCCATTCAAACCATTCTTACCTTTCACTTAACTCACTTCACTTTAGATTCGATCATTAGGTTAAGATGGAATTGGAAAAGTGTTCGAGCAAGCCACCGTTTATAACATCTGTAATTTAACTGAGATCTGAGACTTGTAATTTCAGAAGACAATGCCAACAGCTCACTTATATGAGAAGCATGACAAATAGCCACATCAGTTGATAAACGTTCATGAACATGGGGTCCTTTGCATACCAGTATTCATTAAACTATTGATGGATTAGAACGCAATGTAAGCACCGCCCACATGCATATGCATAAAAGTGGGGCTACATGCATGGAAATGGAACTTTTACATTGACATTCATGCAACATGATTGAAGTTGTCACATTTTCATTGACAAAGTCCATAGTTTACCTGTTTTAGCAAACTGGTCACTATTACTTCTCTACCTTCAGCCAAACACAGGCGGGTCGTCGATCAATTATTAGTGACTGATATATGGGTTCCAAAAAGGCCCAAACAATCTCTAACAGTAACGCAATATGGAAAAATCATATTAGATATATTAGATTGGGGTTGTGGTTCTCAAACATTTATTTCGGATAACCAGGAGAAAACAGTTTAATCTTCATAATAAAAACAGACTGTAGGCTACTTATAACAGAACCTTTTCATTTTGGCCTGTATCATGCGATACACCGGAGAAGGGTCTTTTCATTTTGCACCAATATCCATTGGTAAAAAAAAAGTAAATTACATGTGGCTGTAGTAGAAGGATCTGGATAATGCCTGGCCCTGTTTCTAGTGAGCAATTTATAAATCACTTCTGTCAGCTGGTATTCACCATCAGTTAAGAGTCCACAACTGTTGTGCAGCTCAGTAGTATGTTTGACCTTTCCAGCTACCCCTTCCCTACAGCAACGACACTTGAAATGGGTTCTGTCTATGCATGACCGAGTATAAGCAACTTAGGCAACTATGACAGTGGTAGCCCATAATAGGATTCAATAAATCAATCTATCAATCGGGTGGCATGCCTTTCAGCGGAGTCTAAGTCTCTCCATCTGTCACGGTCCCCGACCCTCTGGATTGTGGTCCTTGCTTTCTATTCTTTGTGTGCCTCGATTTGTTGTCTGTATGTTGCCTAATAATTGAACTCGCTTTTTTTTGTATTCGCTTGTTCTAGTACGGTTTTTTTGGTTATTTTATTCAGGTATTAAATACTCAGGATTCTTCGTAGGAACCACATTGCTGGAGGGTTGATTAAGTTTTCTATACTTTTCGTGAAGGTCATAATTGGTATTATGACCTTCAGTGAAGTGTTAAACTGTTCTTTGTCGAATATTTATAAACTAGACGACTTAGACAATCACAAATATAACTAATTAAACTACGAATGACCGTGAGAGTATAGGTTTCCAATCCATACTAGCTTAGGTACGTATGCCCGAATGTACTGCGAGTATACATACTTTATCATAATCATTTCCAATCGTAAATATATCAACGCTGGCTTGCAATCAATGCAACGCATGGAAACATCACTAGATGACTATACGTATTGTCTTTTTCTATGAAATTAATTGTATATAGCCCCCCAAAATGTAAAACAAATACTAGACTATGTACTTATACATGTGTGGTAAATTGGAGTTTTTCAGACTTTTGAAGATAAAGGCTACTTACTGGGCTTGATTGTAGGGATGAGGGGCAGCCCCGAATGTTATAGTTCCATTTCAAATTCAGGGTGCGAGTAAGGTTTCAAAAGCTAGTCACACTAGGGCTGGGACTGTGAAGTCACCCGGGGACGCCTCCAGTTACTGCTATGTACAACATATATATACACCATAGCATAGCCACATAATTTATAACATTGAATCCGTGTCCTCACATCATTTCACCCTTCTGACTTTATAGCTGAGCTGGGTGGGTTGAATGTATAAGGTTTAGAACCACTACTTTGACAGGTGTGTGCATTCGTTATAACGACATCTCTAACTAGGCTGTCTCCGGTGTTACTTAATCGGTAAGCAGAGGATGAGATTAAAGCCAAAGGCCTGGTACAAACAAAAATACAGTATAATATTTATGATAAATATTAAGGGGGAAAAGTAAGGAGAAAACATACAGAAAATATCTTAAAGCTAAAGTAGACAAAATGATCGTTCCTGGGAAACAAGGCCGAGCTAAAGTACAGCTGCTCTAAATAAGTCTACTATAAAATAACACTTTCACTGTTCTGGAGTTAACGGAATTTCTACTCAATCTTCTATACCTAACTAATCCCTGGTGATGTCAAAACTATGTACTCCATAGTATAACAGATATTTGGTCACTATAGCTCTCTGGAGCAAGCTCATTTCTATGTGAAGGATAAAATCGGGGCCAAAAGTGCCAGTTGGTTTCACTGTTTGGCATCTGGATTTTAGATATGTAACCCCAGGACCCAGTTTTTTTTAGGTCAGTGGTGTTTATGCTTAACCCTAACCCAGAAAACCGGTGTCAACTAACCCAACCACAGTCACAGTCACAGTTTCACAGTCACTTTTCAGTGTTGGGTTTATAAACCCCATTTTCTAATCTTAACCGGTTTATTAGTGCCATAACTCAGGTTTAGAGTAGCTGAAAGTCACTATCTATTCTATTTTGGGGTGAGGTCACTTAATTAAAGATATAGGGTGGTGATTGGCCAATCAAGATAAAAATCAGTTAGTTTTCTTTCCATTTGAAATGGGTAGAGGTGCTAGCTGTACTAGGCGTTTGGCCCATTCATTACACTTACTCAAGAATTATTAATGAAAACACAATGAAAATGTTGGTGCCGCGCGCTGTACTTCAGATACTGCCATACCATACCTATCCTATATGATTACACTGAAAGTGAAAAGGTTTCAAGAGATTTTAATCAAGACTACTGATGATTGAAAAAGGCCACTAGTCTACAGTCAGGAAAGGTCGAGTTTGAGGCCTTCGAGCCATGGACCATGGATTGAGACTCAAACAATTCTGACTCTAGCTAATTGAAGTGTTATCAGCAGCATAGGCCTATGATTGGGCTGGGTTATACTAGCCCGAGATATTCTAACTGTCCCCGCTCTATTTTGCTTTAGTTGGTCGCTACACAGTCAAAGTGCAATATACTGTTTTTCTATGCTAAAATCGAAGCCCCCAGAATACTTTAGAACAATGTCATTTCGAGGCTAAATACTTGGCTCTCTACTTACTTCTATAATAAATAAAGCATCGACATGATGGGTATACCAAGTCGGCCCAGTGAATCAGAACAACTCGGCCCACAAACCATTCAAGGCCTTTTCTTTACTTCAAGGCTTTCAAGGCCCCGTGGAAACCCTGCAGTATAAGCTACTGAAAATTCATTCCCAGGAACTGATCTTTGTTGTATGATGAATCGATATATATTTCTTTCCATCTCCCTTGACACCTAACCATCTAATATTGAAATTTCAGTGGATAATATATTATATATGACTGCAGGTACATACGTTATTAAAAATTATATTGGAAAATAGAGAACACTATTATAGAAATCCCAAAATTCATCTTTTTCTATACCCGCATTTGACAAGTGCTTATTTGGTAGAAGGGGAGACTATCGCTGTATATCGGTTAGGGCCGGGGTGGAAATGATGAATCGATGTAGACATCATTAAAAGTTGTTGATTCTGATTTTATTTATTACAGAAGCTTTCGGGCTATGGACGGTCTCGAGACGCAAGCGCCCCAAGATCGAGGCGCCCAGATCGAAGCGTCAAGGGCCCGGACCCGAGCGTCCCGGTCTAAGTCTAAGATCGAGGCGCCCACCGCTTACATCGAGGCGCCCTGCCGGTATTAGATCGAAGCACCTACGGTCGCAGAACGAGATTCCCTTTAGTTTTACGGACTTAGGACAACCAATTTAGGGACTTAGGACAACCAATTTAAGGTTAGGTTTAGGGTTAGTTTTAGTATTGATTTCTGTTATACATTCAGGCACTTCCATCTAACACCAGCGGGGCGCTTCGATGTATGCGGTGGGCGCTTTGATCTTAGGTCGGGGCGCTTGGGTCCCAGCCAGGGCGCCTCGGTCTCAGGGCGCCTCGATCCCGGAGGGCTTCTGTCGTACAATTCCTATGGACACCCTTCTTCAGGTGTGAAGTGCTTATTTGGCACACTATTAAAGTGGCTATGGACACTGTTTGACTATATATCATTTAGAAATATGTTTGTAGTTTTCGATGACATGCATAAGTAGGAACATTTGTGTGGAATACCAACGCTATATATTCCTTAGATTAATTGATATTTGTTAATGAAGAATGTGGCAGAGGTTCCATTGGGGAATTCAAATCTGAGAAAGCAGTAACTAGACCATAAGGTGCTGACCTCAGTGTATGGTAAAGGGATGTGAACTAAGAGCGAGGCAGGAGGTACATAGTGACATATATACCCTGTCCCATCCAGCTGGTATCACTTAACTCTCATTAAGATAAGAGGCGTCTGGGACCTTCCCTAACTGTCTGGCAGTTGGGTAGGGTGACTCCAGCACCCTACGAAATTGGAGTTTTAAACTCTTAAATACACACAATATATGTAATTTCTACATTAATGCTCCCGGGTATACATTACAAATATACTAATCTAGAACATAGTTGAAATTCAGGCAAACTTTCCCCAAATCGGGAGCTCAGTGGCATGTGTCACTTTAAATAATTTTCAAGCTTAAGGGAAATTTCGAGGTGGGCAAGTAGATTTTAAATTAACCTGCCCGGGGGTACAAGTGGGCCGAGAGGCCTGGGCTGACGCGGTCTTGGGTCGACTTGTCTATGAAGCGTCTGTATTCGTCAGGTCGGGTGTGCGATGGCCGGTCACGTGTCACGTTGTAACTGGTAGCGATTTGGGTCTAGCAACCAGCACATTTTGTTATATTTTGAAATTAATATGCACAGGAAAAATATATTCTATCATGAAATCTACTTATCATAAGTATTGTCACCATTCCCGGAGATATTCCTCTGGATAAAAGGGCTATAATGATTAGATTCAGCCCATTGTTTACATCTCAACCCCCTGGACTATGAGTATGGTGAATACATCCCATAGCAACTCATAGAAAGCAAGCTTAAAATCGCAAAGTTCCATCCTAGATTTCATAAATTCTACAAAGTTTTAAACATTATCAACCCTCTGTGGGTATTTTCTTGGCAATAGTGTACATTTCTATGAAGATTCTAGAATTTTTTACCCAGTTTCTGACTGAGCATGTGAAATTGAGCAATTTACTATAGGTAACCAAGACGCGCGGCGTTCGTGGTCACCATACAATATGGCGGCCAGTGCGGCCGATCACAGCGCCACCTGTAAAAATCGCTTCCGGCCGACCTGACGAATTATAGGCCTAACCCTAACCCTAACCCAGAGGTAGAGACAGTAGTAGAGTGTCAGATGAACTGACGCTGAGCTGAGCTGAAACACTGATGAGTGATGTGCCAACGGCCACAAAATGAACGAAATATATGTGACAAAGGCAGATGACAATCTTTCTTTAAAAAGATGTAAATAGACTTACATTTCACAAGAGAAGAGGAGTAAGAACCTAAAATACACCGTTTGTTTTTCTTGTGTTCGACATGTTCGACTTTCCTTGACCTACCGGAAGTTTGTGTGTCTCACTGGAAAATCACCGTGTTAATTATTTCCCTAAACAGAACTGGAACAATGTCAATTGTTATTATCTGAAGATAATCTGATAAATGTATTCTTTAAAAGATATGGTTCAAGAGGTGGAATGTATTACTGATTATTTGGTGCAGTGGTCACTTAACGACTACGGCGAATGATCTTGCGACACAGACAGGTAATCCAGTCCAGTTACAAGGTCCAAAACAAATCTCCCGTATATATACTCGGCAAAAGGTCATTTTGACAAAATGTCAGCTCTCAGGAAAGTGTGTGTGCCTTTTATGCGAACTCAGGTAAGAAGATATTCATTTGGAACTCTAGATGTTTGAATTTGTCTGGGAGAAACATCCATGTGGGTTTAAATCTTGCCCCGTCGCCCTGGGCTGAGGAAATTCAGGTGAGGTCAGAACAGCTGAGCGCTGCTGACGTGACTTGGAGCAGGCGTAATCCTTCAAGTTCAAGACTTCATTTTATTTCACCTTTGGGTGTGGTCAATACGTACAGTCCATTGACTTAGCCCCGAGGCAACTCAGTCCTGCGAAATTATCATGTAAATTTGCATTTTCACCCCAAACCCGGCTCATGCGTTTTCTCAGACATGCATGATGCAGAAGTTTATTGCCATTTTTTTAGAACAATAAACCGGTAAGGTAATGTGTATTTTGAAACGAAGGAAAGAGGTAGCAAGAAAGATAGACCTACATTGTCCCTTTTCTCTTATTAGTTAACCAATATATTATTATGACTTGTGAATGACTTCATTGTGAATATCCCTGTATTCTATTACACATTACCAGTCTCAATGTAAGTGCCCATTTGTAAATGCGACACTCGATGACAGTGAAGGTGACAAAACATGTTTATCGCTTATTCAACAGTAGAAACAGTAATTTACGGCCGGCACATTTTTATATAAAATAGATATGATTTTGTCACAGGCAAATTAATATTATCACCGAGAAGATTGTATGATCGAAGCGCCCCGGGATCGAGGCGCCCTGGGGCTGGGTGAGACCCAAGCGCCCCAACCTAAGATCGAAGCGCCCACCGCATACATCGAAGCGCCCCGCCGGTGTTAGATCGAAGCGCGCCTGAATGTTTAACAGAAATCAATACCGGTACTAAAACTAACCCTAAACCTAACCTTAAATTGGTTGTCCTAAGTCCGTAAATGGGTTGTCCTAAGTCTGTAAAGGGAATCTTGGATCTTAGGCCGGGGCGCTTGGGTCCGGGCGCTTGACACTTCGATCTGGGCGCCTCGATCTTGGGGCGCTTGCGTCTCAGCACCACCGAGATTACTATATAATATGACGGAGAATAAAAAACGCGTCTCGTGCAAATGAAGATTAATATAATGTCCCTTTAAATTTTGTATTTAAATTCTAAAACCATTATGAATAATTAGGAGTGTCCTATATTTCAGATAACTAATGTCCGACATCTATCTGTCACGTCTGCCTTATCAAACAAGAAATATGCCAAGTATTTCCCTGCTGTGACAACCCCAATGCTACCCAAAGGTACCTTCGATGGTAAGACTGCCTTCATCACAGGTGGAGGAACCGGCTTGGGGAAGGGGATGGCAGAAACGCTCTCTGCACTCGGAGCAGAGGTTGCCATCGTTAGCAGGTAACATTTTTTGTCTTTTTTTCTCATATATGTCAATAATCAATGTTTTCACATTTACATTAATCCTAACTTGTACCGTATATAATTACCCGTGCCCCATATATAGGGTATATGTGTCAGTCTAAATACGATTGCTGATTATTGGTTACTGACGGAAATATCGAGAAATTGAGAAGATGAACCAGAAAATGGAATAATAAAAACGTTTTAAAATCAAAATGTAGTTGTGCCTGGACACGTTCTATTATACTACTCACAGATGTAGTCATGCGAGGTGACATTCTTCTTACACTCCCTCTTGGGCACGTACGCTGCGTGACAAGATCAATGTATTATCTCAGTGGTGGAGTAGTGTGTTTATTTACTATCATTTTCATACCATTTTCGTCTCTACATCAATCAGTCTTACCATGGGTAGCGGTAGATGCTTGGGGAGTCAAGGGAGGAAGCTCCCCTTCCAGCTCCCAAACCAAACCAACCAACCAGTAAATGAGTATCCACTACCACGTCAAACTTCATAGGGGAAGAAGTGGCGTTTGCATTTGAACTAAAGCTCATTTTAAATTTCATTGACGAGTATTTTTATCTAAATAAAAAAGACCAGAATGAGCTAAATACGAATACAAAGGCCTCTTCTTCCCCTTGGAAGTTTTGACGTGAGGTTTGTTGCTTTAGAATAAAGAACATAAGGCTTTAAACATTTGATATTTTCCAGAAACCTTGATGTACTGCAGAAGACTGCTGATGAGATTAGTTCTAAAACAGGCAACCGTGTAAGTATGTAAACTAACCTTACTTCTTTTCCAGAATATTCTTTGGGGCAAATGTGTTATTCACTTTTAAATTGATCGTTCGCTTATTCATCTCCTTCCTTGACTCAAAACTTGTCTCCCATGGACTCAGGATAGATGGAAGATTTTCTGAAAAATAAACTTGAGGTGTCAAAACATAGTTATGAAGGTGAAAACACTATTGTCTGAAACTGTTTTTGCACTGGTGTTTGAAGAGGTGTTAATGTTAATATGACATTGTGAAAGTAAAGGGGAACATTTTTTTTTAATCAATTTTTATTCAGGATTACGATCCGTTGAGATTTTATCCATGCTTCCTTAAATATGATTTCTGCAGTCATGAATTCTTACATCTCAGTATGAATGATACATACTTATTAGACAATAGTTGTCCAAAAAAAATCAAATTTAAATTTAATCTTGCTTAATGAAAGCAAACTTAAATTATCTATGTGAATCAAAAGTGTATTCATGCCATGAATTTCTTTTCATGCATGTAGTTTGGAGTTGTTCTTGCGTTATTCCTAAAACTAGGTGGACCTATATAGATACAACCCCGATACACCAAACACAACACATATTTAAACGGATCTACTACTGTTTCTTTAGGTTATAGCGCTTGCAGCAGACATACGTCAACCACATGCTGTTAGGGAAGCTATCTCAGATTGTATTGAGGACCTTGGTTTACCTCATGTCGTCATCAACAATGCCGCTGGAAACTTTATCGCGCCGTCCGAGAGACTCTCAAGCAACGCCTGGAAAACCATCATCGACATTGTGCTCAACGGGACCGCCAATGTTACACTTGACCTGGGCAAACGCCTCATTGCCGCTAAACAAGGTTTACTATTGCTAAACTATGCACATGTTTTTTCTTCTTTACTAGTTTCCATCTTTAATGTAGACATGCTAAATATACTCCCATACCAAGTTATCCCACCAACAAGAACAATTAGGTTTATCGGTGGATATCCTAGCTACAATGTATATATCTTCATTTGAAAACCGACCGAACTACGAGATATTAATCTATATACCTTGACCCTTGTCCATTAATTTGGCATGTTCAGCCAGCTAGATATTTGTAGACTTTTATTTTGTTGATAAGGGGCGTTCAAGGTACCCAAAACCGTTGAAAAAACCTACTGCAATTTGTTTTAGGTTCGGCCTTTTTTTTTTTTACCCTATATCTACTGAACTAATAATTCGCTTAATCTTTCAGGTGCTGCTTTCTTAAATATTACCACTACATACACCGTGTCTGGTTCTGGCTTTGTTGCCCCTAGTGCCGCTGCGAAATCCGGAGTGGAGGCCCTCACAAAGTATGATAAACGTTCCCTTTGACAACTTATCTATATTTAAGATTTAACCAACAAAAATTGTCTTGACCCGATATTGTTCGCTTTCACAATTTATCTCTATTTAGATTGAACAAAAAAATTGCCTTGGCCTTTTTGGACCAATCTGTCGTGATCGAAAACTATAAAAAAAAATTGTTTTCGTAGGTCCCTAGCATCTGAATGGGGTCGTTATGGAATGAGATTCAACTGTATTGCTCCCGGTCCGATTGAAACTAAGGTAGTTTGATCAATTTTGTATCATTTTTTCTCAATGTGCAAATTCTTATCTCGCTATCGTCAAGATGTAGTTATTAAACCATTAAAGCAACCAACCTCACTCATTCACCATATTTTTTTCTAAATAAGTGTTAAGTTGAATCTTCTTCTTTTTTCTAAGAAAAAAAAATTCACGGTTTTATCACACGCATTAAATTTTCACTTTTAGTAAATTCTGTATAACAATTATTTCTCTTCTTTACTTACTATATCTATGATTTGAGCTCATTTTCAGCTAACGTCTGCTTGATTGGACACTTAAAAAATTACCTTATTTGCAGGTGGGACTACGGTATCTAGGTCGGTTCTTATTTAATCTAATTATGTAACTTGGTTGAAATTATTCATGCTCAAAAGGCTATGTGGTAAATATGTGTCTACCTTTGTTTTCCTATTTCCAACACTCCTTAGGGCGCTTTCAGTCGCCTTGACCCAACAGGACAATTCAAGGAGAAAGCGATAAAAAATAGCGCTGTTGGCCGACTGGGCGAGGTGCCAGAACTGGCTAATTTAGCAACATATTTAGTATCTGATTACGCCAGCTGGATAACAGGAGAGGTAACAAAATAACAGATGTTTAAATATTGTCATCCCAGGCATTTGAACTTCTCATTCGGGTCTCAAGAAAGTGGTGCCAATAATGATCGTTCCTATTTTTCTCACAACTCCCAAGTTCATTCTTATCTAAAGATATATTGACCTTTAATAATGGTGAATACAAATATTTGTTTTAAATAAAAACATATCAATATCTCTTTCTTTACCTTGTCAAGGTCTAGTAGGTATACTTCCCTGATTTAAAAAAAAAAGTTCAATTTGATTTATCATTATCGCAGAAGATCTTTATGACAGAGAAGCCGAAAGAGATGTTCTAATGTGTGGATTTTAAGTGTTTTATGTTTAGCTTTAGCTTCATTGTATCTTTTCGTACTCTCCGACTTCCTTCTCTCTCACCCTTTGCATTTTCAGTTAAAAGCACAGTCTCTGTATTCTGGCCAGCGTCAATGAGTTGGGCCAGAATGTTGTTTTTTTTGTTTTTGTTTTTTTACAAATGTTTATATTACTTTTTGCACTGATGATAATTAAACAACATCGACATAAACATTTTCCTTTACTAACTGCTACTGAGTCACATGGCCTTATTAGGAAGCTGCGTTCTAATTTCCCCCTACTATATTAGCGCCAATTGTATTGCTGGGAACTTGGGCTTTTCTTAATCATTTGTTCCTGCCAGCTATCACATGGAGCGAACCTATATCTGGATATATGTGTGCGGTACCTCACTTATTGTCGGTTTTATATCAACCGATAGCTGAAAAGATCCTGCTATACTACCTCATATTAACCCAAGCTACAACAGCTTTCCCATTTGTATATAGAAAACAAATCTTGATCCCATTTCCCAGTTCCGACCTCAAGGATTGAGTTGCGACAGTTTGGTTGCTTCACACTTGTTTTCTCGCCCAAAGGATATCGAAATGATGCGAGCGGCGTATTATGAAATCTGACATTGTTTGCTTCAGATGCAGATATTTTTGTATTATTCTTTTTTGTTTTTACAAAATTAAATGTTTATTTTCTTTTAATGTATCCGATTTTGTGGAGTTCAAACAATTGGATTAATCATTAAGCTTGTTAACGACCGTATAGGGTGCACGTCACCAGGTTGACCCAATGGGACGCCTTAGAAACTCGTGGACACATCGCATCCCATTAGGGCGATGTGGAGAAGTAGAAGAGATGGCTAATCTCGCCACTTACATGGTCTCAAATTATTCATCATGGATGACCGGAGAGGTAACGATATGGTTAGAGTAGTCCAGTGGTTTCCTTTGTGACCGATTTATATTTTTGACTTTGTACTTATTTTGTTTTGCCATAAGCCAGGCTTCTTTTTAGGAATAATTTATTTTTAGGGGTATTTTGAAGCGGCGGGGGGGGGGGGGGTGTTTATATATCACGCACATTGTGTGTCATATACCTCTTTGTTAATGTTAATTTTGATCCAGTAAGCTACGAAGGGAATTCTCTCGCTAACGGAAACCACTGGCCACAATCAATACTATCTCGACGCTGATTGTTAATACTAGGCTTTGGTGAACATGTTTGTCAACGACTCATTATTTCTTTCTTGAAAAGTTTTTTTGCTATTAAAGTTACTCCTTAAACAAAGTGTATACTACTGGAAGCATCGTCTCAGAAATGCAT
Source organism: Sthenelais limicola (assembly GCA_942159475.1). Classification (NCBI taxonomy): domain Eukaryota; kingdom Metazoa; phylum Annelida; class Polychaeta; order Phyllodocida; family Sigalionidae; genus Sthenelais; species Sthenelais limicola. The sequence continues at coordinate 97,326,852 of OW804099.1, read as the reverse complement.
CAAGTTTATAGATATATACCAATAACACATCTGTTCATCCACTGTCCTAGTTCTAATTAGTGTTCTTAATTTAATGGAGTATCTTGGATAAGGTTGATGGATAATGGCATGGGTTTAATCTCAGTAGATTAGATGCATTGTGCCGAAATTAGATCTTTGTACTTTATTTGTGCTTGGGCGCTTCTTCTTTCTACCCCGCTTTACTAGTATATTGAATCGGGGAGGTATAAAATGTCTATGTGGACACCGCCTTGGTTGGGCAGTAGCTCTTGGCTATCCTTTTGTTTTATTCGTGAAATAATACTCGCGGTAACGTGAGCAATTTGAATTATAAGGATAACATGAGCAACAACCATCTTGGTCACGGCCATCTTGGTCCTGGTGCATCATTCACTTATAACCGTCTGTTGACCGTTTCGTTGTTTTAGTGTATTCTATTCGTTATGAATTATATCTTTTCGTAGGTTTGAAGTAATTAAAAGAATTTCACCCTCGCGCCCGCTCATATTAATCACGCCTCTATCATATTACTGATGCACTATTTTCCCTCGTTTCGCTTTATCCCAGTGACAAAAAAAAACTTTCAGCTTCAAATCTCAACCCCTAGTCCCCACACTCCCCGTTTTAATTAAGGTTGTGCTTGGCTGTATGTAATGATAATTATTTCGATTTGTTATATTAGCTCTTTTATAGTGAAATAATATCCATCAAAATAAATCGCCATGTTTTAGAAATTCTAAAATATATTGTCGGAATACTTGAAATATATATAATATTACATAATATAATAATATATATTATAATATATAATATTTTTACATTAGTTTTAAAATAACATGCAAATAGCCTGATATGGCTACATATACTGTTCATACTTTGAAATCCTAGGTCGTCAAATTTGATGGCGGTGAATTCAACAAGATGGCTGGGGAATTCAACGAGCTCGAGCAGGTAACGGAAGAAGAATGGATCATGATGGAACAAATGATTCGCTCGACAAAAGGGTCCGCTTAAACAGGCCCCGATTTTCTAACCGCGTTTGTCTTTTTTGTAAATATCTCATGTTTATATCGACTATCAACCTCTAGAAATGTATTAGTATTCAAATATTGAACAGAAAATATTGAAGCCAAAAGTCTTCGTGTAATTCGGTCGACTGTGTTGAAAAAGAACCCCTTCTCCCGTGTTTCTTAACACACTCTTGGAAAGAGTTTGTCCATATCATATTTATTCCCAGGTCAAAATAATTCTGATTCAATGTGTATATAAACACATATTTTCTGATTCAATGAAACCGCAGAACTATTAATGTTACATAACAAATGAAACCAAGAATTTGTTTTTGGTAGACTTTCCTCGCATGCAAATGTGTGTCCTGATGTGTTAAGAAGAAAAACAGCTTCACTGTCCTCGTTTCTTAATTTCTACCATTTGAATCCTTTATTAACTATAGTCCTCCTTGAGACTATGTTCATGTAGAATATTATAGGTAGACTAAAATTAAAGTGGCTATGGACACTATTTGACTATATATCATTTAGAAATATGTTTGTAGTTTTCGATTACCTGCACAAGTAAGAACATTTGTGTGGAATACCAACTCTATATATTCCTTAGATTAATTGATATTTGTTAACGAAGAATGTGGCAGAGATTCCATTGAGGAATTCAAATCTGAGAGAGAAGTAACTTGACCATAAAGTGCTGCCCCCACTGCTTGGTGAAGTAGGAGCGAGGCAGGAGGGACCTGGGACCTTCCCTAACTGTCTGGCAGTTGGGTAGGGTGACTCCAGCACCCTACGAAATTGTAGTTTTAAACTCTTAAATACACACAATATATATAATTTCTACATAATGCTCCCGGGTATCCATTACAAATATACTAATCTAGAACATAGTTGAAATTCAGGCAAACTTTCCCCAAATCGGGAGCTCAGTGGCATGTGTCACTTTAATTGACACAAATTTCTGAGTCGTTATACGGATATAGATTCCTATTCGATTCTACAGACTCGCATTTATGATTATCACCGGTGTTCTCTATATTGAAGCATTTTTTTTATATCAAATACTTCAGAGGGTAAAATCGATAGTTGCAATATTGCATGGCCAGTAAATATAACGGTTCAATATCACAAATGTGCCAGTATCTCTTGCTATTGTCAGATCATGTTTCGTGCCTGCCTTGATAAGATAAGATTATCAAACACCCTTCATATATCTAGGGATTTGAAAGTTCTGGGGTCCTTTCTGTTTTCATGAAGTAAAACAACGGACTAGTTACTCAAATGTTTACACTTGACGTCCATGTAAATGTAGATCATTTATTAGTTGAAAAATGCTCTGAGAATAGCTTTTCTATAACTGTTTGGTGCTTGTGTGATAATTTTACGAATCGAGCTCATAGTAATTAGTGTAGTAGTAGGCCTACATTGGTTGTGTTAATTATTGATTAGACATATCATTTAATGCACGATAATTCAAGGTCCCTGTACAACGGAGCAATAAAGTGCAAGAGTATTGGTGGGCAGACTTTGATGTGATTATTTTGTATAGTGTCAGGATAGCAATAATATGGAACCTGACTATAATATGAATAAAAGTCGTACCAAATATTAAAATAACTTTCGTCGTCTGTTCCTTTCCCCAAGAAATTAATTATGACGAGGATGATTGGGAAAAATCAATTGATATTTAATCAAAAAAAACAAAAAAAACCCTAATGTTTGAAAAGAATAATTGTCTATAATCATTAGTGTTATAAAGTCCAATCGCTTCCAATGATAATACAAACACAAGATAGGATCGTTGATAGGAGTGTACGGCATCTGTATTCGTAAAACTAAAAGCAGCAAATGTGTGTCAGTCGCACCCGCCTCTAGGCCTACTCAATGATTATGGGTACTATATAATATATATAATCATTTTTATTTCAACACATATTATACATATGACGATTTCACATTCAAAATTGTACAAAATAGGGTGAACACCCTCTAAAACTAGGTTTTCCTGGCGACCCTTAAAATAAATAAATAATTGCTTCATTAATTCCTTCATAGTGTCTCTGATTGTTCGTTGTTTCAGCATTTTTATTCTTATTTATTATTATTATAGTCAATTGAGTCTACCATTGTTCGTATTTCTCTTTTCATGAGTTTTAAAGTTCTTTATATATCATCCTCATGTCTTGCTGATGTCTTGATGTCTTCATCTGTGATGACAGTGTACATAAATAAAATTCCAGTCAAGCTTATCATTTTAGAATTAGATAGTTCAGTTTTCATGTAGAAATAGAAACTTGTTGCAATTTTTCAGCTGTACTGCTTAATATTACTTGTATTTCTATGTTATCTTATTACCAGATTAATTAAATAGGCTAATATCGGATCAACAAAACAAAATAAATATATATGCCTAAATAAATGTTATTCAAATTTGTAGCGTATGCGATCGATCCATTCTGTTCGGTTAGTTAGACGAGTTCAGTCCCAAACTACGGCGGAGCGAGGGTCTGACTCGACAACAAGCAAGAAAAACGTGGCGCGAAATGAGAATCAGAATTAGGTGGCGAACATTTCACCATACAACGCTAGGTCATGTGACCTTTGTACCGACCGTAAAAAGATAAAATGGCGTCTGCTGGTCGTGTATCGAGTATATTCCGTCCCGGGCTATTCAAGGGTAAATCAGCTATTGTAACTGGAGGGGCGACTGGAATTGGAAGTGCGATTACAAAAGAACTTCTATACCTAGGTAATGCACAGTTTCACCTTTGTATTTAGAGTTGACATGTCCCTGCAAACATGCAAAAGACTGTAAGACCTTTGACTTTGGCTTCCATCCTACCTGCTATAGCCTAGCCCTAGTGGTTTTCGTTCGTTGCACCCCATCTATACTATATAGACTATAGTCTATACTGACCATGGGCACGGCATATGACTGAGTCTAGCCCTAGCCCTAGGCCTAGCCTAAGCATAAAATTTGTGCACCCTCACACGGAGAAACTCGGCTTTCAGCCTAGGGGAACAGGTGCAAGCTGCCTGAGATTATGCGTATACGTGCCTGATGAAATGAATTATGCTTTCATGAATGTGTAAGATCCATGGTTTGGCAAGTAATTGATTTTTGCGAAAAATCCCTAAAATAATTGGCTTATATCCGTCTCATGTTCGAGAATATCAGACGGATATAGTGTGTTTTTTTTCGGTCGCAATTAACAAACTTAATTTAACTGCATGGTTCTGTTTGTGGCAATCTCTACAATTGGCATCTTTGTTCGTAAAAGCAAAAAATGTAGTCTCACTGATAGATTTTCCTGTCAATAATTAGAAACCTGTAGGCCTATTTGGTTCCAATTAGTGGCATCGTAGTGGCCCGGCTCTTGTTAATTATTAATGTCCTGTAGGCCTAATCATAATAGGCTACCTATAGGACCTATAGGCAAGAAAAGCATAGGCCTATACTTCCATGACAATAAGCCTACACAAAACATTTTTTGAACATTTATATTGGCCATCATACAGAAAAAGCATTGTCATACATTGACTGTTTTCAAGTGTTGCCAATAGTATGATAATGAATACCATAGGCATATTTCTGGGCTCCCTCCCGGTCATAACTTTTGATTTGTCACGTTGTTTTTAAAAAAGAAATAAAAAGTCCTTCTTAATTATTTTCGTTCTAGGATGCAATGTTATGATAGCCTCTCGCAAGGAGGAACAACTCCGCAAAGCTACTGATGAAATGCTTTCAGTTCTTCCCCCAGAAACCTCTGGGAAACTTGAATACACCAAATGTAATATCAGACAAGAAGCTGAGGTATGTCCGACTTAAATCGTTGGATTTAGCATGCGTTGACTATCTTACATAAATAAATTCGTTGGGGCAAACTCTCAGTGTGTTTTCAAATTATAGCATAGGACTCTGTTTGCAGGCCAATTTGAGACCAGCTGTTTCTCGCTAATGAACAAGATTTGAGCTTGTGAAAAATAGTATGTTGTTTCTAGGGACATATATATACATATGTACTCTTTAAATATATGAAAGATATATACTAAATCCCTACGAAATAAACAACAAAGCATATATCACCCATGGCTTATAGCCTACTTTTTCCTCATGAAACTACCGAATGGTTACAATTAAACTAAAAATATCATGTATGTAGGTGCGCTCACTGATTTCAACGACTTTGGAAAAATTTGGAAAGCTGGACTACCTGGTTAATAACGGAGGAGGACAGTTTATTTCTCCAGCTGAAAATATTTCATCGAAAGGGTTTCACGCCGTTGTGGAAACCAATCTTTATGGAACGTTTTACTGTTGTAAAGAAGGTACGCATTATATAATTCATCTATCATACTATATGGAGGACCTGTTGAATCCATTTCGTACAATAAGCAGGAATTGAGTTTAAATGAGGTATAATTTAGAGATGATGGTTAATTTATCAATTCCTCTTCATTATACGCATTGGATCTGACATGAGGTTATCGAATATGGTTTAATCGTGGTTTAATGAGAAATAGTCATGACAACTATAGTGCGTTTTTTACCAGGTTTTCAGCCCAAATTCAACTAGGCTACTTTAAAATGTTTCATTCCAGATTATTAATAAAAGCATATATACAGTTAACTTACTCGTTGCTTTCACTCGCTTCGAATATCGCACTCGTTGCTGACAGCTCAAATTAAATGATAGATGTGAAATACACATAATTTCCATTCCACAGCTCACAACCAGTGGATGTCGGAGCATGGAGGCGTCATAGTAAATATAATTGCGGACATGTGGAAGGGAATGCCAGGGATGAGGTATAGACATTACTTTTAATCACCATTTATATATATCTTTCATGACTATAATTTAACCAGGAAATATTAATAATCAATGCAGTCTCACAACAAGATGTGGTTTTCGCTCTGCCCTGGCATACACAATACATATATGACGTTCCAGTAGCATGGTAGCTCTCTTGAGGTCAGAGTGACTGTGTAGCATCGTCCGTATACATATAAGAACAAGTATTTTTTTACACAGTGAGGATAGTTTTGTTTTTGTGGAGGTCAACCGCATCGAAAAACATTGATGATAATTACAATCAATGTGTTCTTTGTTTATCTAAAATATTTCATATAAAATATAAATATGAATAACGCTTTTCAAGGACAAAGGAAGGATGAACATTTTTTATATATCTTATACTTTTCCATTTTATTATAGTTCCCACTACAATTCTTTTTACCCATGGGAATGGATACTTTTCTTTTAATTGTCTTCGAAAATGATACGACGTCTTCTCTTAAGGTTGTGCTTTGATTATTGTGGTTTATTTATATATTGTTCTAGTCATTCAGGTGCTGCACGAGCGGGTGTTAATAATTTGACCAAGACTTTGGCCATTGAGTGGGCAAGAGATGGTATAAGAATAAATGCGGTAGCGCCGGTATGTTTGTCTTCATTCTCACTGTCACTTTATCAGAACTTGACTCAAAATTTAATAGTTTGAATCATACATGTACAATGTACCTTTATTTCGATATAGCATAATTAGACAAGTAATAAGTAGACAATGTATTTCAGGGAAGCTCTTTTCCGTCTCCAACCGCAGCTGCAAATTATGACCCAGAGATTAATGCTTTCAAGGGACAAATTCCCAATATTCCAGCCAAGCGGCTTGGTAATGTAGAAGAGGTAAGATTAAAGCCTGTGTAGCTTTAAGGCCCTCCTCCTTCTATTTTTTCAGGGTAGTTCATTCCCATCCAAAACAGCGGCAGCCAACTATAATCCAGAAATTGATGTTTTTGGCACACAAATAGCTCGTATCCCAGCTAAGCGTTTGGGAAATGTAGAAGAGGTAAGCTGTGGAAAATGTGTTGTAATCTGCGTACTATATTCAAATCTTGTGATCGAGAGTATATAGAGTCATCACCTTTTTGTGGTTAATAGCTGAGAAACTTTCTGATTGGGACCAACATCGATAAATAGATTTAAGCATGCACTATATTCCTTTATAACATAGCACAATTACGGTTAAGAATATGGAAATTATTTTATTTTTTATATCAACCATTTCTCATGTCGTCAGATCCAATATCAGTTTCTTGCAATTCACCATTGGATAATCATTTATTACTCTTGAATTTATTATCCGATGTGAAAATTCCAACGTTTCTCCTATTTGTTACTTCTAATAGATAGCTGCAGCTGTCTGTTATATGCTGTCTCCTGCCGCTGCTTTTGTAAGCGGAGAGTGCCTGAAAGTGGACGGTGCCCAGAATCTATATACTCCCTCTTTACCGTGGCCGATTGAAGGTAAGTAATGGCGCTCTTGAGACCACCCTTGTTGACATGACGCAACCGTAGTTCTATTTATTTTAAATTTACATATGGGTCAGATTTTCAGAAAATGCATAATCTAGTTCTACCCATCTATCAAATTCTGCTGAAGTAGAGTGAAAATATATAAATACTAGGTATATCTGAGTGTATTCTGTATAATATTCATTTAATAAATCTGTCTGGTTATGTTGAACTGTATTTTGGACTTGATTCTCGTCTTAAATTATGGGGGGCAACCACCTAACCGGTCACCTGGGGTAGCAATGAAACTAAATATACTTTTGATGGGAAGGCTACCATGTCTGATTAAATAAATGAACCACAAATTTGATAAGTTAACTGATGATTTCATTTATTTGCAGATCATTCAAAATATCCTACATACAGTTGGGAAACAGATGGTTTGGAGACTGAGGATGACCCATCAAAGAAATCGAAGTTGTAGAATTAGCATTATATATTTTTTATGATTGCGTTACGAGGAGCAGAGACCATCGAACATAAGCAAAACTATACAAACATTCATAAATTTGTCAATGAGTTTTTATCGCAAAATTCCATTTGAACTTGTATATTGATGTAACATAACCAGTCGTGTGAAATAAATGTGATAAGGACGAAAGATGCATTTCGTTTCTCTAAATTGCCAATTACGCGTGTACCATTTGCCTTAAAGCTGGTATTGTCAAATTGAACTCGGGAATAATTGTTCCGCAATATTAGTTTCGTTTTTCTACTTCAAATTCTTTTGATTCTGCAGAACGTGGATAGAAAACAAATATGCAACAAAATACGATGCTCAATGAACTTATGAGTACACTGTACTTTTATTTTACTATTAATGCCAACATATACAATACGATAAAAGACATACGACTTTCATCAACAGTCAAGCGAGTCCTAGACTTGTATTTTATTCTCTAAGTACTGATACACTTTTCTCCCGCAATAGATAACAATACACAGAACATCTATTCATCCTTACGCCAGTCTGTCGATTATATTGATAGTCGATCGTTCCTTTTTCACTCACAACATGATCAGCATGAAAAAGTCTGAATCCACGAAAATTTAAGGTCAGCGTTTCTCACTGCACTCGCACAAGGAGAAGGGGCTTATATAGACAGTTCCAGGAAGTCAATTCCAAGTTATTCCTGTCCCACAGGAGATGCCATAACTCCTGAAGTGTACCCTTTAGAGCTGGAGTTCAGAAGTGAGATAGCCCACCGACTGACAATCGCAGGGATTCACAGCAATACACATTTCCTTATATTTCTACATTCGCTGACAACTTCGGATACACCATTCATCCAAATAATGACATCCCGTAAAAGCCTTGCCTAAACAAAATCAACATCACGTAGGTTTTAGGTGGGGGAGGTGGATCATACGGCCCGGGCATGTATGTCATGCCAAATCAAACATTTCAGTGTTGGATTAAAAGCGATCAATATGGTAAAAGGTACACTTGAATAGTGTGCATTACAACTCATAGCTCCCGGTACATAATACACGCGGTATCTGATAGCATTTTTTATGAGTCACACATTACTTAATTCATCCTTTCAATTATAAAACTTTTTTTCCAAACCAAATTCTCAAGACGAGAAGACCCTTTGGGCGAGTAAAAAAATAACAACATATAGGAAGAATATGTTAGCAATAGCCCCAAAGGTTCAAACAGGAATACAAAATGAAATGTTTGATTAGTAGAATCTACTAACCTCACTACGTTCGGTGACGTAGATTCGTGATTATTGGAGGAGACACACAATAATTCAAAGGTTTTATCCCTCAAGATACATTATCCTGAAATTGAAAGGCTCTTAATCATTCCCAATAATGTAAAAGTTATAAACAGTACATGGCTTATGTACTCCAATAGCAGATGGCCTGTAACCACTTGAAATCGCTCGTAGCAGGAGCTTTTCTCAGGCAACTGTCCCAGGTTTTCATTTTATTATAACTAAAGCCATTCTATACGTGAGTAGGGATTCTCTGTGGTCGCTTTGATAAGGCGAAAGATGGGACTAAAAGTTGAAATTAATCATGACCACAGTGGTTCGGTTCCATTGAAGATAATGCTGCCTTTCATTCGAAGAATAACGTTCCAAATCCATTTTCTGATCACAGGCCAACAGGATCCAGGATCTAGTAATACTTAGCCCACAAAAAAAACCATTTTTGTACACGATTCCATATCGAATCCCAAATATTGTTAGCCTAGCAATAGCCATTTAGATCGAATCCCAAACAATCAGAACATTTTCTAATTACCCTTTTATATGCTTAGAATCACGTTATCCTGCTATCTATTGACTTCTTCATGGAACCTCCCCACAAGACTTTTAGTCATCATTTCAATAATTCTTCAGTATTAGAACAGGGTGAAATTATCATCTCATAACATGGGAATTTTGTGAAAACAAATCAATTAGACAAGGCCCCCTTTCGTCACTCCATGCAGGAACCGAATAATATAAAAAGGATGTAAAAGCGTGTAATTCTATCTCAGAAATTATGATAATATCAGGAAAATATTACATGTTCCAAATAGTTCCATCCTCACAAATATACAAGACAAGCAAACGGACATCTGCTGTACCTATGAATACAAGCTGATAGCTAGCACTGCTCTACGGTGAATATAATTATATGCACGTATAGTAAAACAAAAATATCGACGGGCATAGGTGAAATATGCCTCCCACGACCACATCTAATATGTTGGTATTAGTATCTCTAAATGAAACGCAACTGTCCCTAAAATAGAATCCAGTTAATGAACTGGGAAAAAACGGTACATAGCACTAGATACAAATAAAAGAACTAGGAAAAATGTTATGAAGATCTGTACATGATTTACGGGTCGTTTCATTGCCGATTAGTGAATGAGAACTTCGTCGTTCCTTCTGAGGACTTGTGGAGTTGCAATGAGCGATACAATTTATCAAAAACTGTGCCATTAAATTTTTCACCAGGAAATTATTCTGTATAACGTGAGGAAATCAATCTCCTCGGATGCGGGCCTGATAATACAGCCTCACGCTGTAAAAGATGGCAACTTTGCTGCCTGAATTGAACAAATGAACATCTGTGGTTGGCTGTATACTTTCGTACGGTGATGAAGATGAGTGAAGAGTGGATCTACTTCCGACGTCCCCTACTTTTGGGGGCTGGACGAGAGCCCTGTTTTTTGGCAGCCGGTGTCTGTACACCACCAGTGTTCATAGGCTCCTTCTTATAGCTCTCGTCCTCAGAGTCACTAGCAACATATTTGGGAATGCCCTGTTTCTTGGCAGCTGGAGTTTGGACTTTAGGTGCAGGTTCCTCAGACTTTCTGCCTTTCCTAGCAGGGGTTTTCTTTGCAGGTTTTTTAGGGGTGACAACGGGAGTTCTTGCACTTGCCCCTCCCCTGGACCGGGAAGGGGTTGGTCTGTAGCCATCGACAATTTTTTCCTCATCGTCTTCAGATGATGATGTATCAGCCTTGTAGCTGGGTCGTTTCCTTTTCTTAGGCTCCTTTTTCACGTTGTTAGCTGCTTTGCCTCGAGATTTCTTTGGTGCTTCTTCTTCTTCACTGTCGGATGCATCAGACTCTGTTTCAGCTTTTCTGCGACCTCTCCTTGCTGGCGTTGCTTTGGCTTTAGGTTTTGCTGCTTTGGCTTTTTTGTTGGGAGCAGCACGCGACTTTTTCTTGACGGGCTCTGGTTCTTCTTCACTAGACTCCTCTTCTTCGCTTGAGGATTCTTCCTCGCTGGAATCTGACCCTGCATATCTTTTTCTGCCAATAGCCATTCTAGATGCCTTTCTTTTCTTCTTCTTGGCCAGCTCTAGGTTGATCTCCACCGCAGGTTTAGCACAAACTGCCTGAGTGCGAGCCTTGCCCCTGCGCTTGGAAGGCCGCGGTACATACTTGTCGCCATAGCCGGCGTAGTCATACTTGAGGCCGCCTTCATCTTCGGAGCTTTCGTCCTCAGCGCCGTCATCCTCGTAATCACTCAATGTGTCCTGGCCAGCGAGAATCACTGGTGATGGGCAGAAGGGTTTGGTCAATTGGAAAGTGCCTGAGGCACCTATGCCTGACAACTGCCTGAAATTGCAGAAGTGTTTTTCATTTAGTTTGCATGAGAAATAGGTGATAAGCATAAAACTGTGAACTAATAAAAGAAATTAAATTTAAAATCATAGAAGGCAATATATTAATTAGCATTTTGAGGTGATTAAAGGACACAGGATCGCTTTTAAAATGAGACATTAACTGATTTGCTAAGAAAATAACATTACACCTTACCTAATCACATTGCCTGACACCGCCCGTTCGAGGGCTTTCTTGAAAAGATGAGGCCTTTCGGCAACCTTGAATTTCTCAGAATGCCACTCGAGGACGAATTTCTTGAGCAGATTCGCAGAACACGTTTTAGGTTCGGTGCAAGCCATGATGGCGTTGATCACCATACCAGTCATATCCTCATCTGCAAAAGTGAAAACGCCGTGATTAAATAAAGCATCTTTGTGGATGTGAGAGAACGAAAACTTTGTAGATACTTGCGAATGTTACACCAATGGTTAATATGGTGTTATATAGGCATATAGCCTTCCCACAGATCCCATTGAGGTGTAGGGTTACCCACGCTCCCTTTTAGGTCTACATAACAATGGTATGCTGCTAAAGCCCTGAATTCAATAGGTTTGTGGTGTGATTAGCCGACTTATATTTTCGTACACACGGGACAGATGGACGAATACAAAATGCCAGCCTTTACCATAAGAACATGTTTCTTGCTACATAATAATGAGCAAATATGCTTTGTAAAGTTTTAAACAAATTTCATGGCCATATTTCCAATACTCACCATCGGTGGGGTCAAAAGAATCAACTTCAAGTCTGAATGTTCCTGCATTGCCAGATGTTCCAGTCACTTGCTCCCAATAACCTTTCTCCTTGCCTGTATCCAGGCATTTTCCCAACCTAGAATGACAATGACTTCATGAAACACTATTTGGACAGCAAAGAATTCAATAATAAAGCATTCTGAACAAGAGGATTACCCTACGGAAACAAAATCAATATTCATCTATGTTGACCAAACCAAATCCTACATTCTATTTCTATTTTCCCATTCTTGGCATTAAAGCATCATACAACATGGAAAACGGTCCACTTCTGTAAACCGACAGTTCTTCCAGAATCAGCTATATATCAAATTTAATAAATCTGTATTCTCATCATTTTTTTTTACCGTGAAGACAATACATTTTCAAAATGAAAAAATTGGCAGGGCTCGAAAAAAACCTACCAACTTCACTTGCCCATTGGGCAAGTGGCAGCCAAGATTTACTTGCCCGACAGAATTTTTACTTGCCCGAAGTACATTTACAGGGGCATTTCATTGTAAGTAGACATCACAATAGGGGTTTGAAATCGGCGCCGTAAAGATTTTCACTTGCCCGCTCGGGCAAGTAACTTTAAATTTTACTTGCCCGGAGCCATTTTTTACTTGCCCCGGGCAAGTAAACATAGGTTTTTTCGAGCCCTGATTGGGCTGTTCAATTTCTGCACAGTACAGATATTCCAACTGTTTCCCCGAAATAACAATCAATATTTAACACTAAGACCGCCAGTAATGTTTTAAATATCTTTAACACTATATTATTTTAAACACAATAAGGTTATAATATCCGGACAAGGGACTTATCTACCTAATAATCAGTTTTCAATAGCGTACCTGTCAACTTTGGACTCAGGGTAATTTTCCGATATGTACTTCTTAATGCGCACCACAGAGGCTTCTTTAGGCTCACACATGAATGTCATGGCCAGGTAAAACGTGTCTTCAAGGTGAGTTGGGCTCGCGTGATGCACAACACGATCAGTTTTCTTGGGTTCTGAAAGAGAGGAACCAATTAAATGAAGACGAAACAAATGATATTGATATTTTGAGAATTTTAATTTTTTGAATTTTTATTGAGTCAAATGGTGGAATTTTCAAAATTAGTGATTTTGGTAGCCTACATATATTGAAGCTCTACGTCCCTATTAATTTATAGGCACCCCACATAAAATAGATGTACATGCTGTATAGTAAAATATCGTAATGGATCTGATTTAACGGTACCTACTTTTGGCAGCCTTTTTCTTTTTCACGTCTTTTTTCTCATCACCTTCATCCTCCTTCTTCTCAGCGCCTTCTTCCTCTTCTTTCGGTGATGAATCGTCCTTTTTAGACTAGAAGAAAATAAACACAGTATAAAACTAAACTGTTTTGAACACATGCATTTGATTCAGAACGTTCTTCCCCAACGCTAAATTATAGTGACTAATCAAATGAAAAATCTTTGTATAACATAATAACGCAGTACCTTTCTGGATATAAATTTATTTAATAAAAACATTAAGAGACTCAAAGATGTGAACTAGACGTTGTAATTATGAAAATAGGCAATTTCCATCGAGCATAGTTCAGAATGATTAAGAATTGTGTTACCTCTTCGCCTTCTTTCCCTTCTTTTTTCTCTCCGTCTTTGGGCTTCTCTTTTTCTTCTTCCGCGGGTTCACCATCGACAAAGCGACGATAGAAACCACACTTGCCGATGCCACGTTCCTATAAGATATGTTATTATTATTAGAATTTTTTTTTCATCAACAGAACCTTGACCAAAATTATGATAATGCACATGTACCCCTGGGTGTTAGAAAGTATGACTTAACAGTGTGCTAGCACAAGTTAACTATGTTTATCTTTTCAAATAATTATATATTATTTGATTCGATTTGATAGACATTTATTGCAGACTAGCTGCCAATGGAGGGATTTCTCCAGCAGTACAGGGAGGTCTTCGGCACCCCAATAGCATACAAATGGAGTCGTTATGTAGTTTTCAGACTTTTCAGTCAATGACTGTCGAGTTCACTACAAAATTGTTTTAAACATTAATTTATAATCTTAAACTAGTAACAATATGACACGTAGGTTTTACACAGATATGTTTTTGTCTCGCTTGATGTATCACATGTATTATATAAAATAGTCATCATTATCGTTATCTATTATTAGTAACCGAGTCACTCTGTAATCCAAAAAGGAATAGAAGAAAGGACACAAACTACTAGAGTTCCAAGGAAGATTAGGATACATAGTGCTTGAACCACCATTTTTTCTACATGCACCTCGCTCAATTCCTTAATAATTCCAACGCGTTATCTCTTCCTCAAATCATGGCGAAAGGTATCTACTTACACAAGTCAGGTAGCCATATTTAACGCCTCTATTCAAGGAGGTAAGAAGCAACTTCGGGCGCATTTCAATACGCAACGCAGGATATTTGCCAGCAACGAACTTGAGAAGGGAATTAAAGCGTACACCTCCCCTCTAGACTAGAGTTAAGGGAATATTACATAAACTGTACTTCTAATAATATGGTCATACCAATCCTATATGATTAAACTGAACACGTTTCAAGAGGTTTCACGACTACTTTTTGAATAAACCCCTTTAATAGATTTAAGTGGTTATTGATTAGATGTACAATACTCACAGGGTTCGTAGTAGTACATCTGTGATTCTTGCTCTGCAGACAGCCGTCGGTGGGGGGACAAGAGAAGGAGAACGAGGCTAAGGCAGGGTTTAAATCGGGAAACGTAGCTTGCACAGAGGAATTGAAAAAACAGCAATATTCTGAGTCCAGAAGAATATTGTCCTGACTGTAGACAGTCGACAACCCGGTGAAGGGGGACATACGCCTGGGTGGGCGTGGTGGGCTTGTCCCCCCACCGACGGCTGTCTGCAGAGCAAGAATCACAGATGTACTACTACGAACCCTGTGAGTATTGTACATCTAATCAATTCTTGTCTGCAGCCACCGTCAGGTGGCAGCACATGAGATATTTAACTCACAATTCCTCCGGTTACCATCAAAGGTGAATACGTTAAGTCCTTTCTCCTTAAAGTTCGTAGTCTTAAGACGAAGATAACTAGTCCTTTTGCTGTAAGACTCGGACAGCATAACTAGGACTCTCAAAGTTCTTTTGAAAAAGAAAACAATACTACTCAGAAGAAACGAGAGAAGAAGCTCTGGACTGCTTCTTGTCTCTTTCCTTGTTGGCGAAAGCAGACAACAAATGAGTAGAAGTAGCTGTTGTCACGTTAATTGGCTTGTGGTAATAACGCCTAAAAGTGTTCTCATCTTTCCACATAGCTGTCTTCATAATTTGGTCCACAGGGACATGCAGCGCAGCTAGCTTTGAAGCAGTGGCTCCACGCACACTGTGAGGTCTGAATACATTGGTATTGAGTCCACTCGCCGAAAGAATGCATCTAACATACTTAGCCAAAGTACAAGTCAGAACTGGCTTAAAAGGCGCAGTATGACTAATGAACAACTGGCCCACTGAATTTCCAGCTGAATCCTTAGGTCGAAGATCTGACGTCCTGAACATATAGTGACGTAGAGAACGAAGAACACACACTTTCTCATTGTCAGGAAAAGATTCCATAACGATGGAACCTAAAGCTCTTCCCACAGCTGAAGTCTTTATCTTTTCCGACAGAAGAATAGTGACCTTATCCTTAGAGGCAAAAATAATATCCTCACACTTAAGAGTCTGTAAAGTCTGCACCCGCTGAGAGGTGACCAACATCATTAACGTAAGAGTCCTCTGGGTTAGCTGAGGCAAATTGAGGCCCGCTAGAGGAAACAAAGAAGCGATGTAGCCAAGTACTATGTCCGGATCCCATGTCTCAGAGTACCTCGTCTTAGGAGGCCGCTTGTTGAACATTCCTCCGATGATTCTAGACACAGTCACTGAAGCTCCAAAAGTTTCATTCCTAATTTTAGGCATAACTGAAGAAAGAGCAGAACGAGCTGAACCAACGGCTCCATAACCCATTCCTTGGTCGAAAAGATCACACAGAAAATCAATCGCCTGATTATAAGTGGGAATTGCATATGGAATATCATTCTCATAGCAATAGAACTTCCACTTTCTGTGATAAGTACGGTAGGACTTCTTCGTGTTCTTTGACCAACTATCCAAATAATGTTCCTTAGCTCTAGATGAAATTTCTAACTTATCCACCACCTGTTTCAAAAGAGTGCGGCGAGAAGAGAGCAACTCGCAATCTTCTCGTCCTGAAACATGTCCTTTTGAGGAACGAGATTTCTTCTTCCTTTTCTTATGTACAGAAGTTGTCTGCTTCTGGTTTTCATCTGTGGGAACCAGGGTTGAGACGACCAATTCGGGGCGACAACAATCGCTCGAATTCTTTCCATCTCGATCTTCTGCAGACACCTTCCTACCAGCCTAAAAGGAGGAAAAATATAAGGCCGTGAGAATTGCTTCCAAGAAATAGAGAAAGCATCAATAAATGTAGAGGAAGGATCAGGAAACCAGCTAGCATAGATTTCAACCTTGAAATTATGTCTAGAGGCAAAAAGATCTACGTCTGGAGATCCAAATTCTGAGCAAATATGGTCAAAAATTTCTTGACTGAGAGCCCACTCTGTGTCCTCCGTCAGTTGTCTACTAGCCAAATCCGCATCAACATTTTCCAATCCAGGAATGTGAGAAGCAGAAAGCCAATTTCCTCTTTCCTCAGCCCAGAGCCAGATTTCCTTAGCAACCTCATTGCAACTCGATGATTTAGTGCCTCCAAACTTATTGATGTAAGCAATAGCAGTTGTGTTATCACAGCGAATCATAATGTGGGTATCACACACATCACCAGCAAGAGCAAGAATGCCCCATTTAATGGCCAAAATTTCCTTGGTGTTAATATGATAATTCTCCTCATAATCATCAAAATAACCTTGAGCCATTTCTTCATCTAGAACAGCACCCCATCCATGATCACAAGCATCAGCGAACATGGTGAGGGAAGGTGCGAAGGTCCTAATCTTCCTAGTCCTCCATGGCAGATTAGACCTCCACCAGCGAAGATCCTCAATCGCTGCCTCAGAGAGAAACATTCTAGCAGAAAAATCACCAGCATGATACGCCAAAGCTGCGATTTTGTCCTTCTCCAAGCTTTTGTAATGGGCTAGGCCATAGTCAATGCCATTGCACAAACTTACGAGTGTTCCAGTTAGAGAACACACCTCCTGAATGGTGAACGAACAACTCCTATCCTGAAGGAATCGCTCAACCCTCTCCAAACATGCAGATCTCTTCTCATCTGGAGGGTACACAATCATCTTTGAAGAGTCAATGAAGAATCCCAAGAACTTCATCACTTGAGAAGGCACAATTGTCGACTTTTGAGGATGCACAAAGTAGCCTAACTTGCACAACTGTTGCATGGCTAACAAAACTGAATTCGCACACTCCTCTTTTGTTTGTCCCCACAGGAAGCAATCATCAATGTAACTGAATCCGAAACCCCCCTGTTCATGAACAGAGGAAAACACAGGTTTCATTGCTTTCGTAAACAACCACGGAGCTGGGGACAAACCAAAAGGCACAGCAATATATCTATAAAACTTTCCATCCCAAGGGAAAGCAATATAAGGTTGCGACTCTCTATGCAGGGGAAGAGAAAAATAAGCTTCCTGTAGGTCCAAAGAAGCCATAAAAGACCCTGGTCTTAACATTTCCAACGCCGTTTGAAGATTATCCATCTTGAAATGAACCAAAGGTAAATGCTTGTTCAAAGCAGTAAGATCAAGAATTAATCTCCACTTATTACCTGGTTTCGGAGTCACAAACACATTAGACAGATACAAGATCTCCGAAATATCTGTCTCAACAACAACTCCCTTAGTGATCAATTTCTGGACTTCTTCTGCTACTGCAGCTCTCCTTTCAGGAGCAAAAGAATACTGATGAGGAACGTTGAATTGAACTGGCGGCTTAAGGAAATTGAGCTTCACTCCACGGACAATACCCAAAGTGTCCGGGTCCGAAGTAATTTTCTCCCATTCCTGGAGGTAAAATTTTAAATTTCCTGGTCTGAAGGACAACACAGTTGGGCCCTCAGGAGTCAAGGTGAATGAGGAAAGATCGGTATCAAGAGAGTCAAGAAGAAATTGCACCTCTAATATCTCCTTGAATCTCGACGACGGTGATAGTCGTCTCTGTACGGACGATCCCTGGATCTGCTCCGTCTCCGATATGAGCGGGACCCCTGTCCGCGACGATTTCCTCGGTAATTCCCCTTGCCGCGTTTGTTCTCGCTGTCGCCCCGAGTCTTCTGCTGGCCACCCCCTTGTGGGCGATAAGGAGGCCTGTCGGAGTTTTTTGCTTGGCCACCCTTCTTGCCTGAACCATCCTGTTTATTCTCAACAATGATGGACAACTTCCTACTTGACTCGAGAGATTTTATGCTGCCCTCCAAATCATCTCCAAGTAGGGAAGCCGGAGTAGAAGGAAAACGCTTTGGGTTATTAGCCAAATCCTTATAGGTCTCCTTAAGATGCTTGCCCATCTCCGTGCGACGTTGCTTGGTAGAAATAAACATATTATAAAAACCAGCAATGGCAAGAGCATCCCTGCAAGCATTCAAACCAGAAACGACGGAAGCTGAAGCCTTGTCTCCCGTGACAAGACCCTTGATTTCACACAAGGCATCTGCCGCACGCACAGTAGCAGTAGCCTGAGCCAACAACATAACTTGCAACTTCTTATGATAGATGTCAAAGTTCTGTCCTGCCGGAAGCAAAGCCGGCCAAACTAGAGCTGGTATCTCAGGTGTTTGTAAACCGGGAACGTTCGACGGTCTCTTATTCCTCGACTTCACCTCATCAAACACCTTTCCAGTTGGAGGCGTAGAGAAAACATTCTCCAAGAAACGCCCCAACTCCTGGCTTTTGATGGGAGGACCAACATCACCTTTGGCAGTCATTTCCTTGACGAAAGCATCGAGGATACCAGCACAATCATCAACAATTTCACCCTCCTCACGCTCCGGCTGAGCGATAATAAGGGGATCCTCCTCCTTGTTTACATTTTCAACAGGTAAAGACTCACGTGAAGAAGACCTGCTTGACAAATCATGGCGACTTCTCCGACGACCAAATCTGGCCGGACTTTCTGAAGAAACTCTAGACCTGCGACGTTGTGACCTGAAGAAGTAATCTCTGTAGAAATCATCATGTAGCGAAGAACCACGGCGAGGAGACTCCAACGAAGCCGGTGACTCAGGTCGTAGGTAAGCACGTGCCTGCTGCTGGGATTGACAGTCAAGTCTCTCCTGCGCGGCCTGGGTCGAAGAAGCTAATTCTAAAGACGCAACTCTAGAATTCATGCTTCTAACAGCAGAATTGACTACATCCAATTTGCCGCCGAAACCATTCATTTTCTTCAGAATGTCGCCCAAAGTTGGTTCAGGAGGAGGAGCGCCGACTCTTACCTCGGCCACCAAGAGTGGAGGCCCGTCATCATGCTGGCTGTCCGACATTTTGGAAACACACGAGCACGTGTATATTCCAAAGGTAACTCTCCAGACAAGCAGTAAATGATAAATTTCAGTCTAATTTAGCTGCTGTCGAGACTCCTGATGACAATATCAACACAAACGGACGTCAAAAACCACTTTTGAAGAAACTTGGTGCCCAAAAAACTTCGGAAGTTTTGACGAAAGGACGGGAACCCGACCTGCGCTTTGATGCGTAATCCGTAAACTGCCTTAGCCTCGTTCTCCTTCTCATGTGCTGCCACCTGACGGTGGCTGCAGACAAGAATTCATATATGACTATGGTGGGTTTTTTTAAAGTTGAAAATAATGTCAAGGATACGGGATTGCCCATGTCAGTAAGGGAATCTTCAATGATTGTCCGAATCTTCAAGTTCAGTGTGTCAGCTTTCACTTTTGGCTCCTTCTTCTTAACTTTGACCTCTTTGACGACTTCGAGGTGTGGTGAATCCCCTTTGAATCCAAAACCCTTGGGGAACTCCTTCCAAACAGCCTGATGTAGCAATAAAATAAAAGTTTTAGAATATGTTGGAATCGGTTTTAAATACAGTTATTTCAGGTCTTGGCGTGGCGTGATTAGTTTGCATTTTGAAAAACTTCAAGACATCTTTACACCAGTACAACTTTAGATAATCCTACAACGCAACAAGACTTTCAAGGGATAAGACGTTGATATAGATTGCTGATTACAGTGTGCAACACAGTGAATTTGGAGATGAGAGACCGTCGGTCTCTGCCAAATTGTAACAGTGGAGACCGAAAAGATTTTACAGAGACCAAAAAAAAGTCTGGGTCATAGATAGGGTTCCCGTGGTCCAGAGCAGTTTGAACATTTTATCACTTGGATATTTCATTGGAGACCGTCGGGCCCTGACAATTATCAATTTCAGAGACCGACGAAATTCAATGGAGACCTGGGCGTCGGTCTCTGGGTTATGTTGCACACTGTTACATATCCTAGAGGCTTCAGTTTCAAACGTTTACAACACTCACCCTATAAAACAAATTGGACTCAACGGCATTCCTGGCTTCACTCACACACTTCTCGAGGTAGAGATTGTAAACATCTCCAAGGGGTAACTTTTTGTCTTCCTTGGCCTCCATATGCTCAACGATCCTAGGTAAAACAATATAGTACCGTATTTAGATAGTGGAATAATCGGATAAAATTAGCTTCTGGGATGCAATAAAAATAACCCTGATCAAGCGAAAGTTTAAAAACTAGTTTGGCAGTGGACATATAATGCTATATATCACTGGTGCAACCCCTCCAGCAAAATTTATTTTCAATAATTCCTTATATTATGACTATAAGTAGATGAGTTAAAATCACTAAATCATAGCTCGTAACCAACTACGTTTTACAAATATTTCGCCACTAATTGTTTTCCTCGGATAAATCATTAAATGAGATCAACTATAAATACATATATCAGGTATTCGGGTGAAGTCTGTAGATGTAAAAGTAAGAATAAATGGTAGATTTTCCAAAATGGCTACAATCACAACTGGTGTACCACAAGGGTCGATCCTAGGCCGTTCTATGTTTATACTATACATAAATGATATCATCAACCTTGGGGTAAAGGGAACCATGAAATCATATGCAGATGACATTGTCCTTCTCAACATTGAAAATACGTATGAAAAACTAATCCAATCGGTAACATATATGATTGTGAGCAAATTATACAATGGGGTAACTATTACAAGCTTAGCATAAATATCAACAAAACCAAGTTAATGCTTATTGAAATTTCGCATAAACTTATTGCTATCTATTATAGTACTACTTTGATCGAAACTCATCACCTAACATATGTAACATATAGGCCTACCTAATCTCATCTCATCTCATTCCAACATCACCCATAATACTCAGTGTTCATATCAAACCCCATTACTCTGTTATGTAAGTTGACATGGCCAGGCTCAGGGGGTAAATCAGGCGACATGCTTGTTCCCCGATGAATCAGGGTTGGCAAATGCCATAGCCCTTTTATACTACCTGGATAAATAAAGTGTTAACAAACAAAAAAAAATCACCTTCATCATACCGTAACCGATCTAGTATTTATCACGATCAGTCTAATTTAGCAGAATTTACTGAATATGTACGGTAGTGCGGCCGATTGTAAATATTCAAAAATACTGACCAGTCCATGGCAGAATCTTCGGGTTTGGTAGAACTGCGCCTTCGTTTCCCTTCCATAGTAGTAATGTCAAACATATTGAAATGCTCCTTTTTGTTTTTCTCTGGAGCTGGGCCGTCATCTCTGCTTTTTGGTCGGGCAGCTTCATCTTCAGAGTGACTATCTGACTCTGGTTCCTTCTCGCGGACCTCGTTCGTTTCTATATTGTCAGAACGAGCCGCTTTAGACTTCTTGGGTGGCATCATCATGAGTGCTTTGGTGGTAGTTTCCTAGAAAAAAAACACAGGATGAAAAATATAATGGTCACCAAATAACACACTACGGTATACCTAAACAGGGTCTCCGCGCTTTTGGTCAGAAGAAATTCTAGACTTTTCCAGGCCCATTTCAGAAATTTATAAAGCCCTAATGACGGGAACTGGGGGTTGTAGTTATTGTTGTTCATAGACCAATGATGTATTTAAGGGTTACCCGGTAGATCTCAAGCGGAGAGGGAATACTGGCCCTATTCATTGATTTATACTATGTATATGTTTACTGAATAAAAGTTGTATAATAATAATAACAATTTTTATATTCAGATGTTTGTTGTCATCAATAACGATTTTTCAACTTTTACTTTAATAGTGAGCCATTTAATGTAAGTACGTGTGAGAGGGGCTTGTTAGGGGTTACAGTAACAGTGAAAAACAGAGTAGGACCTATCTTCGAAAATTGCAAGGCCATTTAATAGATTCCAACACTCAACAGACTTCAAAGTTCAAGGGCCATAAAATGTTTTTTTCAGATCCTTCCATCAAAATGCCCATTTTCCAGGCCTTGAATTCATTTATCAAATTCAAGGCTTTTCATGGCCTCGAGGAGACCCTGCTAAATATATAAAGCTGCAGACTATAGTTTGAGTTGGAGAGATGGCTAGAGGCTAGTAGAGTCAAGTCTGAAAACATATATAGATTCTGACATCAGTTCCACCAGGCACTGTCCAGGGAGTTATTACTAGCCTAGTTCCCCCTCAGGCTCAAACTAAAAAGGTCTACAGATATAGCAAGATATAGTTCGTAAGAAGCGTCGTTTTAAAATTCCGGTCCAAATACTTGTAATACCCACATACATCACAACAAAACAACTAGGCATATACCGTAGCATAACTTGGGGAAAGAGAGGAGGGAGAGGCAGAGCCAGATGGGGTGGTGGGTGGGATACGGGTGCTAAGAATCAGGTTTCGAAGAAGTCTAAATGTTTGGGGTGTTTAAAGATTTACACATCCAAATACATTATTTGGCATATCCCCCTACACTGCACCGGATAGGTACAATATATGTTCCATTAGCCGTCACAAGAAAATGCCGGCCGGTAGGCCTATCAACGGTTTAAACTGCTGCAAGCAGGGCAAGCATAAAATTTATAGGTCATATGCATAGCCAGACATAAGTTGAATTTATAAGGGAATAGCCGCCACAAGAACACATCTAAGTTATTCTCGTTGTTGCTTAATTGATGTGTTTAATATAGCTCTTAATGATAGGATATTGTTAGAGACAGTCTCGAGATAACATAATATTAATCAACGCTAGCATGGGCATGGCTTCTTGGGTTTACATGTACCTTGACCAAGGAAAGGAATGGCCAAGCGTGCAGATGACTCTATCGTGAGACAGGACACTAAATCTAAATAAAACATAGGTTGAATTCTATCTCAACTCCATTTACTATAGGTCAATAGACAGACAATGTTACTATCATTTACTTCCCAAGGAAAACAAATAAAATCGGGAGAGCGATCGAAGTACTTTCTGGGTTTGCAGTGTGGTGATTTCGAAAACATGAACAGGGTTGTCAGCGGGACGGGGCGGCGGGGAGGGTCCCAAAAGCAAGCAGACGGGTGATATTCCCCCGCTAATTAATTATGCACACACGATAACATGTAATTTTGTGGCTCCTGTAACTATCACTAATCACTTGCCAATCGAACTATGCCATATCTTACCCAGTACAGACAGAAATCGATGCGCTCAGATGAGAAAAATGCTGTAAACAGGTTCACAAGCCGTGGATTGAGGTCGACATAAGCGACAAGTTGTGATCCTGCAGAAAACAGACGCGACAAATCTGATTGGATGCTGACCGGTGCGTTCGGTTTAGCAGGGGTAAGAAGAGATATTGGCCAGGCCTGGAGGTGCGTTCGTTTGCCCTCATTTGGCTTCAAGTTAAAACTTGCACTATTATATATGGAAAGCCATTTATGTACATATCCCCATAACTCTAAAACGGGAAGACTAGCATGCTGATCAGGAATACAGAAATAAGAATAGCCATAGAAAAAGCCTGCGGACTAAGAATTTTAATTCCTGTTCAGCTGTGGGATAGGCCCCAACCCGCACTCTTCCTATCCTTCCAAAAAGTTACATTTTAGGAATTTACTAGTCTTCCAGTTTCATAATTCCTGTTCAGCCATGACCAATTCCTGAACAGCATCATGCTTCTCTTATTCCTCCCCGGGTTGGGCGCCATTCCGCAGTACGTTTTCCTGTTCAGCAATCTTTCAAATTTCAGATACCACCACTCTACACCTGTTCAGCCTGAGGAGTATATATTAGGGAAAGCCATTTATGTACATATCTCCATAACTCTAAAACGGGAAGACTAGCATGCTGATCAGGAATACATAAGTAAGCATAGCCATAGAAAAAGCGTGCGGACTAGGAATTTTAATTCCTGTTCAGCTGCGGGATAGGCCCCAACCCGCCCTCTTCCTATATTCTTCCAAAAAGTCACATTCTAGGATATGGGGAAGAGAAAGCTGCAGATAAAGATGAGAGAGACACAGAGAGAGGGAGAGAGAAATGGCCCCCCTTCTTAATAATGTTTGTACACAATCTTTTCTCTTATCTAAAAAGATTTGCGAGAATTAGACATTACATTCCTGGTGATGTGTTGACTTAGATTTTTAAAATTTACACATAGCCTGTTCCAGAGTTTGGGGGTTTATTTAGTTTATTTTATTTATTTAGTTTGGGGATGTCAGTTGCCAGAAAGAGTTGGAGAGGTTATAAGCTATAAAAAAAACTGTCTATGTGTAGGTATTGGTGTGAAGAGTAACAGATGTGCTTATAGAGTTAATATATTGATTTACATCAAAGAAATTATCTTGTCCCCTTACGTTATAGAAGATTGCAAAGATTTCTTGTTATTTTCGTAACATGCCATGATTTCATTGATATTCCACGATATGGATATCATATCAGGGACAACAGATTAGTACTAGAATAGTACTAGAACAATGGAGAAAAGAAAAAGTCAGTCTTTTCGGTAGGATTCGTTCTCATTAAAACTCCCTTCTGATAGATGTAGATAGATACCCCAGCCTGCACCTGTTCCTCCTGTGCATTTCCTGATCAGGATTATTTTAAGGCTTTTTCTTTTTAACAAAAAGATCTTTATTCAATCTATCAACAAAATTTCGCCTCTCACCAGAGCAATTTACCATCGAGAAATGCATTGCTCTTCTCTTGTTATTTTTTTTATTCTGATCATGATATAATGAAGTCATGACACATTTTTCGTAAGTTATAACTAGGATCATTAGGCCTACACTTTATACAGTTCACATCAAGGACAATACTAAACATTTCAAAAAAGACATGCAAAGGAATAATTACACAATGGAGGACTTGGAGGCTATCCCGCAGCTGAACAGGAAATAAAATTCCTAGTCCGCATGCTTTTTCTATGGCTATTCTTCCTTCTGTATTCCTGATCAGCATGCCGTTCCGCCCCATTCCGCGCTATTCCGCACTACTCTCCATAGTGCTATGGACGATTTTGTGGGAAAGCAATGATATTATAAATCTAGGATTTTGTTTAAATAACATAGGCCTGACATTACTAAATGTGTTATTCGTAAAAAAGGCTATTCAGGAATGAGTATTGCAGACCAGCTCCTATCCCGCATCTGAGACTAGAGACCTGTTGCCGATCAGCAGGGCAGAAGCCTAACCCGGCCGCACTGGGCTCCTACTCCGGCCCTGTGTACCTCTGAACTGGAGCTGTATAATGCTGAACAGGATTTCTGCTAGTCCTTTTTGACGGATTTGCGATATGTACATAAATGGCTTTCCATAATTATACTATAATAGGTATGAGATAATACGCCACAAAAAAGAAGGGGGGGGGGGGATGGGTAGGCCTATCATGTTAGGCAAGACTCCTTGAAATCATAAAAAGGGGTCTTTTTTAGCATGAGATTGTTCGCGTTTTGCCACAAAAAAGGGTGTGTGTGTGGGGGGGGGGGGGGGGGGGTAAAATGTCTTGAAAATTCGCGGAAATAATAAGGGGGTACTTTTAAAAGGCTGGAACAAAAAAGCGTACACTTTTGACACAATGGCCTTGATATACTACTTAGGGAAATCCCCGCCTGGGTGGGGGCATATTATCTTGGACATCCCATTCCCCCTAATTACCCCGGGGGTTGCGGGGGCGGGGGGATGCAATAGGGGATTTGAATTGCCGCCATTTTAATCTAGATTCGCATGGAATTATGGGACTAATGGTACAGTCTAAAATCTATAGAAAACATTTCATGTTTATTATTTATCAATGCTCTGATCAATGCTCTGATGTCAATATATCCCCGTACGTACGTGTTACATATACTGATGATGTACGGTAGGCCTATGTTTCCATAACACAAGCCTCCATCTTTCCCATCATGCATTTGATTTTCATAGATCAATTATACAAGCTCTGATATTGGTGAAAAGGTTCTTGCAATCTTCGAAAAAAATATTGTCAAATATTTGTTTACGGTATCAGATTTCATCAGAATCCATCGTAGGATGCAGTGTAATAGACATCATGTCAAATTGTCATGCGCAGCGGCACATGCAAATCCTCTATTGACAAGTGAATAAATAAGTTAATGCTATAGTAGGGCCTATATTTAGAGACCACATTTTGTGTACTTGTCAATTGCAACCCAATTTAATTATATATATATATATTCATAATAAATATGGAATATAATTGCATTCACATCAATGTACGTATTCATATGATTATATAAAATGATCATCCTTATATCATCATATAGGACAGGCAGAGGCTTAAGTGCAGGACATTGGCCTTTTGGGAAATTTGATGAAATCCCCGACCCCCAGGGCAAGAAATTCCTGTAAATCCCCGACCCCCTGGGGCACATTTTTTCGGAGGACATTTTTTTTAGACAAACTGTTATTGCAAAAATATAAGGGCTGTAAAAAGATAAAAATATTAAATACAAATTATTGAAAACCATCATAAACCAATAGAATGAATACTTAAATCATGAAAAAAAGGAACAATTTCTGTCTTGATATTTAAAATCTCACTGAACTAAGCCTAAATATCTTTTCTGTCGAATTTATGTCACAATATGACACAACAGTCTTTAGGGCACCTATGCTTCATATTTAATTATATATATATTCTTAATAAATATGGAATATAATTGCATTCACATCAATGTATTCATATGATTATATAAAATGATCATCCTTGTATTATCATAGGACAGGCAAAGGCTTAAGTGCAGGACATAAATACCAATTATATAAGCATGTCACAATACGACACAACCCTCCAGGGTTTATTATTAAATATGGAATTATTTAAATTATGAGGATTTGTAGGTCTACCAAGTCTATGACAAAACAAGAACGCATTAAACCCCTGGATACTAACTCTTGTGGAGTTAGTAAGGACGCACATAGATGAATTTCTGCTTAAAGTATATTGCCGATCAGACCATCTGCCATTATCTGGGCACAGCTCTTTATACCCCCATGCCTCAGCTATTGGCCACTAGAGGGCGATGGAGGGGCAGCTACATACATGCATATATATACACCCATGGATACATACATCACCCATATATACATACACCCATGCATAAATCCATGGATACATACATACACCCAATCCATTCATTCATACATAGGCCTATACATTATACACCCATGCATACATTCATACACCCATGCATACACATATACACCCATACATGTACATGTATACACCCATGTATACATTCATACACCAATGCATACTTTCATATACCCATGCATACATTCATACACCCATGCATACATTCATACACCATGCATACATCCATACACCCATGCATTCATTCATACACCAATGCATTCATTCGTACACCAATGCATACATTCATACACCCATGCATACATTCATACATCATACATCCATACACCTATGCATTCATTCATACACCCATGCATTCATTCATTCATTCATACATGTGTAGTGAATGCCAAGCCATCAGCATGGTGAGGCCGCCGCGTTATCCACCTTAGCGGCAACAGGGAACAACTGTACGAGAGCCGGACACAAACAGCGGTCTCCGGCCAGACCCGCCAGGCGGCAACTCCCCAACATCGTAACGTCATCGCTGAAGACACCCTTTGACGGGCGGTAGGAAAAGGCTACATCTCCAGCTTTGTGGGATCCCACAGTCGCTTAACACAACAGACTCAGACGCGCTGGGGAACGTGATACTTCTGTTGTTCAAATTAAGCTCTTGCACTTTATGCTTGTAACTGTGTTTCGGGGTCAATAAAACCTGGTCAAACTAATTTATCCTCGTTTGTTGCTTCCTTTTACGATATTTGTGACTCATGCCAACAAATCTGTGGTTCATTACACATGTATATTATATGTATACTCATGTATACATAGATACATCCATATATACACCCATGCATACAATCGTACACCCATGAGGAGGAGGAGGAGGATTATCAGGGCAATTAATGTCAGATAAAACACAGGGGAGGAGAGGGCAGGGGAAGGCGTCAATGGCAGGGATGCATTCACAGCTTTTATAAATGGCTGACGGTAAGGACAACTACAAAGGCATAAGCTTTAACAGTGGTGCAAACCGGCTTGTGTATTCATTTTTAATTATACCAATGTTTTCAATACTTGTATTATTTTATTGAATCATGTGTACTAGTCTGTTGATAGACACTTGTAATTATAAATTCCATACCTTGGAGGGGGTGCAGTAGGCTTTCCTATCATCAGAAGAGAGCCTAGATACACTCCATTGATGAAAAAGAAAAAAAGAATTTCACAAAAATTCAATTTGTTAAGTGCGGGTGGGTGGGGGTGGCGGCAGGGCAGAGGGTGGGGGGCGGGCAGTAGGCTTCCTATCATTAAAAGAGAGACTAGATAGATTCCATTGATGAAAAAAACAAATTCCTGATTTTTTTAGGGGGGGGGGGACGCATATATCTACAGGAGTCTTGTGACATATACCCCCCTCCTCCATCGCCACTAACCCTAATTAACCCCCCTCAACAACCCCCTCCCATGAGCCCTCCCCGGCCCCACCCCCGGGGACCCCATACCCTAACCCCTATCCTAACCCTACCTCCAACACTAAAGGATCTTGACATTTCTAGTATAGGGTACAGTGGAATTAGAATACCCCACAACGTTCAGCAAGGCAAAGGCAAAGCAAAGCAAAGCAAAGCAAGGCAACTGACAAGTGCATTATTCAAAAAATAGTCATCTGAAAATGTTATCAATATGTGTATCCCTACCTGCTGTTCCAATTGAGATAGTTGCTTTGTGGTGGGTGAAGGTTGTGGGAAGTGAGTCATCTTTGCATTGGTAGCTTTTTCCATTTGTACGTCGTGCTTTCCAGATATATGATGTTTGATATCCAACTCCCTTTGGTGAGACCAATTCCTCTGTACATGACAAATTTCACACCAGAAAGTTTTTGGAACTGTCCCCTGATGTATAAATGGCCACTTCTTTTTCCACTCCATGTTAAATTTAGACCCATACTTTGCAGATCCGTCCGCATTTTAGTGTTTCTTTGAATGTCCCAATGGGGATCCTGGCCACTTGATCCAATTATGGGGTAATAAGTTTATTTATTTAAAATGTAAATCTCAATAACGTGGTCAAAGAGATGTATTATAAGGAGGGTCTTAGGAGGTCTTGTTTTCCAAGGGTTCACGCAGATCTAATAGTGGGGTATTGAATAGCTTAATTAATACCGTAGTTATATATCCTACAGAAATATAAGAGATTATAACACTTGCTCTGTATCAAACATGCTCATATGTAACTTTAAAAGTTCACTGACAGCAACATGTATTGTAGTTTATTTTATAAGATTTCTTGTTCACAAATAGATGAGAATACGGCTCATACAGAACAAATGCTCTTGTTTTCTTTCCATTTCATGACATGCACTATACTCTGTCTCCCATAGCAAGGGAGGAAGATAGTACGATCGAGGACAGGAACATCAAAGGATACCGCTTTCTTGGCAACGGAGACCGAGTTTAGAAGCCCTAACAATGCTAGAAGTGTAAAAGAAGTAAATTCAAATACAGTTGGCTTGAAAACCTACATAATTATTGTGGAGAGGATACCCCTGACTATTTGACGGTCTTATTCAATGATCATCATAAACGGCTTCTTTTTAATCATTTTTATTCAGGATAATAAGCAGTTACATCAGTTTAACAAAATATGCAGTAAGTCATGGCTCCTCAGTTCACTGTTAAGGTGGTCTACCACTGGGCCCTGAGCCGGAGAGAGAAAGAAACTAGAATTTCAATACATTAAATTGGAATACAATTCAATTTTAGTCCCTTAATTTGGACGAAACGGAAAATGGAAAATTCTCACACTGTACATGTACATGTATACAATATAGCCTACTGTAGTAGGTTAAATTTGACAATTCGTTTAGAGTCATTAAAGGTTTCTAAGGATCATACTTCAACATTCAAGTCATTCCATTCGGAGGTAATATTATGATACATATTTTTATACATGATTTTTAAAATTTTGTTGATCTTGGTATGGAAATATTAAATAGAGGAGCTTCTGCTCATCTTGTGCCTGTATTGCAACGACATTCACTGATTTTAAAATGGCCAGTTTTTAGTATATCAAATCGGATTCTATTTGGAATCGTCATGTTGTTTGTTCTTCTATGTAGTTCAAGTATACTGGTCTGCGGCTCACTTAAAATGATTAATCTTAGGAAGTTGTTCTGTGCTCTTTGAATTTTGGTAAGGAGTTTTTCTGTACAGGGAGTGAGTGATAATAATTGTATGTCAATAATAGGGAGGACAGTAGATGTATACGCTGTGCAAGCTGCTTTCTGGGTTAGAAACTTTTTGATGATCCGAAAGTATTTGAGCTTGTTGTATAACACAGAGATAATTTGGTTTGCGAACATCTGCATATATTTAGGTCATTATCAATAAGACAATGTAGTTCTATCGGGTGACAACACCCTTACACGCCGCCATGGTAAGCACCCGACATGCTCCATCGCCTTGCTAAGACCAAGTTAAAGACATAGCCTCATTGTGCGACTTTGTTCTTTTTCCCCACCTCTTTGCACCGACGAGAGCTATCTCGCTCGAGCCTGCAAAATATCTGTTCCCAACTTCTGTCACCACCTCTACCCTATCGTGTAAATCTGCACCCCCTGCTACTGTTCAACCACTAATCTTTTCAGTGATTCACGTCCCTTGCGGTTGTGTGATAACAAACAACAATCACACACTGGTAAATCCGTCAACAGCCTGTTCTATGAAAACTATTCCTCATATAATTTCTCTCTCCACTGTGAACCTGCCTATAGTACATAAATTCGTCCCACCTCAAACAGAATTTTCTGGTAAATCTCTCTCCCCAGCCCCTATCAACTTAGTTTTGCCCAATATTGAGGAAGTTGCCAAACAGATGGCAGCTAACTCCCCCATCTACAAACCTTTAAAATCATCCCTTTCTTATAGAGCAATAACCTCACATCCATCAGTAATGACTGTGAGCACTATTATTTCAATATTGCCATGTTTTTGTAATGCCTATCTCTCGGTCTTCAGTTGAGTCTAAGTACTGCTAGTTAGCATTCTAACTTCTTTTAAAAGGATATTTTTCCTTATTTTCACATTTTTACCGTCTTTAAATATTTCTGACCTTCCCTACTTCTGTGCAGTCATCTCCTCCTCAGCCTCCTTAATAACTGGCGAGCTGAGTTGGCTAACCAACAAACTCTTGGTCAATTTGTGTATTGTGTATATATTTTAAAACTTAATTACCTAGCCAGGAAGCCACTTGAGCTGTTTTCTGACATTCCTTTATATTTCTACTCACGTAAATACGTTCCAGGGTACAAACCCTTGATTTCCACGCCGGAAAAATATTATTTTCTCTAATGAAGGACATTGTTTAATATCTCCGGAAATATCTTACCCCACCTTTTTATTGCGTTACGTCAAAATGCGCTTATTTACCTCCATAATAAGGCCTTTTCTATAATTATTAGCGTTAAATTCCTCCCAAATCGCTAGATATACCCTATTTCTCTAGCCTAGCCTAGCCTAGCACCCAGATATAGAGTTTAACAGAGGTTCCGAGCGTTTGGACATTTTCACCAACCTCGGCAGCCATCATACTTTTTATCTGGGTCAGCCAAAAAGCGCGCCAAAATCACCGCGTCGTCCAGACGACGTTGCGACACTTGGTGGCCAGCGCTTGCTCCGCAAAGAGAACGATCTCCTTCTCTTCTTGAAATATGAAAATGAAATAATAACAATAACAAAAAGTGTCCATGTCATGGGCCTTATTTAGTGCAATTACAGGTATGTAGTGGTATTTGTGTGTGTGGTAAATCGGAAAGACACCTATTTTTTCTTTGGCCTAACTGTATTGTGCAAGCTACGATTACAGTAACATGTATTAGGCGTTCAGATCTGCTGAAATATAACCAATTTCCTTCCCCTGAAATAAATATAGCCTACAACTAACCATGCAAAACACTCCTACCCTCGCGCGGTTAGGCCTACTCTCTGGTCACTAAACTTCCCCCTCCCTCCTACCTCCCCCCCCCCCCCCCCCAACTCCTATCCCCGATCGCGCTGGAACAGTCCTCAAAGTGAGCTATACAGTAGGCCTACTCACAACAAGCTGAGAAACGGATTGCACGGAAGACTACAGCCAAGGATGAGGATAAATGGATGTATTCGGCTATTTGTTTCTCCGAGAGCCATACCCATTGCAGGAGTTTTGATATTTATAGTAGCCTTTAATGGATTTCCACGCATACCGAAAGTAGTGTATTTTAGATATGAGGATTTCTATGAGCCAGCTACA
The DNA here is from genome assembly GCA_942159475.1 of Sthenelais limicola. Taxonomy (NCBI): domain Eukaryota; kingdom Metazoa; phylum Annelida; class Polychaeta; order Phyllodocida; family Sigalionidae; genus Sthenelais; species Sthenelais limicola. The sequence continues at coordinate 97,293,754 of OW804099.1, read as the reverse complement.
CCGCCTCTGGAGCTGTGTCCAGAGCCTTGGAACATGACCGGGCTTGGTTGGTATTGATCTCTACTCGGGATTTGAATTTATAAGGTGGTATTGAAAGAAATACGAGGCACTCATTGTACACCTCGTTTCATGTAGCCTACCAGCACGTATATATAGCTAATAGCTGCACAGGCCATTATACCTAAACGTAGCTAAAGACGTTAATGTTAATTAACTTTTGTTTTTAACACATTTTATTGAGACAAAATTTCACAATAGTGATATTTTTCATTTACCAAAGGTGAAAACTGGTACTAATAGTTATATATATATATATATATATATATATATATATAGAATTTTTATTCAAGTTTTAGTCAGGTACAAGAAGCGGACACAAAATCTAAAATTAGCATGCTAAGATTAGTTCTTCCATCTAGCCCTAGACCGTCTCTGACACATACTGAAATAAAGTTTTGACATTTTGGTTAATTAATCTATACAGAATCTTATATTGCGGTCTCCATTGATTATGTCACTATACAATTCCTTTACAAGATGGAAGGATCTTAGAGCTGTTTTGACAACCTTAAATCTTAGTCTAACATCTTATTATCGTATTACAAGTACGTGGGCGTATTACCCTTATGTTACTGCGGATTATTATTGTAATTGATTGAGTTACAGTTCCGATATAATTTTTACACGGTGTACTTACAATAGAATGGTTGGATAGCATAATAATAATGGATTAACAATTGATTAACAATGGAACATGGATTACAGTGGAATAACATTGGCATTATATGCTACTCTTAAAAAAGAGTACCCAATCCACCCTGTCCTACCCACATGAACTCCCATTGATACCTCAATCTTATAGAACGGCATTATACGCCAAAGATGGTAAGTATTACATATTCAGACCCACTAAATCAGTGCCTTAATGCTATGTCATTACTGTTTCGACCTCTTCAGTTTTATTTTACATTTGAATAAGATCTCTATTCAACATTTATACATTCAGTTATCCCTTTTCAGGTTCATTACTGTCACTGCAGTTCAGGTCTCTTAGATATTCATCAAATTCATTGACATATACTTGTCTTAGGAATTTTAGAAAATCTTTTTTATTGTCTATTAATTGGGAGCTATCTGGTAGCTGGTTCCATAAAATTGGCATTTCATACAAGTACGATTTTTTATATAATTCGCTCCGAGGTAGTGGTATTTCCATTTTTCTACCTTTCGTCAAACTTCTTAGACAGATCTTTCTATCATCAACATTCTTTCCCTTCCCCACTCTTGTAAACGCCCTTCCCAATACATGCATGTTCCTTCTTGTTTTCAGTGTTGGCATATGCAAGTCTACATGGATTTGCCTGGTACTCGTCATTCTAGGCAGTCTTAGTATTATTTTAAACGCTGCATTCTGCAGAGATTGTAATCTTTTTAAATACCCTTTTGTTGATGATCCATAAAATACGTCTCCGTAGTCTATGTGTGGTAATATTGTCATTTTGTACAGCATTAACATTGTGTCTTTCTGGCAAACATTATATAATCTAGATAAGGCTAAAACTTTACTCCTTACCATATTACATTTCTTCTCCATGAATTTTTTATAATTTAACTGGCGGTCCAGTTCTACACCCAAATATTTATAATCGTTCACTGCTTCCAACGGTTGGTCATCAATATAATAATGTGCCATGTTTTTTACCGTTGGTTTTGAACATATCGAGACTACCTTACATTTTTTAATGTTCAACGATATTTTGTTGATTCTACACCAATTCACAATACATGTTAAGTCATTTTGTAAGTCATCAATACTCCCGGAATTTACAGGCCTATATGTATATAGTGAGAGAAAGCAGATTAGCAAATATAGTAGAACAATTATGATTTAATAAGCGACTAGGTCACCTCTTATGAAGGGTGTAATGATAATCGAACATCTTATATAGAATGATTCATTGCCCAAACTCGTATAAGTGCTAGAATCGTGTATACATACTGTCAAAGACATATAGAACTACTAAACTACTTCCACTAGTACCGTTAAATGGGGCTTCCACATACAAGGCAAACGACCGACAAAAGACGACCGACAAAAGGGACACAGGGGGACCGAAAGAGGTGACCGACAATGGCAGGGTACCGATTGTCGGTCCCCGGTATTTACATGCACAACAAAAAGTGGCTATTTTGGTCACCGACAATTGGTCAGCACAAGAGATTAAATTGTTCTGCCAAGCTGGCTGACTTTTATAAGGATTTGATATTTTAAGATGGTAGTCTGGGGGACTTTTCCCATCATATGGACGAAAATATTTTGAAAATATTTTAATATTTAGCGTTTTTATGGCCACATAAGAGAAGTTCTATAGTAAGTCTATGGATGTGAGATTTTTTATTTTTCCTAAATTTCAATGAAAGTTTTAGGCTTACCTAAGTTAGTTATTATCTCAGGTACCTCTGGTTGACACATGTAAACATTTTGCAGTACATTAGTACATTTATTTTTAGTATTAGTAGAAAGATTTCCCTCCCTTGGAGGCGTTTTAAATAAGATCTCGTGGAGAAAATCAAAATTGTTGCTTCTCAGACCTACCAGACCTCCCCCCCCCCATATTACCTTTTCAGAAACTCATCGGTTTTTTTTAAAATATTTTTGTTGGCCACAAACATTTTAAACAATCATTTCAGACAAAGAGCGTCCGTCACAGCAAACTGGTGGCTCTCTATGTGTAGGTATATTACTGCATTCGAGCCCAAAGTTAAATAATGAACAGGCAAATCCGCTATATTACTTTAACATTATACACAATGAACATGTATGGAAATATAGTAAAACCTATATTTGTCACATTTGATTAAAGAAATATCAAGTTAAATAAGTAGACCTACTGTACGATTGGGAGCCTTTTGAAGTTGAAATAGTCGAAATATTCACAAAAAAATACCAACAAATAATTATAAATCAATAGAAATGATAAAAATTAAATGTACAAATCAACACCAAAATATTCACCGAAATCAGGGACCTGCAAACCACGCACAAATCGAAATATTCACTAAAAATGGCAATAATTCTGTATAAATCAATTTAAACGATAAAAATAAATGTACAAATATATTCTAAACTTCACAGAAGTGAACAGGACTGAACAGGAGGCTCATCAAGATCATAAGCACCTTTGGTTTTGCCGAAAAAAACAGGGAAAAAGAATTAATTTAGGGTCACGACAAAAATTTAGGGTCACAACAATCGGTCACCCCTCCCGACAAGTTCTAAAATTTTAGAACTTGTGGGGAGGGGTCCACGACAGGTCACCGACAAGCCACCGACAATCTGAGGGGGTCACCGATTGTCGGTGACCCGGTATCCACATGCACGATTGTCCGTCACCGCTGGTGACCGATTGTTGGTCGTCTTTTGTTGGTCGTTTGCCTTGTATGTGGAACTCGTTACAGGCGGGTCACCGATTGGCTCGGGGCTAGTGTACATAAACAGTGGTGCCCGGTGCCCCAGAAATATTTACCAACACCATAGATTTTAATTTCGTCAAACAGTATTAACAGGTTTTAATAACTTATACTGGATATTGATGCACTGTCAGGCATGATTTACATTGCCTAGACTTCACCATGTTGAATAATCCCAAACAATGATAGATTAAAAAATTTCAAATAGCATGCACGTCTATGCAGCTCAGGTGCAGGCTGAATAATAGTCCAACAGTCCAGGTGGAATGAGTGACGTAATAATTGCGGGCCACTGATTGGTCCATATGATGCAGGTGTATTACATCATAATTAGATGCTGCGTCAGCCCCAAATGTAATCACCGATGGCTCGATTCCACTTATACTGGATATTTTGATCTAGTAAGCTTGTCCCTATATTGTTTTTTATTATTATCTTCAAGTCTACATTAACCTTTTTTTCAATACTAGAATAAAGGGGTAGATTTGAGTCAACACTACAAATATTTCTGTTCTACTACAGGCATTCTCTCATATTAAAGTGACACTTCTCACTGTTGTTGGCTAGATTATGGAGTAACGGAATTTCTACTTCATTTTCTAGTGTTTGATTCACCTTACCCTCCTAACTAACTCCTGTGGATATCAAAACTCTAACATTTATATCATATCAGATATTTGGTAAAACAGTGAGCAAAATCGTTTTTGCTTGCCAACCCCAAATGTCAAGCTATGTCAGAGTGGCAGTTGGGTTCTGGCATCTGGAGTTACATAATGCCAGGCTTGTCCATAGACTCCTGGGTTAAGACTAGTTACATCCATGGGCATTATTGAGTGGGGGCAGCACCTGACGGCTACTATTCTGTGATTTGAAAGCTGGTCTATTCATTAAACTTATTTAATGATTATTGAATGAGGAAACAATGTTGGGGCTCTATACTTTAGAAATTGTCATACATATCCTATATGGTTAGACTGAATAAGTTTCATGTGATTCTGTGACTACTCGTTTTAACTATCTTAGCCACTTTAAGTACTTAGTGCAGGTATAACTTGCACAACTTTACACTGAGTGCAGTCTCTACCATAGAATATAATTTCTCCCAATCTCCCAATCCAAGGATAATATTATAAGAAAATCAAAGAAAGAAAAGTTTCCCCCATTACATATCTGTTTGTACAATTTTGCTTCTAAAAACATAACATTCAATATTTTGGTTTCTATAAGTGATGTGTCACAGGAAATGATATGAGTCGAAAGATTTTGAGATACCATTGTCACGATCCATAATGCCATTATATAAGGTTACATAATATCACCTAATGATATGAGATATATTATTAAATATTATTATATATGAAAAATGAGATTAGGACATCCAATAAGTAATTCTATATATTCTTATGCATGAAAGAAACGTTCCCAATATTTATGGTCAATCCCCAGTACAGTACTTTAAATAGAATATCAAATACAATCGTTTAGGCCATAAACGATTGTATGTGTAAAAGGCAGGCGTGCGTAAAAGGCAATAGGGGAGTTGCATAGCCGCCATTTTGAATCTTGATTCGCATGGAATTATGGGAGTAATATAAAAGACATGTTATCTTCAGCATGGAATATTTATCAATGATCTAATGTTACCTACAAGAAAAGAGTTTAGAAGATAATTATTTGCACCAAGAATATATTGTATCGTTTGATCAGTATTTACAAAACTGTTAAACAAGCAGATGTAATGTGAACAGATGTATTGTGAAGAAATGTTCTATTGCATAAAAATTCAGGTGCATAGTGCATCGGCTATATGATCGAGACATCGATAGTTAATTTAATTTTATTATCCATTGTTTTAAACTGTGATTGTTGAAATCATGAAGAACAAGCACAACTACATTGTACAAAGGGGATGATTTTTAATATAAAAGTCCTATAACTACAGATATGGTCTGAATGTTTGAAATTAAGCTACTTGTTTTTAAAAAAACAAGCTACGATATAAACTGGATCTAATGAACAAGGAATGTGTACCTCAAACTTTACTTCCTCTGATTTAAAAATAAAATCCGCAAAACTGTAATTGACAGATATGTACTTATCAGTCAAAATACTCTGACAGAAATAATATATAATCTAACACTAGTACTTAGTACTGATGTACTTACGTTTTAGTAAAAACACTGAAATATCGCGAAATTGAAAGCATGTATTGATCAATAGTGTGTACCAACTGGTAAAAGCTTGAATATTATGTCATCATTTATCTTTGTTTGGGCTCGTCGGAAGATCTATTCTTAGAGGCCTTTGTCTAGTTATGTACATTGTTATGGAATAAAAATTCAATATATTGTTATAGGATAGAACACAGGGGTATGCTTCCCTGCTATGTATTTCTTTTTATAGCTAACAAAGGTAAATCGCCTGGCAATTTGCTCATGCTGAGGAATCGTCTGATAGTGTTTCCTTAAAAGTAATATCATGATGGTGACGATAGACAGTTCGCTTATTCTTGTACTATATAAACCCCTGTTGTTGACGATTCACACCAAATAAACCTGAGACCTGAGCTGTAAAGACCTCTTTGACTCCATTCCTTGTGAATGCGAATCAGCACTGAACTATCACTCGAACCTCACTTATATCTGAGATTAGCAAGTAATACTAGAACAAGATCAACTCGATTCAGTAACTTTATTATGGCTTACTCGACGAATTCACTTGATAACCTGTGGGATGAGACCCTGGAAGACCATGCCCACCGACTCATCGAACAAGGGCCTAACATGGGAAAGGAAAACCGTAACAATAATATAATGTCAATAGCCATGTGTTTTACATGTTTGCATAGATCATTTACAAAGGCTATGATATTGGTGAAAATATTCTTGCAATTTTCCATAAAATTGTTGCTAAATATCTGTATGTCAGATTTGAACTGAATCTATCCCAGCATGCACTGTCATAGACATGCGCAGGGAGACATGCAAATCCCCTATTGAAACCCCTTTTTTAAACCCTTTTTTTCTAGGAAATCGCTCATAAAACATAAAAGAAAGGCCTTCCACTAATGCCCACCTCGAAAGTTGTGGCAATCCTTACAGCGGCTTTTGAGGAGATACAGACAATTACACGTTTTTCTTATAGAAATGATATATAGATAAACAATTAACTAGGGCCTGATTAGTGTTGGTATTAATAACAGTCTTTCTGTTCTGTCCCACAGGAAAGATCAGTGTGAATACACGTCAAGTCAGGCCAGAGAATATAACTGTTGGAAATATTGGATTAGGGGGACACTGGACACCATCTGACTGTATTGCTCGCCGAAAGGTTGCAATATTACTACCTTATAGGGATAGAGAAGTACACTTATGGAAATTCCTCTACCACATGCACCCCTTCTTACAAGCGCAAAAGCTGGAATACCAAATCTACATCATAGAACAGGTATTGTATTGTTAAGTATTTATGTGATTTGTCACAGGGAAATGAGTCACAAGTCTAAAAAAAAATTATATTTTCCAATTGTTTTTTCACAGGAACCCTTGCTCAGAATCTTTTCATTGATAAAATCGGCTAATTCCTATGTTCTGATCTACTTAAACAGCATTAGTCTGCTACTTTTTCTGCCCAACTTAAGAAAAGACAAAGAATTATGTAGACATGCTTTGTTGCAGAATAGGGACAATTTCACATATATATTCATATCATCCATATATATAACAACCGTTATATGGAACTGATCCATGTTCTGTACCACATGACCAAAGATTTCCATATATTCACCTGAAGGGCATGCAGTCTAAAAGGTTCAACCGGGCCAAGTTATTCAATATAGGATTTTTGGAGGCGTCTAAAGAAAAGGCCTGGGATGCGTTCATCTTCCATGATATTGATTTACTACCTTTAAACACAAAGAACATCTATGACTGTTCAGATGATCATCCCAGACATATGTCTGTAGCCATCGACATATTCCACTACAGGTAAGTAATGCTCAACAACTTATAATATATATATTGAATTTTTATTCCATAAGAATATACAGAACAGGACAAAAGCCTCTAAAAATAGATCTTCCGACTAGCCCAAAACAATAGAAAATGATGAATAATATCAAGCTTACATAATTCTCATACATAGTTACATTGTATTATATTATTATAGTTGTCGTTTCAAATTCTACTTAGCAGTCATGCTATGTGATATACATATTTTGACTTTACAATTTTACATCAATCTGTTATTACAATTCACCTTCATTACGATGTTATGCGCATTGACATTGCGTGTTTTAACTTATTTTTTTCATTCCTGAAGATTTCAGAGTAGCTTGTTATAAAATAATGTCTTAACTCTAGTATACAATGTTAAATTATAATATTATATGATAAGACCTTTGAATAAAAGTCACCCCTTATATACAATGTATTTTGGTACAAGTACAAATTAAATATAATTGAAATTAACATCGATATCTCGATCTTTATTAGGCATTATGCGCCTTACTTTTGGTTTTACCTTTCTCCATTTATCTCTGACTATTCCCATCTTGTCACATTGGTCACAATTTACAGTGTATTGTTGATGTAGGTAACGTCTAAACTCTTTTCTATTGTCCAATAATTGGGCTTCAACTGGCAAATCATTCCATAAAGTCGTCAAACTGAATACATACGATCTTTTAAAAATCTCGTTTTTAGGGTGTGGAACTATTGATTTCTTTCCTTTTGCTAAACCTCTAATGTTTATTTTCCTACTATCGGTATTTTCCACTTTCCTCGATCTAAGATAAGATAAAGATAAAATAAGATTATTGAGGGAAGACAACTCATCTAAAACAATCATGGGAACGAATCAAGTTGGCATTTTGCTTCCTATAATAAGATCTTTAAATGTATAGTATCCAGTCGATGGGAGTGACAAGGTATATAGTTGTGCTGAAAATCACCCAAAGTATTATATTGCTTTGTAAAGATATGGATAGAAAGGGGTCGGTGTGGTAATATTATTCTAACAAATGTATTCGTAATGATTGTGGATAAGTATGTGCTTAAGACACAGATAATGTGTGTTTAGTTGAGCTCATAATGAAGTTTTTGTAATCTAAATTTTGATAGAAGTTGTCCATAAGACACATAGTTTGTTTGTTTTTAGTGAGGCAGTAAAAAGACTGGTGTAGTGTGTATTTAACATGATAGAACTGCATGAGGGGGTGGTATCAAAGTTATTTCTGCATATATATAGCGCGAGAAAAATCTGTCTTCGACACATGAGCGATAGTGAGTGTGTTAAGAAGACAGATTTTCTAAGTACCTATGCAGAAACATCGTTGATACAACCCCCTGAATTGCGGTTCTACATTTACTACCTGCTTCTATATAAAGAATTATATTCATAATAGATGACACGAAAACAACTTTTACTTACAAACTTTCATGGGACTGTAGTAAGAGTCCTTCGCCTGATACCTCAGCCGAACTGTCTAAGTAAGCTTGTCTCAGATCGGTTGACCAATCAGCCACAGCATTACTTGGTTGCTATTACAGTAGCTGGCTACCTCCCATGCAGCTATCAGTGGGTCTGGGGTGTATGTAGCCAACACAGACCATCATATGGGTCAGATTTTCAGAAAATGTACAATTCATTTTCATCAATTCTCTCAAATAACCCAAATTTCAGACGAAAATAAAGTTCAAAATTCAGTTCAACCTAACCAAACAGATTGCTAGAATCAATGCAATGTCGAATGTCGAATCTGGAATTTTTTCCACTGACCTTCTCAAATTAAATACATTGTTCAGATTAAGGATCTCCCTGGTCTTAAGATGTAAAATGTGCATTCTCATTTCTCTGCGAAGGACTAAGGTTAATAAGTTGGCACTCTTGTGTAAAGAAACAAGGTCCAAATGCTTATTACGTTTACCATATACAATTCTGAGAGCCCTCATGGCCCATGGTGTATCATTATATGCCATATTTGTTTTGATGTGACCGAAATAAACCGTGTGAATAATTGGTGTCTGGTACTAATTATTAAAAGATTTGATATCCTTTACAGTTACACGGGCACTGACTAAGGCCACAGTCCTTTATACATTAAGGTTAGACAATAACACTGTAAAATGCTGCCAGAGAATAATAGGAGATAGAAATACGCGTGACTTCTAATCTCATGCAGTAATATGAGAAATAGCACACAGTGGTAGCTCCAGCTGGTGCTTCGGAGAGGAAGTAACCAATACCACTACACATGCACAACATAGAAACTACTTTATTAGATGTGTTAAGGTGACTCAGTACTGATCTTGTGTATTCAATACATATAGCTCAGTACTGATATATGTGTATTCAATACATATAGCAGGGAATATCAGCATTATGCAGACGAAGTATGTATGTTAAGTCTTGATATAAACATTTCAGATAGAAAATTTATGCTGATTTTTGGTGTGGGAGTTAGTATCTACAATCCCTATACATCCATATTAAATTTCATTAAAATTTATGGAGCCATATGTGTATAAATCAAATATTTATCAAGAATTTTCTCATTTTTAGCCAATTTTCTCATAATTAAGTTGTAACACAAAAAAATCGGCCTGGAAATTCATGCTGATTTTTGGTGTGCGAGTTAGTAACTATGATAGCTGCATCCATATAGAATTTCATCAAGATTTATGAAGCCATTTTTGTTCAAATCAAATATTAATCAGGAATTTAATTTTTTTCCCAATTTTTCTCATAAATAAGTCGTAATATAGAAAAATTTAGCCTGGAAAGCCATCCTGATTTTGTGTGTATGAGTTGATAAATACGGTATCTACATTCATATTAAATTTAAAAAATATTCATCAAACAGTTTTTTTTAAAAACGCTGATTGTCATCAGCCAAAGTCAATTTTGCTAGTGCCCCGTACTGCCACTAGGGGGCTTCCAGGGGGCTAACTCAGGATCTGAGGAAAAAAAACATTATCTGATGATAAGTATGTTGAATGTCTGGGTGAAATTTGATGTCTGAATTCATGTCAGAACCATTTTAAACGAATTATGTTAATAAATCACTCAAATGTAGTAAAATTACTCAAATTTGACTTTCTATGTTTTAAGACTAATCCAACCAGTATAGGACGGATATGAATGTAAACTCCCTCCAAGTATAAGGAAGGTGTCGATCTGGTTAATTTATTATGATATAAAACTTCCATCCAGTAAAGGGGGGAGATGATTCCTGTTAATTTATATTCTATCCCTAAAAATCTTAGGGTGGTGTCAAAAGATAGCGGAGATTGTACCAGTGTATACTAATACTCAGTGATATTATTAATATGTCTAGTAAATGTAAATCTGTATTATCTTAAAGATACAATGTCCTTCTCAACACTTATGTTTAGTGGTCAAAGGTAAAGTCGATTCTTTTCCACTCTGGAATGAATCTCCTCATCAGAATTCAAAAACATCGAACTGAAATAGAAGAAACAACTACAACTCATTTGATAAACAATGACTCTATAAAACACCGACGAAAGAATGAACAATCACAATCTCACACGGACACTCTATCGATATTGAACTATCTAATTGAATATTAATTTATTATAAAAGACAATCTCTATGCTAAAGTAAACTTCCGTCATGATATATGTTAGCTTAAGTTTTTGATCATTGTTAGTTTAAGTTCTCAAAGATTATCACAATTATTATTTTAAAAAGGGCCTCCAGGAAGATCACCTTGGTGAGGACCGTGTCCTTTTCTAATTATTATATCTCTTTGTATATGTAATATGTGAATAAAAGTTTTATATATATATATATAAGTAGAAAAAAAAAAAAAAAAAAAAAAAATATGATTCATTATTTCTATCTCCATACTGCCATAGCATGAAAACTAGCCTGGTGACCTATGTTTTTTTTTCACTCAATAATGATTATTTCATGTCAACTATCATTGGTAAAAATTTTAGAAAAATTCATCAATAATCAAAATCACTACTGAGTCACCTTAATGTTTACCATCATTAGAATCCACTTGATCTCATCTTTTCATATATGATGATATCTAAAAATCGATCTAAAAATCTATCATTTTCTAGATTGCTGTATGAAGGGCAATTCGGAGGAGTTTCATGCATGACGAATAAGACTTTCTATCACGTTAATGGATTTTCCAATGCCTATTTTGGCTGGGGCGGAGAAGACGATGATATTGCTAATAGGTAATATCATGCACCAAGTGAAAAGATAGGCAAACAACAATACCGTATTTCCCCGTTTATAAGCCGATAGTAGGAACACATTTTTATGGTAAAATAAGCACTATAATCCTTGCCCCGATTATAAGCCTGCCCCAAATATAAGCCTGGTCTATTCAGCATTTGAAATTAATGTCAGCCAGGGCTTCTAAACGGGTAAAAATGGGCGTGTTTTCAATTTATATAGGTAGGGGATGGGGTGGGGAGGGTAATATTCTTTTTTTTAGAAAACCACTTTTCAGGAACTGAAAACAATGTCTATTTTATAATAATAGTTATATAAAAACCTGTTTACCTCCTTTTATTAGTTTTTTTTGTCAGGCATATATAATTGTTTTTAGGTGTGGTAAGTTTTTCTAGGTAGAGGGGGGGGGGGTATATACAGAAATAAACCTATTTCTGCTGCCTTCATGAAATTGTGTATTTTCATAATCGATTTTGCCACTTTAATATGTACACATATTCAGTATACTTTGATGTTAATGATACAAAACGTTTCTCCAGGATGAATGTAAAAGGCTTGCGTCGAATGCGTTATCCTCCCAAAGTGTCTGTGTATATTATGATGTCACATAAAAATCTGGAAAAGCGCAACAAGCAGAGGTAATTGTATGATGAATGCGAAATAAAAACACTACTAATAATCTTTTGCGCACACAGAAGGTAAAGGCTGTAGTGCGCTGTAAAACTTTATTTTACATAATTTTATATTTGATTAAAATTGTATAATAGTAATAATGATAATAATGATTTACTAAGATCTTAAAGTGACACTTCTCACTGTTGTTGGCTAGATTATTGAGTAACGGAATTTCTACTTCCTTTTCTAGTATTTGATTCACCTTACCCTACCTAACTAACTCCTGTGGATATCAAAACTCTAACATTCATATTATATCAGATATTTGGTAAAACAGTGAGCAAAATCGTTTTTGCTTGCCAACCCCAAATGTCAAGCTATGTCAGAGTGGCAGTTGGGTTCTGGCATCTGGAGTTACATAATGCCAGCCTTGACCAAAGGTCACTGGTAGACTCCTATGTTAAATCTAGTTACATCAATGGTCACATAAGAGAGTGGGGGCACCACTTGATGGCTACTATTCTGTGATTTGAAATCTGGTCTATTCATTACACTTATTCAATGATTATTGAATGAAGAAACAATGTTGGTGCTCCATACTTTAGATATTGTCATAGATATCCTATATGGTTACACTGAATAAGTTTCATGTGATTCTGTGACTACTCGTTTTAACTATCTTAGCCACTTTAACAATCGTCATAGAGTTGTTAAAAAGTGATAACTACGGAAGTTATTCATTGGGGGAGATGTTGAAGGGGCTAAGGAGAGATCTTAGAACGGTTTAACTTGTATTAATAATAATAATAATAATTTACTAAGATCTTAATAATCATCATACAGTTGTTAAAAAAGTGATAACTATACGGAAGTTATTAAACAAATAAACAATAGGCTAATAATAATAAAAGTTGTTGATTTGATTTGATTTGATTTGATTTGATAAGATTTGAATTTTATATGAAAGATTTGATTTAAGATGATGTGATAAGTCTCAGTATAATTAATAGTCTCATTTTTCTGTAACACACCACATTATTATTTGATGTTTAAGACGAAACCATCTTTCTTTGCAGAGGGAAGCTTTTGGATGCTACAGAATATTTGATGAAGTTCGATGGCGTCCGCAGCACTAAGTATGATGTCACTAAAGTAGAAAAAAAAACCCTGTTTACAAAAATTTCTGCTGACTTTATCAATGATGAGCAATATTACAAAGACGCGTTGAATAGCACGACATGGAAAGAATGGAGGAATAGCACAGCATTTAAAGCATGGGGTCCAAACCATGGATCAAGGAAAACATATGAAGTTATGAAATGGTGATTCAATAGGAGAATAGGAGCAATACATGTACCAAATAGGGGAGTTAGTTGCATGTGTAAGTGCTGTGTTAAATTACTATGTACTTATTAGATTATGTAATGAAGATATGAATCGGATATAAATCTGTGATATGCAAATACATGATGGGAAAGATGAAGACTTGCCTTGACACATGGATATTGATATTAGAGCATTGATAAATATCTATAAATAATTTATTTATTTCCCCTGAAGAAGGTCACCGCTTAGACCGAAACGCGTAGGGATGCAGCCCTATTTCATCTAGCAACAATAAAACAACATATACAGAAACTACAGGAGTCCTTGTTTATACGGAGATTTTCAACATAACTACATTTATAAATATACTTTGACTTGGAAACAATGGCTCGTTTGTTTATGTATTATAGATTTGGTATAATATCAGTCTATATAGATCGATAGTTATTATTTCTGCCTAGTTTTCACATGATTTATACAGCAAAATGTCCCATTTGTCTATTAACGCCCATGTGTCTATTAACAAACCTATTTGTCTATTAACGAACCTATTTGTCTATTAAAGCTGCATTCCCAGGATTTAAGATCAAGTGGTTCTTCTGGAATTACATTCATATTAGTTCCCAAACTCAATATTATCTATCTCTTTTTCAATGAAAAGTAAAATAAATGTCTAAATTCTGTGATTTTACGATCGGGGACACACAGAGATATGTATAGAAGCCATCATCACAGTTCTGTAGATGCACTGAATGGTCACATAGTGGCGCCTCTGGGCCACACCAAGCCCCATGTTTCTCTCTGTCTGCCAACGAATTTTCTCTGTCAACGCCTATCAGTATGGAACAAGGCTAAGTAGGTCACACCCGTGACCACCAGTACGGGAGGACGAGTATTTCTTCTCAAATATTAAACTCCAACCTTAAGAAAGAAACCTAAACAATTGGGATAAGGTGGGGCAGTGTATTAGTTAGCTTAACAAGTGAAAACTGAGATTTGTATAGAAATTAGCTGGGAATGCAGCTTTAACATCACCTTGTGGGTCAGAAATGAACTAAATTTTGTGGCAATTTTTACCAATCGATTTCATTATGAATGATAAACAGATTTCATTCAAAATTATGATTTCAGACCTTATTAATATGTTAAAATGACTCTCTGATTGTAAGAAAGAGTATCAATGAAGCCTCTATTCAAGCCAGGAATAATGGATATATAAAGGCGGGGTCAATAAACTTGCCGCTGCCGCTCATTGGCATTACTGGAATGGTTATTTGACTATAACTTTCCTTCTAATGGGGATATTTGTACAAACTAAAAAGTGCTGTCACCCTTATGTCGAGGCCTATCAAGTACAAAATAGTTTAAAACATTATGTGCATATTTGTTTTATTCCTTTTTAATTTAAATCCTCATTTATGTACAGACTTGTAACATCATTTGACATGCTATTTTTGGCATTTTTTTTTCATATTTGGGATCTATTTTTCGACCCCCCTGTGGAAGATTTACTAATAAACAGAATGGTTCCAAACTTGGCAGTTTCACGCGCATATATATAAGGTTGATAGACAATAACAAATCAACTGATTAATGTAAAATTATTTTTGGGTACTCAGGGGGTGAAGGGGCCCAAATGTTGTCAAATTGGTGGAAATTGCCATATATAGATCTGATGATAAAGTATTTTACTTGCTATTTATAAATTCCGGTATTAGTGTTTATAGCATAGCAGTATGCTAAGGTACGAATTGAATGTACAAAATGTGTCAGACCGAACTGCATTTGACCGCAGGGTAGTAATGCATGGTGACCAAGGTATAAATTGTAGCCTTGGGATATATTGCCTACAAGAATATCTTACACCTATGTTAATGTCCCCAATAGCCATATAGAGCTCATCGTGAGCAAGATCGCGTTTGGTTACAACCAAAGCGTATACTTGTCTGTGAGGATAATTGTAGGATCCCCATTTTGGGCTACACATACAACAACGCAGTAAATAAAAGATAATGGTTAGATTTTTCGAAAATGCACAATCGGCAGATCTACATATTTAGTAAATTCTGCTGGGCAATTGCCAATACTAGGTTTATCTGAGTATGTTATTATCTTGATTGTGATGTATGGTTTTGTTGAACTGAATTTTTAACCTTACTCATGTCAGATTTTGCCAAAAATTATTATGCAAAATTGTATGATCTCCCTTATTAAAAGTCTTAACGTTCTATTCCTTCATTACATAATATTACATAACTTTCGACCATTTTCCATTACCCTAAATTTCCTAAACTTATTTCGAGCACTAGATATTTTAAGTCATATGCTTTAACATAAGCAGAAGGCTCCGCGCGGTGTTAATTTCTAAACACTAGCTCCTGGTTTGAAGACGTCTAAACGCACTCACCACGGCAGCCATCATACTTTTAAACCGCGCGAATCTAGGTCATCGTACTATGGCGGCCCAGGAGCTACATTTCACCCTTCGTAGCGCGCCCACAATCCCGCGCCCTCATCCCACGCCCTCATCCTACGCCCTCATCCCACGCCCTCGTCCCCCGTTCTTCCCCGTTTTCTTGTACAGCAAGTCATATTCTTGTATAACAAACAGTTCAATTCATTTTGGGTCAAGAAAAAGGATGTTTCTCTTTGTAGGAATGTTTTGATATTTTGGGTGTTTGTTCCTCTGAGCGGTATCAGGATATGTCTGTATATCTATATCTCTCTGTGTGTCTATGGTCGACCTAAGGATATACATTTAACAATTTTACTAGATAATATCAAGGTAGGCCCGGAAAATCATAATACAGACTTTGACTTAAAGTGACACTTCTCACTGTTGAGGGCTAGATTATCGAGTAACGGAATTTCTACTTTATTTTCTAGTATTTAGTTCACCTTACCCTCCTAAATAACTCCTGTGGATATCAAAACTGTAACATTCATATTATATCAGATATGTGGTAAAATAGAGAGCAAAATCGTTTTGGCTTTCCAATCCAATATTCAAACTGTCAGTTGGGATGACATCTGGAATTATGTAACCCCCAGGTTGGCACTGGTCAGTACAAAGGGCATTCTGCCACCAGGGCTAAATCTGGCAGTACCTCCTGGTCTCCAAGCCATTTCCTCATGGATTTGACATGGGTTTAGGTTCTGACCCATTCATTACACATATTCACTAATCATTGAATGAAAACGCAATGCTGATATTCAATACTTCAGATATTGCTATACCTATTATATATGATTACACTGACAAAGTTTCACACGATTCCATGACTACTCATTTTAACTATCTTAGCCACTTTAAATAACCCCCTTACCACCATGCACCCCCATCACCATTCCTTAGCCCCCACCACCTTTCAGCCTTCTCCGCTCCTTCTCCTCCTACCCTACTCCTTCTCCTTCCCCTGGCTCCTCCTTCCCCACTACTGTACCTGTTACACACCCCTCCTCCTCCCCTCCCCTCATATTTTAATTTTAATTTATTACGTAACTCTAATGTCACGTGGTAATTAGCCCACTGTTGCCTTTAATTACAATTTTAATTTTTCATAATTTTAATTACATAATCTTAGGTAATATTACAGGGCACTGTTGCCACTGTACTTTTCATAAATTTAATTATTAATTATTTTTAATCGCGTAATTATTACGCAAGGTTACGCAGTAGTGTGACAGCATTAATTTTTTAAGTCCATATTTAACTGTTTAATTATTATCGCGTAATCATTACATAAGATTATGCAACCAATTTGTATTACAACAGTTCTGATTCCATGTATAACACTTCCCGTTAAATGCAGTACACCCTGACGAGTGCTGGCCAAACTAGGAACCTGATCAAACTGTAACCATGCCAAGAAGACCTTGTAGTCAGTATCTGTCCCGCCCCCTAGTGTTATTTACTCACACTTGTGTTTACCCAATCATACCTAGTCTATAAATACAGCCCTACATGAGCATAGGTAGGGCAAGGGTCGGTTTAAATAGACTACCTCACACCTTGCTCTACTACCGTACTTGTTGTATCGCTCTTGATTACCTGCTTCTTTTTTTCTAACAGTACCAGTCATTGTTTTATTCACCACGCATTTGTTGACACTCCTAAAATTGCTAAGTGGATGGGCACTTAAAATCCAACCATAACCAATATAAGTATACTAGGCATACGCCCTGACGAGTGCTGGCCAAACTAGGAATCTGATCAAACTGTAACCATGCCAAGAAGACCTTGTAGTCAGTATCTGCCACGCCCCCTAGTGTTATTTACTCACACTTGTGTTTACCCCTCATACCTAGTCTATAAATACAGCCCAACATGAGCATAGGTAGGGCAAGGGTCGGTTTATATAGACTACCTCATACCTTGCTCTACTACCATACTTGTTGTATCGCTCTTGATTACCTGCTTCTTTTTTTCTACCAGTACCAGTCATTGTTTTATTCACCACGCATTTGTTGACATTCCTAAAATTGCTAAGTGGATGGGCACTTAAAATCCAACCATAACCAATATTGGTAATGGCAGAGCTATACATATACAGCTCTGTATAGCTCTGGTAATGGGGACCCCAGTACAGTACCCTCGTGCCAGTCACTCTGCATGCAGACGTCTTTATTAGACAGTTCAACAGTGTTATTAATGATTCTAAATGACAACTAATCACTAATTTTAGATGCCACACTTTTAATGGGATATTTGCAGGGAATTGCCCATCATATTCTGAAGATATAGATATCCTTTTCGAGACCCACACGTAATAGAAACACAGCTTTATAGAATATCATAATACAGTGGTCAATTGTGAATTATCATATCTAATATGACAATACGTATTCCTTTTATACTAGTTAATTTTGATATGTCTTTGTATTGTTTAACAAATGTGTTCAGAGATTACCTTTTCACTTGGCAACGCAAGAAAAGAATCGCCTTTGCCGGTTATCCGTATTTTGTATCCCAATAAATTGTTTGAAGTCAATAAAAAACATATGAGGAAAAGTAGGTTCGTAATTCATTTTTATTCAATTACTAATAACATGTTGTTTGAACAATAGAATAATATTTTTCTAAACAGAAGTGTAATTAAATAAATCATGATTGCATCAAACTGGTTCGGTTTACCACAGGGGCAGCAAAATGTGTACCACAGACACAAGCAGTGAACACAAAACCAGGCAAATTCTAACGTCTAAATTATAGGCATATAAATCTCAAATGAATAATGCACAAAAGAACATTCTAGTCTAAATTAACAATAACACAAATATACAGATAGAAAGCAAAGGATAACAGACATTGAATTTTTTTTTTTACTAAATTGGTCCAATACCATATTTTGATTGTAAAATACGGATACACTGTATCAAGATTAAATCAACTAGCAAAAAAGGACTATGCTACTGGCAATTATGTCCGATGTGAAACATCTCTATCAGAGCAGAAATATATATGGGCCAAGAAAAGTATATGTATCTCTCCATCAGGAATATATATGCTCTTGACTCTGTCAATTATTTAAGTACATGTCGCCGCAGGAAGAGCTTCAATAGCTTCTCTAAAGACGGAACAATTATCGAACTATCACATATGTTACTCATTTTCATCAATATTTGTTCCAAGACAATGATACTAAGTCCACTTGTGACAATCTAATAGAACTAAAACGTGTAAGTTAAGCAAATAAAAAAACGCTGCTTGGTTTCAGCGTAAATAATGGGGTCAAGATCATATGAAAGAAATCCGTAAGTTTTAATGATCGTACGAACACAAACAATCTAGAATAAAATGAAGCGGAATGAAATTCGAGGTGAAAAATGTACTTTTGACTAAAATGAATATCTGATGTAATGATCGGTCCCATAAAAAAGTATAGGGGTGGTTCGACATCATGTAAGTTTTCCATATCACATGAATAAATTACTTTAATCGTGTCGAAGTATTAAACCATAATTAATCTAAATCAATTAAGGTGGGAAGGATTAGTGGTCACAAAGATTCACAGTCCCCACTTTAGCCCTGTACACCATGCCATGTCTAGGCCTAATGCAAAAAGAGTCCAAAGCATATTATATATGATAATGATATTTAAATGTTTCAGCAACATTACTGAAATAGTCGTAAGGTTTAAGTAGTCTGCAAGTTTGATTATGAGGCAAGTGTAAAGTACCACGATAATGGAATGTAAATAATAAATACGATACAACTTTATAAATAGAACGTAGGGCCTACAGAGAGGCAATGTCAGTTTACTGATGCACGGCGAGCGATAAAGTTGGCAAAGCCGACTGAGACCGAGCAGACCAAATGCAAGCATTCATGGTCGTAATTGTTCGTTATAAGCACACATCATCCAAAGGTAGACCGCGTCGCCGACACACTCATACACATATCAAGCTTCTCGACAACCATGTTCCACTCTCATTCAAAATGGCATCAGTTCCAAAGTTCCAAGGCAAGAATTGATAGCAGGTATATTGATGCCTATCGGCCCTATAAGGGCTTCTTTTTCGTTCAACTGAGTGGAATTTACCATACCGACTGCGCCAAACATATTATTACCTCAGTCACATTTGCAGTTTGACTGCCTCGATACAAGGTTTAATATCATCACTCATCATCGAGAGAAAAAATCATCAAATATAACTAGTGTTTCTCAGTTCATTGGTTGCTGCTGCTAGATTGTTCAGATAAATACGAGATCTTGTCTAGAGGTCGGGCCCAGCCCGGTCATTGAGAGACCGACAGCTGGATCTCCATCCAAATAAATAATATATAATTGTACATTAGCTGTCCATCACCTACTTCTTGTAGGTCGTTTTGGCATAATCCATTTTCCTAAAGCATCAATGAGCTACTAAGTTTCTAGTCACTTTGTGACAGAAAAAAAGTTGGCGCGTTTCTTAAAAATGTGCGCCACATCTTCATGAATACGGCCATGTATTTTCATGAATACGGCCATGTATTTTCATGAATACGGCCATGTATTTTCATGAATACGGCCATGTATTTTCATGAATACGGCCATGTATTTTCGTTTTATTTGGTGCCAGTGTTGCAACAACAATTAAACCCTGTTGGTTTGAAATCTGGTTCCTAAGAAGAGCTGCCAAGGTCAATAAATAAGGCGTTTTGTTCCAACAGAATGCGGGTGCAGCAGCGGCAGGCGGTGTTCATTCACTTCACTGGTTGACACCGAGGACACGGGCGGCATGGTCGGCTGAGCCTGTGATCATTTGATCGATGTCTGTGTCGTCCACGCCTAGAAGGTTATGGAGGAGGTCGGATCCCAGGCCACTGGCCAAGGCTGCCAGAGATTCACTACCCTGTCTTCCAGCAGCTGGTGCCACGGACGCTCGTCCAGCGCTCTGAGATTGACCCATCATTTCCCTAGCTGCCAGTTTCTGAAAAGGAACAAAGTAAAATATTAGGATTTAGCTGAATATTTGTTTTGGTCTATTGACCCATGGTTTTTGGAAGAAGAGGTTGTCACAATTAGGTAGCTACTCAATGGCAATTGCCAGAACGTACAAAGTCGCCAGAAATGTTCAATTGGCCCGCACCAATCCTCTCAAATAACAAGAATTATAAACAAAAATAAGGTTAAGAAAATAGATATCTTAAATCAACGCAATACCAAATATACTTAGTACTTATCATAATATGGACTAGATGGAATGGACTAGTCAATCTTTTTACTTTTCATCTAGTCCATTGGCTAGTTTGAGTAGAATTTACTAAATGTCTAGAACTGCCAATTGTACATTTTCTGGCGACTCATTAGTCATATATAAGTGGAATTCGAATATCATAATTAATGGTGGAATGGAATGTAGGCTACAATAATGCAGGACTGAGCTTTACCTTGTGAGCATCACCGATGGGAAGGCGTTCCAGGGTGCTGGACATCTCATCATCGCTGGCGGCGGGGGAATGTCCGGTCTCCATGTGTCTCCTGCGATGTCTCATCATAGAGTGTTTCAGTGTAAAGCGCTTCTGGCATATATCACACTCGAAGGGTCTCTCTCCTATAGTGAATAAATACAGGAGAGGAATTATTAATAGATTTATTGACATTTTCTATGGACAACGAGAGAAAACTAAAAGAATATATGATATATACGACGCAACATAATAGTAATACAATGTCATTTCAATAGATTCTGTTAAGGATGTACTAGTTGTCTCTACGTATATATCTATTGAAATACTTATTACTTCTTATATTCAGGTAATATGCTTTTTGTCAAGCTTTTATTATGGGATTGGTGCTACATTATGTAGTAATGTACGTAGTACAACCGATAATAAACAAATAGTATTGCCACTTACCAGTATGGGATCGCATATGTCGGCGTAGGTCCTGCAAGGACCAGAACCTCTTGGGGCAGAGCGAGCAGTAGACCTTCCTCTGCACATAGTCAGACTCGGGCTTCATGTCTTCAAGCAGTTGCACTTTGTACTTCTCCAGCTCAGCCTTGGTCAGCTTCTTGCCATAGTTATTGTTCCCTATGAAGTTCTGCTCCACGATGCGGTTCATGCAGTCAGCAAACTCATTCATGTCTGTGATCTGGTTCTTGTCGCGGAGCATGGTCCAATCTGGCACGTGGCGTTGGACCATGTGCTCCAGAGACTCCAGCCTGTTATCATAGGACGCGTCACAGAGATAGCACTTGAAGGCAAGGTCGATATTGTGCTCTTTCAGATGCCTCAACAGGTTCTTCCTAGTGCAAAAGTCTTCCAAACATTTCCAACATTCTGTAATTTTATCGGCGTTGTAGTTGTCCTTCTCTGGATTGATCTGTTGACGGTCTGGTGTGCCCGGAGGTGTGGGTTCAGGGGACGGGGCTATTTGACCGACTGGAGTGGTGGATCTAGAGCTGGGCGCATTTATCGGTTTGCTGTTTGGATTGACTTGATCCAACAGCTTCTGTCCGAGCCCGTCTTGGATCTCTCCTTTACTGTCTTCATCCTCATCATCATCCTGTAAATGAAATATACAAGCTCAGTACGTGCTAAAATTATACACTAAATTTGCAATAAATATTCCTCAGACGTAGTTACTGTGAGGGAAAGCACCAATACAATATATATATGTAATGTTAATGGATATCATGGTGATATATAGTTCATGTAGGTTAATGTATGGGGATTCATGACTTACGTCATCATATTCCAACCTCTTGGCATTATTAGCTTCGGCAGCGCGTGTGTTCTCGTGACATTCACTTGTGTAAGAGTCGTTTGCTGTGTTATTCTCTTCACGCATCAGATACTCGGGAGCAGGCTCCTCGGGGTGCTTCTCCTGGTAATGCTTGGTAAGGTTACCTATAATGACAATGCACATCATAAGAATCATGTAGTCGTGTTTATTAAGACCCTGACTTAATGGACATGCTGGTTCCACAGTATCACACATTATCAAGTATATCTTTTTACAAGTCATCTAGTCCATTATCTTGTAACATATTAAGCCCATATATATTTATCATATTTATCATTTTTAAAGCTGTAATATGATCGGTTAAATCGACCAAATAGTCTACTCTTAGACGTGGCTGGGTGGAAAGCTGGCAACTCATTTTGTATTTGATTAATTTGTCTTCAACAGAGGAGAGCGAAATATTCAATTCGTTTTTAAAACTTTCTTTCGCTAGGCTATTAGAAAAGATTTAATTAATTAATGTAATTTAGCTATGTAATTTATCAATATAACCTACCTGCAGTAGAGAAGGAGCTGAAGACACAGAGGTGACATTTGTAGGGGCGGTCCATCAACTGACGGGTCATGGGGTCAAGCACATTGAGGCCATGCTTCCTCACCAGGTGGCGCTCTCTGTTGGACTTGGTGGAGAACATCACAGGGCATTGGGGGCACTTGAAGGGCTTTTGACCTTTTGGAGAACAATTAAAATTGATGAGCTACTAATTCAAATATTTAAGAACGGCTTTGGAAGTATTGTATTTTTTTTACTAGTGATAATTCCAGTACCAATTCCAAGTATTTCCTATTAATTATTTCATTGTGTTACATTATGTTACACTCTTGGGTTGCTAGTGAGTAAGGCGGGCCCGGGATGCATACCTGGATCCCGCAAGCAGCACTATGATGTACTGAATAAACTAAGACGCTGCTTTGAGGCAGGCAGTCTGAGCCCAGTTACCGACTCATGTGGTGCATACCTTCTACCACCGAACTTATTCAAAATTTAAGTTGGTGTAAGTCTTAGGACTTAATCATTTATTAGAAGTATATATTTATAGGGGCAACACCCTATTATATCAATTGTAGTTATATACTTAGCAAGGAGACTTACCAGTATGTGTAAGAATATGGCGGTTGAGTGAGCTTATCCAGGGGAAGGCTCTGGGGCAGTAGGGACACATCAATTTGTGCGGTGAGTCTGCATAAGAATTCCTCTTCTTCTTGGCCGGTGACGACGGATCGTCCGACCTCTCCGCTGCTTTAGGGTTACGGATCTTAATGATGGGCAGGGAGTCGGCAGTGTGCTGGATGATGGTCTCAGAGTCGAGGAGCCTGCTGGGGTTCAGGGTGATCACCTCACCCTCAGTGTCACTGTCCTCGTCCTCGTCCATCTCAGCGTCCTCGTCCCTGCTGTCCTGGTAATGGGAGAAAGGTGGTGGATGCTGAGAGCCCTGCTGGGGAGGCTCCGGGGTGCTTTGTTCCGAGGCGGCCGTCAGGTAGCTGCGGAAGTGGTTGGCGTTCGTCACGTCCAGGATTTTGTTGACCGATGAGAGCTCACAACTAGAGTCATCTGATCCTGTAAATGGACAGCACAAATATCATGTAGTATCACTTTTACTAATATACTTCTGTATTGGGATAGACCTTGATTGTTGGTCTCTATAAGTAGAATAAACTACAGGTATGCACGTCGGGCCATGCCAAACATACTGAAACTTCTAGAGAAACAAAAGAGTAAATCATTTTAAAAAAATACGAAATTTGGTTATAAATGGTGAAATTTGTGAGATTTTTTAAAAGTTAAAGTACAGATTTCAGTACCAATACGGAAGACGTGCATCTCTGAATTGAATGATATAAAAATACGTTCATAAAATCTGCATGTCACTACAATGCGAAGACTTACCATTATAGCTGGTGCTATGGTGGGAGGACTGGGAATGCATATCAGCATTTTTCTCATCCTCATCCATGGACACATCCTTGACATGGTCGGCAGGAGACAAGCCCTCGGGAACATCGGGGATGTAGACTGGTTTCTTGGGGTGTCTTGTCTTGAGATGTCGCTCTAGGTTTGTTTTGATGGTGAATGACGCGGAGCAATAGTAGCAAGAGAATGGTCGCTCATTTGTGTGAGATCTAATGTGTACTTGCAGCTGTAAAACACCAGAATAGCATCCATAAGTTTGAGTGTAGAAAGAGTATTATTTATTCTTTTAATACATTTTATTACAGCAAAAAACATTATACAACGAAGTAATCTCAGAAATTGTTGAATTATGGTAAAATATTTTCGCACAAAGCAATTATCAAGAGAATTTGATGATTTATTAGTTAAGCCAGTGATTAGTTAAGCCAGGACCCTATATTTTTGCAATGTTTAAAAATCGATCAGAGCTACAATTAACATGCAGATGTATCCAAATCCCGAGTTGGAATATGTCATTCGCCCATATAACCGACATGCAGACCAATTGAAACATGCAATTAGATTAGAGAAATAAAATTAATGATAGATAGGTATTAGTCGCAGGAGACGAAGCAGTAAGGCAGGAGATAGATATTAAAGAGAAGAGTGGAATTAACACAAAGGCAACCAAGAGAACCGAAGCGTACCTTCAAACCATGCTTGAAAAGCATTTTGCAATAGGGACACTGTAGCCTACCAACCGAGGCATTGTAGAACTTCTGGTATTCCTTCTTGTAGCGCAGCATACCATAGTCAGGGGTACTTGGTGAAACGAGCATTTGGGGCAGGGCTCGGGAGGCGACCTCAGGCGGCAGATCGCTGAGACTCCTGGGCACTTTGCTAATGGCGGGAACCTGGCTGGACGCGCTCTGTTGTTGCTCGGGTTTGGAGAAGGCAGATGAGGGCTTCTCAGCTTTGGTGGTAAGGTCCATAGGCTGGTCTGAGGACATGGACCTTTCAAAGGTTTGTCCACCAGACATGTGGTGAGGCTCGATAGTGATGGGCTTGCCAGTACCGCCGCTGCCACTGGACTTGGGTGGAGGTGTGGCTTTCATGCTGAAGTCGAGGGGCTGGTCGTCATCTGGGATCGACTTGGATTTGACAGCATCACGAGAGTAGTCGAGAATAGGTGGGGAGGTGATGAAAGTTGTTGGCACGTGCGGCCTGGGCTGGGGAATGACGTGCATGGAGGAGGCATGCTGGGGGATGGGTGAGATAACAATGGGGGCCCTTGAGGAGGAGCCAGCATGACGCCCACTGCCACTAGGGGGCGCTGGTGACTGGGGGCGATCCAAGTCATAACTATCATACTCCTCAGATATAACCGCAGCCAGATGCTCATTGACGTGGATCTGATCCTCCAGCAAGCGGTCCTCAACTTCAGTGTGCTGCTTCTGTATGTGCCGCATGCAGTTGGCTTTGGTGGAGAAGCTGTTGTCACAGATTTTACACAGGAAAGGTTTGATTGCACAGGAGTTATGTGAGCGGAGGTGGACCTTCAAGGCCTTGAAGTACTTGAAGTCTTCGCCGCAGTATCGGCAGACAGTGTCGGGTGAGCCAAAGGATTCGTCTTGCATGGCCTCAGTGGCGTAATGGTTGTATCCGATGGAATCCTCGATATCCTGTCTGGAGGTATGGAAATGCTTTTTCCTGAACGAAACAAAAAAAGGGTATGAATATCTGAGCAACATATGCGAAAGTGAAACCCTAACAATGTGCAAAACGATACAATCACAAAAATGTATGAATTTATGCATGAAATTAACTTGAACGTTACTTTTCGGGGGATATTTATTAGGCCCATACAGATTGATGGATAGATATATTCATAGGAAAATATTCCAACATAGAATGAACAGTCCAAAATGTGAAATACATACCTGACATGTCTCTCACAGTTAGCTTTGGTGGTGAATGCAAATTCACAAATTTTGCACTGGAATGGACGTTCACCGTTGTGGGTGCGCAGATGGCGGATAAGGGTGCTCTTGTCGGCGCTGGTGTATGGACACAGATTGCACTTGTATGGAGACTGGCCAAGGTGCGTCCTGATATGACCTGTAATATAAAGTTATCTATGTTTAGCACTCATACGTACGAACATCTTATATGTAATATCTCTCATACAGAAAAGGTAGTTGAAACTTTTGTAAAGTCATTTGTGTTGACCCAAAGTTTGTTTTAACCAGGTCTTATAGGCTGGTTATCTCCGGGAGATATATTACCACCTTTTAACAGATTAATTAGCATTTATTGGAAAAGTCATTGAGAAAAAGACTTACTTTTGTAGGTGCGGTAGTTGTTGAATACATCAGGGCAGTATTTGCATTCATAGATTTCCCCATTGGAGATGTTATCGTCTCCATCTTTCTTATTATGGATAGGAACAAAACCATTTTCCACCATGACGGGCAGCTTCATGCTGACATCGGCCTCAGCGTCTGAGACCTTCTGAGAGGCCTCCTCCCTGGCAGCGCCAGACGCCAAAAGACCTTGCTTGTAGAAGTTGGGTAGAATAGGAGTCTTCATTGGTGAAGTGTGGAAGTCATTGCCCAGAGGAACGGGGCCGTTGCCACCAAACCTCGAGAGAAGGTGTTGGATGTCAGCCAAGTCATTGCTGGAATCTGAATCTCTTCCTGCCGATGGCTTCTGCATCAGCTTGCTGTACATGTAGTTCCTCTGGTGGAGTTGGGCCATTTGTTGGAGGATGGGGTAGTAATCGGTGTTGATCCTTGCTTCGGATTTAGTGTCCTCAACTGGGCCATTCTCAGGCTCCTCTTGGCTGAGGGTTGGGGGTGATTTGGGCTGTATCTTGAGTCCAAAGCAGGCCATGAACTCCTCCTGACTGACGACATCCTGAGGTTTGTCCTGCCCTCCTTCGCTCAGAGCAAGAGTGGCAACAACCTTGCAGGCTGTATGATTGAGCATATGGTCTACAAGGGCCTTACCATCGGGGAAGTAGGCATGGCAATTTTTGCATTCGTTCATGTTCTCGGGAGCGTGGGTGTTGTTATGGATGTTAAGCGCCGACTGGCAAGGGAAGGCTTTCTTACAGATTTTACACGTAAAGTCATGGAAGGCACTGCTGGCCTGGCGTTTGTTCTGGTCACACCACGCCTGCGCAATGAGAGGGAACTTGTTCTGAGTGAAGTCGATGAAGGTGAGGTTATGGAAGCCCTTCGATTGTGATTCTGGATCATCGCTAAGGGTTTCAGTAGCACTGTGTCTTTGGTCAAGTGGCGCTGTGCAATGATGCACTTCCAACCTGGAAACAAAAACTTGAATGTAAGTATATTGATTGTAGTGGTAACATCATGTTTTGTTTCTTAATGTGGCACACCCAACAATAACATCGATTACTTAATTCTAAAGAGACATATTTTTAAATATTTGAGTTGAAGAAACATCAAGTTTATCTTGAAAAGATTGCTAATATAAAAGAAGCAACTGCAGAACTGCAATGACAACATTCAACAGGAATAGGGAAAAAAGCATTTCATGCAATGTACTTGTGTTCTGCATATTGCATAGGGGGAAGGATACGAGCAAAGAATGCATTGGGGAATTATATTTGATAAAATTCTCTTTTTTTAAAGAAATGAAATAATGCATAGGATCTTTCTAGATTTAATAATCAATCTCATGCCTTTTCGTATTAATTCCTATCTGCATGCTTATCACATT
Organism: Sthenelais limicola; assembly: GCA_942159475.1. Taxonomy (NCBI): domain Eukaryota; kingdom Metazoa; phylum Annelida; class Polychaeta; order Phyllodocida; family Sigalionidae; genus Sthenelais; species Sthenelais limicola. Next base: position 97,265,257 of record OW804099.1, on the reverse strand, counting down.
CCTAAGCAATTCAAAAGAGACAGAATTGCTGCCTTTCTTACGCTTTTCATAGCTCGAGTTCATGGGTTCACTGAATTTCACCTATATCAACATATCTACCACTGATACACTATATATCAAGATGATGAGAGAGATGAAAGTCTATAACAAATCCACAACAAACTTGATAATATTGGGAAAAAAATGGAACTTGGGAAAGGTTTCAAGGTTGGCTATAAGGAAACCATGATGCAAAACATTCACAAATATGATAGAAATGTTACCTGATGCCGGCCATAGTTTGATGCTTGTGTGATAAAATTAATGCAATAATCAAATTAATTAACCTCTTAAATTGAAAACAAATGTTTTCTTGGTGAAGGGTTTGATTTTATACGATCATCAGAAGCGTCAACAGTGTTATGAAGAGACAAAAACAATGGTTATTTCAAACGTGTTCCTCCACCATTTAGTCACAATTCTTAATTATTTCTTGGTTATTTTAATCATCATTCATCCAGATTCAATTTGATTTTCTCCTTTATTTTTTTTCAAGCATGTTAGTAAATGTAATATTATCTTAATAAATATACTTACTTGTGGAGGTTGAGGTCTTGGTTGCATGAGAATGACCTTGGACAGAGAGAGCACCTGAAGGTCACATCAGGATGGGTGGCCAGGTGCGATTCCATGGCGAAGCGACACACAAACTTCTTTGGGCAGGAAGGACATACGTATTCGCCATTCTGCTGGTCAACATCTTCCTCCTGAAACAGATGAATAAGACCATGAACATATCTCAAGATTCGATACGCAACTTTAAAAATTGATCTGATGTAAAGGAAGCGGCTGTAACACTGTTACTGAGTCAAGAGAATGAACCAAAGGACGCCATTCCCACGATCCTTACCATTTTTATATTTGGATCAGCTTTAGATTTGGGTGGGCTGGGAGTGGTAGCATTGACAGCTCTGCTCCTCGGAGACATCATTATGAACTCCCCAGTGATACTGTGAGGCGGATTGTAAGGCCTCTTGGTGGCCTGCAGCTGCGACAAATAAGAAGGCTCAAACGGAAGCTTCCTCTTAGAGCCAGGAGTGGGTGTGAACTCGCCTCTCATCTGTTTCACCGCCGGGCTACTGAAGCCCACTTGGCTGTAGGACGTGTCAAGGTCCACTGTAGAGCGGGCGTGGCGACCGTTCGAGCGGCCAGTGGTGGACGGGGAGGTGTGGGATTGGGACGAGGCGATGGCATTGGCAGTGCCTTCTTTCTCGTGGATGCGAGTATGTCGGTGCATATTACCATTCGTTGTGAACGCCATGCTGCAGTATTTACATTTGAAGGGCCTTTCACCTAGTCACGAAAAAATACAGATCGTTTTATATCTTCACTAGAATAAATAATCTTGTAGATATAATATATTCATATTTTTCACCATCCTGATTTAATTGCCCTTGCCGAAAGGGGCTTGTTCTGAAACAGAACTTTTGATACATACTATTAGATGAGAAAGGAGTATTTGTTAATCATTATACTATAATGATGACCTTTGAAACTGTTTATCGTTGTCAATCTTTTATAGGATTTTCTTGTTGTAATACGTGCTAGCTTTAACAGGAAGAACTGATATCACTATTCCGCCCTAGTCCGCTTGCTACTGAAGTCAAAATAAAATAACTAATCAATCTAAAAATAGTTAATTACCTGAGTGTACAAGCATGTGTCTGTCTAGGGAGCTCTGGGAGCTGAGAACCTTGCCGCATATGGTGCAGGTATTGGCCGCGATAGGCGCGCCATTGTTGTGAGAGCGAATGTGTTTAGTCAGCTCAGTGTTGGAGACGAGAATCTTCTGGCAGATTGGGCAGGCAAACTTGTCCCCGTTCTCGTCCACGGGCAAAATCTAGAGCAAGATAAATGTAAATATTTTTATCACGAATAATTAAATATGACCAAAATATTACTAATCAATTTTTGTTTGTTTGAAATATTTTGTTTGAGGTCGACATTTTAAGAACTAGTACTTTTTAAAGTGATTATTTTTTTTTATTTTTTTTTTTTTTACATAGTTACACACTTTTGATGACTTGAAAATTCTCGTGTGTCGTTTTATACTACTGTGAATATAATGCTGATAAGATAATGTAATAATAGTTTACAGCATTTTCACATTACAAAATTCCTTAGAGAAAATAAGAAAATAATGGATGGGGGAAAAAAAGAGAATAGGATATCGCAGAAGTAAATTTCTGTCTCATTTCGATCACTTAAGTTGCAATAAATCAAGGCTTAAGCTCAAATGCAGGGTCTTCATTAGTCTTACCTTATCAGTTTTCCTGCGAGCCTTCTGAGGCTGTGAGAGCTTGCCTCCAGGTTTGACAGTAGTGCCTCCTGAGTTAGAAGTTGTTGACAAGGCTGGTGAAGGCACTCGGCTGTCGCTAGGTGTGCCAGTGTCGCTGAAGCTTCCGTGGTCGTGGTGCACGGGAGTGGTGGGTGTGTTGGACAGCACGGGCACCTCCAGGGGTCGCCCTGGAGAAGGTACGTCATCATCAAGGTCCTCCTCCTCATAGTCTTCCTCTTCCTCGTCGTCACTGGGAGGGTTGTTCTCTCTGAAGAGCGCCATCTGTTGCAGGATGGCCTCCCTTTCAGCCCCCATCTTGACAGCCATTTTGGATTTCTCGTCTAAGGTGTCTATGACTAGAGGCTTGAAGTCATCGTCATATTCCTCATAATCCTATACATAAACATAAGCGTTTCATAAGTGACATTTTAAATGGTGGCTATTTGGCTATAAATACTTGTCGTATTGTTTATTTGGATTATTTCTTTTCAAAATATCTTTAGATAAGAGTTTATGAATGCGTGAAAACTGAACAACCAGCGCGCGCGCTTTTGCGCACCGATTGTTATCCGCTTGTGCCGTCTCGTTCCCACTGCTAACACTAGGTGTCAGTAGTGAGCCACGGGCCAGTCAGAGGGCTCAGACACGGTGGTGGATAACGCTATGAAGTAATCAACTCAACCCACCTTATTTGGCTCCTTGTGTCGGGCATTCTGGTTTGCTTCCGTTGCTGGTAGTTTACCACCTTCCTCACCCCCACCCGGTGACGCCACTGAAAATAGAAAATTAATCATCTTGTTATTCTCTTCCTTCTCTTCATATCATCGGAAACAAAGGGAGCGAACAGGATCAATAGAAGTGATAAGAAGTGTGATCCAACTTCTTAGTGGCTCAAACCTCTTGTATATGAATGTACAGCACTTATCTGCCACTGTCAAGTCAAGGTTAAGATAGTAACATTGCTGAAATATCGTGTCTGAGATTGCGGGGTCAAAAACGGGGGACAGCAACCTTTCAGTTTTGAAGAGTATGATCTTTCTTAATACATAAATTAGGGAGAGCGTTCTAGTAGAGTTCTGCCAGTAAAGGCATGTCCTATTTGGGGGATCCATGGTGCTAGTATCTAGACTAAAGGGCGATGTCTGAAATGATTCACAGGGCCATGATGATGTGGCATCATGTACCAATATGATGAGTCACTGGGGGTAAAGCAATGCTGAGATGTTCATATCAATACATCAACTATAGCACTTTTGAAGTGTTATGGTAACTATGTTTATTTACCTAGCTATTTCCCCATGATTCACTCACCTTAAATTGGAGTAAGAATGAATCAATGTCCAAAGTTTTTGTCATGTTTGACTACAAAGTTTATAACATTATGGGTACTGTAAAATAACCCATATTTGATCTTTAGAGGAATTTTCCATATCACCATAAATCAAGTATTTTCTAAATCAAGGATTCGCTAAGTCAGCATATGGTTATCGATTCTTAAACATCTAGTTTCAAGAGCCATTGGGTATTTCCCATGACTTTGAAGATGACAATAATAATTAACATATTTAGATACATATATCTCAGGACAAAGGGAAGTGAAACTTTCGGCTGGACGATGGTGGGGAAATCCTATGTCATCCCAAAGATGCGAAGCAAGAGCTAGACTAATTGTCAAGTTTCCAAAGGAAGTTTTTCCCTGACTGTCAGAGCGCTCATGCATAAACGCCACATTTCACAACAAAGTATTCTCTTTGGAAACTTTAGGTCGTAGTTATTTCATCACAAATTGTTAGGTGCTTGCCTCAAGTCTGAGCCGAAGGAATTGAGAAACCTCAAGAGCAATAACCGCCCTAATCCTCCATCCAAACTGAAGCCTTAAATTGGCAAGCGCAGTTATAATCTATCCCTAGCAAAACAGCAGTGGGTTCAATAAGAGACCGAACCAACCTCGCAACTTATCAATGTAATAGTGGGCAGAAGGGATATTTATGACTTATATTATGATAGAAGGGGATTTCTGAGGTCTATAACTTTTTATGATTATTATTGTTTATAGGTGTTTTGGTTTCTGAAGGCTTTAAAGGAGGGCCAGAGTCTGGACATAGTTTATGCTGCGTAGCTTGGTTACCATCATGTAACCGAGCCATGTAGCAACATGTCATGACGCGTTCCCTGTTCCTGCCTCACCTTGCTCTGGCCTGCGAGCCCCGCTCCTCAGCTTCATGCTTCCAGCTGCTCCAAGCACAGGGAACACGGCGCCTGAGTAATCCAGCTTTGACGGTAAAGCCCGATACAGGGAACACACCTGTTGCTTTGGGCAAGGTCTCAGCACCGCTAGCCACCGTACATCTAAGATGTCCGTACAAGGAAAATATCCACCGGGATCACTGTACAACAGCGACTACAAAATTCCCCACTTGACAACTCCCATATATGATATATGTTATATCCAGATTTTTAAGAAGTCCAAGAGTTTCTTGTATCGGTATGTGTATCGATCACTCAGAACCTATAATGAATAATGGATGCCAATACACTTGTCAAAGTCTGATCGATCCATCAAAGCCATCACCTGAGATGGAAGTAATAAACACAGATGTCAAACACAGATGAATCCCCCCTGGTAATAATAACGCAGGTGTAATGAGAAGTTATCCAGTGTCTCCCAGACGGGTAAAGTGACCAGAAACGTACTTCTTGGGAGGAGAAGATCCGGCCACGGCTGTGTATCCTTCTACCAGTGCCAGTCACTTAATACTGGAGCTGGCGGCGTCCCCCCATCACCTGGATGGTGGAGTTGCTGACCTGCTGTGGCATGTCCAGCGTCAACCCAGGCTGGGAGAGTGAGCACATATATACATACACCTGGCTAACTCCCCCTCCACTCCTCCACCTTGTCGTCGCTCTGCTATTATTTGGTCAGTCCAGCCTGGCCGAGGTGGTGGTAGTGGTGGTGGTGGTGAAGGAATGGTGTGGTGGTGGTGGTGGCCTGAGATGGCGCTGGACTGTGGTGCTGGTGCTTGTGGTGCTTGTGGTGGAGCTAAAGAAATTCGCAGTCTCACTCAGCCGCTGGCAAGCCAGGTATAATCCTGCTTGAAGGTAATTAAGCTCTCCCCCAGGTAATCCTCCTGGGTCAGATATATGTTTCAGCTGGGTGAATGTACTAGAGACAGAGAATCGCACTGGCATCAGTATTTCTAGGATCTCCCATTAAACATTCAGCGCAATATCTTTAAATGTTCGGTGGTGAGTTGTTTTAAAACAAGGCAGTAGAATGGGAATGTCAAGTGGTTATCGGCCTGAACAACTCAAATTTACATCCTAATGGATGAATGCGTCCATGTACTAAAACATACAAAAGAACTGACTGGTGTTATAGAGCTCTTATCCTTTGGAGTTAAATAAGTGGAATAAGTGATGGAAATCCAGCTGTAACACTGCGTCTTGTTCGGCTCAGATACCTGGTCCCTTTATCCTTTGAAAAGATTATGGACAATTGGAAGGATCCGAGGCAGAATGTTCAATTAAGACTTATCTTAGGAGTGATGTCAGCTTATGAGGCTCTATAACCGCTCCAACAATAACAACTCAGTTCCTATATTATTGAACTAGGATAGCTGTAGTTAGTTATCATCCACGATATGAATACAGGTGAGAATATTGCCTATACCTGGCTGCACGCTCAGCGCCGCTCTACCCATCCCCTGTTCCAGGCGCGGTATACTGGAGGAGGTACCTGTAACCAGTCAGGTGTGCTTAATCACCAGGAGGAGGACCCCCGTGTAACGTACATGTATAATACATGCTCCGACTCCACTGTATGTATGTATGACTCTATATGATATATATATGGCCAAGCTACAGCAGTAATTATTGTACGTTTGCTCAGGCTTCAGCACTGGCGCCTTGTTGTGCAGTCAGATCAGAGATGTTATATCTAATGCTTATGTAGAATTATGTGCTAAATGGTGGAGAATGATGCTGGGGCAATATACACAGCATACATCATTCTACCTGGCCTCCCATCGATATCACCAAGGCAACTATCACTTATCTGACCCCCGACGATAAGGATGGTTATGTGTGTGTATGGTATCTCTCTCATATATATAAATATATTTAGCCAAAGTCAACTCTATTGATTATTTGGTAGGCAGGTAAAGTCTTATCATCTCACTATCGAGAGACTTTATTATTTCTTGGGCCTCCCGATGACATGCTCGCACAGGCACCCCGGCCAAGACTCTCTCGAGGCGGGAATAAATCTTGACAAGAAGTGGCGGACTTGTCTTTATCACTTGAAAGGGCTTTTCAAATAATGAAAGTAGGCACGCGGGGACTGTGGGCGGAAAACAAAGAGGTGCCATTCCACCAGACACCGATCGATACATTTAATTTTTATCTCTAAGATACTTTCCTCGTTGACATAATTATTCCAGTGCTAAATGTTACCGACTGATAAGCATGAAAGATACCTCTTTGGAAGTTCTGAAGGACAAACGGGGGGTTACCAGGATGTTCTTATCGGAAAACAGATCTATTGTGCATGGCAAAGAGTTGCAGGTGATTTATATGATGCATGTCTACAATGGGGAGAGAAGATATGGGAAATATGATATTGAGGTTTGGATGTATGTGCAGCAAGTGGAGGAGATGATGGAGAGGGATCCACACATGCTTTATCAGTCGCACACATACATAAACGCAGCGCCATACCTGACTTTGATGATGGGAGGATGAAACATTGTTTGTTCGAGACAAATACCCGACACAGGGCGGTGCTCGGTGCGCGGCCCTTGTTTGATAAGGAAAATTGTGGGCGTTTAACAAGCATGGAGGAGGAGGAGGAGGAGGCAGACAGTGCATATACAGTCATAAAACTCTCTCACCTAGCCATGAATATATGTGTCCAAGGATGGGTATGCAGGTAAAACTTTGATGGGATGGGAGGTGAAGGAAAAGACTATATGATTTATGGTAAATTTCGCAACTACATGTGTGATATCAGGTTTTACATGTTTTGTGAGTCTATGGGTTGTTTTGAGGGCATTTTTCTCATTATAAAGTTATCTATTATGTCCCTTGGGCCCATACATGACTTCACATGACAAAATATTTCCTCAAGTTCTTGTAGTTCATGTTCATAAAATATCCCATCAGAAAATTGGGAATAAAGTTTCATATATATTATAGCTTCGTGTTTAGCAGTGATGCTAACCTCTCAGCCACATCAACAGCTCGATTCATCACGCTGTATTATAAAGATAAGGAAGGGGAGGTTTATTCGATGATGGAGAGGGATGATCCTCCACCCATCATCCACCAGGCACATACGTACAGATCATTGGTCAGTTCGTCAGAAAATCTACAATCGTCAGCTCTACACATTTAGTAGATTCTGCTAAATTACACTGAAAATGATAAATACTAGGTATATCTGATAATATTTGGGGTTGAATCGATTGAAAAGGCCTGTTCGGTTATGTGAACTGCGTTTTGAACCTCATTTTTTGTCTTAAACTAAGATTATTTGAGAGGATCGGTGAAGGCGATTGGGCATTTTCTGGCGATTCACCCAGATACTGCCACATCCACTTATCTCTCCTTATCTATCTGCCATTGCCATGTATACTCCAAACCTAGCCAAACCTCCATACCTCTGGCGACAAGGAATTAAGTTTATCCTCACCTTTTTTGTTATGTGTCACCCACTGAGATTTTCAGTGATAATTAATACATTTATTCAAGAGCTTTGTTTGCGACAACAGAAAAATGTAATCATCATAAGGGATAAAACAGATATGTATTATATATAGACTTAAAAGCAAGTCAGGATTCTGGCCACATATCGGTTGAAGTCAGGACGTGATGATGAGTGCGTGTCAGGTATAGGGCTGAATTAGATTAAGTCCTTTATCTCGCTCTGTTCTTTACGTCAGCTCAGATTTAGTGAGTCATATCAATAATTCCTTCGCCTTCAATATATATACCAACTGAAGGGTCAAATATAGCGCATGGTGATTTAAACCACGGTAGATATATAGGAAGTATATTGGAGTAAATAAGACCTCTCTTTAGCTTTAATCATTCATGAGAAGTTGCACTGAAGCCAACTTGTTTCCAAGCACTTCACAACGGTGGATAATGAATATAATAGATATGCATAGCTGACTGTTATAGCATATGCCTATAGAGTGGGTTTAAATTCTGAACAACCAGACAGGTAGAGCATTAGCCAACCGCACAGATGACTGGGGATGTTTTTTCCCCTCAAAACTATTTCCCCTATTGTATTCTTAGAACAACCTCAGAATCCGGGTATAAACACCTCGGCACAACAACAATACTCGGATCATAGAAGGGGGATTTCTTATGATATAGGGGATGTCTTTAGTCTGTGCGGAGATAGGTGAGTTCCGGCGTTTGGGGCTGTTCAGCTTGGCTGATCATCAGCGCATCCCTGTACGTTGAGCGCTACGTCATCATTTAACGACCTCTCCCAGTCAGGGGAAGCCTTAAATTCCAGTAAAAAAACGCTGACGTCACGAACAAGGAAATCCTCAGGGGTTTAATCATCAACTTGCGGGTGAAGTTACTATTTCCTGGTCATGCAAATCTTAATGATTAAGGAAACAGGTAGTCTACAGACTAGGAAACAGGGCGATAAATCTGCATTCTGGAATGCTGAATGTGTATTCGAGCAAATCACCATGCATCCTACATGTATACAGCCTGACCTGGAACCTCTGCCTGTAACAGTTTGTCCTCAAAGGTCTGGGTGTGTCCGAACAGGCTCGGGGGAAAATCCTTGTGAAGCAGTTGGCCGATTGTTTAGCCCCTCCTTGTTCTGAAACCAGCCCTACCCGGAGAATACCTGGCAGTGCCGTGAAGTAGAATGGGGCGCAAATATTGACCAGTCCATAATTGCACTTCCCAGAGATGGTGAATAAGGGGGATATGTCACGCTTTCAACATCACCACATCCCCCACTTTCCTATCACTGATTCCCCTCCCCCGCCCCACTCTCAAACAACAATGGGTTTGTACCTGACCAAGGCATGTACACACCCTACTTTTATTGCAGTGTGGCCCCACACATGCACGCCATCCCGGGGAAATCAGGGCAAGAAGGGCAGAGCAGGCTCAATGAGTAAGTGCATGGCGCCTTGGAGAAAATAGATGGAACCAGAGACGCCCTGAGTCTTTTAAATCTGAGGTCAAAGGCAAAAACCAATTTCATTGACTGCTGATGCTAATCAGAGAGTTGATAACATTCTTTAGTTGGCCAGTGACTAAAATTCTTTTTATTTGGTTAAGGCCTAACACCTTAGGAATGTCGGGGGGCCAGAAAAGACCTTTCAACAAGACTCAACAAGACGGAACATACTCCTAAGTCATATGGTCACTCAATCATTTCACCTGCCTACGCCCATCACCTTGGTCGGTGCGCCAGCTTGCACCCTCCCATCACCCCCTCCTCCTCATTTGCTGCTTGCTCAACTCTCCACGTCCTTCGCTTACACCTTTTGATCACTAAGGGCAGGAGGGACACGCAGGGACAGGTCATGGAATCATGGTAAACCTGGCTGACCCGACAGCGGACATTGTGAGAGTGAAAGAGGTGGTGAGGGTCGGGGGGATGTGTAAACTGCGCCACAGAGGGCTGTAATACACATACGTAGAAGTATATTTAACTAAGTGGTTATGGCATTCTCTGCTGCCATGTACCCGGCGCTACAAACAACCTCCTTCCTCCACTCCAGCAACTCCAGACACATCCACACAAGCGCCCCTGACGCTAGCGCCACGTAGCGTCGGATGCCGATAGTACGCACTGCTGCTAGGCAGTTCCTGGAATATAGAGAGTTGGGGGAGAGAGGAGAGGAGGGGGAGGGGGGGAGGGGATGCGCGTCCGGGCAGGCAGGTACGCGACCCCGGCCTTGATGATGCTTTATAATCGGGGTGCGTCATGGTGGTGACTGGGTAGAGTAGCCAAGCGGCCTTTTATAGCAGCAGCCGCAGTAGGCAAAGAGGAGCAGGTATTAAGAGGCTTAGGAATGCGCACATACCTTTTCCATGAATTAATCCATATGTAGGGAATAAAGGACGGCTAAGGCAAGCTTTCATAACGGGCCCTGCGGCAGGAATATTTATGGCTTAATTCTGTACAATAACAGGGGTCCGCACATCAAAGATGGTGCAAATTACCTCAGAGGAAGAAAATGCTCTAAGAAAATACCAACGGTCTTAAAAGATGTGCAACAAAATGCTGTAGTAATACATGCTGACCTCTTGTAATCCATCCCTGGGAATTAAGGCCCCATAAATTTACATCCAGAAAAACACAGTGCATTTCATGTACACCAATCAATATAACAATTGATGATCAATGATAAAAAAGAGATAATGCATAGCATAACATAAGGTAGCGAAATCTAACCAAGCTAATGATAACTATATATATAGCAAATACAATGTATACACAAAATTCATATAATTTCAGAATCGAATAGACATGACTTGTATACATTGTCCACAAAGTGATGTCATATGTAAATGTCATGCATACTTGAGCTAACGCCATACCGAGTGGGTATAAATAGTTGAAAATTGGGCTCCACCCATCTATCCCCCACCAGCATCCAATACACATCATCAGCTGACCTAGCACCGGCCCCATCTCGCCGTCACCTTCCCCTGGCAGTGTATTGTATACTCTCTCCCCATACATCCACCTCACATCCCACTGATCCAGGTAGCCACCACCCTCCCCCGGATGAAATGGGATCCACAACTATCCAGTCTATTTTGAATGTGCCATTGTTCAGGTGGACTCTCGTGTTGTAGCCGGATCCTCCCACTGAGTGACAAAACCAATGGAAACTAACCGTGTCCGATCTGTCGAGGCAACTTGTCGTGACACAGTCAACTCCTCCGTATCTTTATTCCATCCTCCTATAGCCTACATGTGTAGTTTTTCTCCCCCAACGCCCACCACCATGCACCACCTTTCCTCGTTCCGCCCATAGCATCCATCCTCTTCCTCCTACCTCAAATACCTACACATCCGTACCACAGGTGTATAGATACAACTCTATCGGACCAAAAGCTATGGGAGAGAGAGATAGGGGAAAAAACGTCCAAGCTTTCAGGCCAGGCGCCCAAGCACACGGACTGTTTCTGAATTAGGTTTCACATCCCATTCTTGGCAGAGCTCCATATAGATATAAATGGAAGAATGTTGACGAAAAAATCCAGTCCTTTCAAAGTATAGTGGGTGAGTGGAGGCAAGATCTACCTGCGTCTTCCATCTCCTTACTGAAACCAGCACCCGCCCATAGTGGTATAAGAAATGGGCACGAGTCACCAGTACCAGTTGGTCCCCTACCTGCATCCCCTTTCAAAAGTGACATCCACCCCTCATACTGAGAGGCAGCCTAATATGGAGGATGGTGCTACCCCCAAATAACTGGATCGTTACCTACCTGACAACATTACGACCATCCTCGGTAGATGTAGCTCTTAGGTCTCCTCCAGCTAGTCTAATATAGATGGACAAACATTTAATCCTTGCAATGGGCCTTCACTCAAAATGAGGAGTCCATTTACTAGTCATGTAAGATGACACTTGTGTCGATGTGTGTTGTGTTCTTCCGATGTTTATACTAAGACACCAAGATCACACACTGCTCATGATATGGTACTGTTTACAGGTATAGGTATGTGTCAGTCCGTGTGTGTAGAAGTAAAACTTGGGTCTATCCTGCTTCCTATCGTGTAAAGGTATTCACTGTGTGTAACGTATATCACTGATAATAGACAGCAGTAGTGTCTCCTGTCTTCGTCACTATGATTCTGACTCGACACAGGCAAGTACACAACACCTTATACCCCCATCACTTGATCAGCCACCATGACGGCCGCTCATTGGCCGAGGAAGGTAGAGAGGAGAGGCAGGAGAGCGTGACCGCTACCAATACATTCACCTGTGGTGGAGGATCCAGCCGCCCGGCGGAGTCTGGCCCGGCGGTGCGTTCGGATATTTAAGCTTATACTTCAATTCCACTTTTGCCAAAAGCGACGCTGATAAATTGGTTGTTTTGAAACTAAGACGTCTGTTAAATGTTTATATGATTAAAAGTACTGCGTGAATATTGGTAATACATGTAGCAATATTAAGGTTGGGGCCATCTGATGATATCTCACATCGTTCCAGTCCACAATTAGGCGTTCGCGAACAAGTCCGCGCTCCTAGTGTAAACGCGGACAGGGCGAACACACACTGTGACAGCCCGACGCTGGGGTCGTCATAGCAACACCAGGTGAGGAGGGAGAGAGGAGACGAATCTGGGGGACACAGGTGAGAGAGGAGGAGGAGGAGAGAGAGAGAGGCTGCTGTATCTGGACCCTAATGTCAGACTACTAAATATGCAGTGGGTTAGGTATGGGGAGGTGGGGGCTGAAAGCACTCGGGTGAATAGGAGTCTGGTGATGCGGTGGTTGCGTGGCGTCCTCCTCACCTGAGACTTGAGAGAGAGAGAGAGAAGTTCTAGTCAGGATGGTGGGGCGACATTTACCTATATTTAGCAGACGGGTCATACCAAACTAGACAATCTGTGAGGTAAATTAGAGTCAGAAATATACATCTCACTCCCCTAATTCGGCGGTACTGTACACCACTCAATCTGCTCCAACCACAACTAATAAGGTATCATCCCATACAACGACCAATCCCACCGTCTGTGTGTGTATTCATAAGCAAGAGAGAATTAATCGATTCTCGAGGAGGGCGATTGTGTATTCGCCTGCCGAATGCCATAAATTGTCCATGTGTATTGAACTGTTTTATCACTATCACAGTCAGACGTAGACATTTCTAAGAATTGGGCCAGGGGGCGCATGCAGGTATTCACTCGAGGAAGTTATTGATAAAAGTCTACAGAATAGAACCTTATCGCCGCTATAATTTTGCTCCATACCACGATGACCAAATATGGGAATTTTCAATCGTTGTCAGTAGAGCTCTATCCACTAGTTGGTTGTTTCTTTCATATCTTTCATGATATCAAAAGGCCGCCAACTCGATCTCTGTGAACGATACTACATAGTAAACTTAAACAATCGATTTGCTTTTTGTACAAATGATAATTTAACAGAGCCAGACAGTCGTCATTATCAGCATCAATTACAAACTAATCGCAGTGCACTAAATGGAGTCTCTGGTGTATTGAATGAATAATTGAATGGTGTCCGAAAACATCAAGTGCGTTAGGAGGTTGTGGGATGGGAGCGTTCTGTATGGGAACTCAGGTTCAAATGATAGAAATCAGGCAAACTATAGTCAAAACATAACCTTGAAATGCTCGATTATGTAGAGCAAGCAACTTGCAATGAAACGCCAAGCTGCAAACAACACCTGAGACCGAGTTGTTGGGGTGATGGGACGGTTTTAACACCCAGACGATGTTGTGTGAAAATCAGAGATTGTTCTCTACAAAAAGAGTCCGTTCACACGATGGATACCTCGGGTGCGAGAAAACTGTGACTAAAACAGATAAACCTGGAGGATACAGGCGTATATTTTGGGACGAAACTGAAACACGAAATCTTATTGATTAATGACTTCCGATATAAAGGTGTTTTTATTCATAAAAAAAATGCCACTCATATAAATGACAGCTGGCGATACCAATATCCGATTCCTGTTGTGTTTGATAATAGCACAGGGTAGTTTAAAGGTAATAGGAATCAGAGTGGCGATTATAGGATGTTTTTTGAATCACCTTAATCCCATACATGATATAATCCTACACCCCCAACCAGTTCAGGGATATCCGCCCACGATCAGTCGAGCAAACCCGCGTTCCCCCGCTCTTTGATCATCATTTCATAATCACCCAAAGTAGAGGGTGCACTGCTAATACCCAACAGTGACAAGCCACGTGAAGAAGACATAAGATAGCTTGTGCAATATGGATATATCCTCAGCGGGTGACCAAAGGGTGTTGTTTCAAACAATGCGAGGCGGGGGTATAAAGTCAAAAGCTGCGGTTGAAACACTACATGGGTCAGATTTTCAGAAAATGTACAATTCGCCTTCACTAATCCTTTCAAAAAAAACAAATTTCAGACGAAAATAAAGTTCCAAATACCGTCCAACCTAACCAAGCATATTGCTAGAATCAATGCAATGCCAAATATACTCGGATTTACTTAGTATTGACCAAATTGCAGCCTAATTTAACAGAATTTACTACATGTGTCCAGCTGCCAAATGTACATTTTCTGAAAATCTGACCCACATATTAAATCGCTATCATAGACTCAGAACTCGGAAGTCGGGTCTTAAAAAGAAAGTAAACACATACACCGCGCATCTACACCGTGTCTCATTAATTATATTTGAAATAAATGTAACAGGGTTTACTTCCTATGTTCAACATGCAATTAATGTTGACATACCGGTATTTAGATTGTATTACATCTTTATATGAATGAAATAGATGTATTGTGTTGTGGGTTGGCGATGGAAGATCAAGAACCCAGTCTAAGCTCTAGAGTTGAGAGTTCCTCCAAACCGCAAAATGCCATTAGATTAGAATCTCGTTAGGATGCCTACTCCAGGACCAGGAAAGCCATTAGCGCAGTAGGCGTCCAATCACTGACATACCATTATTATCCGATCTGAGACACTCTAGGTCCAAACCCTCAGATCAGATAAGAAATCAATGATATGTCAGCCTACTTCGCTCATCGATTTCCTGGCCTAGAACTCGGCGTTTTAATGGGAATACAATGACATTGTGCGGTCTTAATGGAATTATAATGGCACTTTGGGGTAAGAGGCGAGAGGCTTTCCCTTCGTTTGAAGGGACTGTCTCATCTTTGGGCCTAGACTAGAGAGGCTCTGGGCCTAGACTGAACCCTGTTCCCCGGGTGGCGTGGAACATCAGAAGGTACTTGACGGCTTGTACGCACGCGACTATAGATAAACCAAACCAAGAAAACCTGAACTGACGAAATTAATGTCCGCCTCAGCAGTTTTATTGATTGGTTTGGGATTGTTACAATATGACAGACGTACAATTGCACAGGACTTGAAGAGCGTTCGCCCAATTAAACAGGGGGAATATAAAAGCCTATTGCGATATCTAGCTCCATTTTTCGGGGTTAAATGAAGCTTGGGTGGACGACAAGAGGTGAACACTCCACTACAAAGGGCCTGAGTCCCAGAGGGTGCAGGTTCTGTTAGGCTGGGTGTTCATCGTATATATAGTGACATTGCTCACTGAAGCCCGCATGATAAAGCTAGATTAAATACGATTTAAACATATTACTTCGCTCTTTACCGCCGATTAAAATGGATTAAGAAATTCTATATATATAAGTGTTATTATTATTATATATGGTGAGAATCACCTCCGGGCTGCTGATACGAATGTCTGCTGTTCCGAAGATGGGCTATTATATTTACGATAGGTACTGTGGACATATGAAAGTTGACCATGCAGATTTAAAACGCGTCCTTGCAGTGACCACAAGCCAGTTTTTGTTGACCACTGGAACCACCATGAAAGGCAGAAGTCTTCCCCGAGGCTAAGAAGACTGTCTCTATGGTGCATGGACTATAAGCTATATAGTAAAGCAGGACAATATGTGGGAGGATCTTAAGTTTTTTTCTCACATGAGACCCCGGGGCTATTCAAGTCCACCGGGCCTCAAGTAAATTAGAAGCAACAAAAGCGTGTGCGTTCCATCCCTCGGGATCAGGCGTTTGTTGTCATGGTGACAGGGATCCATTTCCTGTGGATCAGTGGCGTGGGATGGAGACGATTCGCCGCCGCCGGCCATATAGTGACCGGGTCTAAAGATGGGGATTAGCATAGGCAAATGATGGCAGGCTTTGGACGTCTTCATCTGGCAATATATACATAGCCTCAGTTGGTTACATGAATAAAATTAGCAGGCTAAAATAATGAATAGTCAATAGGGGATTTGCATGCCATTTTGAATCTCGATTCGCATGAAATTATGGGAGTTGTATACCAGTGTAAAAGCAGTAGAAAACATGTTATACATGGAATATTTGGGTGAGATTTTCAGAAAATGTACAATTCAACTTCGCCAATCTTCTCAAATAACCTAAATTTTAGACGAAAATAAAGTTCAAAATACATTTCAACCTAACCAAACAGATTGCTAGAATCAATGCAATGCCGAATATACTCGAATTTACCTAGTATTGACCAAATTACAGCCTAATTTTGAAGAATTTACTAATGTGTACAGCTGTCAATTGTACATTTTCTGAAAATCTGACCCATTTAGCGGTAATCTGATGTAAATAGCTATGTGTTTGACATGTTAAAACAAGACTTCATCTTTCCCATCATGCATTTGGTTGTTTTAGATCATTTACACAAGCTATGATATTGGCGATAAAAATAAGAAAGATGCTTGGATTTTTCGCTAAAAATGTTGCTAAATATTTGTATGTTAGATTTGAACTGGATCCATCCCGGCATGCTTAGTAATAAACACGCGTAGTGATATGCAACTCCCCTATAACAGAGTGTCAATCTCTACTTTCTGCAGAGCTATCAATACAATCGCACCTTTTATCTACTATGCATTTATCGGGTCTGAGTATGACTCATCCGCTTATCTGGGGAATATAATCTATATACATGTACAAGATATAGATGTCTTGTGGTTTCTTTCACTCTATTATATTAAATGGCGAATAATCAATGCATGGTTATTCAGTTAACTTACTCATTATCGCGTTCGAAAGAGATCCATAGATATTCACTGAGAGAGAATATTCACCGCGTTGTTGACATTTTCTGAAATTCTGTTAAATTAGACTGACCATTTATACGTATTATACGTACGTATTAGGTATATTTGGTTGTTAAACTGTATTTTGAACTAATTTGGAATTTTGGTTATTTGAGAGTATTGGTGAAGGCAAATTGTAGATGTTCTATCGACTTCAACCGAGGCATAAGTAAAATGTTTAGAGAAAAAAGTAAATCCTTCAAGGTGTGACTGTCAACTGTATCATAGTATCTACAATACTAGTGGCACGCCTATGGACGCTAAAGATGACCGGGCCATGAAATAAGCTATATCAATTATCATGATATCCCCTATCACTGTGTGATGGTTTTTGGCTCCAAAATACTGCCTTTTGGCTGAGGCGAGTAATATACATCAATAATCACCTGCCCTCCTCGCTTTTCAAGGAAGCTTAAATATATTCATTCTCCACATCCCCTTTTTGCAAATGATTCTTTCCCGTAAGTGTGGGTTATAAAGAAGTGAGTTGCTTTAATAATGTTTCACGGTATTAGCTATGCGTGGCGTTGGGACAATAACCACAAACAATCGGTTTTATCTCCCAACATCCTGAATAGTAATGAGTATTGCTGATCTCAATAAGGTAATCATTTAAAACGGGTACTGGTCATGTTATATTGACTTTTAAACGATTACCAAGGTTCCCCCAACTCTCATCACAACACCGCCCGCAGTTTATTTTGCCACTAAATCAATATCCGATATAGTTAGGAGATTAATAAAAGAAAACATAATCCGATATTCGAAAATTAATAACCTGTATTGGAAGCTCTGAAGCATGATATAAGCGACAACGAGGCGAAAAACTGTCACAAGCTGCAGTACCAGATTGATCCCCGTGGAATGTTTCCCTCTTATATAAATTCCCCCAGATTTACGCATGAACCAAGGGTAGGCAGCTACCAAAACGAGGGTCCATCTCGCACAGTTGAGATCTCGCACTGTACTTTTTTTTTTATTCTTCTTAGCAATGAACATTATAATCATGATTTTTCCTCTCTCCTTTATTTTGTATTTCCTTAAATTCTTAATTCTTAAAATGCTAATCTTAATCCTCATTATTTCTGTTTTAAAATAGGTTTCCAGTGTTAAATTTAATGTCTAAGTCTTACATTCAAAATAATAAAGGTATCGTTCCATTTCTTTCTCAGGATATACCCAGAGAAAGTGGGGGAGGGGGGGATCGAGAGTGAAGAGGAGAGGGGGAAAAGAGAGAATTACAGACCTAACTTGCTATATTCCAAGTGCCAAAGGCGCTTGTTTATATATAAAACCCCCAGTGGACATAAACAAGGAGCAATCCTTGCTGGCCCAGGGAAGATGGAGGATGTTTCCTCACGCAGGATGCCACAGGTGTGTGATTCGCCCTGCGTCTCGCCGCAACCTGTGCTATATGGGACATGATACGGGGGTGTCCCCATCATATCACGACACTGCCTTATTGCATGCGTCTGCGGGGGAGGTCTGGTATGAATTCAAGCAAAAAGGGGGAGACAGGCAGAAAGGGTATCCTCACCTGTACACTGTAATAAATATACCACAAAAACACCAGAAATAGACATGTTTTATGGCAGTTAACATGGATTAACATGCTATTAACTACATGTTGGAGGTAGCCCTGTATTGACCTGACCTTATGTGGATTATCCCCAGCCTTGGAACACACTTTCAAACCCTGACATCTCGCGGCAGACAAACATAAAAAGTTGTATTTTTTACAATGATTCAGTGCCAGGTATAGACAAGCACCGGGTCTTCACAGAGTAACCGCAAGCGACCAGAAAGTGTATCACAATTCCCCCACCGGACATAACATCCTGCAGCGGAGGGGTAGGTGTAATCACGACGTCGGCTGCATGGCCTAGATGCCACCTGATCACCAAGGACATCCGTAAACAAAAGCAAAAAGGCAAAACAGTGTCTATAAACAATGTCTCTCATTAAAGTTTGCACGAAAATTAGCATTTTCCCCCAAAGGGCATAGGAACGGGTATCGATCGAAAATCGAACTATAAACACAGGTATATGTAGTGTTTATACGTACAATTGCTTCCATTTGATAAATAATGATGTAATAAGAACACACTATAAGGGTCAGATTTTCAGAAAATGTACAATTTGCCTTCGCCAATCTTCTGAAATAACCCACATTTAATAAGACAGAAATGGGCTTCAAAATATTGCTGTTTAACATAACAGAACTGATACTTTAAATCAATGCAATAATAAATTTACCTCAGATATAGTTTATCCTTTTTTGTGCAGAATTTAGCAGAAATTACTAAATATGTAGAGCTGCCAATTGTACATTTTCTGAAAATCTGACCCATACGCGGTGACAGAACTCGCTAAAAATTGGCAAGAAGCCGGCAAGGGGTTTCAACTCACAATTGACAATGCCAATAAAGCTCCATAAAGAGTTAGCCAGAAATATATAATGGTATCGGTATTCTATTTTTATTATAATACACAAGGGCGTGCGGATGCGGGTGAAGCACAATCCATTAGAGAGATTCCGCAAGCAAACTTATCTCAATTACGTAACCGTATCTTTTTTGTGAATTACCTCGCATTCTTATGTATACAAAATAAATCGTGAGATGAAACATTTTGCTTGATATGTTTTGTTACGTTTATCCCACCATGTTTTGCTAAACCTCCTTTTTCCTTTTAAAGTATGTTTGTACATAGTCTGCCATGTCTGGGTCTAGTTAGATGCCTATGTATGCTGCGATACTTGAAAATTCCGTTTTCTGGCTGTTTTAACCTTTACCAGTTTTAATCTGCCTCAACAATACCTTCTTGATAGGGTTAGATAATCTGCCTTTAGTGTAGTATACCCCAAGTATCCCCTCTTGTGAGGTTTATCAACTTTGTTTTGATAAACGCGCCGTAGACGGCAATGGTAGCGCTGATCCGGGACATGGCGGCCAGTAGGGTTCCCCAGCCTACTGGGTGACGTCATGTGAAATCTATGTATAGTTAGTCTTGCTGAACCTTCCTATTATACTTTACGCATATATGTAATCGAATTGCAATTCTACATTCTAAAGATATCAGGAGCAGGTGATCATCGCCTATTCTGATACAATGAAAAAAATGTATCAATTGATTTGCGCAAATCTGGCATTTATGTATTTTGTATTTAAATTATTTTATTCAGCGAAAAACATTATGCAACAGGTACACTGTATCTCAGCCGTCGCTGACTTTACTATGATAATCATGACCATGATTTCATATATTTTACCAATATTGGTCGTATTTCAACTATAAGTATATATTACAAGGAATACAGAAAAGCATATGCTAAGATCAATACATAATTTAAAAACCGTCACCGACGCATCTCTTCTACCTACAGTCCGATTCAGGTTTGTTACCAAAAAGTCATACTCGATACATACAATCCGCAAATATAGGCGAGTGTAACATATAGGCAAGGGGATCGCTTCAAGCTCTAAAAGCATATCATATGGATATGATTAATTTGAAATGATTATAATAGGACCCCATTTCGCATACTTTTAGCCAGCTCCGCGCAAGAGGATTCACTGTAATGGATAGGCCTACATTCAGACTCTAGGCCCCAGAGATTATACAAGGACAAATTGATCTGGCGATTATTATTTCCAGGTATGGGATTCATACTTCCAAAACCATCCCTGATATTGCCAATCGGTTATATTAGCATAGGTAAACAATAAACACATTTTGGCCTCACCGAGTGCAAAAACAATGCTATAAAACAACGACCTATGAGACATTTGCTTATCCAATAACAAGCACCAGTAAATATGAGTACATCTACTTTGAGTGAAAAATAAGCTCAAATTTGGCCGAGAAAAGATGAATATTAGATATATCTGAGTATATTTAGTATTGACTTGATTGGTCATGTTACCCTGCATTTGAATTTTTATCTTGGACTTGTACGAAACGTATAAGGGTCAGATCTTCAGAAAATGTACAATTCGCCTTCACCAATCCTCTCAAATAACCCACATTTCAGACAAAAATGAGCTTCAAAATGCAGTTTAACATAACAGAACTGATACTTTAAATCAATGCGATACCAAATATACTCAGATATACCCGGTATTCATCGTTTTTCAGCCTAATTTAGTAAAAATTTCCTAAATATTAAGAGCTGCCAATTGTACATTTTCTGAAAATCTTACCCATAAGTGACTATAAAATAAACTTCATACAGTGCGAGCGCGGTACACCTCAGGATACCTGTATGTACGCATCTTCACAAGCACGAGGAGGAAGGGAGCACCATCCACCTCCGGAAATTGCATGTTGACATTCTAGAAGTTCATGCCTTATAATGTACTTTAATAAAAAAAAAAACCCTGGGCGATCGAGAAATGGGATAAGATAAGACGGTGGATGTTACACCTTCGCATTTCTCTTGATAATGTGGTTTCAATATCTTAGACATTTGATAATGCGCGGAAATGCACCCTTGGCGTTCGGTTGACAGAAAATGTACAATGGGCAGCTGTACACATCAAGTAAATTTGGTTGAATTAGGCTGGAAAATTATAAAAAGTATGTATAGCTGAGTCTATTGGGTTTGTGTTCATCAAAAAAAAATCTTCCATGTTTGGATTAAAATTCCGATTAAGAAAATATATCAAACAATTTTAATTAAGAAATCTGTTTTGTTTTGTTGAACTGTGTTTTGAACCTTATTTTTGTCTTAAATTTGTGTTATCTGTGAGGATTGGTGAAAGCGAATTGTACATGTTTTGGCAACTTCACCCACATACTTCAGAGAGGATTGATGCTGGTCACATGTTATGTTGAACTTCATCTTGAGCTGACATCATTTTCAAAAGAGCATTATCAGGGACGGGGGCGTTGTAATCATTATCGTAATGCTGATAAAGAGTTGGTTTGAGGAAGCAAGTTATGTGTTTACACAGATGTGGTGTGGGAAAGTAGATCAGCAATATAAGTTTTTCTTTTGCATTGAGACTTCCTTGGCCGTATCTCGTGAAATATCTGTCAGGAGATTGTGGGTACACATTAAATTTTGCTACAATGTAGCTACTAAGACTCCGCCCTCTGATTTGAATCCCTTGAGCGCCTTGCCAGAGCATCATTTCACCTCCCATCCGGTGCACGCCGACTGGCTTACCAAAGGCCGGCCATTTGTGTATAGGTGTCAATGGCTATAGGCTCATGTAAAAGGGCCATTGCTAATATTCAAAAAGAGTAAAATATCATATACCGTTAGCATGTTTCCTCTCTCGCCCTGATCTAACCACATGTACGAAAGGATGGGGTTAACTTAAAAGGATGGGGTAAAGCAATCCCCCCCCCCCTTCTAAAAATAAAGTTAATCTATATAATATATACGGGGATGGTCATGATACACAACTACAATGACTGTACCGGCGACTGACCACAGAGATCCCAGCTCCTAATTGTCCTAGAAATAAAGCCGTATTTCTTCCTGGTTGAACCAATCCTGCAGGATGACGTAGTGACTGGAGCTCGATACCCATGTGATAATCTAGTACATGTATTCACATTTGGCATGAGACCAGACAAGGGACATCTTAATCCAATTGTAAAACATTTTGTACAATTCGCCTTCACTAATCCTCTCAAATAACACACATTATAGACAAAAATATGGTTCAGTTCAACATAACCATGCAGATATTTTAAATCAACGCAATACCAAATATACTCAAATAGTGTTCATCATATTCCATGCAAATTTTTAGCAGAATTTACTAAAATTATCTAGAGCAGCCGATTGTACTGTCGACTTCACTCATAGTATGTCATTTAGACAATAGATATATTTGACAGTGAAGCAGTGTAGTAGTTTCAAAGACACGTAGTATACACAAAAGAAAAATAATCTTCTTACAGGGAATATTGAGACACGCCCACTCTAAATAGTTTTATCACAAAAATAAAGTTTTCTATCAAAGAAAATTAAATTATTAGAATACATACAGCTTCCTATTACATGTACCTGGAGGCATTATTAGATACAGACCCTAGGGTAAGGGGATTGATATGTTGGTATGCTCAGCTATACTGTTTGCAGGAAAACTTTATATGTGCGAATACATGGAAAGCAAAGAAGATCATTTGCAACGGTGTCAATGTTTTTGTTGTTGAGATATTAATTTCTGTGTAGGGCTATAATGAAAGATCAGGGAGAATTCTCTGACTAAGACCCTGCCCACACACAGCCGATTTGCCCCCGATTGCCCCCCGATTTGGGCCTCCCGGTGAATCCTATAAGATTTCATTTCCAATCTTGGTTTATATATTTGAAATAATATAAACCAGAATTGGAAAAGAAATCATAGGCTTCACCAGAAGACCTAAATCGGGGACCAATCGGGGGGAAAATCGGCTGTGTGTGGGCAGGGTTTAAGGAAGGTCAAAGGTCAACGGAGAGAAAACAATGAGTGGACACCAACAGATGATGACGTGCACCCCCTCCCCCCACCCCCACCCCCTGTATTATTACAATGCATTTCCTCTCATGAAAATGACGTGTAAGCCGTTCTTAAAGTAAAACTATTACAATAAGATAGCAGGGCAATAGTCTAACTTCATGTTTAGTTAATGGTACAATTTAAAGATATGTCGTAACATACATTTGATGGAGGTGCCTCCCTAAATATTAGACTAAATAGAAGTTCATTAAATCAATGAAATGTGGATCTCTCGGTTGCAAAGGTTTTAAAGTCTTTCTTTTTTTTGATCATTGTGGACACGACATAATACGCTTTTGCAAGAAATGTGTCCTGGAGGGGATTATTGCTGTCAAGTGTGCATTGACATCATCACAGGTACAGTTTGGTATGCAGTGTCGTTTTTCATTTGTATCCTTATATGAAATTTGCTTAGGGAGCTCAGGGGAATGAGTCGCGTAAAAAAGGAGATGGGGAAGTGAAAATTAAACAGAGAACTCGTTCAACTTAAGACCTCTCTTTAAAAGGATGTGTCTTGTTTAGGTTGATAGAGATAACACATTATCTCATAGCCGGCACAAGAAAATCAAAGTCAGATTCCTTGTTAAACACATACATAGAATTAATGATACCTTAGAATGAACACATCAGATATAATTCTAGACTTTTATGTGTGTCTTCACAGCGTTACATATTCTATCTCTTTCGTTATTTTTTTCATTACCATCTTCATGTATGCAAATGTTAATCGCTTTCATAAACGGCGTTAAACTCAAAGGCAAACCGCATTATGTAAACATCTGAATCTAGTAGCAAACGGCAAGTATTTACTCTATCTTTTAATGTGGCAGATAATCCCCATGGGGCTGTCGAACTTTGATGTGAGACATGAAGGGTCCCGCTGCCCTTACATTAGTAAGATCAAGAGGATTTAAACGGAGAAACCGGGAATATAGTAAGAGTTATGAGCATCATGAGTGATATGAACCATTATTTGAACCGTTTTCCACAGAAAAACTAGCCTTTGGTCGATATTTTGTCTTTGCTAATTGGTGGATATCATAAGCATAGCAGGAGCTTTCCTGTGCGGTTCGGTGGTAATAACTTTTTCGCCCGGGGAAAAGAGACCTTCTTGTAAGAAGGGGATGACTGTGCATTTTTTCCGCTTACAAAGAAATGAAATAGCTAATTTTACGAATTAGAGAAAATAACTTTTTTCCGCGACACAAAATTAATTGGAATTATTATTTCATATCATGCAGACCCCAATCCCAGCGGTAAACTATCCTTTCCTTTACACTTTCAGGTATTACGTCATTGTGGAATTGAATCGTTCAATAGACAAGAATCGTAATTGAAGTTTATTATAGACATGGTCCGCATCAGAGTAATATGATACCATAAACTAGCCATTAAAAAGTCATTTTTGAAAGAGTTGTTAAGTACGAAAGAAAAATATCAGATATGTAAATTAATTCTCCAAATGCTATATGTATCTTATTGTTCTTAATGTACTTTTATTGTGTTTCCCTTTTGAGGCATCAGTCCGAAGACCTACAAAAAGTATAGCCATTGTGTTTAATTTACATGACAGGTGTTAATAACCAATATAGGCACACAATAGGAGGACATTCCATTTGGGAGTGTCCTCGTCTTCTCCCGGGAAATTCCCTCCATCCTTAATCAATGCAAAGGCCCATCCCTGGCTTCAGGTGAAGGGCAATGGTTTTCTTGCAAGCCCCAGCTTAGGCCATACGTTACCACTTGAGCAGAACTAAAAAATTGATTTTTAGATATTTCCATTTTCTTTTCTGGCTGACCTCAAGTTGCTACAGTTCAGCCACGTTATCATGTTCAGCACGGAACCAAATTCGTTTGGGAATGTTTAATTGAAAGGGCATGTTCAGGGATTAGTGAATTTGTGAATTTTTGGTATAATATTGATACCAACAATGCAGGAATGATTTATGATAAGACGACCGCTCCCAGTCCTATATCCACGATCAGAATTCGTTGATACATAATATCAGATCCGATTGAAGCATCTACAAAAATAGACAGAGCGGGAGAGGCTGCAGCATAATTGGGAAGTATCCGTCTCGTTGGTCATACACTGCTGATCATGTGCTGGCTACACCTGGTGACGTCATGCTTTAAAGGAAGATCCTCGGGGTTCCCCCGAGTTATTAATAGAGCGGTGAATATGTTGGTAAGTATTACTCACTGGCAGGGAAGGCAATCGTAAGGATGTCATAATCATGTAAACAGATATGACAAGTGAATTAACCTTTGATACACACATACCAATTGGAAAGATTAAAGATGATTTGAATCTCAATAGACGACGGTAACCAACACATATGTGACCAGGAAACGGTACACAAATTATTACTGCCCCACAGACTGATGAATTGGTGATCAATTAGATTGGAAAGGGCAATCTTACCTCTTGAATCTTTGGTGGACAGGCATGGTCCAGGAAGTGGCCATTGCTAGTGTGGCCGTGGAGGCCTGTTTTTTCCTTTAGTTGTATCATAGCCCTAAGATTGATGGGTAATTATCTGAAAACATTATATGTACACAGTGTTTCTCCTGCCTTTCCCATCACCAGCAACCATGCCAACCCACCTCCCGTCGCATAGAATGACATAGCATCTATGCGACCCCAGAGATAAATTCATAAAAACACTGATCTAGGCAAGGCTAGAACACTCAACCTTTAGGTCCAGAGTTGAACGCCAAACCCACTGTGCTACCTCCCCTTGTGGTGAATGTATAGCCTAGAAAGCTGTTATAAACATGGCCTAGCTGACATAGCAGAGGAAGGAAAAACGTCCATATCTCCTTTATTCATGCTATGATGACTATATTACTTTAAAACAACAATCTAGGGATATTCAGGGGGCGTTCTGTGGCAACGGAAATGACCAAATATATGAGGTGACTCTAAAAAGGTGATCGTGTGCCGTTTTGAGCATATAACGTTGCTCAGAGGTAGAGAGACTGAGGGTGACACCTACGGGAATTAATGTGTACCTCGCGGCACCGTACGGTGGCCACAAACTAAGTCACCGTGGCGTCCAGGTCTCTCTGGATGGTCATCTGTTAATTAAAAATAATCCATGAGTTGTTTTTTTATTAAATAAAAGGTAAAATCTATTAGAACGTTAACGAGAAGACGAGCTGTGTGTGATTGTATTTGCATTCACGATGTGGGAAGCAGACAAACGTATGCCACTATATGGAACACATGGATGTAAAGGAGGCATGACTGACGTGTACTAGACCACAGTCTAGGCTCAGAACCTCTCAGATCAGATAAAAATGGTATTCAGTGATTGGGCGCCTACTGCGCTAATAACCTCTGTTCTTTCAACTCTGTGCCTAGACTGGAGCAGGCACTCAAAATATATTATACGTCCTTCTTGGCGATTTTCTTTTGAATTTCTTACTTACTTCAGTTACACAAAGCTGGTAATGATCCAGCATGTTTCGGCTGAATCGGTGCCTTCTTCAGGGAATCAACCAACAACAAAATTAATATAGCATTTTAGAACTTTGATGTGAAAGAACATTTCTCCCGATTCCGAAATAGGGATTGTAATTATCACACCATAGAGAAGGTAAGATAGGATCCAATCCCTGGGCAGAACTAAATAAAGCGTTGCTATCAGTTATACCAGACGTCCATGTCATGGGTGATGTCGCGAGAAAATGTACAATCGACTGCTCTAGACATTTAGTAAATTCTCTTGAAATTAGCCTGGAATATGATAAATGCTAGGTATATTTGCTATTGCGTTGATTTAAAATATCTGTTTCGTTATGTTGAACTGTCTTCCAAAAACCTAATTTCTGTCTTTAATTTATGTTATTTGAGAGGATTTGTGAATCGAATTGTACATTTTCTGTCAACTTCACCCATTGAAAGGATAGTTGAGTCTGAGCCGACGTCAGCTGAATGTAGCTACGCTGCTTGCTGCAGATGCCCTCTGTATACTCAGCATAAATATACAGACTGACTCAAAATACATATATGTATTTAGAGGAGGAGATGGTCGGGGACGCATTTGGCTCGGCTCCATCTCTCCTCGCCTGCCGTGAAGTATTCACAACTGGCACGGTGTAATATCATACCCAGGCCTTTGTTACTTCCTCATCTAATACACTTATAAAGAGTTGACGTAAAGGCAATAATACACTCGTTCAGTCATGGCAGGCCCCTTATAAGCATATGGGTCAGATTTTCAGAAAATGTACAATTCAAATTCACCAATCTTGTCAAATAACCCGAATTTCAGACGAAAATAAAGTTCAAAATACAGTTCAACCTAACCAAACAGATTGCTAGAATCAATGCAATGCTGAATATACTCGAATTTACCTAGTATTGGCCAAATTGCAGCCTAATTTAGCAGAATTTGCTAAATGTGCACCGCTGCCAATTGTACATTTTCTTAAGATCTAACCCATATATCTAAACTATTGAACAATCAGTACGAGTCCCATGTTTAAGATATGATAACTGATGTACGCATGATGAATACATTTGATTTCAATGCAAATTCAGGGAACTATAAATATGGAGAGATAAGTTAACGTAAGACGAAAAAATGTTCAACTTTTGTTTCCAAAGTAGCGGAAGTAGACGATGCGCAGTGTAATTATTCAAATAACAAGAGCTTACTGATATTTAGATATTCTTATTCAACAATATTTAATTTCTTATCGAATCATTTTACCCAGGTCAATATTTTGATGATACATTAATATTCTCAATTGTTCCCGACAAAGTGTAGATAGACACCAATATATTCAAATTCGAACATAATATTTACATCCAGAATTCGGGGTAAAAAGCGCGCTGTATTAAATATTAAAAATGGCAAAAAAGAGGCCAGTCCCTAATCCCAATTCATGATAATGATCGGGACGGGTGGATTACAGCGGCACACACATATGGGTCAGATTTTCAGAAAATGTACAATTGACAGCTCTACACATTTAGGAAATTCTCCTAAATTAGGCTGAAAAATGAAGAATACCGGGTATATCTGAATATATTTGGTATCGCGTTGATTTAAAGTATCAGTTCTGTTATGTGAAACTGCATTTTGAAGCTCATTTTTGTCTTAAATGTGGGTTATTTGAGAGAATTGGTGAGGGGGAATTGTGCATTTTCTGAAAATCTGACCCATATTATAAGGGATGCCAACAAGGCATGCCTTTTTCAGCCACACCTGAGATAATATGGGAAGCAAGCATCACCGACCAGGTACAGACATCTCCACCCCAAGAACCAACAACCCGATCCACCCACGACTGAGTCTGCATCTTTTTGTTTGAGCTCTTCTCCCCCAAACTGCCATGTTTGGCTGAATTGTTGTGATGCAGCATGGAAAATGTTGGTCGGGGTGGGGGGGCGGTGAGGGGGGGGGGATGGATGGAGGATCGGACGGGGTTGCTTGTTTGTCTGTCTGTCCGTCTCCCATGGATAAGGAGCCGAGCATGGTTATACGTAACCATATATGGACATACATGCACATGTAAGGTTTTTCAAGTAAGATGCAGTCTTCCGCTGAACAGCCCATCTACCTAAGGCAAATATACACCTGGATATATGTTCAAAACATTTGCAAACTGCAGGCATAAAAAAGATTAACGATCCACGAAAAACAAAATCTACTTCAGCTTTATTGGTAAAAGAAACTTATCTAAATGAGAAAGATCCACAAAGTACCACTCCCTGCATTTGAGTCAATTTAGTTACCTTCATTTCTGTAATTTCTAAAATTACTATCGGAATCCATTACAGAATTACTGGCCATATCGTTGATGAGCATGTGTATTATATGTAGTCAATGGTAGCTTCACCCAAGGCCACCCAGTGACAAACCCATGTATTCTTTCTCAAACTATTTCACAAGCATCTATTTCCCCCGGCATTCTCCTGCTCTGAGACCATACCTGGAGGGAGGAGAGCAGACAGCAGACTAAAGGATCCAACATCCTCGCCATAGAATCAATGTCACTTCCAAGGAACTGCTCGCGGCCGTTTCACAATTACCTTCATCTATATAATAGATCTGCCTGTAATCTTTTCTCCTTCCAGTAAAGGCCAGTGTTCATATTTTCCAAAGACATCCCATGAGATTTAAGTATACTAAATTTCCTGTTTCCAGAGTTTTCTCAAAAGCAGCGCTTCTATCAATCAGTTTCAAGAGCATTTTCAAAACCTACATAACCCATTGAAGAATAGATAAATATATGGATGCAAACATTGTCGTCTCTTAATATATAATTCTTTCGAGTTTATAAGCCACTATGGGTATAGAATGGTACATAGATCTTATTTTTTAACCCAAGCTAGGCATGATTTATATCTAGTCTTTGTGCTAGGGTCCATTGTTATTCAAGAATACGATTGACAAAATTAAAGTGTTCCATCTTTGATGTATGCGGCTCCAGTATATTCCGTCCCATATAATAGTAAGATTCCCGGTTCTGCGCTCGGCCAAGGTCGACCTTTTCCGTCCGTACCTGGCAATGCATCATCAAAGACTTCCCGTCTTTTAAACAGCACGTGGAAATGCCTCGCTTATTGAACCAAAGGTCTGGGGTCAAGGTCATGTCAGGCAGGGTCAAAGTTGCTGAGTGACCTCAAAAGTCAGGTCAATATTTCTTTTCTCTCAGTCTTTTTTACTCGTGATTATTTGAATTGCAATAAAGAGAGGGCTGGCTGAGACGAAGTAAGAGAAAATGAGATCAAAAGAGCATCAATTGAAAGGAGATACTTCCATTGATTCATCAAATAAGAATCAAGGCATACATCAAATGGAGCATTATTTACCGGCGGCAAATACTGTGAGTACACAAGAACACACACTTTAGGTAAGATACTTCATACGTGTCACAAGACCAATGAATTAAAAGATCAAATTCAGAGACAAGATCGATAGGGCATGTGGTGGTGCTTCAGTTTGCATTCATCCCAACTTCCTTTAAAACCTCCCGACGTATTTCTTCCATTTATATAAATAAGGAAGAGGTTCGCATTGCCAATACAATGAATTCGCCTCGGGTTTACATGTGTGTTTACAGCGGGTATGCTTGAGGCGGAGGCACAGAATAGAGGTGGATGACTATCCATTAGAGTCACATACTAATAATTCCGTCTACTAACCAAGGAATGGGTATCCATCACCCGAAGCATCTGAGGAAGGAGGTGCACTCGAACCATCGCTTAATTGGCAGGTGAAAAAGATGTTAGTATTTTTTCACCAGAAGCAAGTGGATTATGATAGATGAGTACATATAAGTTATCAATTACGCATCTAATTATGGTTTGAGGGAAGGAAGGACGTATAATACATAATATATAGTCAAAGCATCCGCCATACCAAGAAAGTTTTTATTCATTTTTAAAGAGAGAACAAAGAGCATCTGCGTGTAATTTTGCGAAGTCAAAATTACCAGCGGAGTGCAATAACGTCACAGCAGCCGAGTCGATCTTCTAAAGCCAAAGAAACACCGACACAAAGGCATAAACCCAATTCCACTCGTGAAATGTCCGACGGTTCCCAGGCAGTGCGTTCCTTTTCTATTGAAGCTATAGACCTATTGGGATGGCTGGTCCAATACTCTGGGAAGGCAGGTTATGGTACAATCGGTGGAGAGGGAGCCTGGTGAAATTTTATTGCCACAATGTGAATGACTATCCTTTCTATACATTGCCAAGCTCCCTTTGTGCTGTGGCTATTCTGGTACCATTGAGTGAAGGTTACAATAGATGGAGAGGTAGAGACCTGGATGGCAGGATTCTTTGCATGCGATTGCTAAAAGCCTTGGAAGTTTGCTGGGTTAGACTCAAGAGATCCAACTATAGAGAAGTGGAGGCGACAGAAATGAGGTTGAAATTATTGTGACGGTTTGTATCAGAAATGAGAGCAAACGATACATGGCATGCCATCAAGTGTCCAATGTTTAGAAACAGAGATTATGGTATTTAGATATCAATAACAACTTCCCATCTCCACTCTGAACAAAATATTCCCAATCTCGATAAGACTCTTAGACGTGTTCCTCGTACCTGTAGATGGTTATGACCAACACTAAGAATAAACGTGTTCACACACTCCAATTTGTAATGGCTTAGCAACTCTTTTCTAAAAGTCATATTTCGAATTCGGTTTTATTGCAGGGATTCTACATACAACCCCGAAAGTAAAGGATGAAGTGGATACATATATAATCTACAGTATACTTCTTTTAATAAGAGCTCATCTTTTATGTGCTGATACTTGATTATTGTTCAGGAGATCAATCAAAATATAATTATAGGATTGCTCCCGAAATGAGGTCTAATCACAGAGCTAAAACTGGATAAAACTGCTATGTATGATTATGTATACATGTTAAATGTTAATGACATGTTATTTCTAATATTTCAAATATAGTGTATATATTAGCATTTGCAATTAGAACGGTACTAAAAAGGGCAAAGTCAAAGTCACACAAGTGAACACAGGTTTACGCTCTCTGAAAACCTGCTGCTGGATTAATTACATCGAAGGCGAAGTTTCAAGCTTGTATTCAATCAAGTGCGGACTGGAGCTCTAAGATGCTAAGTCCATCTCCCGAAACCAATTGAGGAGAAAAAGGCCAGCAGCAGAGCCAGTCACATGTGCCTCTGGATTGGTTATTATAGGCATAGACCTGTCAGATCGTGCAAGCAGATAAACTTGCTAGCGGGGCCTGGAGAGCGATAACTACAATCACGCCCCTATATGTACACCACAGATGAAGGACAATGGGTTGTGAACAGAGCTGGGGACACCGATATAGCCATGCTTGCATCCACACAAGCACAGGTAGTAAATGTTGTCAACCTGCAGGGGAGGAGGAGAGAAGTGCAGAGTAGGCCCTACTTCACGAGGTGGTTAATTGGTCAGCATTCCCCTGCTGCAGGTTCACCTCCACTAATGGCGCTGAACACACATGTGGCGTCCAAGCTACCTGTTTACCCACAACCGACACGTGGCAACTTGATTAATACACGCACATACATACATCACCTATCTTATAATGCACAACGATAAGGGGGAAGAGACAATAGTGATGATACGGCGAGGTCATAGCAACACCGGTATCTGTTGCAGGGGAATCAAGAGGATACTGGGGGATGGATATTGGTCACAGGTATAATTAGACCAAAGCGGGAGGCCAGTCGATCCCTGCAATTACATGCCTATAGCGGCAGTTCTTTCGATGTTTGCAGAAACCTTCACATGAGTGAGCGTTTTCTTTATAGAATAATTCCAGAAGGGCTGGGTACCCTTGCATTATGTACTGAACGAACTATAATTAAGCTACGTGTTGTAGATATTCGGCAAATTATTACTTAATGCTCCCAGCTAATAGATCATCGCAGCAATCGCCCCATCTTTATTAAAGTCCACCCACATCATAATGCACAAAACACCAAAACAAAGGCGAGAGGACATTCTTCTTATAATAGATAATAGTAAAAATTCGGGTGGAGTGATTGTGTGTGTGGGCGGGTGCACTTGATGGCTCAGAGTCTGATACTGAGATTTTTCATGACGCGTCTATGGGAGCATTCCTCATTTTGCCTTTAAAAGGTCATGGGCTGATGATCACGAACAAAAGCCACTCATCATCACTCTTTCCTAGCAACAGGTTAATGACAAGAGCTGTATGGACTGCGTATGCTGAGATTTAATTGAGTTTCTCTCGCTCACCTGGTCACTGGGTTTAAGTTTTTAATCAGACATTTTCCGAATTTATGCTAGTTGATTATGGGTGCATTTTTTAAGGATAAAATACATCGATTGATCTGATTTTCATGTACAACAACTATATGAGTATTACACAGTGCATGTAATAAGAACCAGCGACCACGAATATGCATGTGTATCAAGCGCCCGTAATTATTTCAGGGGCCAGGCCATTTACCCTGAGAACCCCCAAAATTGGTGCGTGGCAGATATGTGGGTTACACTCAATAGAGCTGAGAAAGCCGCTCGCCGCTCCAAACCGCAAACTAATATTAGAATCCCATCAGGACGCCTACTACAGGGCCAGGAAGGCCATTAGCGCAGTAGGCGTCTAATCACTGACAAACCATTCTTATCTGATCTGAGAGGCTGAGAGCCAATACTGGACCAAATTATTGTTGTCAAGCTTACAAATGCATCGTCATCTTGTCCCGCCGATTTCCATATCCAACAGATAAAAAAAGTAAAGATTACAATTTTCTCTCTATATATAACTATATAAAACATTGTATCTGATCTCACTTCACGGAAGAGGTTAGGCACAGGTTTATAACTTTATGCCCCCAAATAAGGCAAACAAATTTACTGTATTCGTGCTTATGTCTGACTAACAGTCCTGTCTCAGAGCCTAACATATGAGATAAGATCTGTATGTCAATGGTTTTCCCGGCCCTGGAGAAAGCCCACCACTACCGTCCTAATGGAATTTTGCGGCTAGTTTCCCCAAGTTTGAAGGGATCAGATAGGCTCTGAGCCTAGACTGCAAACTGGAGCTGTCTGAAGACAATTTTTTATACTTTATGGAATTGTGTAGTTGACTATTTGTTTTACAACAGTGACGTGTCCGTTTCAATTTACCCTTGCACGTGGGTATATCGTTGATATTCAAAACTAGGCACGACTCTAATGATTTAAGCAGTAATTACTGTTAAACAGGTAAGATGTCACGTGCGAAGAGCTTGATACATCTTCCTTTGTAACCTGTTTCGTATCTCACTTGAATACCTGAAGATTTCATGTACAATGTGTGTTCAATCAAGTTTCGATGCACAGTGCCTTTGTTAACGAACTAAAAGTCAATGTCAGAATAAACGAGTACAATGAGGCTGTTTATGGTAGGAGAAAAGACAAAAACAATGTATGGAACAAACTCATTAGAGAAATGGAGGGGGTGGAGAGTTAAAAGAAAATCTTCCTCTAACATTGTTCTTTACATAAGTGTGGTTTATCTTTTTCCCAGTATTTGTAATCGTTTGAGAAGAGAAAGGTAGAAAATACAAAAAAAATTAAAAATACAAGGGACGCGGTGATTCTGCTATTAGAAGTGTATGAGCCTCGATGACAGGAACCTCAATAGAACCTTTTTAAAAACAAAAAAAAAGTTTCGATGTACCTACTACAGTAAAGAACGCCAATAAATTGAAGCAGCTAGAATCTCATAAATATTTCACATCTCATTCCACAATAACAACAGTGGCCTACCCATCACATAACCCTTTAGGTATCCATAAGGTTAGTTTAATGACTCACACAGTGATGACAACATGATTAAGTCTAATTTAAACTGTACGATCCATAGCATCCACAGCAAAGGAGATGTCATATCAGTCTGTTATCCCATTAATTATGATCCTTGTGATACTTCCCATGAAATTCCAACAGGGTTCTGTAATATAAATTGATCACCTGAAGAGGGAGGGGGAGGGGAGGAATATTAAATGGGTGTAGCATATAGAAATCACTCTAGATCTTTTATAAAGAGACGTGGACATAGGCGAGGAAGTTAATTGTGGGGGAGGCATGCTTCAGTTGAGAATGATGAAGGTGGCCGACCTGTAAGGCCACCACGCAGCCCGCCCCCCCCCCCCCCCACACACACACCATCCCCCACCCCCAGGTGAAGTGTAGTATATAGAGCTTGGAGGTTCTCTGCAATGCAAGGGCGGTTCCTGCCCTATCGTTCTGGAGCTAACTTACCCTCCCACGAAACCAACTTAATGTGATGAATCTTTACGCTAGACTGAACCGATGCCACGTGGAAATGATGGGCGATACCCAATAATTTCCCAAACTGATCAATGCATTTGATAAAAGGTTTCCTGCATCCAGATTCCAGTCCAGATTATGTACTGCGCCTTATGTTATTACCATGATAATTCTTCTCAGTCTTCTCAGTACATGTATGTATAATGCTCATAATCATAAACTTTCACCTTCAAACCTTTTGAAAAGCTTCTGCTTAAAATTGTAGTAATAGGCAGTCAATTAAAATGAATATATCTAGGTACCAGAACATCTAGTATCATTTAAACAAACTGAAGGGCACGGGTACATAAGACAAGCCACGTCATTTCTTTGTGAAGCATGCAGGACAAAGGCAACTCTTCTCCCCTGCTCGCCTCTCTGTCAGAGTGAGCATCGTTGCCATGGTTCCATGACCAAGACCCAGGATGACGATATTTGTTCAGACGCTGCCCCACCCTGTCACATGACCTGGTTCTAGTGTTCCCATCCTCCGCATGAGGGCTTGCCATGTTGACAGTCTCAGGTAGAGCTATGTTTACAGAGGTAGAGAAGAGGGAATATTGCTCTCTTTAGATTTCTCTTCCAAGTTTGGGTCTAGAGGCCATGCAGCCCTGATGCGCCAAACAATGGCATGCCAAGCACCTCCCGAGAGTTCTCTTGAGAAGTTAGTGAACCGTCCATTAACTCCAAATTTCTAGGCCCGGTTTCTAGGCTCACAACTATAATGACAGTTATCCACCAGCACCCCACCACCACACTTTTTTTTAAAAAAAACAAACCATCTAGATTTGTATTCAGCTTCACATTTAGAGAAACTCTCTGAATTCTGTTAATAATACTAGCCCATTGCCAATAGTTTCAAGGGGGCAACGAATTGGTTTTGGTTTTAAGCAAGGACCATAAATAACTAGAATATTTTCAGGAGTAATCAACCAACATCCATCCTAGCAGCGCACAAAGTGTTCCCAGTCCAAGGACGGGACAAAGAGAACCATTGGCTCAGATCCAAGGTGTTCGGGTCCTCATCTTTATCCGCTTTAAAGCAATGTACATTCCAGGATGGTGCGGGTACAGCTAGGCCGCCCAACAAGGCCAGGTACTGGGTGGGGTGGGGGTATGTTCCCTTTAAACTGACGTGGAGGGGTCAGGAGGGGTGAGATAGTATAGGGCTACCTGCGTTTTCACCTGAGTCCTCCAGTGTTCTCTCTCTCATGCATGTTATCTCGTCTTCAGCTTACAGGGAAATAGTCCGAAGGAATCCCCCCACTTTACCTTGCCTGCCATTCGCTTTGCTAGCAACTTGTTAATATTTTCCTGGGACTAAACATGGGATCAGTAAAACAACTTACCCTACATTACTTCTTCTAGAACCATCAATTATAATTTGTACCAAAGTGACGATGGCTGGATAAACTGGAAGGTTTATTCTGGACATTTCCTCAATATATTTTGCACTTAAAATGTCATACCAACGAGACTAGAGTAGTTGTATTTGCGCCGCACTACCGAGATCAATGTATTTAACAAACGGGATTAATGGCCAAACATATAATAATCTTTTAACCACCAGAAATATATTCGTCCTTGATATTTATTTTATTTGCAGAGAAGAAGTGGAAACACGTGTACACTATGTATATAGAAGTAGACATATTATTCTACAAAACATTAACTTGTATACATGTACATGTGTATATATAGAGGGGTGGTGAGCATAGGAGATCCAGTGGCTCTAAAATCTTCTCAGTATAGGCTCAGAGAGTCCCTCCAAACTGAGGGAAAGCCTTTCGCTCCAAACCGCAAAATGCCATTAAAATTCCATTAGGACACCTACTCTAGGGTTAGGAACGCGCAGTAAGCGTCCAATCACTGACATGTCATTTTTATCTGATCTGAGAGGCTGTGAGCCTACACTGTTTTGCCCCACCTCAGCCTGCACCGGCGATGCTCCTGCCGAATGGACCTGTTCCCAGAAATGCAAGGCTGTTAGGAGTGCAGTGGAAGGAAGGGTCGCCGAAGGGGCCATTCTTTAACCAAACACGCATCCCCCTGCTGTAGTACGCTTGGCCAGCCATGCGTGCCCCCACCCGGGATCTGCCGAGGGCACGAGGTGGACTTTATCTAGCTGGATCCCCATCTCCGCTTTCTGAGCGAGCCAAGAGATCTTCCCCAGATGGCAGTACTTTGGTGGGGTGATGAAGAAAGGAATTCACTAGACCGAGGGAAAAAACTAGCATCAACACAGTCCCTCCGTGAGTTATGTGTGCTCCATGGGTATTTTCCAGCATCAAAATCTAGTGGCATATCATCACCGGCGCTCGATATCAACACAGAATGTATAATGACTTCGATATTTTTTGCATCATTTGATAAACATGAAAAGGAAGGATAAATATCTCTCACAACACCGAGCAAGGGGAAAGGTATAGCATAAAAACCCTAACATTTCAACGCACTTAGCCCAAGCCTCCGCGCTCGACGGGTAAAACTTAGAGAAGGATCAAGAGCATGGGTCTCTGCGCAAATTCCTTTGGTTGGATCTCTTAAGTTGTTTCCCCCCTTCATCCCACGTCCCTCATACCTTCATTCCAAAGTTGGGCATTCCATCGAGATTAGAGCGGTGGAGAGAGAGAGAGAAATAAGAGGGGCTAGGTCGGGCTGAGGTGAACGTACAATAGGGGTCCATTACCTGGCACTCCGACAGGCCACCACCCATCCCCCCATCCTCTTAACACTCCGAGGACCATCTCTCTGACCATAACTAAGCAGAAGCCCATATCTGTGCTCACCATCCATTGTCTGAGTGTTTGCCATGGAAGGCTGGTTCCCAGAAGCCCTGGTCTAATCTGTGTCTGGGGGAGGGCGGTGATGAATGGAAGGTCATCCTACTTAACCCCTAAAGCGCGTATGGGCAAACACGCAGAAACATGAGTGACCAAAAAGCATGATGCCATAATGTAAAAAAAACATGCATTAAGCTGGGGCAGCATCTCACAGCCAAGAACATTGAAGTAAATGGTGAAGAATAAGAACATCTTCACTCCGATTACTCTGACGTCTCTTGGGTGGAACAAATCATTACTAAATCAGAACACACATCATGACAAACTTCTTTCTCCTTTACTGGCCAAACATAACTACCTTCCCTGAAACACACCTGTAATAATAATTATCATAACAAGGTAATTGGTCCCAGTTCCATACATCGCTTATCTAATCAAAACTGTACTTTTTTTGCTTCATGTCTCTCTATAATATATATATGGGTCAGATTTTCAGAAAATGTACAATTCACCTTCACCAATCCTTTCAAATAACCCAAATTTAAGATGAAAATGACCTTCAGAATGTAGTTTAACATAACAGAACTGATACTTTAAATCAATGTGATACCAAATATACTCAGATATACACGGTATTCTTCATTTTTAAGCCAAATTTAGCAGAATGTACTAAATAGGTAGAGCTGCCAATTGTACATTTTCTGAAAATCTGACCCATATGTTCGCCCAATAGTGACAGGGTGAAGATGGCAGGCTTGGCTGGCCTCACCAACATTTCCAAGGTCAACAGAGGTCAGACCAGCTCATGTTCTTTCCCACCCACCTTTTCTCTACCGCTCTCCAGACACCCCCATCCCATACGAGGCGTAACAGGTGGATCTTTATCCAGGTAGAGATACCACTGTGTCCTCCAATGAATTGCAGCTCTCTGGTACACGCCCCGTTCCCGTCTTTGTTTGCTGGAAGGGTCAAGGGGGCTTGGGGACCTTTTATAATCACACAGATTGGTTCCACACATCGCACACCCCCAAAAAATATAACTGTAAATAAAGACCATTGATTTGCGTACAAGGAAACATAATGCGACGACCACGAAGTCCCCATTAATCATCAAAATAATTATAGCTTTTGCGCCTTTCGCTAGCTCCCGAGTCAAATATATATATATGTGCATAATTTTCAAATTTAATGTCATTTCTGGAGATTTCGAGCGTGGAACAACCCTTGCGCCTCATCTCACTAAATCGTGTATCTGTACATTTCTTTTTTTCATTTGTATTTTTAATGGAGCTAGGGCTTTGGTTCCCAGAAGATCCTGTCGCCAAGTTCTATATGGTGATGGCGACCCCAAAGATCACCCGGTCTCCGAGTGTGGGAAAATGCAGGCTCATTCTCCATACCTCGTAGGAGAGAGATATCTCAAACCATCTCGAATAATCGAGGCCCCCCTGTTTACCCAACGCGTATAAAATGGAGATAATATGATGACTGAATCCGAATTTATGGGGCATGCATCAGTGAACAGAGGCTCTTGGAATAAAGACTCATTATCTTTGATTAAAAAAAGTTTAATTCCAACCAGGCACTAATTCAAGTGGATTTCTCCCCGCACAAAGGGTTAAAATGAAATACTGGCAGTGAGAAGTTGTTTTTCCCGTCTTATTATGGAACTCTAACAAATATTTGCAGATGTGGAAGGGAAAGTACCCAGAGCAATACAGCGAAAAGTGGTCAGTCTAGGTAGGCTCTCAGCCTCTCTGATCAGATAAGACCAGTATGTTAGTGATTGGACTCCTACTGCGTTAATGGCTTTCCTGGCCCTGTCCTAATGTGATTCTAATGGCTTTTTGCGGTTTGGAGTGAGAGGCTTTCCCTCAGTTTGGAGGGACGCTTCCAACTCTGCGCCTAGACTGTCAGTTGTCCCTTGGTATCTGAATCTAAAACGTTTCTGATGAAACCCGAGTAGAAGAAGTCATCGCATCTGTCTCGTAATTGATTGACAATAATTTGATTCAGGTTTTAGGCAATTTAATAATTACAAAATAGCATAGGCGCAATTACCATATGAATCAATTAGAAAATAAGCATGTATACATATTGGGAAAACACTAATAATATCTCATGCGTCACCTGGTTAAAATCAATGCATCATACTCTCCAATGTCAAAAAAGATAAACGTATTTAAACTCAACACTATCCAGTGATACAAATAATTTTCATACACTTTTGTCATAACTCTAAAAATATGAAGTTACTTAAAGTTATGTTTTCTCCTAATCTAGTAATTGGCAAACTGATAGCTAATAGTAAAGGAAGAAGGAAGAAGTGTCGGATGTGAATATAACATGCAACCGCAGCCCAGCCCATCCCATCAATATAACAGGTCTTGATATAATGAAGAAGCCCATCCCATCACTTGGGACAAATGCATCACGTATATAATGCCTCCCAGCAACACACTGCTGCAAGATGCAATTATTCAGTCTAGGCTCACAGTCTCTCAGAAGTTATCAACTCTGAGCATAGACTGTAATGAAATATTTGGCAGTACAACCTTGAAAAATAATGCTAGACAAATGTTTCAGTTTTCTCTGATTTCTCAGAATAGATATATATACAGTACATAAGTAAATAAATCACTTTTAATCTTAAGATCAGTATCAGGAAGAGGATATTCTGATGAAATTACACAATTAAAGCGCTGACAAAAAGTACGAGAGCACTTTCTTTTAGATGGTAGACGTTCATTTGTTTTCACCAATGAAACCAAAATGGTATTTTTTTTCAAATAATATATTTTTTGTCGCTAATGCATATAAATACTACACGCATCGTTTAGTTGTGGATGATCAAACTCCTGGCAGAATGCCATGTGGCGAGGGTGTAGCAATCTTGGAAACGTGGACAATGTTTCTTTTGTGAATATGAATCAAGACTTTCATTGTATCCATCAAACTAGGTATGGAGAAATCATACATACAATTTGTTTATGAGATGGAAATACTTTTTAACATCAGCGCGATGACAGCTGTACCTGCACATCATTCCGTTACCTCAAATCAAAAGATATTGTGATGACAAATATAATTAAAACTGAACAAACATTTCCCCTAGCAATCAATGATCATCAAAATATTTGCAACCTGTCAGTGTATACATACAGCCACATTTCCTTGTATCCTTGGGACCCTGGATCTAAACAACAAAGACCCCTCAGGTCCCATATTGCCATGGAAACCGTTATACTAACCCCCATCCCGTGCCTCTGTGTGTCAGGTATCGCCGGAGACACAGTGTTCGCTTTGTGGAGGCAAATATAGAAACGTCTCACCTCATCCCTGTGGATCCGCCTCAGTGTGTTTCAAATTGGGATTCATTAGATTCACAGATGTCAATGTTGGTACAATAAAAGAACTTGATTTATATTCGGCATACTGCGTTGTCGTAATACAATTATTGTTGTATTATCATTACTACCCCTTCAATATTTTTATTTTCTTTGCTTTGTTTTATCATTTATATTGACTTTTCATTCAAACTTCCATATATACACTTTTTAGGACGAATTGGTTTTCCCACCTGTTGTCAGTTCGTCTACGGTCTAGGGTTTGCCTTTTGCCAAATTGGTCATTTTTCCGGCGTCGCAAATTGAAATACAAGTACAGCATATCAGGAGACTCTGCAAATCGATAGAGTGCTTTTATTATAATCTCAGATTTCCTCGCAAGATGCTAGGACTACAATAGCAATTGCCCCAGGAGCCAGTACTGCCCCTTCCTTCCTCCGCTTACCTTGAAGTTTCTCCACGGACAGGCAACCGCGCCCATTATAGATAGATCCAAGAGAGGAGGACTAAACGCTTTGTCCACCAGAGCATGGTGCATCACTAAGGGGAATTTTAATATTCCCACCAGCAGAGGGAAAATTCCCACCATTAGCATTAGAAGGCAGATTTACTAGCTTATTCACTGCTGCCTCGCTCGCATCAATTCATAGAAACACACGCAGATATATACTGCCCATTGTGAGTGTTTGAATAATAAAAATTCACTCCAGCTCTAATAGCCTCTCATACATAGTGATAAGACCATTTTCACAGCTTGTTTCCCATCGCCCACTCAGTAGTTCCCATCACTCAACCGCACCCCCGTTTTAGCCTTTAGCCTGTGATCCAAATCGTGCCCCCATCATGTTTCAAACCTTTGTGCCATTGTCTGCGATAGGCGCAAAGGTGTATGTGTGAGGGAAGGTTGCATCCCACTAAAACTAAATAATGTCCGATGTAACATTCACACGCTGTGTGATGTAGCGTACAGATATAGGCCTGCCCTCCCTCGATCCTCCTCTCTCTCGATCTCGCCCTCTCTCTCAAACTCACATCTCGCGTGGATCCAGCTGTGTCTGTTGCCATGGCGACAGACCAGAAGTTCCCACACCCCCTTCATGATCACAGACAAATGCATAAATAAATACAGGACACAAAGTTACTTCCCATCTACCTGGGACGCAGTGACCATGGAGACAGGCACTGTCACAGAGAAAAATGATGCCCTGTCATGCATATCATTTGAGGGGACAGAGGGCACTGTCAACAATTGCACAAATAAGCGCAGTTTTTCTACAAGAGCCCTGTCTAACACTATGTATCAAGTGTGTGTGTATGTATCAAATTACGCCATGTTGGTAGTGTTTTGCCTCGTTACATCACCAGAGAGGAGACGCGGCACTAAATATGTTTGACAAAGGTCATGGGCGGAATGACAACAGAGGTCAAAACCAAGTCAGGTGTCACGGAAGATGCCACTGCTTTCCCATCATTGGCAACAACTCCCGCTACCAACGGGACTCACAGGCGAGGGGGGGGGGGGAAATAGGGGGAAATTATTATCCAGGGAGTGACAACAGGTAGGCAAAGAGGGGAAGAGGTGGAGGGAAGGGAAGGCCCAGGGTGGGAGGGAGGTATGTCAGGGCAGGTTATTTTAGATAATGATTACAGAGACTAGCCTGGAAAATGTTGTCATTAGTAGCGGCTTGGCCAGCCATGTTTGATGAGGCAATAAAAAGATGCACGCTGGGAATAGTAAGTGTTTAAAAGTCGTCATGGGAAGTGATCGCAGGGAGATGATGTGAAATGCAGAAAGGGTGAACAGGTGGCTGCGTAGATGGCGTGGCGAAAAAAGCAATGACGATAACGTAACAGTTTTGACGGGTCGCAAAAGTCTGTAGCATACTAATTGGGAGGTCTGACAATTGTGTATCACTTCAGCCTCAGATTAAGTTCAAATCTATTCCAACGGAATAATTAATTCATCATGTGGTATTACACTTACAGTTATCAAAAAATGTTCCATTCGATTAGTCCCAAATAATTTGTTATATCAATTCAAATGTAATTCACATGAAAAGTCTTATTGTATTAATTGATCTTCACTCAAAAATAGGGGTAAGCGGTTCAGAATAACCCGTCGGTACATGTAGCCATCCATTCAACCCGGGAAAAGGGCCTGGGGCTGCCGTATGTCCACCTGAGTGATTCCAAGGGCGGAGTTGATCAGCGGTTGTTAACACAGCTCCGGCTTTACAACATTCTGTGTTAGGGCCCTAACCGTATTTTAACTGTACATATTGGTGACGGCAATGCGGAGAAACACAAAAGCAGGCAATGAACCCGACAAAGCGACGGTCGGTGCCTGGC
The DNA here is from genome assembly GCA_942159475.1 of Sthenelais limicola. NCBI lineage: Eukaryota > Metazoa > Annelida > Polychaeta > Phyllodocida > Sigalionidae > Sthenelais > Sthenelais limicola. The sequence continues at coordinate 97,221,322 of OW804099.1, read as the reverse complement.
GCTGAAGAAAAGGTAGCCAGACAATCCCTTCCTTCCAGCCTCCACCAATCAAATTCGCGTCCAGACATGTTTCCGCCAGGGGGATAATTAAGTTTGTACTGATCTCACAGAAGGAAAATAAAAATGATGACACAACTTCCCCACCCGTGAACTGTTAAACATACCGCAACTTCCTTGTGAAGAATAATTGAATTTGAATGGAAATAACTGCGGCTGGAAGGGCAGCGAGAATAATGAAAAAGAAGGATATGGATAACTAAAAATGTACAGATGAATGATAATGAAAAAGACATTGCAACAGGTGTTCATGGAAAAGTTTTCCATCAATTCGGAAAACTGGAATATTTCAAATCGTAGACAGCATCTGGGGTCACTATATAATAGAGCACATGATTTAGTTCCAGACTTTTAACACCCTTACCCCCAAACACAGGTTGAACACGATGCATATATGAGACATCATAGCTTCCTCGTTTAAAGAGTGATCAAAGGGAATGCAATACGGGGCGGGGGAAACAAGAAGGGGAAACAGAGAGGACAGGAGGAGGAGGGGTAAGGCTTTGAGACATTAAAGCATTGTGTCAAGTGGCCTGGGGTCATCCCAAGTCCATTGTAATGTTTAGGGGCACGGGTAGAGAGGCCACCCTTTAGTTGCCATGGTGACTGGCAGACGATCCGGTCGCCACGGTCGGCTGACCTTCATCATGTATGGAGATGGCGGAGGTCGTCGTGGCAGATGATTGTGACCTTCCTTCACTGGTCATGCGGGGTCAGGGCGACCTCTGGGTGCTCCTGGCATCCCTCCAGGTGAGACATGGGTCCTTCCTCCTCTCACCCCACACCTGTACCCCCCCCCCCCCCCCACCCCCCACCCCGCCACCATAACCCTCCTCCGACCTCCACCACCTACCTCTTCCTCACGCCAGCGCCCTCGCCCCCAGCCCCCATTTTTGTACCCTGATCTTCAAAAGGCCAGGTATTAGGGAGGGGTCGAGAGGAGATGGGTATTGACGATTGAAGGAGTTTAGCTGAGGCTAAACCAGGTGATGTGCTTTCAAAATAAGCCTCCTGTGTTAACGGGAAAGGGTAATTAAAGGAGGAGAGAAGTAGATTACACATGAACGACCAACGTTTATATATTGTTTCCAAAGCGTCGCGTGTTCGATCTTTGGATTTCCTTGATTACCCAATCGATCTCTCGTCCATGGCAATTAAACAAGACAACATGGGTAGGTAAAAATCTGTTCGTATTTATAACTTTAAAATAATATGTTATCTGCCTTTCGAGAGAAATACACCAACAGGACCCGCAAACTCTCACCTTACCAAATCTCCAAATAGCTCAAATGAACACCCTCAAATGTCAAAAATTAAACTTCCTTTTTGAACAAGAAAGGGAAGTAGCAGATTGAATATAATAAAATGCAAGGACGTTACACTAAAAGTAACCCAGGCTTTCTGGGCGTGACGTCACATTCAGGCCCAGCAGCATGCTCAACGTCAGCAGAATATTTTAGTTGTAGTAATATCTATAGGTCGATTCTCCTTCATAGATCCTATCATGAAGAGCTTTTTCAGTCTAGGCTCAGAGTTGAGAGTCCCTCCAAACGGAGGGAAAACCACTAGCTCCAACCCGCAAAATGCCTTCAACGCCTCATTAGGACGCCTATTCCAGTGCCAGGAAAGCCATTAACGCAGCCGGCATCCGATCACTGACGTACCATTTTTATCTGAGAGGCCTAGACTGCTTTTAATCATTCATGACAAACAACATGTTTGTCGGTGGGGTTATGGGTGCATACATGACGTTGGGATGGTGCACCCCCCCCCCCCCCCCACCACCACCACCATCCCTAAAGGTGAACAGTAGACTGTGAACACTTCATGGAGCGATCCCAATGTTTAATTCATCGTCAGTGCAGACTAGAGTATGCATTCTTCTCAGTGCAAGAAGATGATATGTATGTATATATGTATGTATACATAGCGTGTCAGTTGGACATTGACAGAAAATGGTAACAACGCTATACTTCCGCGACGGCAGTCAAAATTCAATGCGACATGTCATGCAACAATAGCCCATTTCACTTGTGTCGATCTCAGGAAATCAAGACCCTTCTCTCCGCTTCGTTAAGGTTAAACTGTTGGTGGCCTAAAGTCAAACATGGATATAATACATATATATGCCTTGGGGCCCGATTCAACTATTCAAATTGAATCACTTCTATAGATGTATCGTTATATGTCAATGTGTACATTGTAAGAGAAAAACAACTTAAATAAGAATTAAACCCTTCTAAGAGAAATATCGTCTATTACAAACTTGCCTGGAGGGCATCTGTATGTAAAAAAAACTTTGTCAAACAAAAAGATAAAAAGCCAACTCTAAGATAGGAGCATCATATGTTAGGGATTACCCAATACACAACATAACTATCGTGAAGTTGGACGATTGACATCAGTAATTTCCCAACAGTTGTGAGAGACAGGGTTTTACCCTCAACTCAGAGTAAAAAAACTTTCTTAACTGTGTGTCCTCAAGCAATAACTACCTGCTAGGACGTTATGGTACTTAAAAATGTTTTTGTGACAATATTTCCATGGTTGTCTCGGGATAATGATCTATCTTGACGTTTAGATGAACATCTTTCCCATAATTGAATACAATAATATTATAAGAAAGGCTATACAACAAGTATAGGAATTTCCTCAGTAAAACCACCTGTATCATTTCGGCAATGGATCACTCCTGGTGCACCTGGTGGCATTTACATAAAATAGTCATCTTCGGGAAGCCCTAGCTGACCCCAGCCGTAGTGACCCCAGACAAAACGTCATCTACACCCTCTCGATAGCATCGCCACGTCACACCCTCATCCCTTAGTTACCATAGCAACTGCTATAGGTGAGGGATGCAGAGCGTGACTATGACAACCTTGGATAGGTCTAGCATGAGGAACCAATGTGTGTCACCATTGTCTGTATCATTTCACGTGAACTCTAGATTCATTTTTTACTCTATCAGAATCAATGAACTTAGAGGGATTTTTTGGCATAAAGTTATATAATTATTGTTTCAGTGTTCTACAAGCAGCTTCATGTCAAGCTCCTTATTTAAACAATATATTTATATTTATAAACATAGCCTGAGCCCGTCCACTCACTCCTCAATGAATAGAGAGCATCATTTACCGAGTCAACATGTGGGGGAAATCGCCAGAAAATGTACAATTCACCTTCACCAATCCTCTCAAATAAGCCACATTTAAGACAAAAATTCGCTTCAAAATGCAGTTTGACATGACAGAACTGATGCTTTAAATCAATACGATACCAAATATACTCAGATATACCCCGTATTCTTCATTTTTCAGCCTAATTTAGGAGAATTTCCTAAATGTCTAGAGCTGCCAATTGTACATTTTCTGAAAATCTGACCCATGTACGAGAGTCTGTCTCTAGCGGTGCATCATTAAACAGAAGAAGTGTTGTTGCTGTCCATGTCAAGTTTTGTGGTACATCTCATTCACTCATTGATTTATAAGGGGGGGGGGGAATAGGTGTATTTCCAATGTATCGCCCCCGCCCCCCTACTAAGAAAAACTCCTAGCCCACCTGTGATGGGTTTTTTTAAAACCAAAAAGCTAATTAAAAGGAAAACAAATCTTCAATCCAGAAAACCCTTAACGGTACATTTCTCTTGTTTAAACAACATTACGTTATGAGCTATATCAATCGGAAACACATCTAATTCTTTTTGCCTAATCATAAAGTACCATAGCCAACACCATCTCTACAACGTTAACAATAAACACCAATCTATCCGATAAATAAGCTTGGCAGCTTCAACCAGATCAGACAATGATTGTCCTTGGAAGGACCACCATACTACATGAGTGCCCTAGCTGGCTGCCTCGCCGGTGACCCCGCCCTTGTCTGCATCCAGCCAAACGATCCAGCGCTGCGCATACAGTGTATACCTATCGTCCACCAACATCATTATCCGCAGGTATGCGGGGTGAGGGGCATCCATGGAGACAGGTCAGGTACAAACAGGAGGGGCGGGCGTCGCGCTGCAAACCTCCAACTAGATAGCAGATGCGTGTTCTCTTGGTCTTATTCCTATTTCAGATGGGGAAATCAATGTTGCAACTAAACCTGATAAGTACTTCCGAGAGGGAATATAGGACTAGGCCTACTGTTATTTCTTTTTTGTTATATGTCAAGCAGTTTCAGGCAGTAACCTTTATTTTGTTAATTAAAGTCATAATGGGACACATTATATTTATGGCCTATTATCCATGATACGTATACTAAATTGAGCTCATATTATTATTTTGCAAGCGATTAGTGATGTGCTCGTGTTGATACACAGAGAACTGCTGCGCAATAGCATGTATACAACATGTCTATTTCAATCGGGATGGAGAAGGAAATACAGAGAGTGGTAACAAGGGATAGACAGGTGATCCATGCACTGGACCGTAACTGGTAACTGAACAGTCCGTAAATAGGCGTGGCCTATTGTATTCCATTACCACCAAATAGCGTTACTTGTGCTGGCTCTACAGTTATTTATAGGGGACGCTGAAGAGTGGGATAGCTATACGCCCCAATGATGCCACGTTACTATGGTTACCGACAGTGAGGACCCCTGGGGAGCAGCATTAGCGGAGGCAATATTGGGTAATCAGTAGGGAGGGGGATTGTGTGTTTATTCTGGGTGTCCTTGCCATACAAAAGTGCATTGTCATGGGCGATAATGAAGGTGGGTTCAGGTCTCGCAGCGGCAGGTTGGAGGACACTGATGCAAACCCCAGCGTGGGGCTAGGGTGGGTAGGGGCGGGGGGTCTATAAGGATGATGGTGATTCCAATCTACTGCAGGGAGAACCCATATATTATTAGTCAAATCATCGGAGTATGATCTAAAGGGAAGCCTGCATTAGTGCGTGACTTATGATGACCTTATTGTTTAGGTACAAACTGGTGGTGTGGTACTAATTCTTTTTTTAAAAAATCATCACAGTCCATGAGCATGGAACCACAACACACATCTTATTGTTTAGTTACAATACTGATGGGGTGGGTTTTTTAATCGGAAACATTTGTCAACTGATGAAACAAATGCTTGATTTTGAAAAGAAGCAAATAATAAGCCCAAGACAGCCAAGGCAAAAGCATTTCTAATCGCAAAGGTTCATGATGGCTGAACTGTAGGGATTAGATGTATGAACAGACTTTTTTTTCATGGATCACGAAAATTCTAACAATCTACAATTGTGAAGGAATTGCTGTCCTCCCTATCTACACAAGGGATTGCATTATACCCAAACACCCATTTCCTTCAGGACCTTGTTATTGTAGCTAGAAGGAAACTCTCCTCTTCAAGAGACCAGCCAAATGTTCACAGACCATTGTGCCCCATCGCTCCAATGCCTCCGAAATCAAAGGATATTTTGATAGGCCTAAATCCTCGATGTAATCGAACACCTTTAATTGGATTACAAGCAGACAGAAACACCGCAAAGGTATTACATCGCATTATAATACAATCAAAGGAGCCGACCGAGAGGTAAGTCAATTTTGATAGCAGGTTCCTATAGCAACCAAGCCGAGGTGAATACCTAGCATCAGGAACTGTTCCGGCATGTGATCATATATGCACGGCCTGTCCAAGCATGCTTGCCTGAGTCTGAAGGTAGGGGAAATGTATGCATGCACGTGCTCTCAGTGGGTCTGAGAAGGAGTGACGTGGGAATTCTCCCCCCATGTTCCCACCTGGGTAAGATTGTCTCCCTAGAAAGATGCAATAAAGGCTATTATACAGTCTAGGCCCAAAGTTGAGAGAGTCCCTTCAAACGAAGGTAAAACCTCTTGCCTCAAACCGCAAAGTGCCATCATAATTCCATTAAGACCGCAAAAAATGTCATAATATTCCCATTAAAACGCCAGAATAAGGCCAGGAAACCGATTAGTGAAGTAGGCTGACATACCATTCTTATCTGATCTGAGGGTTTGGACCTAGAGTGTATTATAGGGTGCTTACAAATATCGATCCCACAGAATGAAGTCATGCACTATTTTAAAAATGATTTCCTTGAAAGGATGGGGGAAGAGAAGAGACGGTCGTCCTCAAGATGTGCTTTTAAATTCCAGCAACATAAAAAAGTGCGAAATGTAAAGAAAGACAAGTTGCACCTGAGTTCAACAAGGACTTTTGGTGGAAAGGTCATGGAGAGTCTGAGGACAAAACTCATCACAGACCATGGAACCACAACACACACCTACTCAGGTGCACTCTTATTAGTCACATACATTCCAAGGAAAATAGTAGTTCCCTTAATCCATGCACCTCCACAAAGCCCCAAACAATAAATCATCTTTGTAAAGTACACTATACACTGTAATAAAATCATAAAAGACTCTAAGCTCTAAGGCAATAGGCAGTTTATATCATCAAAAGCATTTAACATTCCAATATAATAATTAAAAGGTGTGTGCATGATTATCATTCCTAGGAGGAACCCTTTATAATTACCACAACATGCAATGTATTATAGAGAGCAGAATGGGGAGTTTTCACTACTAACTGGTAAAAGTAGAGGGCCACGTGAACGTTTGGTAGACTGTAGAAGAATGACGATTTGAAATATTTGATATTCCTTTTATTGATTCCCAACGTTTCGAGAGCTTTGCTCTCTTCTTCAGGGGTGAAGGTGTTACAAAGTATTATAGAGAGGTAGGTACACAGGTACATATCATGAGATTGGTACATCAGACAGATTGATACGTCACGCTGCTTAACACGAGTGTTACGTCACATCGATTCCTGCGTCACGTCGAGTCATACGTCACGTGTGTATTCATTGATGACTGTCATTTGCTAATTATTCAAACAAAGATTGTGGATTAACACATTCCCTTTACAGCGCCATAGCATCTCCGAGGAAAGTCGCTGAGGCGGACATGGCCTCTTGTCAGCATGATTCACCTGCTGCAGTACACAGTAAGCTCAGGTAGGGGATCCAAGCAAGTGTACCTGTTCAACCATAACAACCAACTCCTAGCTGGGGTCATTGGGCGCACTACCAGCTGACTGACTACACTACATGTATGGCATCTCGGTGGAGGGCTCTGTGAGTAGGAGGAGGAGGTGCTGAGACCTCACCAGGCAGCTGCTTACCGGCCAAATTTACCTGTATTATCCGCTACACTCCATGCACCGGCTTGGTGAACCACAATAACATTATACACTTGTACCCATTACATATTCCAGGGCTAACTCATCCATCTTATTGGAAAGAAAGTGCAACACTCGGAACTAGGATGAGGTTCTGGCGCTACGTGTCGACTGATGTTTCAGAAGATAAACACGAAGTGTATTGTTTAAACAAGTACTTCTAACCGGCAATGTATGATCCCTGTTAGTTCCTGATCGCTATCATAGACCTTGAGTATAGGAGAGCAAATTTATGAACATTTCAACTGTGGACAGCGTGTAACCTTGTGAAAGGACGAATAGCAAAATAGAAATGAAGATATATATGGGTAATGATGTAAGGATAAGGTGCAACTGGGTGAAGTGAACGACGAACAAGTGTAAAAATGTATTGTGAAAAATATATTTTCTTTTTCTCCAAGGGAATTAAATCTATTACATGACACATAATGATAATGCAGCTATAATTTGTTGGTGCGACCTGGAAAAGGCTTATGAAGTCACGTAGAGGGTTGTATAGGTGGCAGATTGGGCGGGTGGAGGGTGTGGGGTGTGGGTGTGGGGGTGGGGGGGGGGGGGGTAAATGAAACTCTCACCAAAATTGGCGTCTTCCTTTCCAATTCTTGATAAACAAAATTTCGATATGCAAATTTTGAGTACACGCATCTGCTACCAATTTATGAGCATCAAAGATCCAGAAAAAAGGTGTGTTTCAGGTTTAGACCGGCTGAAAACATTTTTTTTAGGGAATTACCACCTTTCTGGATTTTCTTTCTTGGCATATGCCAACGTATTAATAACATTTCATATACAATGATATGACCCAGTATTATAAGGTCACAGCCCCATCCTCAGATAGGGAGAATTGCTCTTATTAAAGTGTAATAAAGATACATGTATGTGGAGGGGGTAGAAACGTAACGCACCAGTGGTTCCAGCATAGCATTTCTGGTGCCAACAATATTCCCACGGCCAGGGTTCACTGGTAACACATGAAGCCCTCCTTTTTACATCATAGTTGGCGATATTAGCCGGTTAGTGACCCATGGATAGAGTCCTTTTGATAGGGATGTCATCTGAGACTTTTGTCAAACTATATTCCTCGGATTCGCATTGACACATGAGTCATGGATCATTTTTGGTCAAGTGAAAGGTTTCCAGCCCTGTAATTTCCCAATTATTTTTATTGGCCAGGATGGAAATTGACTCTGGCACCAAGCAAAAAAGACACTTTGTACACGACAAGATAATATTGGTTATACAGACTTTTGCACAGTTGGGCCAGATGAGTGTCTGTTTCTTTTAAGAAAGTTTTTTTTACTCGAGTGTTTTTTAAGTAGTTCTACCTACTGTGCCGGACCCAGTAGAGAAGAAAAATCTAAAACAGTATGATGGAATAAGAAATCACTTTTCAAACTATTACTGCCTGTATGAATTTATTGTGTATCAAGTTTCACTAGGTTATCTTTTCTATTAATCCGATAATAATAATGGTAAAATAAACATAAACATCTTAATAACTAAAAATTAAAAAAAAAGATCGGGGATATTTTACAAAGACACTGCATGGCACACCTGGGGAAGCTAACAATTTGAAAAGGATGTGTCATTTTATACTGATTGCCATTCTCGTTTATTGAGAGAGTCTTTGTGCGAGGAAGGATCAACATCTTTATCAAAGCTTGCTCTTGAAACCTTTATAATAGCTGACGCAGTTAGGGAAATGATGAGCGAGCGCACGTATATCTCTCTCATGTATCCAAGGATTATTGAGCGTGAAGAGTGTACTTATAGCAATATCCGAGTAAATTCAGTGAGCCGAAACTGCTATGGCTGTATTTATATTACTAGACACCTCAAATCGGTACTTTCTAATAATAAAATTGGTAAAAGATAAATCTATAATTTAAAATTATCTTCTCGATAATCGAGCTTAGTGGATTTATTTCATTCCTCCACATTCGTGCGCAGATTAAACAGTGCAACTATTGTAGGGATAATAGAAATGGCAAGAAGTGCTTGGGCAAATCGTGCGCCACAATGAAGCTGCTTGTCTAACAGCAATAGATCTATCTAATGGGAAATGTTGAGGCGGCACAGTCCTGCAGATCCATCTCTCCATGTCGTGACCCTCGAGGGCTTGTCACAATGGCAAGCTATATCCAATTTTCTCTCTGTATCCTTGCGCTCTATATATAACAAAGGGTCCAAGTGAATACTGGACATTCGCGTCCACAAGGTTTCATGTGTATGACTGGCATCTGTCACAAAGCAACTGTCAACTCATGGGTCAGGTCTTCAGAACATGTACAACAAGTTGTACCTGGTATCGACTTCGTCAGATATAAAATAAATTTGTGGTATAACTTTATAATTAAATAGTCATTACTTTACTTTTACAAGTTAAAGTACATACAGCATGTCTTAATTTTGTACACCATGACACATTATTACTGTGTAATAATGTACCAAAAGTCCGCACATTGCGAATTTGGACGCCCCTGTTTGCATTCATCAGGCAATCAAAAATTGGGTGGGAGGGAGGTGCATGGGCAGGTTTCACATTTACCTGCACCTCCTAGTTTGTGAAATTACATCTATTATTATCACCAATCAATCCAAAACCCTTGGCTACCCCAGCTTGTCTGCAAAGGACTTTTCGTCTGTTACAGCATGGACCCATTCAACCTTAAACATGGGCATTAGAAACCATGGCTTGTTTTTATGATTTTATAGGATAAATAATCTTGATGTATTCTTTATATTATTTTGAACAAAACCGAACTGCACATTTACTCAATTCTGCTAAATTCTGAATATATCTGAAAATATTTGGTATTGCATTGATTCAGATTATCTGTTCGGTTATAAATGTTGAACTGTAATTTGAATCTCATTTTCTGTCTTAAACATTTGTTATTTGAGTGGATTGTTGAAGGCGAATTGTACATTTACTGAAGACTTCACCCTTATAGTTAGTGGTTGCAGTCACCCCAGTCCACCTCGGAAGGATTGATGTTATCTATTTAAATAGAGAAACTTTCTCTATACAGTTCTGCATGGATGTAAAGATGGGATTTAGGCTAGGTTGTCCCGAAATAAATCTGCTGCATTTATTATCATTACAATCGGATCTACTTGAGCCAGTTTCCAAACGCTCATCGGACAAAAGGTCGAATTGCTTCCATTTCCACTGAGTGATTATCTGACCATCGAGATTTCCATGTTTGCAAATAATAGAACATCGCTCAAACAAGGTTAGAGAGAGAGGGGGAGAAAGGGGTGGAGCGGAAGAGGGGGAGAAAAAGAGGGAGAGAGTGTGGAGGAGGAGGAGGGGAGAGGAAGTGGGAGTGAGTGAAGGAGTAAGTGAGTGAGGAAGAGATAGAAGACATAGAACAGCGCTCAAACACGATTAGAGAGAGAGGGGGAGATAGTAGGGAGAGAGAGGGAGGGACAGAGAGAGAGGGAGGGAGGGTGGCGGACAGAGAGAGTGCGGGAGGAAGAGAGAGAGAGAGAGAGAGGGCAGAAGACAGAGAGAGCTGGGTTGGTGGTTGTAAGAAAGATGGGCGGTCACCTCTCTTGATCCCTGCATCCTGCCTGCATCAACCACCTGTTGTGTACACCTCACCTGAATAGCAAATTTTGAGAACACTCATCGGCTTCCAATCCAGCGTTATAAGCATTAAATCCCTCCATCCCCTCTTCCCAACCCTTAAGTCAGTGTGCATAAATGACATATAACAGCCAAAGATTAAATCGAGGGTGTGTAAGTGCTAGAGAAATAAACAAAATGTATTCATGCCCATAATGGGGAGATGATACAGCGCAAGCCCTAAGGGCACTGCTACCCTCGCCATGTAGAGAGACAAGCCTTGCTAATCCTGGTACTGGTTACCCCCACCAACTACCATGGGTACATGTGACTTGTGAGGGACATGTCCTCTCATACCCGGTCACCATTGAGACCCTTGGGTCGTCACCTCTAAAGATGCATACATTCCTACGAATCATCCTTTGGATAATAGGAAACAATTCTCATGGACTCCATAATGGGTAAAGTCGGGAAAATGTGTACAATTCGTCTTCAAAAATTCTCTCAAATAATCCAAATTTAAAACAAAACTGAGGTTCAAATACAGTTTAAGTTAAACATAAGCTAAGAGACATTTTGAATCAAAGCAGTACCAAATATACCCAGATGTATCTAGTATTTATCATTTTTCAGACATATTTAGCAGAATATACTTAATATGTACCCGACCCATAGTATGTTTGTATAGAGGGCTATTCGTGGTCAAATACTATTCCTGTTGATGTTGTCAACCTAGAGATGAAAATAATACCACGAAATTTCTCTAACCTACTCTACCCATAGAAAATCCTCCCTTTTTAAAAATCTTTTTCTTTTATCTACCTCGACCTGTTTGGTCAATACAGGAAATCTAGACGTTAGCACAAAGTTTTATTGTAATATTCAGCTCAACTCCCTCCCCTGCCTTGTTTATTTCCCAAATTAATAGTACATTACATTTTCTTCCGCAGTAACAAACTGGTAGTATGCTGTCCACTCGCCGCCTTAGCTTCATGGATGTGATCTTATCTCAGCTTCTATCAAAGCTATGATGTGTCATTTTTTTTATGACGATATCTTCAAACTTCCCTCACACACCTGTGCCAACCCCTAACATTCACCGACCGTGCAATGTTCCCACAAAAATCATTGGGCCCTGACTGAAGAAGCTTCTTTTTCCCCCTAGTCACTATTATATATCTATAATTGTCAGCCAGGTATTGGAGTGAAACAAGTAATGACAAAGAATTAAAAGCTTCATCGACACGCTACCATCCATCTCGCGTTATCACGAGTCGGCGAGATATTGCGTGGTTGGTCCCGTTACAAAGTCCGGCACAATGATGGGAAAATGCTCCATGTACAGATGTCATAATGTCTCCAAGATGAATGAGTGGCACATGGGATAAAATCGGAGGTATATATGGCGGAGCTCTGTTCCCCCTCAAAGTTCACGACGATCCGTGCATGTGGCAGCAAGGTGTATTTACCTCTCCATTATTGACCTGTTGGCTTACCTGTAATTAACCTGGCCGGCCCAAGCGTCTCACTTTTTTAAGAGACTGGTCCTCACCCTCGCCTGCCCACATCCATCACTATCATGCACCATTAGAATGCCGTGCTTAAGATAATATTACCCAAAACTACCCCTGCTCCATGATTAGATATCTGCCTCACATGACCAAGGTAACCACCATGCCCCGAGGGCATTTTGTAGCAGTATTTGTACACTTGGAACGAGGGGCAGGTCGACAGAACATGTACTCTTTGTCTTCACCGATCCTCTCAAATAAACCCAATTTAAGACACAAATGAAGTTCAAAATGCAATTCACTTCATTCAATACACTACACTTGATTCTTTGAATCAACACAATACTGATATAGACACATATATCATTTTTCAATTTAATTTAGCAGTATTTTATAAATGTGTAGAGTTGCCGATTGTATACTTTGAGGCGGTTTCACTCACGTGCATGTCAAAGTGCAAGGCGGGGATCCTGATTGGCAGACGGTAGTGAAGACCTTCCGAGAATTGCCGGTTTAATTTGGCATCTAGATGCACGTGCAGACATATTTCATGTTCGTGCATGCACCAGATATCAGTTTATTTAAGATTAGATGTGAGTGTGCTGGGCAATAATAACCTCGACTCAACAATTAAGATGGATTCCATCATGGACTCCAGACATTCTGGGTGGGGGCTGGGTGGGGGGCGAAGCATGAGTGTACTGGTCAGAATTTCCTAAAATGTACAATTCACCTTCACCAATCTTCTCAAATAACCCACATTTCAGACGAAAATAAACCAAAATACAGTTCAACCTTACCAAACAGATTGCTGGAATCAATGCAATACAGAATATACTCGAATTTATCTAGTATTGATCAAATTGCAGCCTAATTTAGCAGAATTTACTAAATGTGTACAGCTGCCAATTGGACATTTTCTGAAAATCTGACCCGTACATGGAATAGCTATAGATACATGTCGTGAGAACGCAAGACACTTGTAGGGTCGCCATCCATCCTTTGTGAAATCACCGTCATAATCACCTTATTATAAATGGGGGTAGCGAGGAGATACCGTTCGGAGATGATTATCGTCCTCTTGATGCTATCTTTCAGTGTGCTCGGTGGGGTCTGGTGAAGATGGGGTGTTCATGCATGGCTCTAAATGATAGCTAATGCTCAAGGCTGGACAAGAAAATACATGTATGTCTCAGATGAATTATTCGTTTCTCAATATAGCCCACACTTTCTATGTAGGCTCGGCTACAATTATTCCAATTAATTGTTCTCATCAACTGTATAGTATGACTGGAAAAATAACTTCCACATTGACTGATCAATATAATATGGGTCATGAATTATCAGGTGTAAAGGGGAATATTATATATGGTGAGCAGTTTTGCTATTATACGGGAAAGTAATTATATATGAGCGCACAGTGAATAAAGAACAAGACTTGATTGTATCTCAACCATGCAGATGCATTTGGAGACACTGCGTCATCCAGTATTGTAAATTGATATTCCATTGCTCAATATGCAGCAACATCCAACAGTACCCACCCATACCTCGCGACTAAATGCTGATGCGTAAATGCACAAAGGCAGGTTTCCAATATGATATTCTTATTTTGACTTATATCATAATTATTAAGGCGCGACCACACTAAGGTAACGAGTACCGGTGAGTAATTTCACACTTACAGTTCCAGTTTCACCCTAACTTGCAAGCAGAAGATGCATTTCATATATGAATAATACATGAGTAGGATTCGATGTTGCCAAGCTGTCGCATTTACCAGTAGGATAAATGTGGCTGCAAGTGAAAAAAGTGCATTTCCCCCTTATAATTTACAAGGGGGTTTCACCGAACAATATGAAGAACGGAAGAACTGTTAACCTGAGACAGAGTGATAGTCATTTTCTTCCACACTTTTGTATTCAAATTGTCGATTCAGTGGAAAATAAAAATTGAATACATGGGTCAGGTCGCCAGAATGTGTACAATTGGCCTTCACCAATCCTCCCAAATAACCCACATTTAAGAGCAAAAGTGAGGTTTAAAATACAGTTCAACAGATATTTTAATCAACGCAATACACAACATACTCATATATATCGCACCTTTTATTTATCAAGCTAATTTTAGAAAAATTTACATTATGTGTAGAGCAGGCGATTCGGAATTGTACATTTTCTGTCTAAATCGCTCCGATGCCTTAAAAGCCAGTTTCACAATATTGCAGCAAATGGGATTGGGTCTAAATGTTATGCCCAGGCCTTAATCTGGTAACCACCACAACAACCTATATATATCGGTATTGACAGGTTTAAACATAATTGCCGTTTAAGCATGTTAAGAGAAGCAATAGCGCAGCTTTGTTTCCTCCGTCTTGAGAGCTAACGGGGGCTGCGCAGTGTATGAGAAGCACGCATTGTTACCGGGATAACTGTTTTTACGCCGTTTATACCCGAGTAATGGGGAGGCAATTGGCACATCTTTGTGTAGGTAACGGGTTAGCACTTCTATCTAACTGTCGCATATATATGCATCAATATTCAAGGCAGATTTTCAGAAAATGTACAATTCGCCTTCACCAATCCTCTCAAACAACCCAGATTTAAGACAGAAATGAGCTTCAAAATGCAGTTTAACATAACAGAACTGATACTTTAAATCAACGCAATACTAAATATACTCAGATATACCCGGTATTCATCATTTTCCAGCCCAAATTAGCATAATTTCCTAAATGTGTAGACCTGCCAATTGTACATTTTCCGAAAATCTGACCCATTCACGTCGGTGGCAGTAATCTGTTCTGACCCGAGAATTGATAATCCGATTTATATCTGACACTTAATTGGCAGTAGTTGGATTATATTGGGACAAGACAAATGTGGGAAAATATGGGTTTCCACAAGGTGTGCAATTGATTGTAAGGACTTTCTTCTGAAGAGATTCTACGAATCGATAAAAAAGGTTTATATGAATTATATCCAGGCCAAGGACAGTTCTATCTTCCAAATATATCTGACTAATTTTGCCTTTGGAAAGTAATAACAAAACGTGTTACTGAGCGTTGGAGGGATTGTAGAGATCAATGATCTAATCTATAGATTGCCCCAAAGTAAATAATGACGAGACCCAGCAAAATATGGCCAATTAAGTCATCCAATAAAACAAGAAACAGTAGTGGAAAATGTCAGAGGAAAACACTGACTTGTCCACAGCCCTGAGGAAGACGGTTTGGTTTGTTAAGCAGGAATTCAAAGGGATGCCTTTACAATTGATTCCACAAACATTTTCACCGAAACCACTCAGAGGATTTTTTGTATAACTAGCCAGAGGATGACATATCCATCCAGATGCCACTGGGGGAAACGAGATAACGCCACCTGTTGTTGTCTGAGGTAACGAAAAATAATGCCTCGGGTGACGTCACACAGGTGCGCGACTGCTGACGCAACAAAGGCCCGACGTTGGACGTCAGTGAGGCAAGAACTGGTAGGCACACTTGTACCCGTTTCCTGGTCCCAGGCGGGCACGTAAGCACTACAGGTGAATTAACTTTTCTGTGCTTTGAAAGCAATCAGGTCCAAAGCCCTCCTCACACCTGTATGTGTACCAAAGGTCAGGACACATATCAGTCTCAGAAGCCAGCTGGGAATAAATGGATCCATCAATATATAACTATATAATATAATATATATATAATATAATATATATAACTCGACTAAACAAGATGCATTCAAACTCGGAACAATAAGTAATCCATTGATGGAGGTTGTTAATAGAATAAACTAATCAATCAAAGACTAGACTAATCCGTTGCGAAGAAACAATGCGGAAAACAAACTAATGATGTCGTCAGAAGCGAAGTCAAGGCACTGTATTGTGTGCAGGTAGGGCCAATAAAAGCCGGCCTAGGGATTCTGCATTCCGATCATTCAGAGTGACATCAGCCACCATCTCATCATGCGGGGTTATAACGTCAATACAACAACGTCCTTCACAAAACCTTTATTATTCTTTTTAACAAATTAGTTCGACGATCTTAGAAAACCAAAATTCTCCTTTTCAATGAGACACGAAACAAATTGATTTCGACTAGGCATGCAGTTTTGTAGAGCTAGTTGTTTTGTATTCCAAGATGGTTCAAAATGTTGGTATCCATTATTGGATTTGTAAAGTTGTTCTGTCTCATTTTCAGAATTAAGGAATGGTACCGCAACAAAGATTAAAGTGGTGGTATATATATACGTGTATAAGAATCCTGGTTTTAAGCGCAGGCGGCAAGATCTATCTCCAGATATTGAAAAAAAGTACGGCAATTCCAAAGAATTCCAATTTTCAATTCTAAATCAAGATCTTAGTAAATTCATGCCAATTAAACATTAAAATGGATATTGCAAACCAACGGATGCATAGGAAATTGGCAACAAAATAACCAAGTGACTTTAGAAAAAAATACATCAAAAGCCCCTATCTACACACATCCATTTAGACTCGCTATATTACAAATACATCTGTGCATTATCTGTGGAATAATATATACTCAGTTATTGGAGGCAATCTGGAAGGCAAACCGAAGCACCTGTATTCATGTATCCATCACTCTAAATGACTAGGGCCTGGCATGTTTACACAGCCAAGTCTTTGTCCATTGTCTCTACCTTTGGCCGCTATGTCACCCATTCATCATGCACCTGATGAGTGGAGAGAGCTTTTTTTGCCAAGCATCTCCAGACGTTGGTATGTGGAGAGAGGGAGAGAGAGAGAGATGAGGAATGAATACAGTTCATAGCCAAAGGCCTGGGAGATCAGCCACGCTATAGTATAAGTATAAGGAGATGGGTTAGAGCGGGTAGGGTTGAAGGAGAGGGGGCGGCTATACATGCAAGTATGTTGGGGGAAGATATATAAGCCAGGTAGGATGGAGGGGAAAGGGCAAGTTGAAAGATGATCAAGGAGGACAGAAGATCAGGAGGAGGTCTGGTGACTGTCATGGGAACAGCTAACACTTTTCCCCAAGGCACATTTGTACGTATGGCTGAAGTGGTAAGCTCCACCGATAGACCATCCTTCCGGCAGAGAAATTACCCACAAAAACAGCATTTCAGTGTTATTTAAACTAAAAAAGCAACTCCACCATCTTCCCCATAAACAAACATGCAATCTCAGAACCAATCTTCTCGATGTATCACCAATCTGCTAATGAGGTTATGATAAGGTAATGGTTGAGGTTGTCCATTGTAAGTTACCTTCAGAAATAGTAGGGGTGAACATCAGCCAACATAATTATATATATACATCATTTAGGCAAACTAATTTAAGAATGGCAAATTAAATATGAAGAGAGAATTGGAGTGGAGAGAAGAGAACGGCTAGGGAGACAAAAAGTTAATTGTCTTTGTCTTGGCGCAGTGACAACTTGAAGGACAAGTATCTTGTGAAAGTGGATGAGGGAGCTTGGGGCTGGATCCCGGAGACATGGCCTCCCCTACATTGTACAGGGTCAGGGTCACTGGGACGCTGAGAGGCAGTCACATGAGTAAGAAAGCTCTTTGTTTCAGGTGAGTTACCTGGCTCCGGGCGGCCTGGGATGGACGGGTTGGTGGGGGATGTACAAAAAGGGCAATGGATGAACGCTAGCTGGCCTCAAGAGAGGGAGGTATAGGGAGACAACTAGGGGAGGAGGGCGATGCATGCATCAACGACCAAACCAAGCATTATTACCAAACTCGTTTTCTTCGCACATCTCATTTTCCGGGTATTAATTATAAAAGCATCATCGTCATCATATAATGGATTATAAGATTAACCGCAGAATGGAAATCATTCGCAGCTTCGGCCGAGGTCGCCGTCACAGGGTGTGGGCAAAGATGACTGAAATCTGCACGGTGATCACGAGGGACGTGGTATACGAGAGCCTTTGTCCCGTTTGCTATTCTTTCTTAATAAGCTATTAGTTAAATAAAATGTCAATGGGTCATTGGCCTCGAGCTGAAGCTTGGAGAAACTATTCTATGTCAGAGGGGGAACTGGAAAACTAAGTCCTTCTTAAATCATAAGGGCAACCCTAAATGCAATGGCACTGTACTTCACCCTTCCCATAATGACAATTAACTCGGTAGACCTCTCCCCAATAGTGTTATAGATTGACTGTCACGGGTTCATGGGTTCCGAGGTCGCCGCAAGGGGGACAGTGGGATGATAGATAACGGCTATAGTATAATTCTGTTTGACTTGTTTTCCAATGTAACGAATGATAACTGTAAGCTCGACCTGGGACCTAGATAACCGATGAATATGTTTTCAAAGATTGATGCCTTTCTTTAACTTGGAATAAATAAGGTGTGAGGTTCAAATAAAACCTATCGATAAGTGGAAGAATAAGGTTTGAGTTTTCCTTGGATTATTTTCCAACGTTTCGGGCGTTGGTGCCCTTCGTCAGGTCTTTAACGCTTCTTAGTCTTTTCATCTTAGGGCGATAATAATCACCTAAGGCAGAGATTAACAGGATTAATAACCACCATTTTAGACCTGCTGGTGCAACCTTTGTAGAATCCCTCGGCTTCACCTCCGGATTATACACCAACTGGTGCACCGTCAGCTCCTCGGTCATTAATCCTATAGTATTTTTTCAGATTTGAGGTCGACCGTATAACAATAAAATGTATCTACAAGCGCACCACTAAGTCAAAGATAACTTTGAAATGAAAACAATGGAAGCTTTTCCCCGGCGCACCAAGAATGATATATCTTCAAACAATCCACAATTGAATTTTGAAAGAGAAAGAGAGAGAGAGAGAGAGAGAGAGAGAGAGAGAAAGAGAGAGAGAGAGAGAGAGAGAGAGAGAGAGAGAGGAGGGAGAGAGGGAGAGAGAAAGAGAAAGAGAGAGAGAAAGAAAAAGAGAGAAAGAGATTGAAACCACATTTGGAGAACAATCTACTTTCCAAGGCACCAGCACCACCAGCAAGGCTGCACTAAAGTTGTATTACGATGTGGGATTCAGTCGTACCTTCCACTTGTCTGGATCTTGGGAGAGCCTGTGGCGAGGCCATCTATCCATCCCTCTCCACAACCCCAGGCCTATATCAGTGAACCAACACTAGACACCCAGCCAGGCCCCTTCTGGTCTCATTCTGTAAATACTTTCATCTGAAATTCCATTTCCAAAAACCTCCAGGGTATTTAAAGTCCAAACTTTAATAGGCGCTGTAGCTCTTGCAGGGAATTGCAACGCATTAATTGCTTACCTCCACACAAAGGATGGCTAATAGAGTTGGATGTTCAAGTATCATATGAAATTAGGAAAATCTTATCTTCAGATTTTCAAATAAATTAAGTACGTGGGAAATTTGAATTCAGTCTATCCACATCCATTGGTGCGCTTAGTTTTTAAAATGGATCGTTTTTTTGAAAGACCATGGCAGAACGAGGCTTCTTCTGTGAACTGAACTAGCCAAAGGATAGTTGGGATGACTAGCTAATTAGTCAAATAGAAGAACGTTTCTTGGGAGTGAATAGCGCTGAATGACATCTTCCTATGAATAGAATTTTGCTTGGCTCAAAATGACTCAAAAATGAACCAACTGCACCTCGATCTTTCACAGGTATTCATGTGCCATCGGTGATGAATTGGCTCAAGTTTCTCTGCTTTTCCTCAAGTTGGGAACAAAAGGGACAAGGTGTCTTACACACATGTATACATATGAATAGGTTCTCATACTGACATATCGTCTATAGCATGCAGGGGCGTGGTTGTGTGTATGTGGGTCAGATTTTCAGAAAATGTACAATTCAACTTTGCCAATCTTATCAAATAACCCAAATTTCAGACGAAAATAAAGTTCAAAATACAGTTCAACCTAACCAAACAAACTGCTAGAATCAAAACAATGCCAAATATACTCGAATTAACCTAGTATTGACCAAAATGCAGCCTAATTTAGCAGAATGTACTAAATGTGTACAGCTGCCAATTGTACATTTTCTGAAACTCTGACCCATGTACACAATTCGCACATAGCCAAAACTAAAACAAGCCATCCTCGTTGTTGGCAGTGATAAGGATAAGGACAGAGATGCTCTGGTACATCATGCAACATCTTCACTTACAAACTCCTCCCCACACTCTATGCAATGTGAAATACATTCAATCTAGGCCCAAACTTGAGAGAGTCCCTTCAAACGAAGGGAAAGCCTCTCGCCTCAAACCAAAAAGAGTCATTATAATTCCATTAAGACCACAGAATGTCATTATATTCCCATTAAAACGCCAAGTCTTAGGCGAGGAGACCGATAAGCAAAGTAGGTTGACATACCATTCTTATCTAATCTGAGGGTTTGGACCTAGAGTGCATTCATCATATATCGAAACGCAACACTTTATTGTTATTCTATTCACCTTGCCCTAATGGGTTATCTTAGAAGATGGTTTTGGCGCGGCATCCAATCTGCAAAATATCTTATGCTGACATAAAATTGCAACAACAAAAAGTTCTCCCGAGCC
This sequence comes from Sthenelais limicola, assembly GCA_942159475.1. Classification (NCBI taxonomy): domain Eukaryota; kingdom Metazoa; phylum Annelida; class Polychaeta; order Phyllodocida; family Sigalionidae; genus Sthenelais; species Sthenelais limicola. The sequence goes on along the minus strand of OW804099.1, from coordinate 97,200,498 downwards.
ACCTTATTCGGATCGGGTGACAGCTGCCAAATAGTAAAAACTATTTCCAAACATGCAAAAGCCCTGGGCCGGGAAGCTAACGAATGTGTACCTCAGAGTCAGACATGATCTTCTATACGACAGGCGAACATATTATCTATACCTTTGAGCTGAACACCAATATGGAAAGCTCCTACCCTACAATGGTCGATGATCATATATGAAAGATCACTTTTAGATCATTACCATTTGAATAGGAATTCCATTCGTGATTTAACTTGCTTTTACTAACACGGGGAATGTCCTTGAAAGACGAACACTCAACCAACATTGCTCCCCTAGCTTTACCAAGATTATACTGCTTTGTGAACATCAGGATGATAACCATCGTGATAAGGAAATGGAGTACTTATGTACATATAACACAACTGTGCCTGCTTCTTTACAAAGAAGAAGCGACATCTTTTCCCGTAGATGCGACACTCTTATAACCAGCACATTACGATATATAGTGAAGCAATGAGCACTAAACTAATCTGAAAAGCGCTTGTATTCTGACATAAATTCATCCTTAAATTTAATGTAAACGAAGCTTCCATTCTTAGTTAAAAAACTGACAGCATTATTCACGCCCATCTGAATTGAATACGTCTCATGCAAAAAAAGGAAAGTTGGACAAAGCAGCTGGCAAAGTTCCTTTTTGTCGAAAAATATGAGCAGCCGTTTCAGACACTTTCTTTTCTCTTTCATTAATAATATCCACGCTTTGGAAGTCGTTTGATGGTCGCATTCTTCCGAGCTAAGGGTGAATATACAATATAAATATCTAAATTGAGAGGTCTCTCGGAGAGAAAAAAATGATATCATCGGATTTCCTGACTTGCATGGCATGGATGGAGGGGACAAAGGATGCCTTGACACATCCTTACATGGCGGGTATCTACACCGTACGCCTCCGTCTTTTATGCCTCTCAATCCACACACTAAAAAGTATACGGAACTTAATAGGCAGCATAAAAGGCAGGTTGATTCCTAAGTAATGGTTTGCCTGCATGGTCAGGCAGAGGGATATTAAAGCTGTATTCGCAGCTATTACAACAACAACAAAATGTTATACTGAATTCACTGCTTCTTTGGGATCCATAAAAGCGAATTATCATTAACATTTTGCTACATATTGTATGTGTATACGATAATTCAAAGTCGAATCGGCCGACAAAACATGAGCGCCGGCGAGCGATAACAAGTGAAACCTCTGCATCAAAGGATTTCAGTGGGCCGCCGAAATACAAATGTGAATTTTAAGAAGCGCTGCATAAAAAACAAGAGGGTAAAACCGCCCAAACGTTTAGTCAAATGACTTCAGTTTCAAGAGTAGGAAAAGAACGGAACAAAAGGTAGAAAATCTTTAGTTTTTGTTATCGTTGATTAATAAATGGGAATTCTTGGTCACATCTTTACAATTAATTTTGAATGGAGGAGGAAGACGAGCAACAAATGCGTATATATATGTTCCTTTATTTTTGTCTTAAATTTGGGAATATTGGTGATGGCGAATTGCACATTTTCTGGCGACTCGATCACAATATTTCATTGATTCTGAGGACTATCCGCACATTTGATGCACCAAGTCGAAACAGGCAATTCTTTTCCAGTAGCCTATCTCCCGGTCTTCATATTTCAGACTCTAAATACCATTCACCCCTTGGCGCCCGCTCTAGCACCCAGAGGAAATTCATAAAGACGCTGAAGGGGCGTGAGGGATCGCGTGTGTAGAAAGGGGGAGATCCGGGAGAGATGATGAAATAAAGCATGCAGGTAGTTTACCTCTTATGTAAAGACTATAAATAGAACAGGCTTTACACGGCCTGGTACGGTGAGGCAGGTAGGTAGCCGGCTGCGGAAGCTGCTTCAGAACAGCTTTATTTGGGTCAGCAACATCACCTGGGATCCCTCCCTCCCTCTCTAAGGAGGGCCGGGAGTCAAGGGATGAATACAGGTGGTTGTGGGATCCAGAATATTCCCTTTGATAGACGGTGCCTTGGAGCATCCGCCAGGCTGTAAGGAATTAAGGTGTGATGTCAATCGCTTCTCAGCCTTCGCGAAATCATATTGATTAAGTTGTGATAAGAAAGATAGAACTAATTAAAGGTGTCAATATTGATAGTAACTTTCAAGAGGGGAAAATAAACTAAAAAGACTCGTGAAACTGCTAGGCAATAAACACAGTCAGACACATAGTGAGATATTGTGGCTCTTTTCATCCCCCACAATCGCGGACTCTCCCTTTTGAGAATTTTCAGATAAAAGACTGTCGTTTATTAGGCCAGAATTCTTTAATCTACCCATCAAGGTACGGGCCGGGAAAGAATGGGAAACAGAGAGGAATGATATTTATGTCAGACGTTCCTGTATTTACCTGGCCTCCCATACTCCAAGTGGTATTCAGGTCGCCTTGCCTGCCACCATCCCTACACTTGGAGGGGAATGTGACAAATATGGGCAAAGAGGGTTTTTTACGGGCTAGAGCCAGTCAGCATCCAAATCACTATAGTCTATAGTATAGAGCTAACACACAAAGAACTAGACTCTTTACGTGACAGCAACGCACTTTCTCTATCAAAATTAAATATATTTTCAAACTCTAAATTTACTTCACGATTCTGCAGTTGATTGCGTAGATTCCTTCATTCAATTCCTTCATTCCAAATCAATTGAAGTTATGTTCAAGAAATTTTTGAAAATCATTCAAACGAGGGCTTCCTCGGAGATATGCAGTGGAGAGATGTACACGTTCTGTCTGGGTCAGGTGCATCCAAGCAACAGGGCAGGAGGAGCTAGAGGGCCAAGATGTATCCATGCATCTCACTTCTCAGATGGAAACATTCTTTGCTTAGATTATGTACACTCGTAAGTATTCCTCTGAATGAGGATCTATTTTTTCCAAGCAGAAACTGGTGAAAAGATGGATAAAAGCTTTTCAAGGTATTTCAGAGTATCATCATAATTGTAAGGACAGTCAAAACGGTTATGGTCTACAATATTATTACATTTGGGAGAAAACGGATTTTCACCCGCTTTTAACACATATATCATGAATACTTACAGAGCTACACTTAGTAGCAAAAAATACATAAAGTTTCGGTTTAATATAGAATACCTTTATAATTAATTTGCTAACAATCGGTGAAAAGTTGGATAAAAGTGTTCCAAATTATTTCAAATAACATCATAAATGTAACGTTGGAAAGTCGATTATTTATTACATTTAATGTAATAGATATCAGCGTATTGATTAAATCTTCATTTAGTAGTCCCTGCTGTTAGAGAACCACGATTGCTAATTATATTCTAAACATGTTAAGAGTTACAACAGTTTTACAGTTTCTCATTGTTTCAATCCTAAGATCAACTTTAAAATGTGAACAGAAGGGATAAACTCATGGAACACACGCGTCATTAAATATAGAATAAATAAATATAATGGTATTTAATATCATATTATTCAATAAGTGGATGAGGAATGAAGAGGATAAACCACTAATTTCTGCACATTCTTTGCTTTATTCTCGCATATATACCTGTCTACTTGCACTCAACCTTTTCATGTCTTCTTCTGGCTCAGGCTGTTATTTAATATTAACATGATTAGCAACATTACATGACACTGGATACATTTTTTTCAGGTAAAGAATACAAACTTAGAAGGGAAGTGCCCAGGTTCTCTTTCAGTTATTGGAAACAGAAGGTCCTGAGGAGAGAGGAGGCTCTGTTTGAATTGAGCGATATTATGTTTGACTGCGACTGGACCTGGCACATGAGAGATATTCATATGAAAGACTCGCCAAACAAGACATCAGATTCTTCAAACTCGGAGATGTCAATGTATCAGTGGTTTTATGTGTCCAGGAGAATACAAATCATGTGAGCATGTGTGCCAATGTGGAATTGCAGTTCTGAATGAAGCATCTGTCAAGTCACAGAACAGGTTTTCATCCAAAGCAACCCATATTTATGCTTAATATGAATAGATGATATCAACTTAATATGTATAGAAGCATGTGTCACTTCGTATTATATTTGTTTGTTGGGATCAGGTATCACTAATATCTTACATTCCTTATGCAAACCAAAACAGTTGATAAGGATGGTGATTTCAAAACTAGATTACGATACAGGTACATGGAGAAATCAATAACAGATGTTTCACTGCGTCTGATTTCTTCACACGCTATCGACATTTTGAGACTGAACATTTGACCGGAGAATAACTTAACAGTAAGAGACAATAGTGTTGCTTTCGCATCGGTGATTTTTAATCGTCGTTATCTCATCTTTCTTTGAAATTCGTTTTGAATATTTGAGAATATCATGTCACCACGGAAAAGTATTTCAATAAAGATCTCTTTAAAAATCGGGGGAACGTAGAATAAAGGTAGGGGATGCCGGTGATATGACAGTGACCTGAAGGGTGGAAGAGATCTGAAAAAGTTGACCATTTTCATATGAACTTTACCTTTTCATCTGAAAGAGAGTACATGCACATCTCACGCGCTACGTGACATACCAATGCGTTAGCATGCAGCATCTTGTTATCTTATCATAGGACCATGTCTATCATGTACACTGTACATGTTCTACCTGTGGCGAGTACACCTGGGAGAGCGAGAGGTGGACAGATCCACTGGGAACAAACACCGACACTATATACACAGGTGGCAAGTGATGAAATGAACAATACTCATGTGAGGATGGAGTGCAAGGTGAAGGTCGTCAGGGGACGCCAGTAAATAGATCATACGATCTACCTTGTCAGTCTAGGCTCAGAGTGGAGAGAGTCCTTCCAAACTGAGGGAAAGCCTCTCACAATGCCATTAAAATTCAATTAGGACGCCAGGAAAAGCGTATAGCGTCCACTCACTAACACACCATTCTTATCTGATCTGAGAGTGTCTGAGCCTAGACAGTTGACTGAAATACGTCATTATGTCACCTGTTCTATACATGTGATGTATATAATATATATCATACTGACTTCAAATTATCGACACGTTGGTTGCTACATATCTGGTTATACAATCCATACACAGTGCTAAGCGAATAGGGAAGTCATAACTTTACTTATGTAACGAAGATGGAAACATCACGAACCATGAATGGGGAATCACCTCACGATCGAGACGTCTTTCGCAATAGCCAGAATCTTTCATACGTGGAAGCAAAATGAAGGTATACTCTTTGGTGGAAGCAAATGCGACACACGAGTTTAACAAACCGCCAAATGAATACTCGTGGGTCTGATTTTCAGAAAATGTACAATTGGCAGCTCTACACATTTAGTAATTTATGCTAAAATAGACTGAAATTTGGTCAATACTAGGTAAATTCGAGTATATCTGGCATTGCATTGATTCTAGCAATCTAGTCGGTTAGGTTGAACTGTATTTTGAAGTTTATTTTCGTCTGAAATTTGGGTTATTTGAGAAGATTGGCGAAGTTGAATTGTACATTTTATGAAAATCTGACCCTCCAGATAATGGTCACGGTTTTCTATTGACATATGCCACAACAAAAGAACAGCTGTGGGCCCATCGAATGGAGGAAATCCAGACAATCTCCGCGATTATTTTTCTCTTAAAAATAAATTTGAAATTGAGAGATATGCTAGAGCAACCAGCATACTCGTTGACCGGAGTGAAAAGATGATAAACTGTTGTTGTGAGCATTGTCTTGAGACTACGGAACTCAATTTTCAATCTATGCATGTTATAACCAAGACAGCGGCGATTACGTATCACGATTCTCAAATCGCATGCATCAAGAATCACCTTTCACTCACCCCGGATATATATACAAATATGCAGGAGCGATTTCGAGGGAATATACGGAACATGAATTCAAACTATTCTCCATTCCTCTATTCAACCGTATCCTTGATCAATCACGACGGGAGCATTAAATTTTTAAAAAAACATGAAATGCCATTTAAAAATAACATAAAATATACATATACAAGATGTGTTCACATGCTGCATTTTGTTTTACTAAATATAGAATACATAGATTCCACTGACGTCACGGCTGTCGCCATTGCTGGGGGCTCGTTAGATATCTATAGATGTAGGCCTATGCTGCAATACTTGAAAATACCGTTTTCTGGCTGTTTTAACCATTACCAGTTTTTGTGTGCATAAACAGATCCTTCTTGATAGGTTAGGTTGTCTTTCATTTGTGTAGTATTAGTCAAGTATCCACCATTGGGAGGTTTATCAGCTTTGTTTTGATAATCACGCTTAAGGGTAGCGCTGACCCCCGTAATGGCGGCCAGTAGGGTTCCCCAGCCACCTGGGTGACGTCATGTGAAATCTATGTATACCGATACGTTCTTCAACCTCCATCTCACCGGGTACAATAAGGGGGGTGTACGGGGGGGTGGGGGTGAAGGGGTGGGGGGGGGGGGTGCAATTGACAAGTATATAAGGTGCCCCCAATTAGAGCAGGAAGGTCGGGATCTGAGATGATTCGGGGATGCTGTGCCCCAACAAGCGGTGCGTCACGGTGGAATGTCATCCCATGCCCGCTATACCTGAGTCTCCAAACATATGGGTCATCATAAGAAAATGTCCAATCGCCAGTTCTACTGCTTTAGATTTAGTTAACTCTTCTAAATTAGATTAAAAATGATAAATACAAGGTATATCTTAAGATATGGCTTAGATTCATAGCATTTGTTTGGTTATGTTAAACTGTATTTAGGACCTCATTTCTGTCTTGAATTTGGGATATATGAGAGGATTGGTGAAGGCGAATTGTACATTTTCTGACCATTTCACCCATATATACACGTAGTACAGAGAACGAGAAGCATTCCTCAGAGATGAGGTGGAGATGTGCTTGTCCTAGTTAGCTCGAGGGTAATTACTGCAGCTATTATGAGTCTGCCTCCCATGCCTGCTGGAACAAAGTGTCCTCGTATAAATACAGCCTCATTGCCTACGTGTACACTTGAACACCAAGCATCCCAAGTGTCCGAGTGCCACGAGGGGCAAAATGTACCGGTATTTCTATTATTTTATACCTTGACTCAGGGACTGTGCGCCAACTACAAAAATATAATTTTAGCTTTTATGGAGTTACCCACCTAAGAAGAATATCTGCCCATGTATATTTATTTGGACAGAAAATAAAAACGGTTTTGAATAATTTTCATCGGTTTTGTTTGCCTTAAATTGATCAAAATTGTCTTCCAAATTGAGGATCTTTGTCGTCGGATTATTTAGGTTTTCTAAAGCCACGCAACAGACAATGCTCAAGCTTTGTGGTCATGTTATAACTCGAAAACATCGAGGCACAAGCAGTCAATTATTTATGACAATTATTTATGATTCAATAATTGTCCTGGGCGCCCAGTCGCAGAGTTTGGCAGAGTTTGGCAGAGTTTGGCAGAGTTTGGCAGAGTTTGGCAGTTTCTAAGAAGAATATCTATTAACCATATTGACTCGTGCATCTCGCTATACAAAATAATATGATTATCTTTCCATACCAACCCTATTCAAATAATTAAGACCATTCATTTATGATGGCAACCGGTTTCGCCATGTGACTCAATCTCGTTGTTTGGTGTGAATTCTGGGATGATGCCCTTTTCAATGAATACACCATATAACCAAGCTTAGGTTAAATCTTAGCAGTAAAAGCGACAAAAAACTAATTAAGCCGATGGTAATTATTAGACTCATAACATGAAGGGACTAAGAGGTGAGTCATACATATGATTTGTACAGAACTTAATGTGAATTCCCTTGATCAAATTATGATGAATTATGCAATTAATGCTAGGCGTAACCTACTAAAGATATATTGAAATCATGTGTATGCCCAGTCAAACAAAGGAATAGTTTAGAAAATAGAGCCCCTCCATTTATGCATGACAAATGATTATATCTTACCCCATACAATCAGTGGCATATGTTTACGTTGAATCAAAGATACCATAGGTTCTTTGGTTGAATGTCAATTTTCAGGGATCAAAACAAGCCTGCCGAAAGCTGGTGATCCCCACAAAGAAACATCTTTTTAATCAGAATGTTTTTTATCATATCCACGGCGACTCCGGATGTTTCTAGATAAAACTTATCACCTCGAAATTCAATCCTTTGGAAGGGCTGCGTTTGAGGGCAGGAATGACCAAAAAGGGAAAGCAGATGTTAAATAGAGGCTTTGTCAGATGCGCATTTCACCCAGAGAATAAATACAAACTGTGTGAAAACTCACAAAAGTTACCTTCATTCAGTTTACCCCTACAATCGGATCATTGAGCCATCATCGGTAAAAGGGGGAGACAGGCAACAGGGAAGAAAATGAAGTGGGGGTGGGGGGTGGGTGGGGGAGGCCTGCATCGGTGGTATTCGACTATGCTGGGGCTGTATTTTATCATAATTACACAGCAACCCAAGCTAGTTGTGTAGGCAAGTCAATGAGAGGGGTGTACTACCCTAGGTGAAGCGATGACATGATGCATGGGGGCTGCTTAGGCCTACTGCTGGTATACACCAATTACAGAATACCCCAGATGTTAAATGATTTATTGCAAAATTATTCTTTTCGGTTCCTCCCGAGTTCCACTAACACCATTGCAAAAGCTCTCTTTCCTTCAATTTCTTTCTCTCCGCTGATTTTTTTGTTATATTAGCAGATACCAACAAGGACTTTAGTTAAATTTGAAAGATTTTCACAGAGGAGTCTGAAATGGGGTCCCAGTAATTTGCCCGGTTGTTTGCCCCAGCATCTTGACCTCGGAAGCCAACATATGGCGGCGGTTTACCTCCCAGATACAAGCATCGCTTTGTGCTCACAGCCAGGTATGGCAATCTCGCGCTCAGATTTAGGGAGCGGAAACTGAGGAAGGAGAGAGAGAGAGAGAGAGAGAGAGTAAGAGAGAGAGAGAGGCCGGGAGGGAGGGGCGGGGGTGGGGGGGGCAGGGGGGGGGAGTCTCCTATTACTTAACTCAGTGACTGAGGCAATACACAGAGCAGGATCATCACACAATAACAGGTGGTCATATTAGGCATTGTCTGATTGGGGAGAAGGAAGAGAGGATCGAGGCCTGATAAAAAATAAGAAAGGCATGTTATATAGGTGATGCAGTGAATAGGAAAGCTAAGGATGTATGTCAATGTAGTATGTCGCGCAAGAACATATGAGTTGGTGCAAGAAAATCCATACCCAGAGGGCTATTATAAAGCAGTGGAAGCCCTTAAACACCGTTATCCCTATCCTTTCATTGATGTCATTGTGATACCATAGAGGGATGCGAAGAAGGGAGAATGGGTGCACAAGTTGTGACAGGTTTTTTCTCATAAATCTGGCTGTAAACTCTACAACAATGTTTTGGTATAGCATGTAAATTTAAGGCGGTCAGAGGTAACTTAAGAGCAGATCAAATCAACTTCAATCAGAACAGGCAAACATGCACATCGCTGTCCCCCGAAGCACAGCACAGTTGATTTTTATTTGGCATCTTGCCGATGAAAAGGAAAACTATTTTTAACATGGCGCTTTCTTTGTGTGAAAGGCGGAAGTGGCGGAGATCATGTGAGGACGAGGGCGCGCGCGCATGATTCCTTCATCCTCGCGGCCCAAAATAAACAGTTTAAGTGCTACACAAATGCACTCCACTCCACATTTACTATTTGGGTAAGATTTTCTAAAAATGGACAATTGGCAGCTGTCCACCTTTAGTAAATTCTGCTAAATTAGACTGCAAGTTGGTCAATACTATGTAAATTCAAGTATATTCGGCGTTTTATTGATTCTAGGAATCTGTTTGGTTAGGTTGAACTGTATTTTGGACTTAATTTTCGTCTGAAATTTGGTTTATTTGAAAGGATTTGTAAAGGTGAATTGTACATTTTCTGGCGACTTCACCCATTTATGTTTTCTCCATATATAGCTATATATACACACAGGGCCCGACAAAAAAGAAACGTTGAAGTCTTATCATTTCAGATGAGGCTACATGTATTATGGTGATGACAAGTTTACAGAGAGTGAGAGAAGAAAGTGATGACTATCGCATGTGTAAAGCATTTATGTATTCATAAAGTCTTTGGTCTGATGAGATTTTGAAGATGAAAGTTATCCAGTCACATCCCCTAGCTAAGAAAACGCCTTTTGCATATAAACGTTGATTACCGCTATATCTGATAACAAAAAAAGTACACATGTATATGTATCAGTCTATAGGCTCACAGCCTCTCAGATCAGGTATGAATGGTATGATTGGACGCCTACTGCGCTAATGGCTTTCCTGGCCCTGGAGAGTTAGGCGTCCTATAACGGATTATAATGGCATCTTGCGGTTTGGAGCGAGATGCTTTCCCTCAGTTTGGAGGGATTCTCTCAACTGAGCCTAGACTGGTAGCGAGCGCTTTAAGTTACAGGGGAAAACCATTCAACGTTTTGTAAAAAAAAAAAAAAAAATAAAAAAAAAATGGGGAAAGTTAGCAGAGCTATGAGGAGAGAGACCATCACTACCTGCCAGTCCAAAAATACACAGCTGGGAATTTCAACATTGTCAGTGACAGACCAACAACAGATCGAGGCACGAAGCTTGGTTGTGCCAAGCACACGAAGAGTCGGGGTGAATCTTTTTTTTTGTAAAAAAGGGCCAGTTATGTACCACGTACCATCGTGGCGCATCGGTGTACAGCGTGTCCAAGTTTTTCCTTCATCGCCAAGGCCTAATAAGGCTGGAGGTATTATTGTGCATTAACCGGCGACATGGGTGTCAAAAATTTACGCTCATTTTGACTCACGATACGGAAGAATTTCCCGCACGGTGACACGATCCACATATGCGGAGGTGGGGATTCAGTTCTAGGACAATAAGAGCACAGCGTAGCGCATCAGTGCTTCAGGGGTGCAATAAGCGCCAGTTTCCCCGAGGTGTCCAGTAATTAAGACACTCATTACAACGATAATATATATAACTAATATAATAACCTTGATTACATGGATTATTCAATCCCCTGTATACTTAGTTAAATGTATTTGCTTGAGGAGTTGTAATTTGATAAGCAAATTAATTATCGCGATAGAATCCTGTTTTTTCACCGTCGGGCAGCGATTTAAAATCATGCTCCTTTTCTGAAGAGATTTAAGGGAAGAAATAATTCATTACCACGAACCTGATCAGCGTTGCACGTAATGTACTTATTGATGACTCACCTGGAAAAAATCAAAATTGAGAGTTAGACATGTTGGGAGGCGCCAAGTATATATTGATATTATTGCATAATATTATATGCATGTGATTTGAGGGGCAGGGCTTTTGAAATTATATAATCGGCAAAACATTTATTAAATTCTGTTAAATTAACAAAAAAATAAAATATTAGATTCATCTAAGTAAATTTTGGTTATTTGAGAGGATTGGTGAAGGCGAATTGTACATTTACTGGCGACATGCGCAGTTTTAATGTTTAGTATATTCTCTTCATTTTAACCATTTAAATACATGTAGTGGACTTTTATCGATTTTCTTTTGTTTGAACTACTTTGGAGTGGAGCATATAAAGATTATATAACATTAGATTGCAAACCTTTAACCAACTCTATATATGTACAACATGTCGGTTTATTTTCTTTCGCTTTTACTTGCAATAATGAACATTGATTAAAATGGAGAGAGGGTACGATGTAAAATGGTGTAATCGACCCCGGAGGAAGAAGTGATTTCTGTTGATAGGCTGAATAAAAACTTTTAAAAACAAAAAAAAACTTGTGTTAGGAGTTAACCTGTATCAATTATCAATTATCAATTTTTTCCAAGGTGAAAGTCAGGGGAGTATTCTCTACTCTATACTTTTTATGCATATTTCCATTATTGATTGGTGTACGTTTATAGCTTCACCCCGTTTACATTTGCTTTCTTATCAAATCATCATGACTATATGAGGTGTCCAACAAAGGGGGTGTAATATAAAACCTAGTCGTATCGTAAACGTAGAATCATAATTCAAATTTGTTTTTTAGATATAGGAACATGGGGAATAAAAAACTTGTTAATTTCCGGAAGAATCGGGTTTAATATATATTTAATTACTAGCACCTCGTTCCATTCTCTCTATTCCTTATTTTCTTTTTTATGTTGCTCTTTTTCTTTTATTTTTGCAAAAGCGATTTTATTACCAAACATATAATAGGACATAATTCGATTATGGCAGAATAGGCGGGCATTCATTATAGAGATGTACTTATACGTATTACATGCTTGTTTACCCTCGAATATAACTACATTGTACATGTACACATTTTCTCCACGTAAATTATTTGAAAACAGTAACAATTTACCATTTATTAATGTAAATTTACAAAAACAGGTTTTTAACACCGGCTTTCTCTACCATGTCAATTAGATTTTAACTTAGAAGGGAACATGATTTATTATCATTATTGAAACGGAAATACATTTTCAATAATGATAATAAATCAATACAAATCCTTAATCCCACTTTTCATTGCCAATTTTAGCATAGAAGGGGGAAATCGATAGAAATCATTTATCTCACTTTTCATTGTATAAATTGCAATGTCACGATGATAATCATGAACACAGGGAAAGTGCCTTGGCGAGGCTCACCCCCGGGATATCATCAGTGTGTGTGTGTGGGGGGGGGGGGATCAGCATGGGGATGAACGTGACTGATGAGATCAGCCCAGTCGTGATATCTGGAGTTTCGTAAAGGAGTCTGTCAGGACTGCACTTAATTATAGGAGCAATTATAAAGGTTGATGGAAAAACGCAAAAGATCACATATTCATTAAACCCGATATCCACTACCACGCCAAACCTTGTGTCAAAACGTCACGGAGGAGGAAGAGATCTCTTTAAGTCTAAGAAGAAATGTAGATAAAAAAAATATCGAATGGAAAAGCCCCTTCTTTCCCTTGGAAGTTTTCGCGTGAGGTTTATCGTAGGGTCTGACGTGGTCTAGTAGATACTGGAGTGGATACTTTAGTCTCAAACTAGTGGAACCTGGGGAAATGTGGCTACTCCTATAAACCAATATGACACTTGCGACAACATTTTTAATTCAAATTGTATCTGTATGGGTCTAGTCCACTAAGCCGAATAGCGATCGAACAGGAAGAATAGGCGGACAATGTCATTGTGATGGAGAATGTGCATCGGAGCTAGACATGTACAGGAAAGGTTCAGAGAAATAAAAAGGACGAAAACGAATTGAACCGATTGAGAAAGAGAGAGATATGGGGGGGGGGGGGCACAATTTGATTGAGAGAATGGAGCGCGTGTGTTGCTGTGTGTGTGTTTGTTTGGTTTTTTTATTTGTGCGGGGAGGGAGGGGGGCAGAGAGATATCGAGAGGGGAGAGAGAGAAGGGGGAGGGGGAGGGGGAGAGAGAAAGGGGGAGTGGGACGGGAGAGAGAGGAGGAGGGGGAGGGGAGAGAGAAAGGAGGAGTGGGAGGGAGAGAGAGAGAGAGAGAGAGAGAGAGAGAGAGAGAGAAAGGAGGAGTGGGAGAGAGAGAGAGCTAATATGTAGAACATAAGATCACGAAGGCGCCATCCCTGCACCTGATCAAGCGGGACGTGCTGCAGCATGCTCGGAGATCAAACAATATCCTCCCTCGCCGATCCCCCTCCCCACCCCCACCCGACCTCCTCACAGTCTCAGTCGCCAAGCTCCGCATTCTACACACAGCGCCAACTCTGGGACCATGCTGCGGCCATCGCCTTCACATCCATTTTATTTTCGTGATTGGGCCAAGCTCCCATTAGACAAATAATTCTTCATCCATTACCTCTCATTCTAAACTGTTATAATTCCTCATGGGGAGAACCAGTTTCCCAAACACAATTAAGCTACTTTATCTATCACACCATGACCAAAATCAGCTACATGTTTGTAGCTATAATTATAATAATACTTATTGCATTATAATTTCTCTATGTTATGGTATCAGTCTTTCACCATCCTTTAGTATGAATCATCTATACACAGATATTATAATACACGCTGTGATAAATAGGCAGTGTACAACAAAAGCCCAAGTTTGTGTCAGTGAGTAAATAGTTCAATTGAACCGAATCGCACTGATTAGACTGGGTCTTGCCAGATGTGCCGACCTGAGTCCACAGAGACAGGTCCATTCACGCTCCATCAGGCGATGTAAGAATCTCTACAGAAGGGACGATCACTGGGAATGGTCAGGGGGTGTGGTAAAGCCCTGCCCACACACAGCCGATTTGCCTCCCGATTGCCCCCCGATTTGGGTCTTCCGATGAATCATATGACTTCATTTTCAATCCTACTTTATGTTATTTCAAAAACATAAACCAGGATTTGAAATGAGATCATAGGAATCATCAAGAGACACAAATCGGGAGGCAATCGGGAGGTAAATCGGCTGTGTGTGGGCAGGGCTTACCGTGGGTATGAAAGAAAATCTTGGTGTAAAGATAAACAAAACTACCACAATGATGGAAGGTGCATAACGAGCTACCTGGATGGAATTATCTCAATTTGTAATAACATTACATAGCAATTAATATAACAAATGAGGTTCGTAGTCCCCATAGTTTCAAATAAAAATACATTAAAAAACTCCTCAGATCTGAGACCATTTTCACATCAATTCATCGAAATATCAAAATAAATGACCCTGGTAGCTGTTAGTTGAAAACCAGCCATACATTCCGAGCTCTTACGATGGCAGGCTCCATTGTATACATTATTCTAGAGTTTCTTTATATGTGCAAGGCCAGGAGTGAAAGCACACCTACAAGTGGGCATTACCTGCACCTATGTGCCTGGGATGGCCAGTAGCAGTGGTCAAGCCGATGGCCAGTGGTCAAACCTCTAAAGCATACAGTGCATGTGAGTGCGACCAGCGTCTGAACCGCGTCGCCCGGGGAGAAGGAAAACATTCACCATCCAAAATAGCTCTGCACTTGACCAGAGTATTTAGGGTTTAGAGCTGATGAATTGAAGGAAATTACATTTCTAAGGCACAGGAAAGCAATAAATCTATACCAATTGTCTGGATGGAGTTTATAACAACTGGAAGGGGGGGGGGGGGGGGGGAAGGATCGCATAACTTGAGCTCTAAATTCATATTTATAATGCGCCGTAATTAAAAACATTTTGGGACAAAATGTAAAACTTAACTTTTAAATTATGTTGATATGAACATAATCTCATTCCGTAGCCCTTTTTATGTAGTTCGGGGTGGTTTTGGATTCGAATGTATTGAATTTAACATCAGTTGTTGACATTAAAGATATAACAGATTTACAAAAGATATGCATCTCATGCGTTAATAGCTTTGTGAATCCTCTAATTGGGTTTCTAATTCATAGAGCAAAACATTAATGCCCATCTCCAAAATTTCCATTTGAAACCACTCTACTCACTTCCTTATCTAATTTTCAAATAAATGTTTTACTTCTAAAACCATACAGAACACAAATGATACAAATTGGGATGGACGATGGGAAATACCTAACCAACACTGCAACCAAGTCTTTCTAATCGGCCAAGGAAATAATTACCGGTATTGGGTCGGAGTATTTACCAATGGATGGGGGAAGTCCACGTACGGTAAACGTTCTTTAGGTCCCGTGTACAAAGCATCCACTAACATGTTTCAACATGTAAGCCATCTTATAATTTATATCACATGCGTGAGAGCGAAGAACAAAACAAACAAGATGAGAACGCTGGCACTGCACTTGACAATAGAGACCTGAATCAGCCTGACTGAAAAAGCTCCTGAATAATAATACATCGATCCGCGCATTGGAGACAAGAAAAAACTTGATCAGGTTGGAAAAATCAATAGCTGGCTGACGACAGATGAGGTGAAGGAGCAACACAACATCTAAACACACCACACAGGCGATCTATTTGAGATAAGGCATGGTAAATTGGGACGACTCCTGTAAAACTATAATGGTTTATCGATCTTTACTTCAGCATCGAGAGCCGAGTGGATGGATAAGTGTGTTTAATCTTATTCGCACTTTTAAAGTTCCCAGTCCTGCCAGTTGCGTGCCGAGCTGCATTAATCTCAAGGACGCTTTCCAATCAATTGTTTCCTCAGGGGAAAACATAGTTACAGCTATAGTAAATAAAATAGTTTAATGTTGAGTGAGAGAATGCGTAATGTATAGTATCTCAACAAGAACAAGCCAATCCTAATCAATACAGATCATGAGCCTTTGGGGAATTATCAATTTTAGAAAGTATAGGCCATTACCCAGAAATATGAAACGGAATTCCTAGTGGTTCTATTTAGTATAAAGACGTGATGCTATGCATGAATAGATAACAGGAGGGATGTTCATGTTAATCTCAAATGGAAACTGAGATAGAGAAAATCAATAAGCAACCTAGAAAATAAGTGCATCACACTCATGATGATGAGTCTGTAAATAGATAAGTGGTGGCAACCGATACCATCCTATAGTCTTCTCGTATCTCGTAAATATCTCCTACAATCGAAAACGATAACAAACTCTCATCTCAAGCCTACAACACTCAAGATTCATAAAATTACTTATCACTGTGAGGCAAGAGAGCATTAAACACTTTACGTTTGATTCTTGAGATGAATTTCTATAAGGGGTAAATATGGACAATATTTTATTCATATTGTATCAATAATATGCATGATATAACTCTGAAATGGGTGGGTCTGAAAGCTGTCTGTGAAATAATCATTTTAGTCATCAATTTGTGAGAAGCTATAATATAGATTATCAAAGTTACGATAATATTTATTAAATCCGGCAGGTCCATAATAAAATTGATTCATGACTCGATCAGCAAAAGAGGACATACTTTTTGAAATATTTTCCTTGGCCTATGATGCCAAAGTTGGAGATCTTGTGACAGGAGTCTGATCTTTCGTGTACATCAATTCAACCTTTGTCATTCATTGTGCGAGGAATCAATACATTCCCATATCGATTATTATTTCCATAAACATTAGATGGGTGCGGGCCCGTCCCTCCACAGCCCTGGAGTGGGGAACAATAGATCATTGAACTAGCTCACTTTAATTGTATGCACAGTGATAATTGATAGTGTCTAGGCAATTTGTGTTGCATCAGTCTAATGTTTGATCCAAGCAACAAGTACAGAATGAAGGCTTTGTGAACATTCAGCGTCATACATGCCTATTACCAACTATCAGATGGGAGATATTTTGTCGCATGCATGATGTAAACTTAAAGTGACACTTCTCACTGTTGAGGGCTGGATTATCGAGTAACGGAATTTCTACTTCATTTTCTAGTATTTGGTTCACCTTACCCTCCTAAATAACTCCTGTGGATATCAAAACTCTAACATTCATATTATATCAGATATGTGGTAAAATAAAGAGCAAAATCGTTTTGGCTTTCCAATCCAATATTCAAACTGTCAGTTGGGATGACATCTGGAATTATGTAACCCCCAGGTTGGCACTGAGCAGTACAAAGGGCATTAGTTCCATTACTGCCACCCAGGGCTAAATCTGGCAGTACCTCCTGGTCTCCAAGCCATTTCCTCATGGATTTGACATGGGTTTAGGTTCATTACACATATTCACTAATCATTGAATGAAAACGCAATGCTGATACTCAATACTTCAGATATTGCTATACCTATCATATATGATTACACTGACAAAGTTTCACACGATTCCATGACTACTCATTTTAACTATCTTAGCCACTTTAACCTATGGAATGATGTGGGGGGAAATCATCGGGTTTCTTTTAAAATAAGTCCAGAGGGTTAGTGGCACCAGATAACAACAAAGTCAAAGAAATTAACTAGGATATTATAATGTTTGGCAGATAATGAAACCTTTATAGGCTATTTAAAAAGCCTTCGCCGTCACCGTCCCCCCGTCCCCCGTCCCCCACCACCATGGCAGCCATGGTAGCCGGGCCCGTCTGCCCGTCTACATGGCACGCCGAGTAACGTTTGGAAGGAGTGATCCCATTGGCTGACAGCCTAGCTGAAGGTTGATGTAACGCGCCCTGTGATTGGTCGATTTTTTCCCCGGAGAATACCGAAGATGCGATGCCGAGTGTTACCGAAGATGCCATGCGGCCGTACGCAGGGTAAAATATCTGTTCATGCTTTAGCATAGGGGTCAGGGAATCGGTTATTTCTCACGTATTATACCAGAAAGACCTTGTTGTATTGGAGGCAACCTAAGTCTATACATTTTCCCTAGGCCTGGAGACATTGTTTGGGTCGATGGGATGCCGGGAAGTAGTAGTTTCACACGATCGATGCAGAGTCGAGTATAAAGCTGGCAGTTCGAAATAAAGGGGGCGTGGTTAAAATCTTAAGCGGTATGACCTATATAGGCCATAAATATGGCCACTTTTGACGCCAAATCGTCAAGTACCGAAGTACTCTTAATAACTGAGAATGCAGCCAGACAGAACAGACAGTACAATTTGGAATGTGGTACCAAATGATATTAGAAGGTTGGATGAAAAAATTGTTTTCTCGAACCAGATAAAAAAGATCTGTTTAAAGTCCTTTAAAGACAGTGGTAACATCTGGACTATCCCTGACCCGATGGTATTTTAGGATAGAATAATTAGGAATATTGAATTGGATGTTAGTATAATGTTATTATATCTCTGCTCGTATGAGTACATGTTCTTGGATTCTTCAAAAATGTTTAAAATTAATTAGAAAAACTCTCACTGACTGTCATGATTTGAACAACGCGCAGGTGTTTGTGTTTATATACATCTATTATAGGTGACTATGTTTTAATTATCGATATACCCATATCTTATGTTAGTTTTAAACTATTAGTAAATTTAAGTGAACATATTGCCACTAAAAATCTTTTTGATGCTGTAAAATAGATAGAAATTATTAGAAATCAGCGAATTCTGAGAATACTGTACTTGTACATAATGTTTTGCCTGAATAAAAATCTTAAATACAAATACAGTACCATAGTATATTTCGTAAGCCTGCGACAAAGATTGAATGACAAACTGTCTCCATTGACATTAAAGATTCTAGGTAGTAAATATCAATAACACTCAATATAAGTCCAAGAAGATATCCCCATGTGTTATAGATGACAGAACGAAATATATCAACCTGACCAGCGGGATAAGTATAAACCATATAAACCATAGATCGTGTAGCGAGAGAACTATTATATAAACCCATAGTAGTATTCATGGCAACAGGTGAAGCACCCACTAACACTGCGCACCTAGAACCAAGGCGACACCTATCTACTTAACTAGGAAGTAGTGGCGTGCTTACCAACCTCGGCGTTCATGATGACATTCCCCTCACCAACTCTCACTGGTGGAACTTATACAAGACCGCATATAATTAATTCACATTGTGCGGCGGCTAATCTAGACCATAATTATATAATCTATCCGTCCACTCTAAACAAAGACACACAGCCTTAATGAATGTTGCTAGAAGAAATATAAAGGGCTATAAAAATGTATCCATAATATCCATCCTCCCAAGGCAGGGTGAGATTCTCCAAATAGTCTGAGTGAAACGAGAGACGGCCTGCTGTTGGAGGATGATTTTTTTATTATTATTTCATTTACAGGCCAAATAACAATACCAAATAATACAATAATCACAGTCATTCATGTCCATCACATAATACTACCGGTATTTAGAAGTGACTAGATAAGGCATTTCCCGGGCGTCTACAGAAATTTATTCTATAAGAACAATACTGTATTTAATTATCAAATTGTTCATCCTCATTAGAGAAGATCATATTTTACAGTAATCTGTATGATAGGCATTATGAACATGAAATACATATAATTAGTAGATGCATGACCAACAATGGGAATAAGATATTATCAATTTTACACAACAAAACTAGCTATGTATAATTCATTCATGATACCCAGGGAAGTAAATATATAGAAATTCTCATATGAAAGTAGAAACTGCTGATTACAGAAACGTGTGGACTTTCATTATGGATGTTTGCCTAATCAATAGCTCGAGTGAGATATCACAGGAGTAGAGTTGAGGTGCTGAGACTCCCGGAAAAGGCAAGATATCATTCCCGCTTCTCTCTCCATGTTGATAATAAATCAAATGGGGCATTTTCAAACGAAGAAACAAGCGATAAATCATCAAAAACATTCTGGACCGGTTGAGTTTTATTTTTATTCCGCTGAGGTTGTTTTTAATCCCACATCTAGACCTACACATACAATGCTCCCATCTACATCCACCTTTCCTACCGATTCATGCAGATCGAATCCCTTCTGTTGCCTATCTCAAATTCCGATCCAATAAGTTCTGCACCGTTACATGCTAAAACATGTTATGACTTTATCATATATGAACATGATGGAGCACAAGCCTCCACCGTCCTTCATATCATTCATCAGGCCCTGATCAAAGTACTATAGGAGGCCCCCCACGAAGCGCCGAAGGAGAAAAACTAGTCCCTGGAATTCTCTGGAGGAGCTAGGACTAGGAGAGACAATGCTCAAAGACAAAAGCTTTAGAGCTGATCGATGGAACTGAGCAGACTGCCAAATATACCAGTCTATCTTGTTTTTAATGTCGTCAGTTTTATGGGAGTGGGCTTCGTCTACCTGACCGAGCAAGTAAGGGAGATTCCATGACTTCAGGATCTGATGAAGTGAGGCCAGCACTGAGCGTTTCTGACTCATATCACCATGTTTGATAAAGATAGGACGATCCTAAACATTCTCCAATATAAATAAAGAAATGTAACCCTGTGGAACCATTCTCCCAATGACAGTCACCATGCACATAAACCTTGGGAAAGGAAAAGACATATGAGTCAGATTTTCAGAAAATGTACAATTGGCAGCTGAAAATGATGAATACCTGGTATATCTGAGTATATTTGGTATCGCATTGATTTAAAGTATCAGTTCTATTATGTTAAATTGCATTTTGAAGCTCATTTTTGTCTTAAATGGGGGTTATTTTAGAGGATTTGCGAAGGTGAATTGTACATTTTCTGAAAACTTGACCCATATACTCATAACCATCCACGATATATTTGTTAATGATTGTTCTGGAACACCTAACATTAGTTCATTTAACTTCATCTTAATAAAACGTCAATCCATGAGAATTGGATGAATTGTGATATGGAAATAATTTATTTTACACATCAAACGACATCATTAACTTGGAATTCCTTACGGCGACTAAGGAAGTTAGGGATAAGTACGTTAGAGAATAGATTCAGATTCCCGGCACTGTTACTACGGGTGAGGGATGGGCCAAAACTACCTAAAACATCACATTTGGCACAATGCAGACTAATTTCAGAGGGTTAGTTATTTTGTATCTCTATCATTCAAATGTAAGGTGAGCTGATTTGCAGAATAATTGTGCGTTTGCCACTTGGAAATAGAAATTCTCACCGACAACGACCGAAGACGTAATTTTGATAGTGGAGTGTGTATCATAGTTATAGGAATTGGTTATGATGATTACTACATGATTGATAAAAACATCAAGGAGTTATCGTCGTCCGAAAAGTTCCAAAACAGTCACATAAAAACTTAGCAGGAGATAACTTATATAAGTTTTCTCCAAACCAGGACTGGTCATAATTCGACACTAACATTCGTCAACACCAACAAAAAGACTATTTACACACCCAATAGTGGGGACGAACTTACTCAAAGACATTATTTTCTTTTTCTTCATGATCGTGAACTCACATCTGATATTACATTTATTTGTCAAAATCATTGCTTGTTTATTTAAGGGCTACCTGGAAAATCTCCAACGGAGAGGGAGTAATAGCCCTGTTCTTATTATCACTATGTACATGTATATGCTGATATGGAATAAAAGTTGTATAATAATAATAATTGATAGTTTGATCAATAGCCTGTGGACCAGGCAATAAGACCAGCTGACTACCCATCTACGTACGACATAAAGGATGGGCACCGAGGAGGCCGTGTAGAATAAACAGTGCGTAGTACATCGCACGTAGGCCTTCATCTTAAAGCTACATTCTTGTAGCTTACATTTATTTAAAAAGATGTTGGGATGGGTTCTGCCAACCGTCTGAATTTCAATTCTGCTTAGCTTATGACTTGGGTTGAGTAAGAGAAGTGGGGGATGGAGTTTTGCACTTTTTATTTGGACTTACTATTGGTCACTTACTACTGATTTTTTTTTTTAAATTTATTCGGGAGAAGAAGCATGGCATGTGCCAATGTCAGGTCTTGTACGGTTGTGGTATCCTGAAATTTCGCAATAAACATTTTAAACAATTTTACAGTGGTATTGGGTGTCAAAAATTGTCTACTCCTTGTTCTGTTCTTTTCCAACCCATCCTAACTTGACCAGAATTGTGGAGGATTTTGTTCGGTTGTTTTTGCTACAGGGCTTCATAAAAGTCTATAACTATATTACGGAGACACGCCGAAATCCTTTCTGCCGCGGCTTCACTTATTATACCGTTTTCTCTCGACCGATTCAAATTCTTGTATAAACACATAACAGCAGCAGAATATTGATAAATCCAGTTGTATAGGCCTAAGTAAGTCATAATATGAGTAAATTTGGTATTATTTTCTTTTTCGTAATAACTGAGAATGCAGCCAGACAGAGCTCAAAGCCTCCCTGATTAGATAGGCAGTTATGTAGGTTGTAACAGAACATGTGTTATTTCGTACAATATATCTAATAGAACAATACAGACTTTGGTAATTTGAAATATCGGTATATATATATAAGTTGGATTGCAGGTGATAAATTATAAGATAGAAAAACACAATTGTTTTGGAAATAATTCATCTACATAAATACTCAAAGCCACTTAAAGATGAAGTTGAAATATCGTGGACCAACTGAATAAAGATGGTGAAAACCAAAGTTGTTAAGATATCTCTCGTTAGGTAGCAACACTTTAGTGAGTTCAGAATAAAATAGCCACACGCGCGCAAAGAGTGCTGATGATAGCAGGTGAGGACCTCAATGAAAACAGGTTTGTACAGTAGCGAAACAGTGAGCTGAGTGAAGGTGATGAACTCTTTGATTGTTTACCCCAGCTATCTCACTTGAAAATTAATTAATATCATTATACACCATAATACTCGTGATCTGTTATTTATACCCCAATTCCTGGTCATGTAGTGTATGTGTACATTATGCATCTGGGCTTAAACTATTCCAAGTATCATAGGGGTGACTGAAGTGGCCAGAAAATGTGCAATTTGCCTTCACCAACCCTCTCAAGTAATCCAAATTATAGACAAAAGCGAGCTTCATCACAACCAAACATATATTTTAAATCAACACGATATCAAATAATTATACTTAGGTATACCTAATTCTAGCAGAATTTATCAATTTATTTATATTGTCCATTTTTTGGCGACTTCACCATCATTGATTCAGTCTAGGCTCAAAACCTCCAAATCGCTAAATGTCCCAAGAATCCCACTAGGACGCGCACTCCAGGGTAAGGAAATTCATTAGCGCAGGAGGCGTCCAATCACTGACATACCATTCTCATCTTATTTCAAAGGCTGTAAGACGGGTTTGTTTAATTTCGGGAGGATAGTAAAATGATGGCGCACCACGAGAGATGAGCACTACCACGTCAAAACTCACG